>OY743178.1:0-1200000 GCA_963555705.1 Ligustrum vulgare | reverse complement strand
CGCCGACCCGCGGGGCGGGTTTTTTCTGCCTCATTAGGGGCTGGTTCGGGTCGGATTTTTTTGCCATCTCTATAAGTGAGTTTTCCTCATGAGTTGTTGTGCCTTGAAGACAATTCAGGGTCGAGTTGTAGCGAAGTTGAAGGGAATACAATTGGACGAGTAAAATTGAAAGTAGGATATAATTTGATTGATTAATAAAATTTTAGTTTTTTCTTTTTTTGTGGCGAATTTCAATATATTCCTATTCTTTGGTGGATTTCAATAAATTACGTCCGTTGAAACGAAATTGGAGCAACACGTTAGTTTGTTAAGAACTAGATTTAATCAATATTATTCACTTTTCCGCCATACATGAGAGACTAACGGAACATGTACTCATTCCTGTTCAATTCAATTGCGAAAATGATTTTGTCACCGGATCACATAAACATTTTGGACTTATTTAAACATAATATACTCAATTTAAAGCAAAGAGTTCTATTTTAAATCACCATCCAGAGCATGCTTCTACTTTCTCCATAAAAAGTAAAATGTCTTTGAAATTTCCTATCTTATATATGTATTTAAATCTTTGAGGGTACTGATATGAAATTTAAGTGGTAAGAACGAAGCTTTCTCATGTCAATGAAATAGAGTTTGAGCCTCCTTTTTTTGGAGGAGTGGTGAAAATTTTCGATCATATTTTAAAGAACAAAAAAGTGTTCTTATGAATTTGAATCGTCATATGATCAAATCCATCAATTTGGATAAAGAAAAAAAATTGCACACAACTTTTATGTGACTAGAGGAAAAATTCGTCAAACCTTCTAAAGTCAGCGACCCAAATTATAAAACCAAAACTTAAAAAATTGAAAAATTCATAGTCACCTCACTTCAAAGGTTGGAAAAATTCATCACCCTCATATGATCAAAGACCTGGATTCGAGTCCTCACTATCCTCTCCTTTTTTTTAGTACAATTTGGGAAACATCATGGAATGATGGAGGTGACTCGTACTCGAGTCCTCCGTCTGATAAGGGACATCCCTAACCAATGGGGTATTGCCCTTGGTCCTTTCCCTTCCCTCGTTCTCCACTTCGTAATAAAAAAAAAAGAAAAATATTAAATGAAAAAAAAATTGAACAATTTAGTAGACAACACACTGTCACACTCACATGAGATGGAGTCCACATGGCCCCACCCTCATGTGAGTGTCCACGGTTTACGTTATTCAAATGTGTTGTTCATTTGGAAAAAAAATGGATTAAAAAGTAACATTTGTCTTCCAAGCAGAAACTAATGCAAAAGCCAGCCACCTCCAAATAATGCGATGCTATATTAGGGACCACAGACCATCATTCAAAGTTCAAACCACAAAAACCGATGGCCATGATCTTCAAACGAACGAATTTGAGGTCCATTTAAGCTCAGCTGCATTTGAGGCTCAATTTTATTTCCAGTTTTGGTGAAAAAAGTTAGAGGCTTTTGAGAGAGAGAGAACAACCTAAAGAAAAAGGAGAGAGAGATACATTTTCAAGAAGGCCTCAAGGTACATAAACTTGCTTAAAATTTGTTTTGTTTTTGTTTTTGCTTTTGTTTTTTTTCCTCTCAGTTTTCGTCATAAAGAAGATTTAATCTTGAAATGTGGGTTTTTATCTGTTAGTTGAATTTCGATTTTCTTGTTGACTGTTGTGATATATCTTTTTACTCTTTCAATTGATCTTGATCCTAGGATCTGCAAATGGGTATTTGAACGACAAAATATTATTAAATAAATAATGATTTGTGTACTTGTGTTTATCTAGGATGTTATCAAAAATTGTTTTGAAATTCATTTCTGAAACTGGATAATTTAGAGTGAGATTTATTTAACCAATAATAAGTACATCTTGAAATCAGAACACCAATGGGGAGATTAAGCCAATGTGCATAATCCTTTGAAGGCAATTTGTTTGAACTATGATCTTTCATTGCAAAAAGATTTGACCTATATTTATCATTTTTGAAAATTGCTGATCTGTCCATCTTAATTAAGTTAATGAAATTCATGTATCATTTCCTCATAAGTGTACCATTATCAAAATTTAGTCATGCACTGACTCCTGTAATCTAAAATAAAGATTTAGTTTTGCATATATGCTTTTTCAGATGTGTTTTCGATTGTCAAGGTTCATCATTCATAGTCCTCATATTTCGTTTGGTGCCGAAATACATCAACTGGGTTCGAGAATAAGATTTTGCTAAACGTTTTGTCTGAGAAGTCAGCGTTTGATGCCACTAGTTTAGATTTGATCATTTTTTTATGAAATGTTGGATTCCACTCTTGCCTTCTGGTGTGTCACTGGATGCAGAGTTTTGTGTTTATGGTTAAAAATTATTTTTCTCCTCATTTAAACTAACTCTTTTTTTTTCAATAGAGCGTGTTAAGAGATGACGGAAGGTGAGGATATTCAGCCTCTTGTGTGTGACAATGGAACTGGAATGGTTAAGGTAACCACCTAACAGTGATATTCTGATCTTGCAATGATGAATTAATTGGGTGCTAGGATCTTCATGAAATGCAATAGAATTTTGCATTAGTTTGTTATTATTATTTGATCTCAATTTTCAGGCTGGATTTGCTGGAGATGATGCTCCAAGGGCCGTCTTCCCAAGCATTGTGGGACGTCCTCGACACACTGGTGTAATGGTTGGCATGGGCCAAAAGGATGCCTACGTTGGAGACGAGGCTCAATCAAAGAGAGGTATTTTGACATTGAAGTACCCAATTGAGCATGGAATTGTCAGCAATTGGGACGATATGGAGAAAATTTGGCATCATACATTCTACAACGAGCTTCGTGTAGCTCCAGAAGAGCATCCAATTCTCTTGACAGAAGCTCCTCTCAATCCTAAGGCCAATCGTGAAAAAATGACTCAAATCATGTTTGAGACATTTAACACCCCTGCCATGTATGTTGCCATCCAGGCCGTTCTTTCCCTATATGCCAGTGGCCGTACAACTGGTAAGGAAAATGAATTCAATTCTTTATACACCAATGCATTCTGTGTCCTTTTTTCATGAGAATAAGATTCTCATTTGGATTAAAACATATAATAGATATCACACTGTTTTCAACATTCATATTAAACACACCCAGGCATGTCTATAAGACTAGACATTATGATGGAAAAGATTTTAGCTTTTTTTTTTTTTTTTTTGGTTCCTTATTATGGTAGTCAACTGTACCAAACATGCTAACAGTAACTAAGTTACACTAACGGTGCGTTCTTTTAAGCAATGTTTACAATTTATAAACAAATTTATAAACACAATATTTTTTCAAACCACTTTTTAACCATACACATTTTCTCTCTCAAATTTTCAACCACACATCTTACTTAGAAAATACAAAAATAAATAAAAAAAATAAAAAAATAAAAAAAAATTCTGACACATGAGACGCCGAACAGTGTGTAAAATGGAAAGAAGTCATTTTCTGATTGCATAATAATACCTTTCAACCTAAATTTTCAGAAGTTCATCCCTTTCCCATGAAAATAACTTCTCACTCGTAAAATATGGCAAAATGGATATGTACTGTGAGCACCTAGCGGATTGCTGATAGTTTATGAACTTCAGTACACCAACTCATGATGTGCAAAAAAATTCCCTCATTTTGTTTGTCCATTAAACTATCTAGTCCTATTCAGTACTAACACAGTGCGGAAGCAAGGAATTCAATCGAATACCATGTAAAGAATAAAACTTGGAATCTACCTAATAATTTAGAGATTAAACTCAAGAATTTTGTATTAATCAATGAATGCATAAAAAGTTTTAAGAGCCTAAATTATTTAGGCAGTAGGAAATCTTAGAGCCTGTTTCGGGTAGGTAGTTATTGGGAAAATTTAGATTTTTGAGAGAAATGTGTTGTTGAAATTGAATTTGAGGAAAAAGCTGAAAATATTGTGTAGAAGCAAATAATCTCTTAATTCTTGTTAAACAAGGAAACTAGAATAAACAAGGAAAAACAATAAAAATCCTAAACGAATAAGGGAAACTAATTTTAACCAAAGATAAAATATAAAAAACGTCTATTTTACTGCCTAAACTATCACAAACGCTCAAAATCCACCATAGGTCACAACAAATGTGAGTTGCACTTGGTTGGACGCCAAATCTGCAATTTGCGGTTTAGCCCATTTCGGTCCAATTCTTCTTCAATCCATTCGACCATTTGTTCTACATCAAGTACTCTATACTAAACATATTCTTGGAGAAGTGACTAAGGATATATTATTGGATTGCTCATTACTTACAGGATCTTGAATTATATGTATATTATTGCGATCAGTTTAAAAGGCCTCAGAAGCCAACAAATGAAATATAACGAATAGATTTCCCAACCAACTTCCATAATAGTTAAGCCTAAAAGATATCACTTTTATGTGCTGCTGAAATATAACTCGATTTATAGTAACTTAACTTTTTTGTTGTAATTTTTAGGAATTGTTCTCGACTCTGGGGATGGTGTAAGCCATACAGTCCCAATCTATGAAGGTTATGCCCTTCCCCACGCTATCTTGCGTCTGGATCTGGCTGGTCGTGACCTAACAGATAGCCTCATGAAGATACTGACTGAGCGAGGTTACTCTTTCACCACATCAGCCGAGCGTGAAATAGTAAGGGACATAAAAGAGAAGCTAGCCTACATTGCTCTTGATTTTGAACAGGAACTGGAAACAGCAAAAACGAGCTCATCCGTGGAGAAGAACTATGAACTTCCTGATGGACAGGTAATCACTATTGGTGCTGAGCGATTCCGTTGCCCAGAAGTCCTCTTCCAACCATCAATGATCGGGATGGAAGCTGCCGGAATACACGAAACCACTTATAATTCTATCATGAAGTGTGATGTTGACATTAGGAAGGATTTGTATGGTAACATTGTTCTCAGTGGTGGTTCGACAATGTTCTCGGGAATTGCTGATAGAATGAGTAAGGAGATTACAGCATTAGCTCCAAGCAGCATGAAGATCAAGGTGGTTGCTCCACCGGAGAGGAAGTACAGTGTGTGGATTGGAGGTTCCATTCTGGCTTCTCTCAGCACATTCCAGCAGGTATGTTTCCGGCCATACGCTACATCATTCTTCTGTTAAGCAATTCATTCATACTTGTTGGTGGTAATTTTTGATCAAATAAACCTTTATGGTTGGTTCTATATTATATATTTTCTACGTGTGAACAATTGAAAGCTAAAATGCTAGAGATTTTTACAGTAAAATGTTGGGAATTAGGACGCAACTAATCCCGTCCAGGATCGATGTGACACAAATAAATTGGACTGAGAAAATATAAATACGCAAAAATAAAATGCAAATACGAAACACAAAGATTTACGTGGTTCAGCAATTTGCCTACGTCCACGGACCCACACCAATATATTTCACTAACTCGGAAAAATGAGGAGTACAAAAATACTACACTGTATTTTTATCTGCCTATGCAAAGGCTATTCTCTCCAACTCACTTTTCTCTCTATTTTGTGAACACATCTTGATTGTGTTACTCTTCTACACAAGAAGAATCTATGTTGTGGTGGTGCATTTTTCATTGAGGTTTTGCCCTCTATTTATAGAGAAAGTTTGGACAAAGAATCAACAATGGAAGGAATAAAATAGGTGTGAACATATGAGGATTGTAGGCTAATGATGTCTTACCAAATAGGTGTGAACATGGACTATTAATGGTGGCTTGCCAATTTCAACAAAGTTGGCTTTATTTTCCACATTTAGCTCCATTTTTCAACAATCTCCCACTTGGGGACAAATGTGGCTTCCCCTGAGATATCTCCTTCTTGCAACTCCTTGTGAAATATGGTGTGAGTCATTTCCTTTGTCTTCACTTCAGAAGACCAATTGAAGCTGAGCACAGCTCCAATTTTTCCTTTGTTACTGTCTTGGTCATCATGTCGGCTGGGTTCTTGCTACCCTGGATCTTCTCTAGTGTTAATACTTCATCCTCTAGAAGAGACCTGATGAAGTGATAACGGAGTCCAATGTGCTTGGTTCTAGAATGAAATGCTGAATTCTTTGCCAGATGTATCGCACTCTGACTATCACTGTGCAAAACATTCTTCTCCTGACTGAATCCCAATTCTGCCAACAAACCCTGTAACCAGATCATTTCTTTGCTAGCCTCGGTTACTGCCACGTACTCTGCTTCTGTAGTGGATAGAGCAACAATCTTCTGTATCTGCGAAATCCAGCTAACTGCAGTAGTACCTACTGTGAAAACATAACCAGTAGTACTTCTCCTGCGATCTACCTCGCCAGCAAAATCTGCATCTACAAAGCCTTGTAGAGTCACCTCGCCTCGTCCAAAGCATAAGCATCTATCAGTAGTTCCCCGTAGATATCTTAATATCCACTTTACTGCTTCCCAATGCTGCTTTCCTGGATTTGCCATAAACCTGCTCACAACACCCACTGCATGAGCAATATCTGGTCTGGTACAAACCATGGCATACATCAAACTTCCAATGGCTGAGGCATATGGTATTTTAGCCATGAAGTTTATCTCGTCCTCTGTCTTAGGACTCTGATCACTAGATAGACGAAAGTGATTAGCTAGTGGCGTGCTGACAGCCTTCGCACTGCACATGTTAAATCTCTGCAGAACTTGACTAATGTACTTGGCCTGAGATAACTGCAAGATACCCTTCTGCTTATCTCTGAAAATCCTCATTCCGAGAATCTGCTTCGCTGCACCCAAGTCCTTCATTTCGAATTCTGCTGACAGCTGCATCTTTAACTTCTTGATTTCGTCCATATCTGAGCCTGCTACTAACATATCATCGACATAAAGTAGCAAAATTATATAACTGGACTCGAATCTCCTGAAGTAGCAACAATGGTCAGCATTACATTTGAAGTAGCCATTTTTCTGCATAAATCCGTCGAACTTCTTGTACCACTGTCTCGGGGCTTGCTTTAAGCCATACATGCTCTTCTTCAATTTGCAAACGAGCTTCTCCTTTCCTTTGACTGAGAAGCGTTCTGGCTGCTGCATATATATTTCCTCCTCAAGGTCACCATGGAGGAAAGCAGTTTTTACATCTAACTGCTCCAAGTGCAAACCCTCTGCTGCAACAATACTCAAGACTGATCTGATTGTTGTCAGCTTCACAACTGGCGAAAATATTTCTGTGTAGTCAATTCCTTCTTTCTGCTGGAAACCTTTGACCACCAACCTCGCCTTGTATCTCTTTGATCCATCATGTTCCTCCTTGATTCTGTACACCCACTTATTGTGTAGAGCTCTCTTTCCTGTAGGTAACTCGGCTAGTTCCCACGTCTGGTTAGAGATGAGAGACTTTATCTCATCTTTCATTGCAAGCTCCCACTTGCCAGAATCACCGACCTGACATGCCTCATGATAGCATTCAGGTTCACCTGCATCAGTAAGTAACATGTAGCTCATGTACTTTCTATTTGGAACATGAGGTCTGGTTGACCTTCTAAGAACAGGAACTGGAGACTGTGATGCATCAGTCTCTAGAACAGGCTCCTGTAACTGCAGATCCTCCTCTGTCTGCTGCGACGTACTACTTTCTGGAGCATCATTCAACTCAACATATGTTGGATCATCATGTACTCTGTCATCGGACTGCACTGCATTTCTGTCCTTGTACATAACCTTCTCGTTGAATATGACATCCCTGCTTCTGATGACCTTTCTGTTCTGGTCATCCCATAAGCGGTAGCCGAACTCATCTCCGCCATATCCAATGAATGTGCACTTTAGTGATTTGGGGTCTAGCTTGCCCCTTGCCTGATCACTAATATGTGCATATGCGACACATCCAAAAACTTTCAAGTGGGAAAGTTTTATTTCTTTTCTGCTCCATACTTCCTCCGGTATCCTGTACTCCAACGGTACCGAGGGTCCTCGATTGATCAAGTACACCGCTGTGTTGACTGCTTCTGCCCAAAACTGTTTGGGCAAGCCTGCATGTAACCTCATGCTTCTGGCTCTCTCCGTTAATGTCCGGTTCATACGTTCTGCAACTCCATTTTGCTGTGGAGTCCCTGGCAACGTCCTCTCCATTTTGATGCCATTCTGGTAACAGAACTTCTTGAACGCCATATCCGTATATTCTCCTCCGTTGTCGGACCTCAGCTTCTTTACTCGTAATCCTGTTTCATTTTCCACCATGGCTTTCCATTTCTTGAACACATCGAATACTTCGGACTTGTGTCTCAAGAAATAAACCCACACTTTTCTCGAGTGGTCATCAATGAAAGTCACAAAGTATGACTTTCCGCCAATAGATGAAACTGCGGTTGGTCCCCAGACGTCTGTGTGGACTAACTCAAGTTTCTCTTGCTTCCGAGTTCTGCCACTAGTGTTGAAACTCACCCTGGTCTGCTTCCCAAAGATGCAACTCTCGCATAAGTCTATATCAGTAGACTGAAGCTCTGGTAGTTTCCCCTTTGCATGCATATACTTGAGTCCCTTCTGACTCATATGCCCAAGTCTCTGGTGCCACAAGTTTGGGCCCTCCTTGCTTTTGGCAACTGCAATTGTCACACAAGCATCCGCCGTTGTGTAGAGGGTGCCAGTATCCTTGCCTCGAGCGATAATCATGGCGCCCTTGGTGATCTTCCAGTTATCACCAGAGAAGGTGGTGACATGTCCTTCTCCCGACAATTGCTTGACGGAGATCAAGTTCTTCCTCAATTCTGGAATATGTCTCACGTCCTTCAGCTTCCACACAGATCCATTGATCTTGATCTGTACATCACCCTTTCCGACCACGTCACACGGTTGATCATTACCGAGATAGACTCTACCAAAATCACCCCGCGTATAGTTTACAAAAAACTCCTTGTTTGAGGTAGCATGAAAAGATGCTCCGGAATCAATCACCCAGTATTCCGTTTTTTTCTCCAAAGAGCATATCAAAGCATTGTCCGCTTCCTCTTCCACAATATTAACCTCCGTCCTGTTCTCCTTTTCTTTTGGAGGTGTTGGACACTGGTTTTTGTAATGACCGGTCTTCCCACACTTCCAACATTCCACAACCTTAGTTTTGTTGGAATTGTTTGGATTTCTGGATCTTGATCTTCCACTTCTGAATTTTCCGTTGCCCCGCCCATTTCCTCTGTTGGAACTTCTGCCTCTGCTTTCCACGCTCAACGCCGATCCTGAAGTTGAGGCACCTTCTGATTGTCGTCTGATCTCCTCCGTTAAGATCATGCTTACGACATCATCGAACTTCAATTTTGACTTTCCGGCAGAGCCACTAATTGCTGTGACTGTACCATTCCAGCTGTCTGGCAGCTGCCCAAGAATTAACAGAGCTCGAACTTCATCACTAAAAGTGATTTCGACTGTGTTTAGCTGGTCCGTCACTTCATTGAATTCATTTAGGTGCTCCCCAAATCTTCCGCCTTCGGCCATCTTCATATTGAACAGCTTTTTAATTAAGTGGACTTTATTTGCTGCAGATGGCTGTTCGTAGATGCTAGAAAGGGCTGCCATGAGAGACTCTGTCGTCTTCTCATTTTTTATGTTGAAGGCCACTGACTTTGACAACGTCAGCCTGATTGTGGCGAGTGCTTTTCGATCGAGCAACCCCCAATCCCCTTGGCTTATATCTTCTGGCTTTTCTTTTAGTGGCTTGTATAGATCCTTCTGGTACAGATAGTCCTCCATTTGCATTTTCCAAAATCCAAAATTTGAACCATCAAATTTGTCAATTTTGGATATTTTCTCATCTGTCGACATTGCTCCCACTCGATCACAAAACAGTCTAAAGAAATCTTTTCTGATGTGGAAGATCAGTCAAAGCTGCAACCACAGAGCATACTAAGAATTTCAAAAGATCTCAATGAGCCAAAGCTCTGATACCAGTTGTTGGGAATTAGGACGCAACTAATCCCGCCCAGGATCGATGTGACACAAATAAATTGGACTGAGAAAATATAAATACGCAAAAATAAAATGCAAATACGAAACACAAAGATTTACGTGGTTCAGCAATTTGCCTACGTCCACGGACCCACACCAATATATTTCACTAACTCGGAAAAATGAGGAGTACAAAAATACTACACTGTATTTTTATCTGCCTATGTAAAGACTATTCTCTCCAACTCACTTTTCTCTCTATTTTGTGAACACATCTTGATTGTGTTACTCTTCTACACAAGAAGAATCTATGTTGTGGTGGTGCATTTTTCATTGAGGTTTTGCCCTCTATTTATAGAGAAAGTTTGGACAAAGAATCAACAATGGAAGGAATAAAATATGTGTGAACATATGAGGATTGTAGGCTAATGGTGTCTTACCAAATAGGTGTGAACATGGACTATTAATGGTGGCTTGCCAATTTCAACAAAGTTGGCTTTATTTTCCACATTTAGCTCCATTTTTCAACATAAAATGTATGAGTTATTAAAAAACGAATGCATATTTGATATACACTTATAGAAAGTGTAGTAATCAAGATTTTAAATTCTATTTTTCTTTTGGATGAAACTATCCATTATTATCCAATTTTCCCTTCCAAAACGTATCTTAAATAACTTCAAGAATTTATGAGAGATTCTTCTTGTTTTCTTTGGGTGCAGATGTGGATAGCAAAGGCAGAATACGACGAGTCTGGGCCGTCGATTGTTCACAGGAAATGCTTCTAAAATAATACGCGCTCGAAGACATATAATTAAAAGATCTATACGGACCGTATTTGAAAGAGAGTCATCATCAGATTATTGTTGAAAATGCTCATACTCATTTGTATTTCCTTAATTTATTTTATTCGTTCTTGTTCTTTTCTCTGGGTACTTCCATTTTTGTGATTTGGGAAAAGGACGTGGAAAAAAGATTTTCCTGTCAATTATTCATTTTTTTGCCCCTTTGTAGAATTACATTTTAATGTATGTCAAGATTTTGAATATTGAATAAAAAACTTCATCACTTTTTTCTTTTGTACCATTTTCTTTATGTTAGATAGTTTCTTTCATGCTATATATCATTCAAAGAACATTGTAAATATGATATGTTTATGTAAGCTTCAATTTACAGTTTTTGTGCTTCCATCTCGCAGGAGGTTAAAACCGTAATGTCATTTTGACACTTTTAGGTGGCGTTCTGTTTGTATTTTATTTTGTATTTTCATTTTCGAAAATGTTTTGTATTTTGTGTTTTCATTTTTATTTTCAAATTTGCTGAAAACGCGTTTGGTTTGTCATTTCTGAAAACTGTTTTTGAAAATGAAAAGTTGAAAAACACGTTCTGTTTGAAATTTTGCAGAACACTATTTAAACTATTTTTAATTAATTTGCTTGCAGAATACTACTAACTCCAACTCAAATTTCCTTTCACAATACACTAAAAATATGGTTACATACAACACACTAATGTGAGCATTAAGAGTCTATATTAACATAGTTTGGTCAGGTTCGGGACTTGAGAAAGCTCTACTTATATTAAAATCCAGAAAATGCAAGTTCTTTCAAAACCACCAGAGTCCATTTATCATTGCATTTTTTGAAATATAACAACAAGAATTCTCATTTAATTTTTTTTTGTAATGTTGATATTGAATTCAATAAAACTTTATTTAAACTAAGTTCCAAGTTAGGATAATTCGAAAAAAAAAAAAAAAAAATCTCAAAACGCGTTTTCCGCGTTTTGGACATTTTTTGTCGAAATACATACAAAACGCCCAAAACGATGTTTCGGGCGTTTTCCGTTTTGTGTACAAAATTTTTTTTTGTTTTCCAAAATGCGTTTTCGAAAATGGTAAAGAGAACGCGTTTTTAGCGTTTTCGAAAATAAAAACAGAAAACGACCTCAAAACAGCAAAGAGAACAGGGGCTTAAGTTTTTGTGCTAGATGGTCTAGTGCAATTTGACACCTCTAATTTTGACATAGCATGATTAATCACGCTAAGTTACGTGTCTAATTATTTCATTCAACGGTACAAAAATTGTATTAGAAATCTTATAATTTAATTGTCAAATTCAAAATTAATTTGAATCACGTTTCTCATAATTTAATTCACAACTACTACTCATTTATCATCCACTCATTTCTATCACAAAAAAATTTCAGCAACTTATAATCAAATTCATGCACTTCGTCATAGAAATGACAATGGAACGGGTAAGGAGGATGTCATTCCCTGCCCCTGGAGATTTACCAACCCATCCCATCCTCATTTTCATCCATGTTTGTTATATTCGAATTACTTCTTATTGATTTTTTAAAATTTGACAATGAAAAAACATTGGATTATTTTGGCATTGGGATAAGTGGGCTAGAAAATGAATAGTTTTATCTAAATTTTGAGTTTTGGCCATTATTAATTTTTTTAAACTGGGGATGGAACGGGACGAGGCGGGGGACCACAATTCCTGTTCCCTATTCGAGAAAACTTTCTCATCCCCATTCCCGTATTTGTCGGGGTTCCCCATCCCAATCGGGTTGGGTACCTATCGGGTTTTGAAATCCTTCGTCCCGTTGTCATCCATACTCCATCGAACTTGGCATTTTGTTGCTAACTAGCACCATCTCCATTTCTTAGATTGATGTTCGCACTCCTCTCAGATTTTCTTGAATTGGAGCAAGCTATTATTAGTCTTAACATCAAACGTTTTGCTAATTAATCGATATTTACTATTGTATGTATAGATATTGATGTTGTCAACTCGGTCTAGAGCATTTTTACTTGGTAACTCCTTGAGTGAGGATGATGGTGCGATCTCAAAATCAACATTTAGTGGACCTTTTTACCGACTTTAGGTTTTTATCTCGACCTCAAATCAACTTGCGACTTTCTATGCCACATGGACTTGATGGGTATTGAGGTACGCATGATTATTTTGATTATTATTCCAAACATCAAACACATTTTGGACAACTTCAAATAGGAATTCTCCTAGAACATATCTCCCAGTGACAAAGGGGTTGGTCGATAATGTGCTTAGCGCGGTCTGATGTAGGGTTCGAATCTTGATGGCTGAATTTACGGCTGAATAATGGATTTGTACCTTGTGACAAACGAGAGTTACCTTATGCAAGGCGTTACTGAGTGCCATCCACCCTAACTCTGAGAGGCATAACTTGCAATTTACCTCTCGAACCAATAGTCCAGGGAAGGGTCGGTTTTGACCCCTAAGGTGTGGGTTACACCTTCAAATAGGAATCAATGTATTATATGAGAATCAAAGTACATGTTTTCTATCAATCAAAATTACAAATAAAATCCAAACTAAACAATTAATGAAATAACAAATCCAAGAAAATTCCAAGTCGGGATTATTGGAATGTGGACAAAAATATTGAAATGCACATATTATAATGCATAAACCTAACCCCTAACCTAGCTTAGCCTAGACTATTCACCATATCTCTACTTCATCTTAAAATTTTGTACTATGAATGTAAAGAGGGACTTGAATTGTCTATTAGATATATACTAAACAAGTTATTTACGTGAATACAAATAGCTAACCAAACTAATTAATCAAGCCGATTATTTGATTGCCATTAAAATTTATTTTTACAAAAATGATAAGCACAAAAGCTTGTTATTGTTATAGATTGAGAACCAGTGAATTGATATTAAAATTACAAATAATAAAAATAATAATAAAAAAAAAGACAACAATGTTAACTGAAATAGAAACAATGCCATCTATGGTTCTTGCACCTCTCTAGCCAACAACTTGTTTGAATGATAGTCGACACTTTCTTGTCTCCCAAAAGGGGCTCCTGATTTCAATATTAAGCAAAGTCAAGATTTGGATGTTGAATAACCAGATTGACCAAGTAAATTTAAATGTTTACCTTTTCTCTTGAATCTTGCCACATAGATTGTTGTTGTCACATAGATCCAGTTTCCAACATTGTTCCACTAATTGAAATAGGAGTGTCTCCATGAATGCTTGAAGACTAGAGTTGTAACAACTACCCAAAAGCCAGTGATGAACCAAATGCCATGCAGATGTAAAAATCACACGTTATAAACCCTTCATCATCTTTAAAAATATTTTCCTTTCCGTGATCAACTGTAGAACCATTAGAAATATCTCGAGGACATTCTGCTAGAGGCCTCCACAGAGTTGGCTATTCCTAACATACACATAGGAGTTGAAGCTTTGTAGTTGAGTGCCTAAAAGAATCCTTCCCATTAAATTATTGTATGATAAGTCCAAAACACTGAGAAAATTTAGATTTGCAAAGTTGTTAGGTATCTCTCCTGAAAGCTGGTTTCCAGACAAATCAAGACGTTCCAACATCCCCATTTGACTAATCTTTGAAATGATATTTCCGTCAAGTGATTTCTAGATAAGTTCAATAAAATTAAACCTCTTGAAGCAGCACACTCTTGAGGAATAGTTTCAACTAATTTATTTCTAGAAAGATCAATGCCTTTCAAAAGTCCTATTCTCTTTTATTCTGAATCTTTTCCTTTCCATTGAATAAAAGCATTGTTAAAATACAATCCATCAAGAATGTCGTAAAGGGGATTATGAAAAGTACTAACATTTTCAATTGAACTATTCTTCTGAACCAAAGCCGTAAAATTGTTTATACATCGTAATATTCTTCTTGAAATATTGTTTAAAGAAAGTTACAAGACATGGATATTGGTAAGGCGGCAAAATTTTGAAGGCATTATTCCATAAAATACATTAAATCGAAGGCTAAAAACTATCAAATTGTTAAATGTGTTCCTATCCATGCTGGAATTTTACCTGTTAACTTATTTCCTCCCACATCAAGCATTTTTAGCCCTTTGCAATTCCTTAAAGTTGAAGGTAATTCCCCAATGAAATTATTGCCGCACAAGTGTAATATCTCGAGTTGATCCAAAGTGCCCAAAAGTGAGAGGAATTTTATCTGAAAACTTATTATTTTCCAAATCTAAAACAAGTAAATCACTTATGTTCATCCAGCAATTAGGAAGCTCTCCTGTCAATTGGTTATCCGAGAGATCAAGCAACTCGATGGTGAAGTCCTTAGGAATTGTGCATAAGTGAAATATGGATCCAGAAAATATATATTTGGAAAGTTTTATGCCCATATAATGAAAAAGAAATAATGGAATTAGACCTGAAAAATTATTATAACTTAAATCTATAGTACTACGAATCAACTTTGAGGATGAATTAGGAATCTTACCACTAATGTTGTTATGAGAAAGATCTGTGTATTCTAAAGAAGACATATTCCACAACCAATTAGGTAATACATCTGATATACGAGTGAAAGAGAGTTCAAGAATTGTAAGAGTTTTCTGAGTTTGAATCCAATTTGGAAAATGTGGTCCCAAAGAATAGCAGTGGCTGAGAATTAACATATCCAACTGAAAACAAGGAATCCAATCTGAGCTCAAGTTGGAAGCCAATGAGTCGTTGGACAAATCTTGGTATGTCAAGTTGGTAAGGTTTGAGAGGTCGGTGATTGTATCTTCCAACAAATTTGACTACATTGCTAAATATTCGAGCTTGGAAATTTTCTCAATACCTTGTGGCAGCTTTTTAAATTGATTGTAAGACAAGTCTAAATATACAAGACTTGAAGGTAGCCCAAGGCTCTGTGGGTGAGATTCATTCAACTTATTGTTGTTATCTGACAAGGGACCATTTAATTCATTGTGTACCATCACTAATGAATCTAAATGTCTTTAAATTCCCCAAAGATTTTGGAATCTGACCTTGGAACTTATTGTTACTCAAAATAAGCTCCTTAAGGAAAATCAATTCCCCAAAGGCATCAGGAATAGGAACTTCTTTTTGATTAAAGGAGAGGTCTTGGTAAGACTTGCACTAGAGTTAAACAACCAGTGGAATGCGAAAGACGGAGTGAGATCGTTGAAAAATAGACCGAGGACAGATAGAAAGGATAAAGAAGAATTAGAGAAGATATCAAAGGAAGGCAATGGGTTAGGAAGTTGACAGTCGCTCAAGAAAAGGGAACCTTGTTATGTGTTGCAACCGGATAGCTGGTTTGATTTGTAAGATCAACATAACTCAAGTCAAGATATGACAACAAAGAAAGATGAGAAAGCCATTCAATGTTCTTGATTTTCAAATTGTTATAACCACCAAGGTCAAGAGTATGCAGATTTTTGAGGTTCCCAAGTTCACATGGAACTTCACCGGTGAAGTACGTGGTTTAAAGTTTCAAGTGCCTTAATTTCTTCAAGGAACCAAAGAATCTTGGTATTTCATTTCCTCTAAAATCAACACTGGTCACGTCTAAATAATTCAAATTTTGCAACTCAAGCGGTGAGGGGCTAAGCTTAGACTTCAAATAAAGGTGACCAACCAGCAAAGATGTTTCCCGATCAAGTAAAACTACGTGACTAGTTCCATTGCTACACAAAACACCATCCCATTTGATGAACAATGAAAGTACAAGCACGAGCACGCTCAGTACTTTGACGAATCTATTAATCTCCATCATTTTTTCTGATTTCCTGTTTATAGTAATTACTATTAGAGAGTACTGCAGTTTCTCAAGTGTATGCTCATGTAATCAAATTATATATGAAGCACAGGTAGGGGATGTCTGTCCCACAACAGAGTAATTTCTCATAGCATGCATAATGGGCAAGAAGATGTGGCCTTCATAAACATCTACCGTGGGGCCTCCATTACAACACAAGTCACTATAAATCTTGAATTGTTTTAGTTTATATTACATATAATCACTGAGATTAATTAAGCTTTTGAAAAACAAATATCCACAAAATTGTTCTGTTACTACGGAATATACATTTCTACGCGACAATATTTCATATATAATTATTTAGGTAATTCAAATCTAAGCGTGAATTACTATTCTTCAAAATTCACTCGCCCACTTTCTTCGATGCATGAATCAGTAGGAATAGACTAATTTCTAGAAAGACCGTTCAATCCGCGATAATGCATTGAAAAAACATTATGACTTCTTGGAGTGAAGCACCAAATTACACATTTAGTCAATGTTCTTATATTGTAGATAAGAACCAATAATGGTTCAAGTGGGAATAAAATTACCTGTAGAGGCACCAACATATTTTCACATTGAGTGACCCAAAGAAAGACAATTCGTTATAAACATTGCAAGTCACTCAACTTTCAAAAAAAATAAAAAATAAAAAAAATCAGGTTGGTTTTTAGTCACAAAGAGTATTTGTGCTTTGCTTTTTTTAATCTCAATTTGGCCTTTCAAAATCAAAAGACCCTAATGTTTGCAACAAGATAGGTTGATTTTGTTTGCCACGCTAATCGTTCAATTAGAAAAACTACTAAAATGTAAACAAGCAACTAATTTGAAATACAAAGCGAACTTTAGTTACTGTTTTGACATAGAATAAAGTTCTGAAGTTCAAAGACTAACATGAAATTTGGCAGTAAGTTGAGTGACCAATTTTATTATTTTTTATTTATTTTTAATCCCAGAGATATTGCCCGTAAGTCTAATATACAAACGTCTTTAATATGTTGTCATATTGTTGAGATGATTCATCACAGTCATGGTAAATGAATTTGGTAGCTCAAATCCACTATTGGTACACTCAAATTCGTAGCAATGTAGAGAATGTTGAAAGTGCTACTTCACTTGTTTAAATCGCATTGAACTAAAATCTTCTTCTGTGGACTGAATGTAATGGTCGAGATCTCTACACGTGGCCTGTGAATTGGGCGTTGCATTTGATATATATTGATTCTATTCTCTCGATTGAAGTCAGATGAAGGGTTTTCTATTCTCTCTCAAAATGACGATTTAGTGTAAGGACTACATTTTTGAGTCTTCCTCTCACAATCTCTTAGAAATTAATCCTCCTACTATATTCATTTTTTGTGTGTAATAGGTGTAAATCAAATTAGGTAGTAGGTTTTTTTTGGTGACATTCTAGTCTGTGTAACGTCCAGATTTGGGGTTCTTTTTGAGGATGCTATTATGGGTTGTAAATGCAATGAACTGTGCCTAGTGGAATTTAGAGATGACAAAAAAATTCGATCTGCGGATAGGGACGAATCGGGATCAGGAAGGGCAGATAAGTGGATCAGGACATATTTGCCCCGTTTCAATTAAAAAAATAAAATTTAATAATTTTTATTTAAGATTTAGTTTAAATTCTATTTTTAAAAAATAAAAATAAAACTGTCAACAGATTGGCCAGCAGATCAGGGGGCCCATTGCCCTTGACCCGCCCCGAAAATTGGTGGATCCGGATCGGCTAAAAAAAAAAATTCGGGGCGGGGCGGATTGGGCCCCGATCCTCCATGTTGCCAACACTAGTGGAATTTGAGGGTAAATCCAATTTAATAGATTGCTCAACGGGGGATTAGATGATTCTTTGAATAGCTGAACCTTCGGGGCCTTTGGCTGAAAAATCTCTGTGTTCATTTGTTGTTTACATTATGTTTTAAGATTCTTGTTCAACATGATCCTAAAGTGGTATCAGAGCCTTGTATTTGGTGGCTAGTCCTCTTGTGAGGCATCTCTTTTTGAACATACTGAACCCGTGTTTACCCTCTGGTCGGAGAAGTTCCAGATTTGCTAAGATCTGTGGGTAGATCTTTGGAGCATTATGCTAAAATCTCATTCTTGGTCTGAAAAGTTCTAGATCTACCACGATCCGTGGTTTATGTGGGTAGATCTTTGGAGTGCCATGCCGGAATCTGTTATTTCTTTGAAATATATTCATATGCTCTACATACAACTCTTGAAACCTTTCATTCTGGTAACCTCTATTACTATTTACGCTTCAGTATTTATGAGCATCAACTTCTCTATCTTGCTCAACTTTCCTTTGTCTAGAGTATCCTATGAATACTCTAGAATATGAGGGAGTTACAGTCTCTTTGAAGTGTTTCTCGATTTTGTGAAATCTTGATCTCTGTATTAAGATTCTTTGATTTGAGCATTATATAAGTGACTACGTTAAGTTATTTCAAAGTACTATTTTTCTTTTCCTTTCTATTTGAAAATGTCCTCTACTAAAGTTGATATAGAGTTGTGGATTGGAAAATGTGATTTTAGTCTATGGAGACAGAAAATCAGGGCCCTTCTACTTTAACAAAAATGTGCGTATACTATTATTGAAACTTGGCCCTCTGAATTTAGTCCTTTTAGAAGCAAGAACTTGATAAACAAGTATGGAATACTATTTTTCTTAATCTCTATGACACCGTGGTTAGAAAAGTAGGTGAAACAAAAACTACTGTTGAATTATGGGGAAAACTTGAAGAGCTATATTTGTCTAAATCTATTCCTGATAAATGTTTTCTGCTAAACTGTTTTTGTTTTTGAATTTGAACCATCTCAGGATCTTGACACTAATCTTGATAGATTTAATAAGCTTACACAAGATCTTGTTAATTGTGAAGAACAAATATCTGATGATCAAAAGTGTATTTCCTTGATAAGTGCAGTAGGAGATAGGTATAAGGTTGTGAAAAATGCCCTAGAATATGGTTGAGATACACTAAACCTTGATATATTATCCCTTCTCCTTTAAGGAATGGAGACTTAGAATAGAAATCTGAAACTAAGGGAAGTTCTCAAGGTGAAGTCCTGATGGCTAAATCTAAAATATTTTTAAAACCACATCAAAATAACTATAATTATAATAGTCAAAGAAAAGAAAAAATTCCTCCTAAAATGAAACCCGATTTTTCAAAGTCCAAGGCTAAATCAAACATGAAATGCTATTATTGTGAAAAAATTGGACATTATATCAAAGATTGTCATAAAAGATTAAATGACCTCAAGAATAAACCTAGAACTAATAATGAAGGTGATGAAACCGACGGTGCTATTTATATGATAAGTGCTCAGGACTCTCATCAACCTTGGGTGGATTCTGGATGCACTTATCATGTGTGTCCTGAAAGGGAATGGTTCAATAATTTTAAACCTACAAATAGAGGAAGTGTTTATATGGGAATAATTTCCCTGTAAAGTACTTGGTAATGGTGACATTGTATTAAGGCTTGAAAATAACGAATACCTAATATTGGAGCAAATAAGATATGTCCCTGAGGTTGATTAAAACCTGACCTCTTTAGTTATATTGGATTTGGAAGGTTTTGAGATTTGTTTCAAAAATGGTTTTTGCAAAATTCAAAAGGATTCTTTTGAAATTATTAATGTCTTAAAAATAAATGGTCTTTACAAAATCTAGGCTACCACTCAAAAGGAGGAATGCCTATCTGTTTCAAATTTTCTGCATAGATCCTCTTCAATATGGCATAAAAGATTAGGACATATAGGAAATAAACCTCTTAAGTCACTTTGTGATGAAGGAGTGATAGGAACTGTAAACATGGACGAAGATGATTTATGTGAAGAATGTATTTTGGGAAAACAAACTAAACTACCTTTCAAATTTGGTATTCATAAATCAACTGTTATTCTTGAATACATACATACTGACGATGGGGACTAACATTGACTCAAATTGTTTCTGGATTTAAATATTACTTGTTGACTATTGATGAATTTTCAAGAACAGTTTGAACTTTTTTACTAAAATAAAAAAATTGAAACTTTTTAAAATAAAAAAATTGAAACTTTTCAAAATTCTAAGGATTGGAAAATCTTGATTGAAAATCAAACCGACAAGAAAATAAAGGTATTGAAAACTGATAATGGGCTGGAATTTTGTAATACCATATTTGACGAGTTTTGTAAACAAAATGGAATTTTGAGATACAGGACAATCACCTATACATCTCAACAAAATGGGATGGTTGAGAGAATGAATAAGACCTTACTACATAAAGTAAGGTTTGTGCTGCTTAGTTCCGGTCTCCAAAAATGTTTTTGGGGAGAAGTAGTAAAAACCGCTACTTATTTGATAAACTTAAGTTCTTCAAGGGCTATAAATTTTAAAACTCCCTAATTCCTTCGGTCTAGAAAACACCAAAATTATTCACTTTTAAAGGTTTTTGGATGTGCTTCATATGCACACCAAAACGAAGGAAAACTTGATCCCAGGTCTAAAAAATGTGTTTTCTTAGGTTATAGGGGAGGTATAAAGGGCTACAGGTTATGGGTAAAAGATAATCAAAGTTTTAAAATCATAATTAGTAGAAATGTTGTGTTAAAGGAAGACTTGATGTCTTGTCTAATAGAAACTGAATCTAAAGCTGATGAAAACTATCATATGGGACTTCAATGATCTCAATCTTGATAACGCAACTACACATACTCCTTATGAAACACATGATCTATCCAACTATCAATTGATAAGAGATAGAGGGAGGAGGCAAATAAGGCCTTCTACCAGGTATAACAATGATGGTTTTATATCCATTTTTATTGAACGTGATAATATGTTTACTAAACCTGCTTCTTATGAAGAAGCCATTACCCGTTCTGAATCTAAAAATTGGCTTACTGCTATGAAAGATGAAATGAACTCTTTATATAAAAATAAAACTTGGATATTAGTCAAAAGACCTAATGATCAAAAAGTCATAGACTGCAAGTAGATTTTTTTAGAAAAAATGATGGTGACTCCAGGAAACATGATATTAGGTACAAAGCTAGACTAGTTGTTAAAAATTTTCCCCAAAAGGAAAGTATAGACAATAATGAGATTTTCTTTCTTGTGGTAAATACACATCCATTAGGATCCTTTTGGCTTTAGTTGCTTAATATGACTAGAAGTATGAAAAGAAGTATATTGAACTGGACTGATAATACTAATAAATTCACAACACATACATATACTTGCAAGAAACCCAAATTACAAGACTCCTGTTCCTGTAATGAAGTTACTGATAAGGAAGAAAGACTAGAATAAAGGAATACAAAAGGTGAAGGATATTTACAAATCTTGTACATCCTAAGATATGCTAGATAATAATTCTGAATACTCCCCCTCAAGTTGGAGAGTGAATATCTTGGACTCCTAACTTGCAAATCATAGGAATGAAAATTTCCTTTCCGAAAGGTTTGGTTAAAACATCCGCCAATTGATGTACAGAACTTACAAAACTTGTAACAATGGATCCATCTTCGATTTTATCTCTTATGTAGTGGAAATCCATTTCAATGTGATGAGTTCATTCCTGAAAAATCAAATCTACCACAATGCGCAGTGCTGCCTTATTATCACAACACAGTAAGACAGGTTCTAGTGCAACACTCCTAAATCACTGAGAAGATATCGAAGCCATGTCAACTCACTACAAGCACATGTGTCCATCTGAATCTCAGTAGGCTCGTAATCTAGAATAACTTTTTGAAGAAAAGAATAAACCTTGGCCAGGTGCATTTTTAAAGTAACGTACCACACGAAGAGCTGTGTCCATATGAAGTTTCTGAGGTTGATGCCTGCTTAACACATTTACAGAATATGAGATGTCTGGTCTTGAAATAGTTAGATATATTAATTTCCCGACTAGTCTTCTATAATGACCTAGATCTTTGAGTAAGTCATTTTTGTCAGATAATTTCAATTCTCGCTCCATAAGGGTGTTAACCGTTGCTACACCTATCAACCTTGCATCTTTAATGATTTCTAATGCATATTTGCATTAGGAAATAAAGATCCCATTTTTAGAAGTAGAAATCTCAATACCAAGGAAATATTTCAAGTCTCTAAGATCTTTAAGTCGAAAGTAACTATGGAGGAATTTCTTGATTGCAGTAATACTCACAAAATCATTTCCAGTAATCAAAATATCATCAACATAGATCAAGAGAGAAGTCAAGGACTTGCCTTGTTTCCTGGTGAACAAAGAATAATTAGCTTTGGATTGTACATATCCTACGGATTGAATAGCTTCTGAAAATTTCGCAAACCACTGACGAGATGCCTTTTTCAATCCATATAGTGACTTATGAAGTCAGAAAATCATATTTTCCTCCCCTGTCTCTGAAGCCCTGGTGGTGGACACACACACACACACACACACACACACACACACATATTTCTTCATGGAGATCCCCATGGAGAAAAGCATTATTTACAACCAGTTGATGAAGTGTCCAATTACGAGCCGTGGCTAAGGCAAGTAAACATCGAACATAAATAATTTTTGTAGTGGGAGAAAATGTATCCCGATAATCAAAACCTTCCAATTGTGTGAATTCCTTGTCCACTAGTTGAGCTTTGTATCGCTTGACGGAGCCATCAGACTGATACAGATGGTTCAATGGAGGTGGTTTGATGAGTCTGGTAAAGGAATGGATTCAGTAGGCATGTTGCATGGGTGGATTGGAGAGTTGGGAAAAAGAATGGATTCAACAAGTTGATCGGATGGGTATACTAGAGAGTGTGAATGTTCCGTGCAGCTGGAGGTGCGGGTGACAGGAAGAGTAGATATAGAGTCGAGATGAGGATTAGAGTGTGGATTTAGGTCATGTATTGGTAGTGGAATGGGGCCCGAATTGTGGGTGATGTAGGAGTGGTCTCTACCGAAGCATATGGGAAGGTGGTTTCATGAAATACTACATCTCGACTAGTGAATACTGTTTTGATGGATAAATCAAATAACTTGTAAGCCTTTTGACCAACGGGGTAACTAATAAAAATGCATTTGACGTCCCGGGGGGAAAATTTATAAGTAACACAAGGATTTGTAGAGAAATCCAAGCATTTAATGGTCCGAATATGAGAAAAAGAAGGGGTTCCATGATATAGTTGTTCAAAAGGTGTTTGGAAAGAGAGAAAAAGTAGTTGGGAGGCGATTTATGGTGGCATTTTCTTTTGGTCGGTATTCGGATGAGGTAGTTTGTGACGTGGTGCCAATGCAAATTAGTCACATACTGTTGGGGAGACCTTGGCAACATGAAATGACTGTGCTACATGATGGGTATACGAATAGATACAGCTTGGTAAAAGGGGGGAAAAAGTTTACTCTAATACCACTATCTCCAACTGAAGCCCTGAAAGATCAATTGAAAGTGAAAAGTGAGTTTGAGGGAAAAATAAGAGAGTTGAGGCCACGACCTCAGAAAAAGGAGAGGGAGTGGAAATTGAAGAAAAGAGAGTTGAGGCCACAACCTCAGAAAAAGGAGAGGGAGTGAAAAATAAAGAAAAGAAGGTTGTGGTACAAACCTCAGAAAAAGGAGAGACTGAGTGCAAAAAGCAAAAGAAAAGAGAATCTACCACAAAAATGAGTCTATTTGCACTTACTCACGCTAACACACCCCTCCCTAGTTCTTTAAAATCTGTTTTACAGGTACCGAAGTCAAACCATGAGCTTAAAACAGGAAAGAAACTTGTTGGCACAAATGAACAGCCCAAAAGGCCGAGAAAGTTGAAGGAGAAAAATGGGCAGTCCGAAATGTTGAAAGCAAGCACGAGGCATAAACATGATCATCGAGCCCAGAAAAATAGAAGGAGTTTGAAAAGCCGACCAAAATTGGATTCGAAGTCGAATCCTTTTCAAGAGAGGGAGTATGATATGATCCGAACCAGGCATCGAAGGGCAAAGTCAAGCCATCAGCAATATGACAATGATCTACGTGCAAAACGGAGTAAGTTCCATGTTGGGGTCGAGCCGAGAAGAGGGACGGATCAGGCCAAATCAAGGGATCAAAATTATTTGTGCAGAAAGGTCATTACGGCCATAATGGAGATCCTTTACGGCCGTAACGCATATAATCACGGCCGTAAAAGCTATTGTCACGGCCGTAATCAACTATCGAGGGAAAAGGCAAAATTTCAGCAGAACCAGGCTTACGGCCGTAGCTCATAAAACAGTTTTGGACCAGAGAAGGCTTTACGGCCGTAAATGTATTCTTCACGGCCATAACTGAGGAGCGGGCCAGATTTTGCGGGAATTTCAATTATTTTGTTTCCTTTATAATTTTAAGTTATTTTCCTATTTTAGAATTTTAGTCAAATTAGAATTCTATTTTGAGTAAATTAGACGCTAGGTTATTTTGCTTATTTATATTCATTTCCATTCATTGTAAAAGTTAAGTTTGAGTTTTGAGATTAATAAAGTTGAGAGAATTTTCTCCAATTGAAAGGTTGAGGAGTCCCTTTGGTGTTCTTCGAAAACAAATCCAACTTATCAAATATTGTGAAAATATTTGTGGCGTTGAACTTATCAAATATTCGCGAGAATATTTGTGGCGTTTCCAATTAGAATCTTATCAAGGAAATTGACAAGTCCTTGTGGTGTTTCGAAACCCTTGGATCTCGATTCCGCATCGTCAATTTCTTGCGTCGTGAATCTTGGGTCAAGGTCCTATCGTCAATTTTATCTTTCCAGTATTTTAATTATTGTGTTCTTGTGTTTCTTGGCTGAATCTGGATCTTTCCTATCGTTGTTTCGTTTAATTCCGAGTGTTCGTTGTGACCCCCTCTCGGGATCTCATCAGAGGTGGTCACTATTTCACAAACCGACCACTGGTTTTGCCGGAATCGTGTATTTTCAGTTCCAAAATTTTGAACTCGTTGCCTCTGTTCTTCCAATTTTCGATTTTCTGAACCAAATAATCTTCACAAACAGCCCTGATGTGGAGAGTCGAACCCTTAACCTAAATGTTGAATTGTGAATTCTCAACCATTTGAGAATTTGAGTTCTTGTGTTTATTTTTGTTTTAACTAATATATATTAGTTAGCTAATTGTATAAATATGTCCTATTGAATAATTTATTTTTTAACGAAATTGAATTTAATATTATTTTGTAAAAAAATAATAATAATAAAAAATAAAATTGCAGACAAATAGCGACGACTTTTGTCGTCGCTATAGGGTACTTATTGTGACGATTTAAAAGTCATCGATAAAAGGTTGAGTATTAGAGACGAATTTTCCATGTCGTCACTGAAGGTTTGGATATCGAGACGAGACGACTTTTCTATGTCGTCGCTAAATCTGGGAATTAGAGATGAATTTTTGTCGTCGCTATAGGCTGAGTATTAGAGATGACTTTTCATGTCATAGCTAATTTTCGTCGTCGTCGCTCTAGTTTCTTGTAGTGGATTGGCACTAGCTAAGGTGCTCATGTTCCTAGTAATGCCCTCGACAGTAAGGATGATAACATTGGAGATTGCAACAATGATGGCAATTATGGGAAAGATGAATGTGCATGCATTTTTCTCCTAAAAGTATGAGAAGTCCCGATTAGGGAAACATATGACTTGTAACCCAAGTTACCTTTAGTCATAAACTCGAATAGAAAATTAACTCTTGCTAATACAATAAATCTCCTTCAATCATGGAACAAACAAGGTTGGGGATAGAAAATTTTATCAATGATCCTATGCTAGGAGATGTTGGGTAATGACCTCAAATTGTCAAAGTTGAAGGACTTTAATTGTAATTGGAGAATAGTTTTGTAATTCAATTGAATTAGGAATGACTTTAATTGTAATTCAATTGGATTAGGATACGAATCCTAATGAAAAGTAAATTATGAAATTTGTTTCTATTGATTACGTGTCCTAGGTGGATTAAATCTTAAGAGGAGCAATTGACCAAGGAAACCAATTCTATAGTCTATGCCGAAGTGAAATATAGCCATGACGTGATTTGTTCTATATAAATACGCGTATTATTATCTTTTGTTGTAAAACACATGGATAAGAGAGTTTTGTGAGGAAAAATGTAATCTAATATCTTGGTTTTTCTTGGTTTCTTTGTGAGTTGTACAAAGAAGTAGAAATTAGTAGATGTGGTATAACTTAGTTATTTTTCTACAATACTTGGGGGGTTTGGTAAGTGCAAACTCCATACAATTGTAACAATTTATTATATAGTGAAAAAAGCTTTGACGGTCCATAAATTTTGCGTTATTGTTTTATTTTCTTTTTTGCTTAATTATTTCTTGAACATCAAAAGTTCATGAGGGGTTAATTAGAGAGGGAATTGGCGTGTAATTTCCAACATTGGTGTCGTTTCCAGGGAATCAAAGTCTAATTCTCAACAACTGATATCAGAGCATCCGGTGGTTCGAAGATTTTTTGAAGCAAGAGAAAATATGTCTATCAAGTACAACGTGGATATGACTTGTGGTAAGTGGAAGTCAAGGATGTATTGATTCAGACGGGATGCAGAAAACTTTGAAGAGAAAACTAACACCGAGTTCTAACAAAGAAACTGAATCCAGCAAGAGTGATGAAGATTGAGAAGATTTGGATTTGAAGGCTACTAGCATAGTACGACTTTGTTTGACCAAGAATGTTCTTGCAAATATTTATGGGATATCTGCTACGAAGAAACTGTGGGAAAAACTAGAAGAGTTGTATTAGGCGAAGAGCTTGTCAAATAGGTTGTATCTGAATGAGTGATTTCATTCTTTGAGAATGAATGCAGGTATGAAAATCTCAGACCATCTTAGTGTTCTCAATGTGATTGTTTCTGAATTGGAATCTATTGGAGTTAAAATTGATGGCTAGGATAAAATATTAAGGATCATCTAGTTTTTTCCATCCACGTTTGAGCACTTCAAGTTGATTTGATATAAGAGAAGGAAACGGCGGATTTTTTAGGAGTTACAAGTAAGTTGTTTATGTTAAAGTGACAGTTCATCTACAAATGCTTTGCTTGTTACTGAAAAGTGGAAAAGATGTAATTTCATGAAGAAGAAGAAGGTAATGTGTTGGAACTGTGAAGAATCTAGTCATGTGAGGAGAAATTGTCCAAAAGGTGAAGCATACTCGGCTAACTGCTCGGAGGTGGACAATACGACTCTCCTGGTGGAGCGATAACGATGTACTTTAGTAAGATGAGACTTTCTTATAGCATGAAACAAGTTGTCATGATAGAGGATGTGTTCTTACTGACAAGTATATGTATTTGCACATGGGGATTGTTTTGGTATTTATGCAAGGTGTGTGGTGAAAATAATATGTCATGGCTGATGAGCTCTCAAGGAAAGTCAAAATTTGAGAGTTGCACCATAATTTTTCAACAATGTTGTTTCGACATAGGCCGATTTAAAGCTCGAAATTCGTTGATAATTCTGAGTGGTTATACTTGTATGGTGAAATATGTTAATTCTCTGATTTGAGAATTGAGACCGTCAAAGTGTGTCAAAAGCTTCCCTGTCTATTTTCCAAGTATTGTGAACAAAAGAGATGATTGAATTTTGGCTCGTTTTCGGCAAGGTGGAGATTGTTGGGTAATTGCCTCAAATTGCCAAAGGTGGAGGACTTTAATTGTAATTGAAGAATAAGTTTCGTAATTCAATTGGATTATGATACGAATCCTAATGGAAAGTAAATTATGGAATTTGTTGCTATTGATTACATGTCCTAGGTGGATTAAATCTTGAGAAGAGCAATTGACCAAGGAAATCAATTCCACAGTCCATGCCGAAGTGAAATATAGCCTTGACGTGATTTGTTCTACATAAATAAATGTATTATTATCTTTTGTTGGAGAACACGTGGGCTAGAGAGTTTTGTGAGGAAAAATGTAGTTTAGCATCTTGATTTTTCTTGGTTTCTTTGTGAGTTGTACAAAGAAGTAGAAATTGGTAGATGTGGTAAAGTTTGTTTATTTTTCCTATAATACTTGGGGGTTTAGTGAGTGCAAAGTCTATATAATTGTAACAATTTATTATAGAGTGAAAAAAACTTTGGCGGTCTGTAAATTTTGCGTTGTTATTTTATTTTCTTGTTGGTTCAATTATTTCTTAAACATCAAAAGTTCATATGTGGTTAATTAGAGGGGGAATTGGTGTGTAATTCCCAACAGTGGTGTTGTTGCCGGGAAAATCGACGTCTAATTCCCAATAGCCGAAGGGTCCTTCCCTGAATTGCCTCCATCCACCTCCTTGCTCCACTTGTCGGCCTTGTGTAAGTTGTTTATTTATTTTTTAAATACCTTGTGTAAGTTTTTGAAAAAGCAATTTAAAAATAATATTGGATGAAATAAATAAATAAATAAAGGTAATTGGTGCAAAACGTCCCTATCTTTGGACACTTTTATGTAATTCGTCTCTACTTACCGTCCAAAAATCCTTTTGTTGACCAGCTAATCATCTTTTGACCATTTTAGTAAAGGGAAAAATGTCTATTTACATTACTTAACTTAAAATTATTTAACAAAAAATGAGAAAAATGAAAAACAAAATAAAAATATATAACTATTCATCTACCCTCACACAACCGCCACTCCAATCCAACCCATCTCATTGAAAAAAATCAAAGGAATATGAATTTTCTGACCAGATCAACTTCTGTAGAAGTTCAATATATGTAACTCCATCATTTTATCTGATTCGTCCAAAAAAGATGTTCGCACCGTATATATCTTGAAACCCTCCCAGAGATACAAACTGTAGGAACCGGCATTGGAAAAAAAAATTACCAAAGGCTAAAGCCTACATATTTTCCATCTCCTAATAGCATCTCCAATGCACTTCATCAATTGGGGAAAAAGGCTTAACACGTCAGTAAATTGACGAAGTATGTTAAAAATGTCTCTCAAATGCACAATGTCAATTACAATTTTAAGTTGATGTGGCTGGAAAAAAAAATTGACAATGTCGAATGCTCCGTCTACATATTGATGCTCTGTTTGTCTGAATGAGTCGGTATTAATTTATTTTATAATTAAACTATATTAAAAAGAGACATGGGAGTCATGACATGAAAATTTTCGTTGAAAATTTTCTTTGATCAAGTACTTTTTGATTATTTTCATTCAAAGTTTTCATGATTTTATTAAATTTAAGATTAATAATTAAATATATATATATATATATTTAATTTATCAACAAAAAATTATCGCTAAATAAATTTATATAAAAATATTAGTCACTAAAATATCTTTTCAAAATAACAATAAAAAAATAATAATTTAAGATTAATAAATAATTTTTTGTCTGTAATAATTAAAAAAAAAAATTAACTACCAAAATAAAATATAAAAACGAAATATAGTCCAAGAAAATAACATTTATAGTAACGAAAAGTTTAATATTTTATTAATCATTTTGTGAATAAGTTATTATTTTTAAATTTTTAAAAAAATGTCGCGTAATCAATAATATTTTAATGTAGACGGAATCAATATTGGAGATGATATTTAAGACTTACTCCGTCAATTTATCCACGTTCTCTAAAAGTCCGTTAATTGTATTGTCACGTTAGCCGAGATTCACATGAAGCATTGGAGATGCTCTAATGAATTCAAAGCGTTAGTGGAAAGAAATCAAGATTTTAGTATTGAAAGAATGGAGATACTTAACAATCTACCAAAGCCATGACTCAAAATCATTTACCATGTTTGTAAGAGTATTGTATGAAGGACTTTTAGCAAATCATTTTTGAAGCAATATCATAGATGAATTATTCAAGAAATAATTGAAGAGACTGAACTTTTATCGAATCCTATGATAATTAATTATTAAATTATTGTTGAATCATCAGTCATTGGGACATAACTACAATATTTTCAGTTCATACAACCATCATAAAGGGTAACCACATACCACTACGATAATTCGGCCATATAGAGAGTCGTCTCTGAAGGATTTAAAGTCGTCTTTGTAGGCCCGTACCTGAAGTCGTCTCTGTTTCTTCCTGGGTAATTGCGAAGACCTTTAGAGACGACAATGTCGTCTCTATTTGTGAAAATATTTAATTAATTATTTATTTATTTATTTTGACCCGATTCAATCATTTTTTGATCAGACCAAAATCTCGATTCGAACCGTCGACCCGCGAATTTTCTTTAATTCATATGATAATTGTGTTAAACTTTCGTTACTAGAACTCGATGCACCATATTCAACAAGTCTTCATCTAGAATTATACCGTCTCTCTGAACTACTCTTTGCACTGTAAATCAGTCACTTTACCTACAGTAGTGATTTTCTAACAAACATGCATTGAAACATTGCATATCACCTACCGAAATCTCAGTCTGAATTATAGTTAATCCCTGCTTTTTTGTAAGTGGGCAAGGGCAACTCTGATGACGCGATTTGCAACCGTTGAATATGAGCATAGAAGGACTAAGGCAGCAACTAGAATGTGTTTACACTGTTACAATCTCCTAGCATGGAAAAGTATTGTTATCATATGCAGAGATCCACCACAGATTTATATATCAAATATATTGATTATATTCAGACTCACTCAAGAAGATTACTTGTTGACAATACACGAATTTGTCAAAAGCAATCAATATCTGTTTTTTTCCCCCTAACTATACAAATTGAAATTCTTCTTGGCTTCTCAAGAACAGCAACAGTAAATGGCCACTTCAAAACAAGACAACTTCAACATGTTAATCTCGTTTCTATCCGCAGAAATTCTTGCAACAATTACTTGTGCACAAATACGAAAAAAAATATCTAAGGCTAACATAAAGAAAAAGGGTAAATTAAATGCACAAGTAAAGAATTTTAAAGATAAGATTTAATACTTAAGAAACTAGTTCTTTTAGCCCTTGTTTGATCCTCATTCTTTTTCATAAAAAATATAATTTTTTTCTACAGTAATCAATCTCAACCATCCAAAAAAGTCAAGTCCACACTTTTTTACTTTTCAAACCACTTTTTAACCACTAAATTTTCAAAACCCAACTTTTTATCAAAAACTATCTACATCAAACAAGGGCTTAGTTTAAAAATCAGGTTTTTGTTAAAAAAAAAATATATAATTAAATTGGCGATTAAATAATTAAGGTTACAACTATACAATTTATGGTTACAGGACACAATTATCAAATTAATAAGTCACGATTTATCCTCGGTCATATGTCACAACTTATTTTTCGATCACAAATTATTAAATTAATTGGTCACAACTCTATTATCAGTTACAAGTCACAAGTTTTATAGGTCACAACATCTTTCTAAGTCACAAATTCTTAAAATTTAGGCTACAATTTACTTTTCAATCACAACTTACAAATCTCATAAGTCACAACTTATTTATCGGTCACAAATCTCGAATTTTGTAGGCCACAACTTTTTCTCGATCACAAATCTCGATTTTATAAGACACAATTCTTACACTTTATGGTCACGACTTATTTTTCAATCACAATTTATTAATTTCTTAAGTTACAACTTATTTATAAGTCACAAATCATAAGTTTTACAGGTCACGAATTATTTATTGGCCACAAATCACAAATGTTATAGGTCACAAATTATTTTATAGTCACAATTTACCAAATTAGTTGGTCAGAACTCAATTTTCGGTCACGTGTTATCGATTTAAGTCGTCACAGTCTATTTTCCTATCACAAATCAAAAGTTTTATACGTCACAAATTATCGAGCTAATTAACTAAGAGCCTATTTGGTCCATGAAAAAGTTCATTTTTATGGGCTTGACTAAAGATAGATGGTTGAGATTAAGTTTGAAAAGTTGTGGTAAAAATATTTCATGGACCAAACAGGCTCTAAAACTCATTTTTTAACACAATTTATCGATTCCATTGGTCACAGTTCACTTCTCAATTACAAACCATAAATTTTATGGTTACAAATTATCGAAACTATGATATATTTTCCATCACAGAATATCACCCCACCCCTCCATACCCCCATAGTGACCTTTCATCTCCCCCTAGCCCCAACTCCCAATGCCACCATTTTTGGTGACGATCCGACGCCAGCGGCCTCAATCCAGATCCCAACCATCCGACCTAATCATAGCCGTCACCGCATTCAGAGTTGGCATCACCTAAGAAGACTCGTATCCCGAACCCCAACCATTGTGCCATATGCACCATAAACACACTAAAACCGCCACCTGCACCACCACTGCACCACATCACCACTACCACCGAAACCAACACCATCAACCACTTGCACTTCCAGTCGTCACAACAATAACTCCAATGAATCACCAACAAAATCATCATCTCCGACCCAACTTAACCACCATCACCTTCTATGCACAACTACCATCATCGCACACACAACACAATCTACAACAAAAACTGGTCTCGAAGAGAGGTGCACCCCTAAATTGAATCAGGAAACCCACGTCTTCCTTTGTTTGCATCACTACGGTGCCTATGTTGTGTGTTGCTATCTCCTCTAGGTGTTGTCGTCGTTGAATATAGGTGGTGTCTTTGGTGACTATGGAGATGGGAGGACACGATGTCGTTATCTGCTACTTCAATTTTTTTGAAATGTAAATGATGATGGACTGGGGATGGGGTAGATGGGGTTAATAGAACTTAGAGAAATTTAATTTGATTTAATAATATGAATAAACCTGATTTTTAAAATTTTTATTTTTTAAATTTATAGGTGAAATATGTTGTAGGTAATTTCCTTAAAGAAAAAGTCATTATTACCGAGTTTAACTGTCTATACCAGTAAAATAAAGGGTTTCAGGGTCCATTGCTATGTGATAATTACACCACAACGGGTTTATAAAATCAACAATTCAAAAAACAAGTTTTTAAGTTTTTAGTTCACAAATCAGGCCCTAATTTCCTTTCAAATAATTAATTAATAATATTGTAATATATTTACACCCACATCTACCTACCCACCCCCACTTAGTAATTATACACGTCCCAAATTAATATTCTCAATCTGTTCCCCCCAAAATCATTTCCCTCGGTTCCTAAACTCATCTCCCAATCAGACGCGGCTCCTAGTTACAGGCGATGGCGACGAAGAGTGTAGAACAAACGGAGGTCACGGCCAACTGAGGTGGTTTCAGTGGTGGTGTTGGGCCAAATGAAATTTCCGGTACCCCACAGCGGTCACCGTTTTAACCACAGTGCTTTTGCATGGTGGTCATCCTGTTGCAACTCGTCTCTACGTCTTCCTACATTCTTCAACACCATCGAGCAGAGGCAGACAAGAGGCAAGCGATCTCCTGCATCATTCAACACAAATGGTGCAGGCAGTAGGTGGTGATAGTGATGGAGAACATGAGGATGACATACAGAACCAAGTGGCAGTATTTTTGGACGATTGTGAGCGGAAGAAATAATCCAAGGGACGTTTCAACTTCAAATGGTAATAACTTTTGCATACGATGTCCGTTTTGGATCTATAAGTACTTTTTGGAAAGGTCTCGACGATCCGGATAGGACTCACCACTTTGCTGTGATATATACTGCATTTTGACCATTTGAGGACGTTTACTGTGTTAAAACTACCATTTTCTGAATTTCTTTATTTATTTTCGATATTTATGTTGTTTTGTGGGTTAGGCCCAGTCCTATAGCGGGCTTAGGTTCCATTAGGTTATTATTTAAGTTCTTTGTGTCTTATTGTAGGGTTTTTGTTGATTTCGAATAAAAAAATCATTCTCTTTCGAATTGTAATCCGTGTTTGTTGGTTTCTCGACAATTTCATATGTGCGACCTACATCAGATTGAGTTTTCACACCAGCAGATTGGTGGTGGTGGTGGTACGATTTTCATGGTTTTGCTTGGTGTAAGTTGCTTCGTCTGGTGGTGATGTGCATATGCTCTAGTGTGGGGCATGCAATTTTAGTGTTGGTGTCGAATGTGAAGAGAATGTATTATTGGGTATGTGCATTTTAAGTTTGGGTGGCGGTTGGGAAAAAATGTTGTTGGCTATGGTTATGGTTGTTGTGGTGTAGGTGTTTGAGTGGTGTTGGCGGCGGTGGACGACTGAGACGGTGGTCAGTGGTGGTGTGGAGTGCTGATGTAGGACAAAATCAAGAAATTAGACCGAAAATGGACATAATTTTTTTTTTTGCAAATTTGATGTCTAACCTCTGTTCAGGCCCATAAAATTTGCAAATTTGATGCCTCGACGAGACGAAGTGAACTCACGACTTTTCTGTGACATACAATTGATTTTGAGCATTCGAGCACGTCTAGGTCGTCAAAACGACATTTTATTACTTTAGTGTTATTTTCGTAATTTTGTTTTTATTCGTTTTGACTTTTATTTTTGATAAGTGTATTTTATACACTTATTTGTATATTTAAATCAGAATTAATTATTTTCGTTTTAGAATAATTGATATTTAATTAGTGTTTATTTGTTTATGGTAACATTTTATTGACAAATTTTTTGAAAAATCAACAATTTCGACTGATCAAAAATTTCCGTCCACCATTTTTAGCCTTTAAAAAAAATGGATCATTAAAATGTTACCATATCATTATTTATAGACAACCGTTTAAACAATTTATCAAACATAAGCTAAGTTGGGCCGCATATATTCATACACTACATGCATAAATAAATAAATACGTTGTGAAATTATTGCTGCCTTTAATTCTTTGAAGATTAATTTAGTTCCTGTTAGATAGGAATTATAATCTAGATTTTAATCCAAGTCAAATTTAACAATAATGTCAACCACATATTTCATGAAATCCACATCTTTTCATCAACACGTTTCACCCATGTTTGGACCTCATTATAAAAAAATACACATTTTTCCCTCTTCTTTTCAGCAACACGTTTATCAATAAAATAATATTACACATAAACTGATAAAAGGAAAAATGATCAAAGGATAGCTTAGTTGGAAGGTCCTGCCCCCTTATCAAGTTTCTCACCTGGGTTCGAGTCCAACGGGGGAGGAAGTTGGGTTTTTCCTTGTAAAAAAGAAAAAAGAAAAAAAAGAAAGAAAAGGAAAAGATATGAAGGGATAAGAAACATACATATCTCATGCATCTCTTTATTTAATTATGCATTCTTAAATGTATCTATCTATATATATCTGAGGAATATAGGGAAAATAACCTAATAAACTTATCATTTTTTAAAAATACACAAACAATTTTATATCTTTTAAAAATAGTCTTAAACATTAGAAACTACCAAAAATACCCTTATATATTACATTTCAACTATACTTATTAGAATTTAGAAAAGTTATAACCTAGTCCTTAAAACTTTACATTTATATATTTTATTTATGATTATCCATACATTAATACTACCTGATAATTATAAAATAGAAATCTTGAGAGTTCTAAAAGATTTAAACAAAGATATAAGAAAAGATATTTATGATCTAATAAATTTCGATATAATAAAGGAAGATTTTATGATAAACACAATATTAGATTTAATTCACAAAGATATACTAGAAGAATTATATAAAGATTATAGAAATGGATTATCATAGAGCAGATCCTCAATTAGTTAGATATCTAGACATAGAAACAAATGAAAAAATAGATTTAATAATAGAATAAAGAATAAATTTAATGGATCAAATAAGAGAAGAAAGAATTCTAAAACGATAAGAAAAACTAAGATTAAAATTATTAAAGAAAAAGAGAGAATATTATAATAGAATTTTGAAGCAATTACCAAAAATACAAATGATTTTAGAAGACAAAGAGAAAACTAGAAAAGCAAAATATGATGAAACAAAAATATTGGAAGACTATCTAAGATATTATAGAATATATCATAGAAAATTAATGTTTAGATCAATAGAAGAATATTGTGAATATCAAATAATGAATTATAAAGAAGCAAAATATGAAACAGAATTTATTCTAGAAATCGAACATATCAAAGGAAGAAATTAATGGCAGAATTTCTAGAAATAAAATTTGAAAAACAAATAACAGAAAATATAAGACTTCCAGTTGGATCTTATCAAATAAAATGAGCTAATACAATCATGTTCCAACCATTAAGCTCATGAGGAGAATCCAATGAATTTCTTAATATGCAATTAAATTGGATAAGTGTCATTTTATGGCAAACATATAAGAACATAAATTTACAAGATAAATTAGTTATTGAAGAACTATAACAATTAAATATACAGGACATGAATATCAAATAAAATTATAAAATATTCAAAATAAACTAACAATACAATTTAAAGAATTAAAAGAAATGATAAGAGAAGTTAAAAATATAGATGATGAAATCTTAAAAGAATTCCAAAGAAAATCAGGAGAATTAATTAATCAAGATAAAATTGGAATAATTATAGAAAAATAGACAAATTAAATGAGAAAATAAGAAAGAATGAAAATGAAAGAATCATATCAATAGAAGAAAGAATCAAAAAATTAGAAATAAAAATAGATGATATGTATGACAGACTATTTAAGGTACAAAAAACTCAGACTATTAAACCAAGAGCGTAAAATGTCGATAAGTGAATATACTGAAGATCTAAAAATATTAATAAATCATTAATAAGTAATGTTCAAGAAGTAAAAGATGAATTAAAAGAAGTGAGAAATGATATAAATATACTAAAACTAGAGATTAGAGAATTCAAAGAAAATAAGAAAAACAAAGATAAGAAAATAGACAAAAAACTCATAAAAAAAGAAATACTAAGAATAGGAAAGAAACACTTTGAACAAAAAAAAATTATAATAGAAACAAGAAGCATAGATGATGAATTTAGAAAAAAACATATTACCAAAAATACTAGAAGAAGAGGTTAGAATTACATAAATTTATAGAAAAAACTTTAGAAAAACTAAAAGCTGAATAAAAAACCGAAGAAGAATAAGATAAAAATGAATGAAGAATTAGATTTGCTCATAGAAAATTTTGACCAATTAAGCCTAGAAAATTTTAATGAATACCAAGTTTTAATGAATACTGGAGGAGCACCTAGCCCACCTCCAATAGGAACTTCCAAACCAGAATTACCAGATTCGAATGAAAATTATGCACCCTTATATAGTAAACCACACCGAAAATATTATGATAGAATTAGAGATAGATAACCACCTAAAGGGAATAAATATAAAGATAGATTTAAACCAAATAATAATTACGATAAACCTATTAATCATGGATGAACAAAACTACATTTGGATTGTAAAATAGATACTAAAAAGCCTTATTAACTTGGGCAGATTCAATGATATTGTTCTTTTTATACAATAAAGATGATACATGGGAAAATACTGAAAGAATGATAGACTTTTTTAAAGCATCTTTTGAAGGACATGTTAGGAATTGGTGGGAATGAATAATTAGTGATACAAAAGCATTAATAAGAAGACATGTAATAACAGAACTAATAAAATCGGATAGAAAATGTATAGAAAAGTTAGTAGACTATATTGCGGATGAGTTTTTAGGAGAAAATTGGATAAGTAATGCTGAAACAGAATCAATTAGAGAAAAAGATAATGCAAGAATAAGATTAATAAATCTAACAATATGCAATATGTGTAAAATCAAAGAATACACTTGTGAATTCAAATAATACTATTATGTCCAATTCTATAGTAATGAAAAAATTTATCAGAGATAACCCTGAAACACCCAGAACATTAGAATTAAGGATAAAATTCCTATTTGAAATATTAGCTTGTATACATCAACAAAGACAATTATTAAATAAATCAGAAAAATTAACTAGAATATATTGTGAAGATATGGAAAAACCAACCCAATGAGGATGTAATCCTGAAAGAAAAAAATAATAAAAGAAAATATAAAAATAGAAAGTTTAAAAAATTTAGAAACTTTAGAAAACGATATATAAAACCTAAGAGAAGATATTACAAAAGAAGATATAATCCAAATAAAAAATAGAAAAATAAAACTTATAAGAAAGACAAAAGTCAATGCAAATGTTAGAATTGTGGAGAAATTGGGCATATAAGCCCTGATTGTAACAAAAAGAAAGTTAAAATATTACAAAAAAATATCTAGAACTAACAAGTGAACTAAGTGAAATATCTGATATTGAAGAATACTATGATCAAGAAGTCCATATAAGTGAAACAGATTCAGAAAGTAATGAATCAGAATCAGAATAGAAAAATAGAAAGAAATAAAAACATAGATAAACAAGAATATGAAGTAATAGAAGGTTATGGACTAAAAGTAACTTTTGATAATAATAAGTTCGGGAAAATACAAAAATTATCTTTAGATTTGAAAATAGGAAAATGGGAAATATTAGATAGAATAAGGAGAAGAGAAAGAATAGCAATAAATGAATATCATAAAATTGAAAAAGCAATAGATGTTAGAACTACTCAGGGAATACAAAAATTAAATCTTTTAACAAAAAATATAGTTACAAAATTATTAACAAAGATCAATAAAAACAAAGTGAAAAGATCCAGTATGTTTATTTAGCAGGTATTCAAATAATGTTTAAATCCTAGTTTAGAAAAGGATTAGATTCGTCTTTAACTGTAAGTTTACATGATGGAAGAATAATAAATTTAAAAGACAGTCATTTAGGAACAGTAGAAGGAAATCTAGCATATAAGAAACTAATATTTACATGTTACCCAAAATATTGTATATCATTGAAAAACAGAAACTTTAATGAAGTTTTAGAACTACATTTCAAATTACATAAAAATGATATAATGGAACCATGAGATAAAATTATGACTATAGAATGTAGAGCATTATACACATTTACTAATTCTAATTATGGAGACATTTATTCTAAAAAATCATATATTGAAATTCATAAAGAATGCAAAGATTTTGGTAAAACTATGGAACTAGATAAACAAATAAGTTTAGTATCAAGAAACTATGAACTTACTATAACAAAAAATAAACTAGAAATTATAGAGTTAAGAGAAGAAGAATACCCTAATAATAACATAACATTTGAAGATGGTAGATTAATTAGAAAATCAACAAGTTTATCCAATAGAAAACAATTAGGAGAAACTAATAATATAAGGGAAATAAAACTTCACACAAATGTTGGAAATATGAAAATAGAAGGTGAATATTTCAATGGAAATAAACATATAAAAGGATCAAATATATTAATTGACACAGGAGCTAGTGAATATCATACAGCTTCAAACAGGAATAAAAGATTAATATCTCGTAAAACTAATCCGTATAGATATATAAATTTTGATGGACAAATACATATGACTGAACTTGAAGTTAAAGTACCAATAAAAATAGAAGAAATAAAACTCTTAGTACCATGTTAGGTAGATAACAGTATGGTAAATCCTCATGTGTTATTAGGAATGAGCTTCCTAAATAGACTAGAAGATTATAGTATAAAACGTGAATGATTATATACAACACATAACGGTCAAACTATACTATGCAGAAAAGCTGAATAAATGAATAACCAAATAAGTTTTCCATTAGCTGTTTATATTCAAGTTACTATTGTTGAAACAAATATAACAATATATGCATTAATTCACATAGAAAGTGATATCACAATATTTAAAAATTTCTTAATAAAATCATGGAATACTGCTGGGACAATAAAAATAACAGGAGTTACAGAAGAAAGTACTCAAATAATTAACAGTACTGATAAAATCGATATAATACGAGGAAGTAAACAAATAGTTGTACACAAAATATATAGTTATAACGAATTAGAATGTGATATATTACTAGGAAATAACTTTATACAACAATTTCAATATTATAAACAAAATAATCACATGATAATGTTACAAAAACCTTGTGGACATTTACTAAAAATACCAAGAGAATTTAGACCTTACGGAGTTCAGCCAACACGGCGTGATGATAAATGGGAGAAAAAACATATTACACAAAATAAAATAAAAGAATAATGTATAAAAAAGTCTTGAAAACAAACATACAAACAAGCATTGAAAAAAACCTTGACCAATTAGAAAACATTTATGGAGAGAATCCATTATCGTTTTGGAAACCACATCATCCAAAAGTTAGAATAGAACTAACATAAAATTTTATTATAAGAGTTAGACCAATGATGTATACCATACAAGATACACAAGAATTCAAGACTCAAATAAAATAATTGTTCAACCAAAAATTAATCAAACCTAGTAATGGACCCCATAGTAGTCCAGCTTTCATGGTAATGAAACATTCAGAACAAAAAATAGAAAAAGCTAGAATGGTGATAAATTATAAGGAATTAAACAAATATACTAAATTTGATGGATACTTTTTACCAAATAAAGAGGTACTAATAAATCTTGCAAAAGGAAAACAATATTATTTTAAATTTGATTGTAAATCAGGATTTTGGCAAGTAAAAATGAAAGAAGATAGTATTCAATATATAACATTTAATACACCTCAAGGTAAGTATGAATGGATGGTTATGACATTTGGTTTAAAAAATGCACCACAAATATATCAAAGAATAATGGATAACATATTTAGAAAATTTAATGAATTCTTAATTGTCTATGTTGATGATATCTTAATATGTTCTAATAATAGAGAACATAGAAACCATTTAATAAAATCTATCAATGAATGCAAAAAAGAAGGAATTGTTCTTTCAAAAAATAATGCTATAATAGAAAAACAAAAAATTGATTTTCTTGGATTATCAATAGATAAAAGAGGAATAAAATTATAAACCCATATATCTAAAAGATAGAAAGTTTTCCAAATAAATTAGAATCTAAAGAACAAATAAAAAAAAATTTAGGATGTTTAAATTATGCAGAATGATTTATTGAAAATCTCTCAAAAAAGAGATATAAAATTCAGATTTTACTTAGAAAAATAAATACCAAAGGATAGAGTAATGAGCACACAAAAAATTGTTAAATCACTTAAGAAAGAATGTAAAAATTTACCAAAATTAAGATTACCAGATGAAAAAGATGATCTAATAGTTAATATTGATGCCTCAGATAGATATTGGGCAGCAATATTAAAAACATATCTTAATGAAATTTGCAGATATTTCAGTGGAATGTTTAAGTAAGCAGAAATAAATTATACTACCCATGAGAAGGAGTTGTTAGCAATTATTAGAGGAATAAAAAAGTTTTCATTGTTTCTATTATCCAAAAAATTCATTGTTGAAACTGATAATTCTCAAGTTGCAGGCTTGGTAAAAAATAAGTTACCATAAGAACCTCAATATAGGAGACTCTATAGATGGCAAGCTTATTTGACATTTTATAATTTTGATATAGTTCATATTAAAGGTGTCAATAATTATCTTGTAGACTTTTTAAACAGGAATATTGAATTTACAGATAGATAATGTCAAAAAATCCTTGATAGACGCCAAACAGCGAATAAACTTCCTCACAGAGGAAGCTAAAGATATAAAACTTGGAATTGAGCAACTTGCATAAACTCTCCAAGAAAGTTTCATGCAATTGATGGAAATCTCAAAATTTCATTACAACTATACTAAAGAATTGAGCGATAATATAATTGAGATTGAATCTCAATTCGAATCGTTAATTACCAAACAGGTTGATACCAAACAGGCTATATCAAAAATACAAATAGGCACATCTTTAGGAAGCAGTGGTGGACCAACGATTAACATTGTGTTCAGTAAACACAATAATTTGGTTTATAAACTGTTCGCGATCCGCAAGTGCACGGGTCACGCAAGTAATAAAGTGGATTTTAAGTCCGAATATCGTTCCCACAGAGATTTTTTTAAATCGTATTTTAGACTACAAACCTTAACCGGAACAAGAAAATTTAGGATTTGAAAATCTTGATTTTGAAAAATAAATTAAAAATTAAACTAAAGAAAATAAGAAATTTTGATTTATGAAAACGATGAGATGAATTTGTTAGAATTATGAATGCACATTAATCATATCAACCATGTATTTAACTTAAACATTTAATAACAAGGTATGATTATTGAAAATCCGTGTTCCTATATTTATTTATGTCCCCTTTCGAGCGATGCATAAACACATTTTTCTACATGAGATGAGCCTATATTTCTATGACCAATCCAAACATGTAGAAAAGCATTAACGAATTATGAATATTTTTAAGGATAACACGAAGCATAGGGGTATATTTTTATCTCCTATCGGATTTCGCGGAAATTAATCAAGGTCTAATAAATTTCTACTCTTTTGAACATAGAAATCTATCATAAACATCAATAATTATGCGTCCACAATCATATATGAGAACAAAAACGCAACTAATTGCATCAATCTCATAAATTGCATAATATAAATGTACCGTCAAAACATGGAATCAATAAATTAAAGCTTCATCACAATTCTAACAATGAAAACCTAGCCTAAATGCATGATCGAAAATAAATCACAAGAAGTATGAAAAGATGTCACCCTATTCATCTCCTTGATCCTCGTTCTTCAATCTTGAATTTAGCCTCCTATGGATCCTCCAGCAATTCGACAGCGTTTTGGCATGAAATAAGACAATTGGGAACCCCTAATTTTGTGCCCCAAGCAATGTATTAATAGATGTTCTCAGAATTTAGGTTACTTGGAAGATAAGAGTGCTGAAAATCACGTCCAAATTGAATTCCAAAAGAGTTCTAACCGAATAAGGAAAGTTACCTTCGCGGAAGATCTTTTTGTCACTGCACAGCATTTAGTAATTTGATCATATCTTTCTATTCCTTTATCCGATTGAGGTGATTCAAAGTCGGTTAGAAATATAACTTAAAGGGCTACAATTCGTTATGAAATAGGATTTTCCCAATTCGAACTTTTACTTCTCAGAAATTAAGTTTCAAAGTATGACTAAAAATCTGCCCGAAAATCTTGTATGATTGGAATGAATTTATGGTAATATTCTTATTATAATCATTCCTTTTTAACTTCTAATTGCATCCAATTGAATCCTACCAATCTTCAAGTATTGTATCATGGTCTGAATCAATTATTTAGTATTTGCAATTTGGTATTTCTTCTTTGGATTTGTATAATTTAGTCATTGAACTTTTAATTTCTTCCAATTTGGTTATTTCTTTGACTTTTTTTCCAATTGACCATTTGATTTACTTCATCAACTCTTGGTTTTCACACTTTAGCTCCTTTATCATCCAAATGACTTGTTTTTGCTTCATTTCCTTTGTTTTCTCGACTTTGGAGTTTTTCCTGAAATACAAACAATACTAACTAAATAAATAGCAAATATTCTTAAACAAATACATAAAATCCTACTTTTAGGATAGAAATAAGTGTATAAAATACACTTATCATAAACTAGTTTATAAACTACAAAATTTCTCAAATAACTTTTTAACCACACATATTTTCTCTCTCCAATTTTCAACCATTACTTTTTACCTTAAAATCATAAATAAACCAATTTATAAACCAAACGGTGTTACCAAACGGAGGCTAAAAGAGATGAATCAAGTCACAACAAAGTTGTCATAAATGAAGCTAGTCCTCAAAAAATAACAATCAATGCCAAAGATGAACATACAAGGGTAGTCACAATTCGTGCTGAGGAGGAAGATGATTCCCCTTTTTTACCAAAAGAAGATGAATATAAAACTACTTCCAAAGTTATATATGAACTCCAAGAATGTGATTGTTATTACATTTCATCTGGAGATCATGTATACTCACGATTGATCGTTACTCAGGGAGGAGATCCCATTATGACAAAAATGACAGCAAATTATGGATTTTGGGATCTTATCTACCCAGAGAGAGATTTGAAAGAGATTGAAAAATTTGATGATTTATTAAAAGGAGAAATTTTAAAATTCACACAAGGAAGACCTATATATTTAAAATTTTATTCAATCATTCCTAAAATTGATGGAAGGATGTATTATCTTGCCGAGCATATTATCACATTTGGATATGTTGCTCGAAATCTTAAAATTAAAGTTGGAAAAAATACCAAGCCAATACCAAATATTACAAGATCATGGTTTAGATCTTGAAGGGTGTTGGGAATTAAGGTTCTCTACAACATTGCCAAAAACTTGTATGATAAAAAATTCAAATGCATATGCCAATATAATGGATGGACCCTCCTCACTAATGGAGGAAAAGAAAATTCAACAATTTTGAAAGAATACATCAACAAGTTTGACACTCATCAAATCCATGGAAGCTTTGCTACCTTACAAAAGGCGTGTATAGCTTGAAATTGTCCCACATGCCAACAGAATTGATGGACAAGTGGAAGCTACTTGATAAATCTGCTTTAATGAAACAAGACAGCATAATGTAGGGGCCATGTGAAGACTGAAAATAATAAAGGTATCCCTTTAATGTAGCCATGTGAGGAAAATAGAGGGACATGTATGTCCTTGTAATAAATAATAGAGGGACAGGTGTATCCTTGTGACATTATGAAAAGTTTCAAATTATTTTCCATTATGTAAGCAATGATGTAAGAGGTTGTATAGTAATACCTCGTGAAGTTGTATAAATAGAAGCCTTCTGGCTAGGAAAAGGCAGAAATCACTTGATCACTCAACCTATGAGAAAGCCAAAGAAATCCTCTGTCTTTAAAAAAAATTCTCATACCAAAGTCTTGTACCAATCCCCTTTGAATCAATAAAATTCCAGTCGTTTTATAAAAAAGATATGAATTTCTAAGTTTCTGTCTTCCAAATCCTTTTCCTAAAAGAAGATATATTATTAAGAAAATTTCCTACACTTTGTCCAAAATACTTTCCAACAAGATATTATACAGTTACGGCTTGGATTCAGGTGAGGCTAATTACCCATAAAGGAAGGAGGCCGTTGAAGGGAATAATTACAGAAACCTATGAGCCTGAAGGTTACTAATATCAAAATGAAAGTTCAAAGGTACAAATAACAGGAAAAGAGGTTAGTATTCTTAATATATCTGTCTTTATGGAATTAGGAGGAAGAAGAACTGTTAAAATAAGTTATTATGGGAGAATTTAGAATTATTAAGTTTAATGATCAAAACAGTCCTTATAAGGATAAATATCATAGCATAATTGAACTTTTATTCATGCATAAACAATTTACTAGATCAAATAATGAAATCAAAAAGTTATATCATGTCTATATGCCATACTTGTTAGCTATTTTTCCTAAACTAAAAGAATTATTAGGAATAGAAATTATAAAATCAATCATTTACTTTTGGCTTGATAGTGATAATACTGAAACGAATAATGAATTATATTTATGATATGTGTTTAATAGTGATAATGATTATGATCCTATAATAGATTATGATAGTGATGGAAGAGATGAATCTTTCTTTACTGGTTTTTAAAAATTTTAACATCATGAATGAAGAAAATTACATCATAAGAAAACCCACATATAAGAGAGGTCAATATAAAGTTAAGAAGAATAATAAAAATAAAAAAGGAATTGAATATGGAAATGAAATTGATAAAATATGATACCAAAAGCAACTTTATGCATTACAAGAGATATTAAAAAGTTTTAAAGAAAATTTGATAAAAAACTTTGTTAACGGCACTGTAAGATCCATAGTAATACAAGATATTCAAGATATAATTGATAAATTAGAAAAAAGAAAGAAAAATATTTCAAAATACAATATATCATTTGAACCTAGCATAGATATTATGGCTGATATATATATTATCAATTCCCAAACACTGATAGAATTTGAAAAATTACTTGAAACTTTATAAATTATTTACCTCTATTTTTATAATGCCTGGATATACTATTAAATGATTAGACAATTTGTTCGAAAGAATAATGAAAAAAATAGATAACATTATATCTCAATTAATAGATATGGATGAATCATCTGAACAATATTATATACTTTTAGAAAATCATGATCAATACATTATAGATTATTCTGATATATTACAACTTAAAATAGATTTAGAAAATAAAATTATGACAAATACAGTGCAGACCTAATGCCAGAATATACAATCAAAAGACTAGATAACCTTTTAGAATAATTGAAAGATAAAATGGAAGATATTAAACATCAAATGAAAAATAAAAACATATCTTCTGAAGAATATAGTAAACTTTTAGAAAAATACGAACAATATATTTCAGATTATTATATTTTACTAGATCAAAGAATGGACTTATATCAAAAAAATTTGTATAATAATTTATCAACCTGATAATTAATGGATATTTCAGAAGCATCAACTTCTAATAACTGTGATCATAAACTATATTTAGAAAACAAAGAAATTTCATTTTTATCAGCTATTGTTGAAAAATCTAAATAGATACATTCAGTTGGACAATCTAAACTAAAAGAGATATACGAAGATATTGACTATGCCATCCTAAATAGAATATAATTCAATTATGTTGAAACAACAAAAAATATAAATATAGTTCATAAAATTATAGAAGAATACGAAGATATAGAAGAAGAAGAAGTTATAGAAGGAATAAATTTATGATATATAACTAAAGAATATCATCCCAAATTTTTTGAGAAATTATCACAATATAGAACATTTTTAGAAGAACTTAAAAATTTTAAAAATATGAATATAATAAAAAGTATTGAATTAAATCAACCTAACTAAGTCAGGGATATATCTTGCAAAGAAAATAATACGGTTCATTAAGAGTAATAAAGACAATTTGCAAAAAATGGGCATTTTTAAAAACTACATATTTGACAAGGCTAATTCAACAAATCTCCCATATATATCTAAAGTTAACTGAGATTCTGGTCAATTGATTTTTGAATATGATTAGATGGAATCAGATTAAAACTTTTACACGTCAAAGGAAACTGGTAAACTGCTCAATTTTACAGTTTTTCCTACTCAGAGGTGAGGAGAGATGATGGTACGGATGAGAAGGGCAGCACGAGAACGAGCTTTCTTTCTAGCGGGAAGTCCCCCTTTCAGCCTTATCTTTCAATTCGAGTGAAATAGCAGCTGCTCTTTCAGAATTCATTTTTTACATAGATGACGACGTAAGCTTCTTTCTCAACAGAGAGTACTCCCCGGCTTGGGGACATCGCTATAGTATCTTGTTTGGTGCATTCTCTACGACGGAAATGTGAAAAGGAGAAAGATATTCCTACCACCGAGGAAAAATCCTTCAACCACTCAGAGCGCTATGTCCTGAAAGTATGCCCACCATTTCAAATAACCTTAGGAGAGGCGGACCCACTCAGTGGGTCATTAATTTAGTGCAGGTTTCTTACGATTCATTTCCTACTCCTCAAACGGTTTCCTGGCCTCAAAGCGATTTCTTCCTCAAGTTAATTGCACCAATTTCAATGTCTCAACTACAAATTTCATTATCTTCCTCGATTCAACATCATTCTGACTTGTAGCTCTCGATCTGGTATGCGGGGTCACTGGTTAAGTTTATTCGCTTAAAATTGCGAATCTGTTATTTCCGATTTTGATTGACTAGGTCTTGGTATTCTTGGATGGTTGTTGAATTTGGGTCATCGAATCACTATCTCTGCCTAGATGCTACTCTTCTTCTCCAATTTGCCTCAAATCTGGTTCGATTATTGCTAGGTGTTTTTTGTGATCTGTTCCATCACGAGTTCGGAGGTGAAAATTGGCTGGGTGTTATGTTTTTGGGGATGATGCCTTCGCCCCCTATATACCTCCATTGAGTCTGAAATTTAGAAAGCACTTCAGGTTTTGAAATTTTTTGTTTTTAACATTTTGAAAGTGTTAATGGATTTTGATCAGTTTGTTGTTTATTGTGTAATCAATTTTGATAGAAAACAGAGACAGCTTCCAGAGAAAGTAATCGGGCATCTGCCATTGCCATCAATGCAGAGATTCGGAGAACAAAGGCCAGATTGCTTGATTCTTGAAGAGGTCCCCAAATTGTAAAGGCTAGCCATTAAGAAGGTTTAAATTGTTCTTGCTTATTTTATTCTGTTCATTTTATCCCTTTGATAGAATAATTGGTTTTTAACTGATTTTGTTTAATTTTACATTCTACCATTAACTCTGGACAACTTATGTTTTAATATAATTTTAGGGACGAGTAAAGTGGGGTTTTCATTTTAATTTGCAACCTTTCACTTCGTCTTTTCCTACGTATTGCTAGATTTTTGGGAAGTGATAAATATGTTTTCGTACTTATCTTGACATTAAATTTGGAAAATTATAAGTGTTTTAGGATGCGATATTGCTAATTATGTATTTATCTTGTTTGTTTTAGGAAAAACTCGATTTTAGACGCGTTTGGATGCTATCCGGAGAAAATTGACTAAAACCGTGCAAAAAGGATCAAATTGTAACAATTCATAGATGACAGGACGACGCAATGAAGAACAAAAATGTCAAAGATTTAATTGTGCAATTGAAAAGACTCAAGGACCAACTTACATTTTTGGAAGAATTGAAACCTTAAAAAAAAAATAAGCCCTACTCTAATTGTAAGTGGGCTTTAACCCACTTGAAACAAGAATAAATTGGAGACTTCTTGGGGTGATTAAAGGGGGAGTCTCGTTTAGGGCTGAATTGTGGAGTAAGAGGTGTTGGCTTGGAATTAAAATTGGATTAATTGCACAAAATACCATCATTAGATAGTAAAATTGATATTTACTACAGAAGGAAAAAAAAGAAATATATGGACCTAACCAGCCTAAACGCAAACGGCCCATTCTTCAAACGGCTTCTTCACAACTCTCTGAAAATCCATTTCACATTCAGACAGCCTCAACAAATTCATGTAGGGTTTAAGTCTTTAATCTTTCTTCCATTTCGCCTCAACGATTTCAGTAGGGTTTAAGCCTTTAATCCTTCTTCCATTTCATTATTAAATCCTCACACCGTTAATTCGTCAATACTGTTTATGCAAGCCCCATTCTCCAGTTTATCTACGAAATCCTAAAATGGTGGTTACTCGGAGTGCAAAAGCCGAAAAATTCTATTTCGAATTCAACAAAATTGACGAAGTTGTTACTGATGACGCGGAAGAAGAAGTCCAATGTAGGTGTTGAAGGTGTGAAGAAGAAGAAGAAGAAGAAGAAGAAGAAGAAGAAGAACGCTATAGAGGCAAGTTTTTTTTAATTTTTCAGTATATTTCTTTTTGGAGATAGCTATGGCTTTAAATGTGATAGTAAACATAGAAATGATTATTGGAATAATGTGACCGGGGAATGCAATGTAAAAAAAACTGGTTGACTTTTCTGTTGCAAAAATGTACGTTGAGGGTTGAGGCAGAAATTATAATTTGTTGTACGGTAGTATTATTGTTGACAAAAACAAAGTGAAGAGTTCAACAACATTTATCAATTGTAATTTATTTAATAGATTTTGAGATGGCATTTAAAGTGTAGGATGAAAGTTTAACGAGTGTTCAGTGAATTTTTAGTAATTCTTTAAAAGTTGGCAATGTTATCACAGGTTGCAAATTTCTTCAATTATTTTGACTTTTGTGTCTGCAGAATCTCCAGCATTTCAATATTGAAATCTTTAGATAATTATGTTTGAGTTTTGTTTCTATTTTCTCCATTTCCTTAGATGTGGTACGTACGTAGTATTCATTTTTCGTGATGATCATATTAATTGAAACGCCTGAGGCTTGTGGTAAAGTTGAAATGTATGCCCCTGTTTGGTGTTGATTCCATGGTGTAGTGTGTTTTGGACTAATTCTGCCCCTGTTTGGTGTTGATTCGATGGTGTAGTGTGTTTTGGACTAATCCTGCCCCTGTTTTGGAGTTGATGACTAATGATTTTTTGATATATATATACCAATGACAGGATTCTATTACAAAAGTACAAAATCCATCTCATTCATCAAATAAGAAGAGGAAGAAGCATGAAGCAGCAATATCAAGTAAAAAGCGAAAGCAGCCTGTAAATGACGAGGTGGACGAGGATCTGCCTGTTTATGTATGTATTCATATCTTGGTTTGTCCATAGCTGAAACTTCCATGGCGTAGTGTGTTTTGTACTTGTCATTACTAGAAAAGTATCATAATTGATTCTTTTATTATTTTTAGATTAGAAGATATTGAATGTTGAAAAGTATCAAATTACATAAAGATTTAGACATGATAGATGGTGTTCTAGTCTTAGTTAACCAAAGAAGGGTCGGTTTTTTAGATTTCAATTCAGATTTAGACAATATTGCCTAAAGTATCACATGAGTTTAAAAAGTATCACATTATGTTACCTTTTTAATGTGTTGTTATTTTTGTTTTTTGTGATCTACTTTCCTATATATCTATGTGTTTCCTATCTTTGATACATGTTTTTTTGTGAAAATGTAAGTGAATGTAATTTTGTTGCCTTCTAGAAAGCATTAGATTCAAAAATCACTTGCGTATCATGTTATATAATAAAGTATCATACTTGATTCTTTTATTATTTTTAGATTAGAAGATATTGAATGTTTGTTGAAAAGTATCAAATTACATAATAAAGTAGCATAATATGCTACTTTATGTATAGGTAGTTTGTACATTTTCTCATCCATTTTGTTATGAATTCTATAATATTAATGTTGATAATTTTATTATTTTGTAGGATATAGAATATTTGTTGCCTGTTGATATGTGGCTGAATGGGAAACCTATTGTCAAATTTGAAGCTTCTGCTATGGAGAACATCAAGGGCAAGCTGTCACATTCTCAGTTGCAAATGTTCAAGAGGACTTTCTTTGGTGCATATCTTGAACTTAATGAAATGTGCCTACAACTCCAACTGATCCATTGTATGCTCTTGAGAGAGGTTTTTGTTAAAGAGGCAAAAAAGAATCAGATGTGGTTCAAAGTTGGTGAAAAGGTTGTTCGATTTTCAGATGAGGAATTTTGTTTAGTGACTGGTCTTAAAGTAATTGGTGATGATTGTTCGCTCAAAATAGTGTACCGCAAGCGCACGGGTCGCGTACAAGTGATAAAGTGGACTTTTTGAGTCCGGGTTGTCGATCCCACGAGGAATGTATACTTTAGATTATACAACTTTAATTAATTTAATTCTTACAACAAAGAGAAATACACAATTAAAAAGATGGATTTTTGGAAATTCTAAATTAAAGAAACTAATTTTAAACCAAATTAAAATAAGAAAAATGAAAGATAAAATAGCTGTGATTCATGATTTCACTTAACTCTCGCTTAAGTAATTTCTCAACACATGCAAATTAATAAATTTCTCATTTACAATGTTAGACCCGATTTTCCAAGCTTAGTTAATTACCTCTCTCGAGTGAAATTAACCCTAATCAATTGGTCTAACCTACTATTTCTCTATGTCGATTAAGGCCCAATCAATTGCATTAACTCTTTGTGAAAATAGCTCAATGGATCATCTAGGGTTTAAGGTATATCTCTATCCTTAACAAGAACCTAGAGCATTTGTTATTTGGTCTAAAATGCATAATATCTCTCGATTATCATACACTTCACAAAACATATATTTGGTGATCAATCAAACACATGGAATAATCTCAATAACAAACACACATGAAATAAGCTCAACATTAATAAACAAACATTAAAATTACTTCAACTAAGTTAAGTTACATCAATCATCCCAACATAAAACAACTAGCCCATTATATAAATATTCCACAAAAGATAAGGTTTATGAAAATACATCACAAAATATATAAATTAAGGATAAAAACACAAGAAAAATGAAATACAATACTTCCCTTGATTTTTGCTCCAAGAATCTTTCAACAATGCTTTGTATTTCCACTTACTTCTTGCTTCTTTACTCCAATGGTTGCTAGTAACTTTGAAATCAAAAATAAACTACAACTAATTTACAAACAAAATCAAAAACAAAGAAAGGAAAAGAAAAGAAAAGAAAAGAAAAGAGAGAAAAGAGGTAAGGGGGCTAGGGTTTGTCAAGAAAATTGTGTCCCAAAGTGAAGAGAGAAGTGGGGGTATAAATATTCCCAAAAATCTGACCTAAAAAGGTCCAAAAACGCGTCCCCAATTGAGCCAAACACGTTCTTAACTTAAAATAAAAAAAAAAAACAGAAAATAAAATCCGGTATTGGCCAGAAAGTTGCCTACGCGATCGCGTGGTTAAGCTGAAATCTCTCGGGTTTGATCTGTGGCCTAGTTCACGAACGCGACATGATAGATCCACGCAATCGCCTGGTTCACCTGCAGCTCCGTCTTTCCATGATTTGAAATTGGGTCCTCCAACTTCTGGTCTTCTTCAATTTAGTCCTCGAGTTTTGACTTTTATTACAAATATGCCCTTGAAATATTTACATTTTTAGTCCTCCGACTTTCTGAGATGTTGCAATTGAGTCCCCAAACTTTTGATTTCTTTCAATTAGGTCCTTGGACATCGAAATTGCTCTTCTTTTAGCCTGATTGCACTCCAATCTTGTCCATTTGCTTTCCAATTGAGGTTGTACCTAATTGTACAAGATAAACACAATATATAAGTAGATATTTGCTCAATTTGTCAATTAAATTGTCTATTTAAAAGCACAATAAGTGTGTAAACCGCACACTTATCAATGATGATTGGTCTGACTTCAACACAACTGAGTGTAGGCTGAAAGAGGAATATTTCTCGAATTACAAAAGAGTGACATCAAAAGAAGTTGAACATGTCTTCAAGCATCTACCTGTGAATGTAAATGATGAAGATGCTGTTAAGATTGCAATTGTGCATCTAGTGACTTCATTTTTGTATAGGGAAATCAATGAGAAATTGGTAGAGAAAGCTGTTTTCAATATAGTTGATGCTGATTTGGGGGAAAATTTTCCATGGGGAAAGTATGTTTTTAAGAAAACATTAAAGGGTCTTAGAGGCGCTCTTCATGATAGGAAACCTACAATTGATCCTAAATCAAAAGTCGCATCATATTCATATAGGCCAAATGGGTTTCCATTAGCTTTCCAGATATGGGCATATGAAAGTATCCCGGATTTAGATAGACATGTATGCAAGAGAGTAAATACATTGTACCCCCGAATTCTAAACTGGAAATCTGAGAAGCGTATGATGTCTTCTCAATTTGAGAATGCGGTTTTTGATGGTCCTATTGTAAGTATTTTTTCTTAATTGATTTTATTTAATCTCTTATATGTCGATAATACAACATTTGTTTGTATTTCCTTTTTTCAGGTTGAAGTCAACATTATTGAACCAACTGATGAAGAAAAGCAACAGCCGTATGCATTTGGATTATTTACCAAATATCCAGTAGACATACCTCCATGTCCACCATCTTCATCACATCATGCTATATTGTCATGTGAAGGGAAAGAAAAAGAGGTATATTACATTTGTTCTTCTCCTTAACGATTTATGCAATATTTTTTCATATTTAATATAGATTTTTCTTTTGACATTGTAGGGAAGTGCTCCTTCTGAAGAAATTTTGAAACATCTTTTAGATATCAAGTTGAAACAGGAACAAATTTCTGCTCAACAAATTGATTTGAAGAATGACTTTCTTTGTCAGATGGACAGTTTAAGGGAGGATTTTCGTGGGATGCTATCAAAGTTTATTGATGACTTGGACAGTAAGAATGATGCAAGGAATAAGAATGTGGGAGATATGAAGATTGTAAGTGATGAAATTCCAATGAATGTTCGAGATTCGAAGATTGTGAGTGATGAAATTCCAATCAAAGAGGATAAACTGTTGAATGAAAATGATGGCTGCGATGTAGTGCGACTTAAGATTTTGACAAAGGATGAAAATAAAGAATCAGAGTCAATCAGTGATGACATGCCTTCTTTTAAACTACTAGAAGATTCACAACCTGAGTCAAGAGATGAAAATAAATATGAAGATTCCAGAATCACTGATTCTTATTTAACTCCAACTAAAGTTGTCGAGGATGTCCGGGAGGTAAATTTTCTAAATTTATTGTTTCAAATTATACATTATGTAAAAAATTATTAATTGGCTTTTATTTTCTTTTTAAGGGGAATGAACACATCAATGTGGAGGATAACAGTCCTTTGACTCAGTCAAGAAGCAAATTTATTGCACATGACTCCACATCTGCACCTGCCAAAGTTGTCAAGGGTTCCTATGCTTTCAAGGGCGAAATATTATCACTTCCAGATGATGATGCTTTTGCTGAATTTCTAGCATGGTACAAAGAAGGTTTTAAAGATAAGAATTTGTAAGTTTCATATTATTGGTACTCTGATTGCATTAGTTATTAATATTTTTGAAAAGTAACATACTATGACACTTTTGGTCTTAATTGCCTAATAGATAAAAAAATGTAAGTTTTCTGACATTGTTATTGATTTCATGTAAAGTTTCATACTATGATACTTTTGGTCATAGTTGTCCTAGAGTTAAATATCTTGCAAGTTTTTTTGATTGCTTTAGTTATCAATATTATGTAAAGTATCATACTATGATACTTTTTGTTATAGTTATTTGTTTTTAAATTTCAGATCATGATACCTATTTAATGTTATAGGGTTTTCAAATTTGGGAGGCCAGGACTTGAAATTCATCCTTCACATGACTTTGGAATTTTGACCGTAATCAAGAAAATTTGGTGGTACTATTTATATTCAAAAGACGGTCAACTTGAAGACACCGTAAGTTATATTTGTATTTTATGTTTTCATCATTAACTTTTTTTTTCTTACTTTCATTTGTATTGTAATTTTTTTGTTTTTAACCTTTTTTTGTGGTATTATTCTGCAGCATTTAGATGTTTGCTTGTTCTATTTGAGAAAGATGATTATGTTCAGCAATAAGACAGAAAAGTCATGGACAACAACTGATTGTAATTTTCAAAGCAAGATAGTGGGCATTTTTGATAAATTTTTGGTTGATTTTGCTGTAATATCTGATCAATCATCTCTTTTAGAATATGTGATTGAGAAATCATGAGGTGCAACACGTCTTGGATTGAAGTTGATCATGTGCTCTTGTCGATCATGGCAAAGTCCAGAAATCACTGGATGCTTGTTCATTTTGATATGAAGCGAAGATGTTTGGATATTTATAATTCATATGCCAAAGTTTTTGATGACGAGAAAGTAATTGCCTCTGTTCGTCCTTTTGCTCACATAATTTCTTTTCTATTAGAAAATTCTGGATTTTGGGATGGGAAGCCCAATGACTATCTTGATCCCAGCGTACGTGGTTGTGATATTCTTGATCCATTGTTAATGAACATTGTACACAACATTCCTCAACAGAAAAGCGGGTTAGTTTCTTTTTAGATTGGTTCTTAAAATTTATTTTTGTTATTTCTCTTTTTTTCTTTGTGTGTGAGTTTGTTTAACTTTTTCAACTTTCATTAGGAGTATCAATAATGATACATTTTTGAAATATTTTATTATTTTTCTTGCAGAAGCGTGGATTGTGGTGTTTTTGTGATTGGATATGCCCAGTTCCTAGTTCATGATAAGATGAATGAGATGGATGAATGTTTTGATTCATCCAAGTTTCGTGCTGCCCTTGCTACTCAACTATTCAGCTATGCAAAGTGGAAAGAAGAAGAACAATGCATGACTGATGATGAATGATCAAGTTGAAGAGGCATATGATTGTATTGACTCAAGGCGTATTTTGGATTTTTGTGTTAGTGCTTGAGTTTTAGCTTTTGAGTACTAAGAAATTAGATTTTTGTTAAGAGTAGAGTAGCACATTAGCCTTGCCTTCTATTACAAGTATCATACAATGTTACATAGAGACCGTGGTGGCAATGCTCTATATAAGACAATGTTAACATGTTTAAAATTAGATTCAACATGTGTTTTAGTTTTCGTTTTGTCTTTTGAGTATTGATAAGTTTGATACTAGGTTACATTTTGATACAAGTATCATTTCCAATCTTGTAAACTACCTTTAAAAAAGCACTTCTCTAGATAAGACAACAATTGGTAGGGTTCAATCACTATGATCATCAAGTGGAAAAATAGTAACTTTGTATGTGTCAACATACGACGACTTTGTATAGTATTTAGAACAATAATCATAGGCATTGAAGTGTGACCATTACATTATAGAAAACAGGTAATGTTGTGGCAATAACTCGATCGAAAATTTATGTGCAATCAACTTTTAATGACAAAGTATCAGAGTTTGATACTTTGGCAGAGACTAATACTTCAATACACACCAACATTGGATTATCTCTCAAACATATCATCAAATACCTTATCTGCGAACATGATACTTCACAACACTCTAACAGTACCAAAACAAATAATTATCCATGTGATTGTATAGTGGAAAAACTCATTTGAAAGTTTATGTGCAAATCAACTTTTAATGTCAAAGTATCATATTGTGATACTTCGGAACAGACTATGATACTTCAGCACACATCAACATTGGATTCTCTCTCAAACGCATCATCGAACACCCTATCTACAAACATGATACTTCACAAACACACTAACAGTGCCATAACAAATAAATGTCCATGTCATTGTCTTGTGGTAAAAACTCAATTGAAAGTTTATGTACAAATCAAAAAAGCACCAATTAGACTGTCGAATAAAAATTTGTATTCTAGTCCATAGTAAGTAAATCCAATGCGATAAGAAGTTCCTGATAGAAATGATGAAGTTCAACTACTTCACATTATTGAGCACATTTTCAGAACTAATTGACCAACAAATACTAAGAATTAGCATCCCTTGGAAGTGCTTCAAATTATTATTTAACTATAAAGTATCAAATATTGCAACTTTCTGGTGATTTCAATCTTGTTCCTTCATCTTCTTCTTCAAGGGTATTGGGTTGTTGCATGTTTTTCTATCGTGCCCATAGTTTTGGCACCTTCCACATTTTATCGTGACTTTGTACTCGCCTTTTGATGGAATTCGTTTCTCTTTAGGCCTCCCAGCTTTCTTTGTTGGTAAAGGTGGTAACACCTCTCTAGATAAGACATCAATTGGTATGGTCCAATCACTACGATCACCAAGTGGAGAAATAGTACCTTTGTATGTGTCAACATACGACGACTTTGTATAGTATTGAGAACAATAGTCATAGGCATTGAAGTGTTTTGTACGAATAACCGCTAATGCATGAGCACATGGTATTTGATCAACTTGAAATTTGTGGCAAGTGCATGTCCTCTCTTGTATATTCACCAAATTTGATCTACTGGTGCTTTTAACTTCGTATATCAATGGAGTTGAACGAATTGTCTGTGGTGAAAAAAAATTCAAGGAATTAATTGAATTCATAATGATACCTTTTCAGAAAAAGTATCATATTATGGTACTTTTGAAATAAATGGAATATGCATTGCAACTCTTTCTTTTTATCTACAGCCATCAACATCGTGTTATTAATCAACCAATATGCTATGACCATTACATTATAGAAAACAAGTAATGTTATGTGCACGATGCAAGAGCATTTAAATAGTTGCAAATACCTTCATTTTTGTTGACTCGATTGTCCTTTCCCTCAATATTTTTTCTTGTGTAGCAGCCAATACTGTAAATGTAGCCATTGTATTTTCTCGATTCTTGGAAAACCAATTCTGCAACACATATCTTAAGCATTCCATCAAAGCTTCTACAGGTTTCTTCTTCGCTGCCTTTACTACTGCATTCACTGACTCGACGATGTTTGATGTCATTATGGAATATCTATTAGTTGTCATATATGCCCTTGACCACTTTTCATATCCAGCTTTCTCCTGCAAAAGGATATGATAAGAAAATATTAATCTTATTATCTGATTTTCGAAAGGTATCATGTTATGATACTAATACCAAATGTTATACTTACCAAGTATCCACGATTTTTTCCATTTATGTTATCCATCTGAGACATTTGATATTCAAGTTCCTCCTTCGTGTAAGCCCTAACAGCTGTATTGAATGGTTGTGTTACATTCTTTGCATTCTTTCCATAAGTTGATTTCGAATTCTTCAACAAATGGACTGAACATGCACCATGTAACACATTTGGATATATTTTCTCTACTGCTAATTCGATGTTTGGATGCCTATCTGAAACAATACACAAACCTTCTCTCTCACCATATGTTTCCTTAATCATATTCAAGAACCATTCCCACGAATCATTATTTTCCGAGTTACCTATCTCGAAGACAAGTATAAAAATGTTGTTATTAGCATCTTGAGTGCATGCTGTAAACAATGTACCACCACAAGGTCCCTTTAGATGGGCTCCATCAACTACTATCACAGGCCTACAAAACTTCTACCCCTCTATAGATGCTCCCAATGCCATGAACAAATATTTGAACCTGTTGGTTGAATCTTTCTCAATTCTTGTACTGGATCCGGGATTTGTTAATTGTAGCATATGGAAGTATGTTGGCAGCCTTTGATATGATTCTCGAGGATCTCCTGTCAACAATTCATATGCTCGTTCTCGAGCTCTCCAAGATTTGTCATAGCTTTTTGACACTCCATAGTCATTTAGCATGTCATTCATAATGTCTTTTGGAGTATAGATTGACTTTGTGGCTGTGTATTTGTGTTTAAAGAAGAGGGCTACTGTTGAACTTGAAGCTTGTCGATGATCTCCCATTATGGCATCTAATGTACATGTGTGATCATTCTTTATGTAAAGTATCATAAACATACTTGTTTTCCCACCTTTGAAGCCCTAAAAGTCCATTGACAGTTGTTGTCAATGCATTTCAGCACATATTCCTTCGAGTCAGATTTTTTCACCTTGAATTGAAACATGTTACGCATGGCATACTTTGCAATAGACACTTTCAATACTTGTTTATCTTGGAATACTTGATTTTTCGTAAATGTGGCAACATTTGTTTCTGATACTATAATAGATTGTACTTTATCATCCACTTCATTGTCCACCTGTCCAACTTGTTCTATGCACTCATACACTTCAGAAGCAATTTCTTTGATCGATTTTACAGCTTTTGTGATTGAGTTCTCACTTTCAACTGGTTGTAATTGTATCCTGTCATCATGTTGAACATTATCAAAGTGCTCAAGTTGGACATTTTGAGAAGTATCATATGTGATACTTTCTGAAACTGGGGTGGTATCAATTATCAAGGGAAAGCTTCCAATGTCCTGGTTGATTTTCTTCAGCTTCAAGTAGAATGAAATTGAGTTATTATTCACAAATTTCACCAATGGCATTCCTTTTTTGAGTTCATATTGCACTGTAAGAGCTACCTTTGTTGTGTCCAAGTCCAATGAGAGAATATAATATTTTGAAGTCCACTGTATGTGCATCTGGTATTCCAACTACTTCGTAATCAATGTACTCTTCATCGTGCACCCATTTACCTACATGATGTAAGATGACAAGAGTTGTGTCCATTCCTTCATAAAATAGTACGTGTTAGAAAATACAAGCAAAAAGAATATAACATCTAAGATTTAATAATAAAGTATCATAGTTTGATACTTTGGAACAGAGTATGATACTTGTTATTTTTCTTTTGGAAATAACTCAAAGTTTATGTGTAAATCAACTTTTAATGACAAAGTATCAGGGTTTGATACTTCGGAACAGATTATGATACTTCAGCACATACCAACATTGGATCATCTATCAAACATATCATCAAACACCTTATCTACAAACATTATACTTGAGAACACACTAATAGTGCCACGAAAAATAATTATCCATGCCATTTTCTTGTGGGAAAAACTCAATCGAAAGTTTATGTGCAAATCAACTTTTAATGAGAAAGTATCAGAGTTCGATACTTCGGAACAGACTATGATACTTCAACACACACCAAAATTGGATCAAGTCTCAAACATATCATCAAACACCTTATCTACAAACATGATAGTTTGCAACACTCTAATAGTTCCTAAAGAAACAATTCTCCAATTCTCTATGTTATTGTATTGTGGGAAAAATCGTTTGAAATTTTATGTGCAAATCAAATTTTAATGAGAAAGTATCAGAGTGTGATACTTCGGAACAGAATATGATACTTCAGGACACATCAATAATGGATAATCTCTCAAACACATTATCAAACACCCTATCTACAAACATTATACTTCAGAACACACTAATAGTGCTACAACAAATAATTCTCCATGTCATTGTCTTGTGGCAAAAACTCGATCAAAAGTTTATGTGAAAATCAACTTTTAATGACAAAGTATCAGAGTGCGATACTTCGGAACAGACTATGATACTTCAGCACATATCAATATTGGATAATCCCTCAAACACATCATCAAATACCCTATCTACAAACATGATACCTCGCAGCACTCTAACAGTGTCATAATAAATAATTATCCATGTCATTGTCTTTGCGGCAAAAACTCAATTGAAAGTTTATGTTTATATGCAAATCAACTTTTAATGACAAAGTATAAGAGTTTGATAATCCGGAACAGACTATGATACTTCAGCATGCACCAACATTGGATCATCTATCAAACAAATCATCAAACACTTTATCTACAAATATGATACTTCACAACACTCTAACAGTGACATAACAAATAATTCTCCATGTCATTGTCTTGTAACAAAAACTCAATTGAAAGTTTATGTACAAATCAACTTTTAATGACAAAGTATCAGCATTTGATACTTCGGAACAGACTATGATACTTTAGCACACTCCAACATTGGATTATCTATCAAACATATCATGAAACAACTTATCTACAAACATGATACTTCACAACACTCTAATAGTGCCAAAACAAATAAATTTCCATATTATTGTATTGTGGCAAAAACTCGATCGAAAGTTTATGTACAAATTAACTTTTAATGACAAAGTATCAACGTTTGATACTTCGGAACAGACTATGATACTTCAGCACAGTCCAACATTGGATCATCTATCAAACATATCATCAAAATTAGACTGAAAAGGAACGTAGTAGAAATTTACAGATTTGGCATCCGATCTCCGTTTCGGGTCCATAATATGTCTATTTTGGGTAGCTCGACCAGACGAATTGGACTCAAAGCTTTGCTTTGACATATGATGGATTTTGGGCATTCGAGATCGTTCAAACAGTGAAAACAGCGTTTTAATAATTTAGTATTATTTCTGACATTTAGTTTATCTTGAATTCTTTTTATTTTAGGTTTTATGTTTTCCTAGATAATTTAGAATATATTTCTTTGTTTCTTTTAATTAATCTAGAATAGGTTTTATGTTTTTCTATTTTATTTAGAATAGGTTTCTTTGTTTTATGACCCTATATATAGAGGGTTAATTCATTCATATTATTAATAAAATTCTTGAGATTTCTTCTCAATTTACTTGGTGGATTCCAAGTTTTATATTTCTTTTAAGGATTTCGCTTGAATTCCTTGCTTCCGTCCTGCGTCAAGTGGTATCAGAGCCGGTATCTCCGTCTCGCTATCCTTGATTTATTTGTGTTTCGAGTTCTAAATTCAATGGATGACTTACCGATTACAAGGACAGATTTTGAGGCACAGTTCCAACAAATTGATGTTCAACTTAGAGAGCTTCGTGAGTTCGTAGTACAAGCTGTTGGGAACAACAAAGTGAATAACAGAGGTGGTATCAGAGATGTGCAATATGACAATACTAGCGATGAAGATTATGAGGAGGATATTGCTCTTCCGCGAAACAACAACAATAATTGCGGGGAGTATCGTATTAAGGCAAATATTCCTTACTTTGTTGGCAACTTGAGAGTTGAAAATTTTGTTGATTGGCTAGATGAAGTTGAAAGGTTCTTTGACTACTGGAAAATCGAGGAGCACCGGAAAGTCATTGAAGTAAACTATCGACTCAAAGGATATGTATCAATTTGGTGGGATAGACTGTAGACAGACCGTATCCAACAAGGCAAAAATAAAATTCGAACTTGGCAGCGAATGAAGAAATTAATGATTAAATGTTTTCATCCTCTAAACTATGTACAACAATTTTGCATTCAAAATCAAGATTTTCAGCAGTCTTATCAAGATGTACAAGAATTCACTATCGATCTTCAGGAACTTGATACTCATATTAACATCCAAGAATCAGAAGAAGTTACTATAGAGATGGAGGTATTTCCTTAGAAGAATAGTATTTAGAAGACAAGGAATGCATGAATAAAGCTAAATCAAAAGAAAACATCTCTGTAGGTGAAAATGTTTTCTTAGATGAATCCCATTTTGTTGTCCCAGCTGAAATTTAGATTTTTGTTGACCCAACTCAAGACCGCTTGGCTGACACATTCCAAACCCAAGAAGAATCAATTGAGTTGTTAGAATTTGAGGAAAAAGAGGGCGTTACTTGTAATGAGACGGGAGATGGGTTCGCTGGTGGTAGGAAGAACGTTCAAGAGAAAGATATGGATTTTGTTTATGGGGATGAAATCAAAGAATAAGTCATTCAAAAAGTAGAAGATTGTGCTGTGAATAATAAAATTGAAAAGTTAAAAACCGAGTAAACAATTTCGATGGCTTGCTTACATGCTAAACATGTTAGCTATTACGTCTAGATGGAACAACCCAATTGTGATGATGATTTTTTCATGAAACCATATATTTTAGTTGGCTAATTTATTGGAGAGCTAATTCTCGGGTTTGAGAAATTTAAATTCAAAAGAGCAAGACGTCTCCAGTGGTTAATAGCTTGGAAATTTTCGAGTTCAAATTATAACTCGGGGTCGAGTTATTTAGAGGTGGAAGGGTCTGATGTAGGACAGAATCGAGACAAAATTAGATTGAAAAGGAACGTAGCAAAAATTTACAGATTTGACATCCGATATCCGTTTCAGGTCCATAATATGTCTATTTTGGGTAGCTCGACGAGACGAATTGGACTCACTGCTTTGCTATGACATATGATGGATTTTGGGCATTCGAGATCGTTCAAACAACGAAAACAGCATTTTAATAATTTAGTATTATTTCTGTCATTTAGTTTATCTTGAATTCTTTTTATTTTAGGTTTTATGCTTTCGTAGATAATTTAGAATATGTTTCTTTGTTTCTTTTAGTTAATCTAGAATAGGTTTTATGTTTTTCTATTTTATTTAGAATATGTTTATTTGTTTTATGACCCTATATATAGAGGGTTAATTCATTGTTCTATTAATTCATTCAGATTATTAATAAAATTCTTGAGATTTCTTCTCAATTTGCTTGGTGGATTCCAAGTTTTATATTTCTTTTAAGAATTTCGCTTGAATTCCTTACTTTCGTCCTGCGTCAAAATTTGATTGGGATTTTAACTCAAATAATTTATGGATCAAAAGAGGAAATTTCTAATATCTATTTAGCTTAGAATTGTACCAAGAAGAAAGAGTAATGGTCCTCTAGTCAGTACCCTAATTTAGGCCGATTTCATTAATTTGATTAAAAATTTAAATAAAAGGCTAATCATGATACATATTTTTTTATCCCTTCATAGCTCTATTACTTCATGTCATCTCCATAATCCCCCTCACTGAAACATAAAGTTTAAAGGGCAATGCTATAAGCACTCAATTTTTGCCTTCAACCTTGACAATCCTTTCACATGAGGGAAGGGGCTAACAGTGAGGTCGCATTAATGAGAAGACCGGCCTCATCACACATGTGAGAGGGTGATCACACTTAGGAGTAAGGATGAGGTTCAAATAGATTAATCCAAGTTTAAATTGTGATCATCAATCTTTAAACTTTGCATCTTCTTTAATTTTTGTCTTTTGATATTAGTGTTCAATATTTTAGCCTTTGTTTGATAAAAGTTTTTTAGTTTATAAACAAATTAATGTGATATTTTCAAGGTAAAATATATAGTTGAAAAGTTATTTGAAAAAATATTTTTGGTTAAAAAATTGTTTGGAGAAATATATTATTTATAAATTTATTTACAAACGATTTACCAAACGGGGGTTAATATATATTGGAGTCTAGGGTTGAAAAATGAATTCTCGTTCTAAAAAAATTGAAGTGTTAAAGTGCCATGGAAAAACAAATTTCTCATCTCATCTAAAAAAAATGAACAATAATTATTCAATTAAACAAGTAGAGTAATTGAAATGATTATTCAATTAAACAAGTAGAGTAATTGATGGCTTGACAAAAATCATTACCACACTTCTTCGGACTTTTTCCACGCCCAAAATATATGTGTAAACTACAGTGTATTGTATTAATTTTTTTATTTTTTTTAAGCTTATCATGCTTATCATCCCCTTCCTCAAAAAATAAATAAATAAAAATAATCCCACTCCCAAAATATATGTGTACACTACAGTGTATTGTATTACTTTTAAGGATGACAATTGGACGAAGAATCCCCGACAAAGACAGGGATGAGGCGATGATGGAAATGAAAATGCATCCCCGAACCGAATGGGGCGGGAACAGGGATGACCTTCGGGGATGACCATCTTATTCCCATTCCCGCGCCCGTCCCTCGATCCCATCCCCAATTAATAAGTTTCATTAAAATTTAAAAAGTAAAAAAAAAAAAAGTCATATATTATCTGTACAAAAATCCTATGATGTCAAAATTTCTTGTACGAAAAATTCATTACTTATCAAGTCATAAACTTTAAATACTTATTTTGAAAAAAATTATTGATTATTAGTTATTAAGCTTATCGAGTTGTATTTTCTATTCTAATCAAATATAAATTAAAGATACAAACAAAGATGATTATATATTCGATTAATGTCCAAATAATGTGTAAAGATTATTAGATATAGAAAATGTTAGAATTATTCTTGCATGTTTTCTTATATTGTTTACATAAAATTATTTTAAAACTTAAAATAAATAAATGGGGATGTAAAAGGGAATTTTCCCGTCCCCGTCCCGTATTCATCCCCGCCCCGCCCCGCCCCGCCCCATCTCCAATTAAATGGAGACGGGGCGGAGATGGGGTTGGGGATGAGAATGGTAAATTATTAATGGGACGAGGACGGAAAAATGCATCTCCATTCCATACCCATCCCGTTATCATTTCTAATTACTTTTTTCCCTCTCACTGGCTACCTTATCATGCTTATCATTAAAGCCTGCATTTGTTCAATAATTGTAATGATCCGAAAAGCATGACATGTCTGACCCCAGACATCTCCTCTAGATGAGTATTTTTAATTACTACTTTATTTAATAACCACCCCCACAACGCGTGTGGACCACCTAATTATCGATATTATTATTGTATTTTCTTTCTAATTTCAAATAATATGCAAATACACTATAAGGTCCATGAGTAGAAAAATTGTTTTATGGATGGTCGATTATGGTTTCATCATGATGTTTCAAAGGTTTGATTTGTCTTGAGATATATATATATATATATATATATATATATATATATATATATATATATTTTGGAATTATGAGGAAGTCTTTCTTGTGACGGTACTCTGGTGGAAAATTTTATTCACTTCATTTTATTTTTATTTTTTGGACTTGCTATTGTCATTGGTGAGGTCAAATTTTTGGGAAAAAATTATCACATTATTTATGTTTTTTTTTTTAATTATTATTAGTGCATCTTGATGCAAATTGATTCATCAAATTCTATATAAACAGATGAGTTTTATTAATGACAGTAGATAGACTTGCACTCATTATCTTTACTGGATATGATATTGTGTTAAACTAGTTTGTGTAAAAGCCTCAACTAGAGAGAATTTAGTTATATAAATTTTGTCAATTACATATTCCAGTTGTTTATTCTTTCATGTTCATAAGTTCACTTTATTTATTGCAATCGTTGAAAGATATAATGCAATTAATTGTTTGATAATCTAATAACAATAACAAATTAAAAGAAAACATTGTTTTACTTGAAGAATCATTGGATACCATGCAGAATAATAATATTGGTAACAAGGTTATGATTAATTAGTTTAATACATCTAGAAATTAACAAATGAACGATCACACTCATTATCTCGAAGAACTTTTCTTGAAATACTAAACTTTGGTCACCTTGTCACCTTAATTAAAAACACGCGGTTGGAACAAATTATGGTCAAATTTATTGTAAATCCGACCAAACTTTTTAGTGTGTCTTTATATATATATAAATAATCATGCAATCTTTTTGTTCCAAAAGTGTGCGCCTTTAGTTTAGACCAAACTTTGGCCAGTCAGCACAATCTGATGGGCAGAAGCAGCCAACGGCCGTCTGATCAGAGAGTTAAATTTCTTCGAGTTTGATGCCCAAATATAGATATCAATTGCCTTTCTTTTGACTCGAGAAAGGGGAAAATTATAGGTGCTAAAAATTTTCTTGAGATAAATTTTGTCCTAAACATCTAGCTTTCTAATTGATTTAACTTTTAGGCTTTAAGCTAGAGGAGTAGATTGATCGATAACCACATTATAAAGGGGTAGCCGACAATTTAGGGACCCCCACCTACCTTATCCTGTCCTGGGCCTGATCGAGAATCACATTATAACTACTTGGATTGCAAGTAAACAAATTGTTAATTAATTATTCTCTCGTCTTACAAAGATAAACTTGTTTCTTTTTCATACAAATTAAAAAAATGTAACTAATGTAGTCAGAAATATAATTTTTTTTCCTTACATTTTACCTATCCCTACATTAAACAATGGTATAAATAATATGATTTATATTTAGTGTAGCCCCTGGGCTGGATTGTGTTACTGTGGATTCACTTAGAAGCCCGAATACAGGTCGGTGGGATTTTAACATGCTTGGAGATCTATTCATTGAAAGGGACCGAAACTTAATTAGCCAGATTCCCCTTTGTTATTCTGACCTTCCAGAAAAATGGCTATGGCTATGGATATGGGATAAGAAAGGAACATATTCTGTGAAGAGCGAATATAAGGTCGTCACGAAAGATGCTAGCCTTGAGGCCCCAAACTCGAATCTTGTGGAGTGGAAGTCTATTTGGAAACTACACGTTCCGGCCAAGATGAGAATCTTACTTTGGAGGGCACTTTCTGGCTGCCTCCCAACACTGAAAGCTTTACACAAAATATGTATTGATACCCCTGTCTTATGTCCAATATGTCAATCTGATATAGATGATGAATATTGTTGAGATCGTACCCAAGATGAGGCACATTGGACCACCAGTGAAGGTCCAATGAGGGTCCAATGGACTCTAGCCCATGGTTAAAACTTAGAATATCACCTTGGGTCAACCGTCGAGGTGGAATATCATGCGAACATCTTTGGCCGAACTGATTTGTGTCTGGCCGATGTGCTTTATGCTTAACTGAGGTGCTTTACAGTGACGCACAGAAGAGAGATGGAACAAGGGATGGAGTCAGAGATGTGACACCACCTTTACCATGAAGTGACGGGCGCCCATCCCCTACAAAGTATAGTAATGATTAATATCAAAAGGTAAGATCTCCTTCTTAAAAGCTAGGGTAAATACAAGTGTAAAGTACGCCACGTGTCATGATCCGAAACAACGAGTTCCTCTATAAATAAAGCACTTCTCCCGCTTTGTAAGAGATTAGCAATCTGATACTCTGAACTAAATATTTTATTCTCACTCCCTTTTCTCTCTTTTACACACTTATATTTCCCGCACTCAATTTATATTCGCTTGAAATAAGCACTGACTTTGGCATCGGAGTGCAAACGGGAGCAACCTCGGCCCCCTTTGCAAACTGATCGTTTGTCACAGTGCGCAGGAGATCCACGTGTTCAAGATGGAGGAGCTGAGGTGTGTTGGTTTAAGGTCCAGCTGGATTTTATGGTCAACATTTTGGCGCCGTCTGTGGGAAGTCATACTGCTAACCACGAAAACTCATGGTGAAAAGCTACACGCGTAAAAGGAAACCTTGAAAAAGGGGCGAGCGACCTCTTGCAAAAGAGCTAAGAACCACAAGAACTTTGAAACATAAGTTTGTTAACCTTGAAAAAGGCAAGAACTTTGAAACATAAGTTTGTTCACCTTGAAAAAGACAAGAACTTTGAAACATAAGTTTCTTCACCTTGAAAAACGTAAGAACTTTGAAACATAAGTTTGTTCACCATGAAAAAGGCATGAACTTTGAAACATAAGTTTGTTCACCATGAAAAAGTTAAGAACTTTGAAACATAAGTTTGTTAACCTTGAAAAAGGCGAGAACTTTGAAACATAAGTTTGTTAACCTTGAAAAAGGCGTGAAACTTTGAAATACAAGTTTAATAACCTTGATAAAGGCTTAAAGCTTTGAGATAAAAGTTCACCTATCTTTGAAGGAGAAGATAAAACCAAAAAATTGCTCTGAACATTAATGAAAGTGACGATGATATTAACCCTCGTAGGTGTAGAAATGACCAGCTCAGTGAGGAGGAGGCTCCTCAGAGGCCTCATGAGAACACAAACGAGGGGGTGGCTCAACCTAACCCTCGCTCCGGCACCGAAATTGCCGCATGCTGTGAGACATGACTCGCATGGCAGCCCAAATGCTGGAAATGCAGAAACAGCAGATTGAACAAACTACTGCGATGAACACTTACATGGCTAGAGGGTATGTTATGAACGAGCCCATTATACCCCCGCAATATTCATAGCCACATTACTCACCATCTGATTACTGCCACTGCCTCCTATTATTATCGAGATCCACAGGCATATGCCGAGGTGGAATCCGCGCCCCTCTACGAAGAAGACCCGGAGCATGAAGCACCTGAAGAACAAAACCAACTCCCAGCTAAACAAAGGGAGCCTTCGCCCATAAAATTTGGTAGTGTCTTAAGCCGAATAGGAGATCTATTCAGAGGCAAGCGAGGGGGTCGAACTGATCAAGGCTGGCACAATGCAGCTGAGCCTAGAAATAGGCGGGAGCGACGCGCTGAAGAAGCCTTGTAGCGGAGTTAAATGCATAGGGACCAGTATAGTACGGGAGCAGAAAAGTTGGGGCCCACGCATGAGCCCAGGAATAGGCAGGAAAGGAGAGCCGAAGCAGCTCGGACCAAATCTCGTAATGATTTTCCAACCCATGAAAGGCCAAACTACGGCCGAGATTTGCCACCACAAAGGCAGGAGTATGCTCCACCGCCCTATAACCAATACCATGACCTAATGTATTCCGGTCATGACGAGAACATTGAACTACCCTCATACGAGCTGGATGACGAAGAGGAAATAAGTCCCTTCACGGAGGGCATCCGTAGATGCCCAATGCCTCATGACTTCGAAATGCCAAAAATAACAAAGTATTCTGGCCGAGGTGACCATGACGATCACATGCTAAACTACCGCGCTAGCATGGAAATAGCCGGAGCTACTCCGGCACTGAAGTGTAAAGCTTTTGCTTTGACCCTTGAGGAAAGTGCGATACGATGGTACAAAAAGCTCCCTCCTGGTAGCATCCACAGTTGGAGAGATCTGAAAATAGCCTTTAAAAATGGTTTTGTTTCCTCCAGGCCTGGCCAGCTCCCACTCCAACGCCTTCAGGATCTAAGGCAAGGAAGGGATGAATCTATGAAAAGTTACCTAGCTCGGTTTACTGAAGAGATTCAAATTTGTGAAAACATCACCGAGAGAGAGATGTTTTCCGCATTGAAAGGAGGGCTAGATATGACGAGCATGTTTTGGAGGGATGTCCGAAGCAGGAAATCGAGGGATTACAATGCCCTAGTAGACCTGATGAAGGAGGAGATCGTATCAGAAGAAATGGCTAGGGCCAGAGACAACCATCCTCAAGGGAGATACAATCTTGGGTATTCTAATGAAGCAAACCTCAAGAAAGGAGGTAACAAGGATAGGTTCGCCAGTAACCGAAGTGGAGCACCGCGTCCATTTCCTGGGACAGGGTCCAGCTATGCAGCAGAAATCACAGAAGCTATCCCCAACTTGCACTCCAACGCTCCTTCTAAGAATCCTCCCATGGCTCAAGGAAGAATGGAAAGTAGCCGAAGTGGAAAACATCCCATGATTGGGGCTTACTGCGCCTACCATAGGTATTATGGTCACGCAACAGAAGATTGCAGGGAAATCCACATGTTAGCGGACCAAAAGGCGCATTGAAGAAAGGGAAGTGAGTTCTCCCCTGACAAGGGGAGAACTCAAAAACCAGGTGGCCAGAAGTTCAACCGAGCTGACAGGAGAGCTCCGTGGAAGAACTCGATCAAAGAGAGGATTGAAAATCGTCAAAGAGACAGGAAAAAGACCAGGATACCTCCTCGGCACATGCTAAAGATACAAGAGAACTACCTACGCCTGTGGCTGACCCTCCTATTCGTGAAATCGACACAATATTGGGAGGCTCCCACCCAGGTGGGAGTACAAACAATTCCAAAAAAAGATATATCAGAGAAGCCAAGAAGTCCGCCAATGTGAATTACCATATCAATTCACATCCTATTGGGATGCCTCGGACAGAATCTATCACCTTTACCCAGGACGATGCTATTGGAGTACACTTTCCACACAATGATGCATTGGTTATCAGGGTAGTAGTGGCTCGGAATGGGTTGTCACGAATGATGGTGGATGATGGTGCCTCGGTAAATGTGATTTACGGGGTAACTTTTGATAAGATGGGGATCAGCACTCCACTCATTCCAGTCCCGGATCCAATATATGGATTCACTGGGGACATCATAACTCCCAGAGGATTCATAACCCTTATGACTTGGGAGCTACAACTCATACAAAATACATTTGCATGAAATTCCCCATGGAGCATGGTGTTGCGACTGTAAGGGGGAGCCAAACTGAATCGCGGGCCTGTTACACAAACGCAATCCGAAAATTTCAAGACCGGAGCTTGAACATGATTAGCGATGTAGCAATGGCCGAGGCCGCTCCAAACCCTGAAAGACTGCGTGGAGGACCCTCAGGAAATGAGGATGTTACAATAACGCTGGAAGAAGATCTGGCAGATCTGGACCCAAGAATGGCAGGAGGCAATTGCTCTACCCCAGCTGAAAGGTTAGAATGCTTCGGTGTAAATCCACTTGACCCAATCAAGGAGTTGCAGATTGGATTGGACTCACCTGTTGAATACAAAGATCAGCTGAAAAGCTTCTTACTTGAAAACCTCGATGTATTCGCATGGAAACATGATGACATGGTTGTGATCGATCCTAAAGTGGCTTGTCATAGACTCCATCTTGATCCCAGAAGCACTGGGCACAGGCAGAAAAGAAGGCCTATGAGTTCTGATAAGTATGAGGCCTTGAAAGAAGAGGTTACAAAACTGTTGAAAAATGGCTTTATCAGAGAATCCCGGTATCCGAAGTGGGTATCAAACCCTGTTTTGGTACCAAAACATAATGGGAAGCTGAGAGTATGTATTTATTTTTCAAATTTGAACCAGGCATGTCCAAAAGACAGTTTTCCACTACCTCGGATTGATCTGTTAGTTGACTCCACAACGGGACATGAGATGCTGAGCTTTATGGATACATACTTCGAGTACAATCAAATCCCCATGTATGAATCAGATGAGGAGCATACTTCATTTATTACAGATAGGAGACTCTATTGTTACAAAGTTATGCCATTTGGCTTTAAAAATGCTAGAGCTACCTATCAAAGGTTGGAAAATCGCATGTTTTCAGAACAATTAGAAAACACCATGAAAGTATATGTTGATGACATGCTGGTCAGAAGCATGGTCGCCAAAAAGCATATCCGTCATTTGTCAAAGGCCTTCGATGTTTTGAGGAAATATCGAATGAAGCTCAACCCAGCGAAGTGCGCTTTTGGGGTAGCGTCCGAAAATTTTTTTGGATTCATGATGAATAGTAGAGGGATCGAAGCCAATCCCGATAAAATCAATGCTTTATTAAACATGCGATCACCTCGGAATCCAAAAGAAGTGCAAAGCTTGACGGGGAGAATTACGGCCTTAAATTGATTCGTTTCCAAGTACACTGACAAATGCTTGCCATTCTTTAAGGTCTTGAAGGGAGGGAAGCGATTTCAATGGACGACGGAATGTAAGCAGGCTTTTGCCGACCTGAAAGCATTCTTGGGATAAGGCCCATTACTATCAAAATCAAATGCTGGCGAACTTCTCTACTTGTATTTAGCTGTATCAAAAGAGGCTGTTAGCTCGGTATTGGTCAGAGAGGAGGATGAGAATTAGTTCCCGGTGTATTATGTAAGCAAAGCCATGCTGGATGCTGAAACACGTTACCCAGATGTGGAAAAACTTGCTCTCTCGTTGATCACGGCATCTCGTAAGCTCCGTCCCTACTTTCAGTCGCACTCCATACACATGCTCACCAACTTTCCTATGAGATAGGTGTTGCAGAAACCAGATGTATCTGGAAGGCTAATGAAGTGGGCGATTGAAATTAGCCAGTTTGACCTACATTATGAGCCTCGGACCGCTGTAAAGGGTCAAGCATTAGCGGATTTCATAGTTGAGTTTACACATCCGCCGGAGGTTGAGATGGTTGATAACACGGATGACAGCCGAGAGTGAAAATTGTTCGTTGATGGGTCCTCGGCTGAGGGACGATCCGGTGCGGGAATATTGCTAATAAGCCCAGAAGGATTCAAACTGCACAGTGCGATCTGTTTTGACTTTAAACCTCAAACAATGTTGCTGAATACGAGGCGCTATTAGCTGAGCTTAGACTTGCGAAAGCTTTGAAGATTAAGTCCGTAGTGGCGAATAGTGATTCGTAGCTCGTTGTGAGTCAGTTTAATGGACAATTTTCTGTCAAAGAACCAGTTATGGTCGCTTACTTGAAAAAAGTAAGAGATTTGGCTATGCACTTCGGAAAAATGGAGTTACAGCACATTCCCAGAACTGAGAATTCCAACGCCGATGCTTTATCTAAACTAGCAAGCAGCAATGATTCAGAGCTCCATAATCTGATCCCAATTGAGCACTTGTTGACCTCTTCTATTGAGCCAGGGACGGAGATTTTGGAAATAGAAGAAGAAGGATCCTGGATGAATCCTATACTAGCATACTTGAAGCATCAGACGGTGCCAGACGAGCCTGAAGCAGTTCGGAAGTTGCAAAGATATGCCGCAAATTTCGTACTTTTGGATGACCTGCTCTATAAACGGAGCTATACCTCCCCTTGCTGAGATGTGTGGGGCCGGAGGAAGGACAGTATGTAATGAAAGAAATTCATGAGGGCATATGTGGCAACCACGCCGGGGCGTTATCACTAGCTCGGAAAGCCCTTAAACAAGGATATTTTTGGCCGACTGTGCGAAAGGACTCCCATGACTTCGTGCGCAAATGCGATAAATGCCAAAGACATGCAATCATGCCGCATCACAAGCTAACTGTGGTGACTAGCCCTTGGCCTTTTGCGAAGTGGGGGGTTGATATTATTGGTCCTATACCTAGGGGTGCTGGTAATAATTGTTTTGCAATAGTGACAATTGACTACTTCACCAAGTGGGTCGAGGCAGAACCCCTGATGAGGATTACCGAGGCCAACACCACAAAGTTCATCTGGAAGAATGTCATATGCATATTCAGAATACCGCACTCGCTGGTTAGTGATAATGCAAAACAGTTCAAAAACAGAAGCATAGATGAATTGTGCGACAATTTGGGAATTAAGAAATTATTTTCATCTCTACATCACCCACAAGCTAACGGACAGGTTGAATCTGTAAATAAGACCATAAGAAATACCCTGAAAAGGAAGCTGGAGTCCAAAAAGGGTGCATGAGTAGATGAACTCTCACAAGTACTATGGGCACTTCGAACCACCTCACACTGCCACTGGTGAAACGCCTTTCTCCTTGGCATATGGATTCGAGGCGGCATGTCTAATAGAAATTGGGGTCACTTCTCTTCGTCAAATCCATTATGACGAAGTGGGAAACGAAGAAACACAAAAGGCTAATTTGGATTTCCTCCTGGAAAAACGGAATGATTCTCTAGTGGTAATGACCAGGTACCATGAGAAAATGGCCCGCTATTACAACCAAAGGGTTAAGAGTCGGCACTTTAATGTTGGGGACTTAGTCCTCAAAAAGGTTCTTCCCTCAACTCAAGAACCAGGAGTAGGGACTTTAGGTCCTAACTGGGAAGGCCCTTACAAAGTCACTGCCGAGGTGGTACCCGGAATGTACATGATCGAGGACTTATCTGGGGTACCTTTATGTAATCTTTGGAACACGGATCACCTTCGTTGTTATTTCCAATAAATCAAATTCCTCTTCAGTGGTTACAGCATTACCATATAATTTTATAAAATCCTAAGTGAGTTACGTTAAGGATTATACCAAGTACTGATTAGACAAACATAATGGATAAACACAAATTCCTAGATTATTCTGGTTATAAGACCATACGTATAGAAAGTGTTAGCACCATCAATAGGAGTTCGTACAAATTTATAAACATATGTGTTACAGAGTATAAGACAAAAAATGCTCAAAAATTGGTCAAAATCAGATCTAACCAGCAAACATGAATGCCTTGAGCTACTTAGATCTAATGAACTATGCACATATCTTCATACGAGGCGTTTGTGTCTGGAGGCGTTCACGCTTAAACATATAAGGTCGTACAAACTAAGACATTGAACTAAATATAAATAACTCATTGCATTCATAAAATCAAAGTATTTACAATTTGAATGTTGTTACATTTGCAATATAAGGCGCCATTGCGCTTACAAAAAAAAAAAAGAAAAAAACAAAACAATAAGGCAAATACAAAAGAGGATCATTGCAGAGGGACATCCTCTGAAGAGCCCTTGCCAGGTACATCCAAAGGATCTGTAGGATCATCGAGGGAATCATCTTGAGGTTCGGGGTACAGGGCTTCAATGGAGGATAGGTCTAGGGATGGGAAAGCTTCCTTCATGTCCCCTAAAGCCATCCTGGCCCTAATGTTCCCAAAAACCCTCTGTATTGCCTCATATTCTGGTGTCTCTTCAAAAGTGTCTTTGAAATTCTGGATTGCCTCAGACACCTTGGCACTTAGAGCTTTTTCCACTCGTGATGTAACGGTCTGCTCCAGAACTTCCGTGATCCTAGATTGCATATGCCGTTCCAGAGAGGCAAGGTCCTCCTCTGCCTTCCTCCTAGCCTCCACATCTCTCCCCAATTCCTCAGAGGCTGCTGCCACCTCAGCCTCTAGCTTAACCTTGGCCGCATTGGCTGCTGTCAGGGCCTCAGAAGTTATGGACTGAGCCTGGTTGGAATCGTCCAATTTTTTACAAAGGGACGCTACGTCTGCCTCGGAAGCCTGAAGGTCATGCCTTAACTTTTCATTGTCCTCCTGAAGGTGTTTGGATGTCACCCTATCTTCAGAGGAGGCCTTGCGAGCAATGGACAGATGCTCTTTGAGGTCCTTAATCTCTCTAAGCATTTGTCGGCATGGCGAAGGGCAGTCTCAGCGTCCTTCTTGTCCCGCTGCGCCTCCTCCACAGAAGACTCCACCTCGTCAATAAGGGCCAGACCCCTAGCATTCATAGCCTTGACAGCAAGTAGCTTCTGGGATGGAGTGGCACTAGAGGAAAAGGCAGTCCAGCCCTCGCTCCCAAATTGCTCAGTTACTAAAGCAGCCCTGGCAGGAGGAGAACTGGGGAAGTCGAACAAAGAAGGACTGAAGGTAACATTTCTGGGGAGAACACTGGCTCTAATGTGCTTGAGCTCTTCTGCCCCCTCAGGTGTTACTTCGTAAGCCAAATCTGGGATAGACACGGATGGCTCGTCCTTCAAATCCTGAATATCTGGTGGCGGAGGTTCGGAGATTTCTTCCTTTTCCTTGCCCCTTCTAAGCCTCTTTAATGGGGCAGGCTCCTCCTCGGATACATGTTCAGAAATATCCTTGGACGAGGGAGATTGTACAGAAACGCTCTTAGACTCCCTCTCCCTCTTGGAGCCACCCCTGTCCGACCTTTTTCCTTTCCTCAATGTTGCAACCCTCTTAGTTTCAGCCCCCTTTTTCTAAGCTAGGCTGTTGGGGACCCATCGGCAGCAGACTGGGTAGAGGCAACAGTGCGGGAAGAGAACCTTGAAGTTGGGCTGTGGATGCCTCAGATACCTCTTTTGCCACCCCTAATTGCAGGTTAGCAAGTACTGCTTTCTGCCTCTTCTCGATTTCGCTACCATGGCGAAGAGCAGGAGGGATCTTTTTGGCCATGAGACCCTTCAAAGGAATCTTCGAAAAATCCTTGGAACCTAGCGAGAAAAGAAGGGGAATGAAGTTATGAATGGACGAGGTATAAGTTATGAAGGAAATAAGGAAACAAACTTACTCATGGATCGCATAAGACCGTGCTTAATAAATAATTTATTTTGTTGAATGATCCCCTGAAAAGTGCCCTTGTAAGCAAACAAGCGTCTTACTGCTGCTAAGTCTTCGTCTGAGAGGAGGCAGGCAAAAGTGTCCCCTGCCATAAACCAATAGCATGTTAGGAACCAATAAAGAAAGGTGAATAGAAAATAAAAAATGAATGATGCATGACACTCAAGGACACTAAAGAAAATGTAAGACTCATTAGGTGGGGAAAGAGTTCGGGGAACTGTAATTTGTAGACTAGGGTCCATAGGAGAGCTCTACCACTCCCTCGCAACCCAGAACCATTGGTTCCTCTAGTTCTTTATCGAAGAAGGATGACCAGTAATAACGAGAGGGTATGAGCCCCTAGGAGACAAGTAATACCAGTCTTTGATGTCCGACCTCACATCTTTTTCCCTTCTAACTGATTTCTTCAAAGTATACAAGGTATAGATGATGTGTAGTGAGATGGGATAGTCAGGGTTGACCTCTTGCCACACTAGCCAAGTACCCACGGCCTGCGTCCAGAAGTTGGGAGCCAGCTGGTAGGGGTATAGGTTGTAGCTCCCGAGCATTGCCCTGAAGAAGGGGTGGCCTCATCCCCGCAGGATAGAGCATCATAACATATGGCCACTTGACCTGGGGGAGGGCTGCAAGGTCGGCAAGAAGGTGTAAGGTGCACTAATTGAACCCCTTCGGCATCCTGAATTTCTCCGAGGCTCCAGCCAAATCAACCCCTCGAATTTCAGTGGCGATCTCGTTGCTTTCCCAAGACTCTTGGTTCGGATCAGGGTCTACATGATACCCTGATACTTTATTCACCAGGTCTACCCAACCTTCAACCTAGGCTATTTCCTCCTAAGAAAGCCCCAGCTCTTCCCTACGTGCCTTAAATGGGGCCCTAACAATTAATCCGAGGTCCTGTGACCAGAAGAAGAGCCCACAGCCTCTTCTCTTCCCAAATCCGTGTCCCGCTTGCTTCGGAGCTCTCTCAAAGAAGCCTCTTCCTCGGATGATAGATGAGCCATGTAGTTCTGGTCTTTTTCTTCTTCACTGTCAGAATTACTCAAATAAATTATACCACTGATTTTCCTATTCCTCCTCTTAATCTACTCCCTAAAGAAGCGGGAACTAAAAATCGACAAAGATATTGGGCAGAAACCTCTGACAGGAATCGCCATTGCTAACATTTCCCGTGAACTCATTCCCCCAACTCTTTCCATTTATTCTTAAAAAAGAGCCAGACTCACCGAAAGATAAACAAAAGGCAAAACAAAATTTTCAAACACACGCTTGAAGATTAGAAGAAAAAAGGTTTTCTTTACACTTACAAAGGAAAAGAAATTTACCTTCAGAAACGGAAGTCTAAGATTGTATACTCGGAGCGAAAAACGACCAATGAAGAGTGTAGAGCGACATGGATGAGTTGTTACGTAAAACTCCCTTGAAGAGATATCAAAAACTTACAAATACAAAAGGGGCACTGCAACGTTTTACGGAGATACTACTGCAAAAATTCTGAGGATACGATAAAGGAGAAACAATGAGGAGAAGAAGGATTTATAGGGAACTCAATAAACCAAAACCCTTGGTTTGCGAGCCACATAATTAACACGAGTAATCAACATCCCTTGCGGGATGGATTAATCAAGGCGCCAACTGTCAAACGAAGGGAGAAAACCGTTCAGTTACCATAGTGGGTGCCACGTGTGGAAAGATGTCACCTATCATTCCTTTCCTGCTTCTTGGGAACCGATATTGGTAGCCCCCCTTTATGTTAAATGCGCCGTCTAAAAGACATGTTGGTGTAATTCCAATTTTCACTTAAAAAGTAGAACGGGAATAGAAGGTCGGCTTTACTTTCAATCCGAGCTCCCACTAAGGAATGTCATTCCGAGCTTTAAGCCTGCAGCATCATACGATAATTCCCAGCCAATAGAAGGCAGAATAATAAAATATAAATATATATATATATATATATATATATATTGGATTTAACAGATAAACAAAGTTAGTGCCTCGAACATACAATAAATCCTACCCGCCCATGAATGACCACATCGGATTTGAGGGACTAGTGTTGAGATTGTACCCAAGATGCGGCACATTGGACCACCAGCGAAGGCCCAATGAGGGCCCATGGACTCTAGCCCATGGTTAAAACTTAGAATACCACCTTGGGTCAACCGCCGAGGTGGAATATCACGCGAACCTCTTTGGCCGAACTGATTTTTGTCTGGACGATGTGCTTTATGCTTAGCCGATGTGCTTTACAGTGACGCATAGAAGAGGGATGGGACAAGGGATGGAGTTAGAGATGTGACACCACCTTTACCATGAAGTGACGGGCGTCCATCCCCTACAAAGTATAGTAATGATTAATATCAAAAGGCAAGATCTCCTTCTTAAAAGCTAGGGTAAATACAAGTGTAAAGTACGCCAGGTGTCACGATCCGAAACAACGAGTTCCTCTATAAATAGAGCACTTCTCCCGCTTTGTAAGGGGTTAGCAATCTGATACTCTGAACTAAATATTTTATTCTCACTCCCTTTTCTCTCTTTTACACACTTATATTTCCCGCACTCAATTTATATTCGCTTGGAATGAGCACTGACTTTGGCATCAGAGTGCAAACGGGAGCCACCTCGGCCCCCTTTGCAAACTGATCGTTTGTCACAGTGCGCAGGAGATCCACGTGTTCAAGAGGGAGGAGCTGAGACGTGTTGGTCCAAGGTCCAGTCGAATTTTGTAGTCAACAAATATCATGCCTTGATCTCATGTCCATTTATCAAAGGAGTGTGACAATTATCTTCAATTGGTGACATTGGCACGGTAGCAGCTCATATGGCAGAATGATGGAGTTATGTGAATCGGCAATAGTGCAAGGAAGATGCCATGGTAGTTGTGATGATACTTTGGAGTGTTTGGAATAATAGGAATGCACAGATGTGGGAGAACCGCAGACAACCAGAGGCTATGATTATCAAGTACGCTCTTAATTTGTTATCCCAATGGCAAAATGTGGGAACAACTCCCCTTACTTCCTTTGTATGCAATGGAGCAATGGATGAGAGTAAATGAAAAAGACCAGCAACACACAGATTCGAACGTAACTTTGATGCAGCACTGTTTCAACAAACATGTACAATCGGTTATGGGTGCGTTATGCAAAACGATCAAGGTGAAATGATATCGGCATGGAATGGAACACTCCAAGGACCAATGGAACCAGGTATGGCTGAAGCTCTCAATTGTCGTGAAGCCCTCGGTTGGATTAAAGAGCACAGCATTGCCAATATTATGGTGGAATCAGATTCTCAAGTTTTAATTCATGCTATTCATGGTTCTTGTAATGATTCTTCATACTTTGGTGTTTTTGTCAAGGATTGTAAGCTCCTCGCCAACGGTCTTATTAATGTGTCTTTTCAATTTGTTATGTGTACTGGCAACCAGGTTGCTCATTCCCTTGCTAGGGCTGTTAGTTCGTGCACCTCTAAAGGGTGTTGGGACCCACCCCCTTATTATGGATGTTCTCGCATTCGATTTGAGTTAATAAAGTTCTTATAAATTATAAACTTGTAGTCAAAAGATTTGATATCAAGTTTAACTCAATCTCGTCAATATAATTTCTTGATTGGAGTGTTGTTTGACAAAGCAAGAGTAGGGCAATGTGGCCTATTGGTAATGAATAGAATTCAAAAGGCAGACCATATATGCGCACACCTAATTTGAAAATAAAATAATAAGAAAGATATCATCTTTTTATGGACAAGTACTACCATACTTTAGTATTATTGTTGTTGTATCACATGATTTAGTAAAAAAATTATTTAGCTCTTTTTTCATTCAAATTTTTTTTTTTATTGAATCCATTGCTTAAAAGAAATAATGATTTTCTCGTCTAATAATTAATTATCTAATCATAGTTCTTAATGTATTGGCCCTATGTAGGTCTAGTCTCGGCATGATATTTTCCAATTGTGCAATCAAATCTTAATAAAGGCATCTCCATATATTCCACTCTTTAGCGGTTGATCGAGTGCCCATTATTATTGTCACAACAATTAAAATAAATGGCATAGGGTAATAAGTGATGCCTTATAGAAAGGAGAAAAAGGGTGCTGGTTATAATTGTAAGTTTGGGCCAAAAATTATAATGTCCATCCATTAATTTGGATTCAAAGAATTATATTGTATTTAGCTTCGTTATTGTTATTAATATAGAAGATCGATTGTTGACTACAAAAAGTTTAAACGAGCTATTTGTTCTCTCTAAAATCTTAATGATCACTCAAGCTCCAAGATAAATATTATTACATAAATCAGGGACAAATTTGGGAAGCTGGTCCAATGAGAAAAAATTTGATCTAAACGAGCGGTCACTAAAAGGGTAAGGGAAAAAAATTGACGCCCATATTACAAGGTAAAAAAAAATGATGGATCGATCCAACGACCGAACGCCCTAGTCGTAAGCTAGATCCACCTCTAATATGAATAATAGTTCATCTAAAATTTCGAACAAGCACTAACTTACAAGACAAATAAAAGAATAATTAATTAATGTGAAAATTTATGAGCTTATCAATGTTATTTCATCAACTGGAAATATTAAATGGGCCATTCAACATAAAACAAAGTGGAAATTACACCTACACCTGTTTTTAAGAAACCAAATTCAAAAATAAGGTCAAACTTGAATAACTTCAAGTTTCAGGTGATAATTAGAATTTTTAATAACAAAAATAATATTATTAAAATCTCACATCTCACACCTCACGTTCCCAGTTCCTCCATCCCTCGTCATCGTCAACCCTAATTAATTCAAATCACTCCTCACCATATCTACTCAATTCGCCCCCTCTGCCTCTCTTGTAATCCTCTCTACAACCAATCTCCCAAAACGCACCCCCGGAAGCAGTAATGGCGCCACTGCACGCGACCACAGTAGGGTCGCTCGACGGCTAATAACTGTCGCACGACGGTGAAGAGCACCTTTTCGGTTGCAATTCATAACCTACAGCTAGATCTGAAACTTCCAGCAGCAACCACGATTTTGAGGTAGGAAGTGGTACCCTTCGACCTACAAGTGGCTCCCCTACTTGACGGAGGCAGCGGCGCCTCTACTTCAATCTAGCAGTGGCGTCGCTCCTTCAATCTAGCATCGGCTTCGCTGCTTCTAGAGGCATATATTGCAAGCAACGGTGGTGGATTGCAGGTGGGTGTGATTTATTTGAATCAAATGTCGCTTTGGTTGAATCTGAAATATGCTCAGGTCACATGTTGACAATTTATCTGGTCACATGTTGGCTGGTGATCGGAGGAGGACGAGAAGGTTGTTGTGGTGGTGATGGTGGTGGTTATTACCTTGATGTGTAACTATGACCTGTATTTTTTTGCCTGTGACCTTGTGTTTTTTCTTAAGAGAAGGCAGCTACTGCGATGGGAACATGGCGACGTCTGTGATGAACGGAGAAGGAGGTGGTGGTGGGCCGATGCAGCTGTGAACCTGTGACCTATAATTTTTTTTTTTTTTTTTTTTTTGATCTAACAAAATGGTGGTTTTGACATTAGATTCAGATATGGCAACGCGGTGATGATAGTGTCGGCAGTTGTGGTCATGGGCTTGGTGATCGGAGGAGGACGAGGAGGTGGTGGTGGTGGTGGCTGTGACCTTGATATGTAACTATGACCTATATTTTTTTTTACTTGTGATGATGATGGCGGTGACTGTGGTTATAAGAGGAGGAGGAGGAGGTGGCGGTAGGCCGGTGACAACTGTGAACCTGTGACCTATAATTTTTTGTTTGTAACCTAACAAAATGGTGTTTGTGACTTAATAATTTATAAGATGTGACCTAAAATAAATTAAAATTGTGACTTGAAAATAAGTTCGTGACCTTAAAAAACTTGACTTGTGACTTAAAGTAAATTTGTAACCTAAAATATTTATCTTTTTTGACCTTAATATGTATATTTATTAAAATATTTTTATTTCTTTAATTTAATTAATTAATTGTAATTAGAGACCTGATTTTTGAAATTATTTTAAAATACCTTATTTATGTTTTTTTTCCCTAAAACAAAACGTGCGCCATATATGAAACTTCTATTACACACACTCGCGTCAATAATTATTTTAACTTGGCCTATTTTTCCAGTGTGTTAAGTATATTTAACAATAATAGTATACCTCAATTTTCCAGAATGATAAAGATTATTAAAAAAAAAAAAAAGGAAATCAGTTCTCTCTCTCACACACACAGAGAGACATGTACCATTACCCCCCCAACCCCCTGAGCGAAACCATACACATACAACATATACATGTATATATTTATATGGATCTCGTGCGTTTTTCAAAATCTTGGATTTTTTAAGGCAATCTTTTACTTTGAAAAAACTAGGTTAGGCGATGAGATTAGCCTGTCTGCTACAGAACCCGAGATTGGATATTATACAAACCCTTCTTCTTTTAAAGTTTCTTGAGCCCCTTCAATCGACAATAAAACCCTCTTATTCTCTATAGGTTTATTCCTTAGTAAAATTGTCTCTCATGGAGTTGGGTTTGAGTTTGGGCGAAACGTCAAAGGGATTCACTTTGCTCGACAAGTCACAGAAAATTATTGACGAAGATGATTTAGGGTTCTGCATGGCTTTAGGAATGAAGGGAGAAGATAAAATCAAGAAGAAAGAAACACGAAATGATGGTGAAAAAGGGTCTTCATCAGATATAACCCTTCAGCTCGATCTTCTGCCTTTCTCTACTGTTCTACACAGTCAAAATTCATCACATATTTTTTTCCCATGGCTCACTCAAAACTGTAATGCCAATTTCTTTTTTCTGTTTGTAGTTTTTTTTATATGTCTTCTAATTTTGGATTCTCCCGGAATGATTTTAAGATTTCAATTACAGTACTATTCTTCTCATAATTCAGTTCTTGAATTATATCAGTTTCTGATTATTTCGCAGCTGCAGTTGATACCTATGTACTATTTCCTTTTCCATTTCAGATTTTTAACCTGTTCTTGTTGAATCACCACTTCTCTTCTAAATGCTAATTAAATATTTATTAGAAGAATATCTGAATATATTTTTTGTCATTTGCTCGCGAGCAGACTATATTTATTCACATGAAAAGAATAAAAGGTTGACCTTTTCCTGTTCTCATATTTTTTGTTGAACCGTCTCATATAAAAGGTTGAGTTTTCGACTGTTCTTAGATTTTTGTTCATAGGGTTTACTATTCTGTATTTTTTTTAATTCAGCAACAATGGTTACTGAACCAAGAAAAGGTTTGGACGAAAACCAAAGGAATTTAACGACAGAGGAAGCTGAAGATGGTGCAGCACTGTCATCTCCAAACAGCACAGTTTCATCATTTCAGATGGATTTTCCCATTTATACAAGGGACAAAAGAGATGCAAAAGAAGTTGAGGCAGACAGAGGGGCTTCTTCAAGAGCAAGTGACGAAGAAGAAAATGGTATGGCCAGGAAAAAACTTAGGCTCTCAAAAGAACAGTCAGCTTTTCTTGAAGAGAGCTTCAAAGAACACAACACCCTCAACCCTGTAAGTCAAATCTATAGTTACTTAAACCTCTATTTGTCTATTTGTGTGTGTATTTTCATCAACACGATCGTGTTTCATAATTTTTTCTATCATATTTCATCCGATGGTGTTAATAAATCACTGTTCTAAAAGTTCAAGATTTAACCTTCACCCTTCATGCTTCCGTGTCATGTGTACAATTATTATACAGTAAAAGGGTGACGGTGTAACATAATCGTGGACCCTCAACCCATTGATCAAAAGTTTAGACGGTTAAAAATGACTTCATGCTTATATTGTAGAACATTGATATGCAGAAACAAAAGCTTGCTCTTGCAAAACAGTTAAATCTCCGTCCACGCCAAGTTGAAGTATGGTTCCAGAACAGAAGAGCTAGGTAAGTGTGCAAACTAGCTACAAATTATTATTATTATTATTATTATTATTATTATTATTATTATTATTATTATTATTATTATTATTATTATTAAATAAATAAATAAATAATTGCTGGTTCTTGTGACAGTTTAATGAAGCAATTATTTGATGCAATATTTAATGCTTGCAGAACAAAGTTGAAGCAGACGGAGGTAGATTGTGAGTATTTAAAGAGATGCTGTGAGAAACTGACAGATGAAAATAGGAGGTTGCAAAAGGAGATTCAAGAATTAAGAGCTTTAAAGGCTTCACAACCTTTTTACATGCAGCAACCTGCCACAACTCTCGCAATGTGCCCTTCTTGTGAGCGCGTGGTCACCTCCACCAACTCGACCGCCACTCCCTCCACCACCACCGCTGCTACGAAGGCTGCTAATACCGGACTCTCTCTTGCTAAACCTAAATTATATTCATTTTTGCATGCTGAACAGGCTGCTTCTTGAGCTAGGAGAAATATATTGATCCTTTGAGAACTCTCGTGCACTAGTAACTTCTTTGCGTGTGTACACATACCTGGATTATTATTTTTTACTCTGTGTTTTTCTTCACAAATGATTTTTATTTGCATTTTAGATTAATGGGTTGATGTCTGCTGAGGAATTTTGTGGGATTATGTTTGAGAGGGTACTAATTAATAGTTTAACAGAATGTGTAAGGGTTTTGATTAGATATTAATTAAAAGTTTTGTAATTCTTTAAATTTTAATGAGACAGATCATTGTCACTTTCTGATCTTTCTTCATGTCGTACGACAGTTTATGTTCAATGTTATTGTTCAAGATTTTGGTTGAGAAATAACAAACTAAATACGTTGACTAGGCAAAAAATTGGTCTTGGGTTTATATGAAAAATGTGTTGGGTAATTGTCTCAAATTGCAAAAGTTAGAAGATTTTAATTGTAATTGAAAAATAAGTTTTGTATTTGAACTATATTAGGATACGATGAAATTTGTTACTATTGATTACGTGTACTAGTATTAGGGGAATTAAATCTTGAGAAGAGCAATTGGTCAAGGAAATCAATTCTACAGTTCATGTCGAAGTGAAATACAGTCATGACGTGATTTGTTCTGTATAAATACACGTATTATTCTCATTTGTTGTAGAGCACATTGACTAGATAGTATTGTGAGGAAAAATGTAGTCTAACATCTTGGTTTTTCTTGAATTCTTTGTGAGTTGTACAAAGAAGTAGAAATTGATAGATGTGGTAAAACTTGATTATTTTTCCTACAATACTGGGGGGTTTGGTGAGTGCAAATTCTATATAATTGTAACAATTTATTATATAGTGAAAAGTTTTGGTAAGGGTCCGTGGACACAGGCAAGTTGTCGAAATATGTAAATTTCTGTATTCATATTTTATTTTCTTGTTGGCTCAATTATTTCTTGAACATCAAAATTTTCTGTGAGGTTAATTAGAGAAGAAATTTGTGTGTAATTCCCAACAAAACGTTAAACGAAATGAGCATACAAAAAGGTCTCACTCGGTTAGACAGGTGAATGGTGCGACATCTCCCAATAAATTAATTTTTCAAGATTTCAAATTTTGATTAGTTAGTTATATTATCAGTGCTAATCTTGTTAGTTGTCTCGTTGTTCAATACTAGTTAAATTAGATATATTTTTTCTTGACATAGGTTCGACCATACCTCTAATCATTCTTGTATTTTACTCTTATGCTCGATCTCTTCTGACGATTAATTCATTTGGTTTCATGTATTTTGAATTTGGCCATTAATTTGTAAAAACTATTTTTGCTTGACTTTTTTCATTGGGAAACTTTCAATTTTTCTTGTTACCACTTTTTTTGGAATAACAATTAAGGTTGTGTTTGATTCAAGATGATATTTTCCTTTTTTTATCTAAGTGAGAAAAAATTTTCTTACCAAAATGATGAGAATATTTGCTTGGAAAATCATTTGATATGTGCTTTAGATGTTTGTACTTGAAAAATATTTTTCAGGCAAATTGTTTCAATCAAACGTATCACCCGAAAAATATTTTCTTTCAAATGACATATTTCAAGCAAATGATTATCAATCAAGCACATCCAATAGTATCATGATAATCATGGGAGTAATCAAAGTCAATGATAATAATTAGAAATATGAGTTACTCATCATTACTACTATTTACGCGTTATTGTGATGATAAATATTAATCATTCATGTGAAGAATTACTATTATTCTTTCCCCTTGAAATAAGTTGAAATAAGTGTTGTTGACTTAATTTCTAGGTCTTGATTAATTTTATATTTCTGAGTTTATCCTTGAGGGTATGTCCTAAAAATCAACTAAAAATATATGGGGTGGTTATATTCAAATCACAAATTTTTATATGTACATCACATTTTAATTACATGAAAGATTTTTAATATTTACTCACTTTTACTTTATGTCCTCAATTTTTTTTCAAAACATTATTATTCTTAACTTTCAATTAATTAACATATTTTATTTTTAATCACAATTTATATCCAAATATTCTGCTAATGTGCATTGAAAAGAAAGAAAAATATTTATTTTTAAATTTTGTATTAATTATTTACTTCAAGTATTTAAAAAAATTAATATAAAAAAATAAGTTTTTTTCGCCCTCATAAGATATATTTTAGACAAAATTCATTTTTATGAACAAGATATAAAAATTAATAGATGGTTGATGATAAAAGATTTATATAAAAAACACGGGAGCATAAGTGTAAAAATAAAAAAAGTTTAGAGATATTCATTAAATATAAAATGTGGTGTAGTTAACAAATGTTGTGTGTCAATATAATTACCCAAATATCTATATACACACACATTATAATTCAAATTCTATTTATTTCAGTCGTCAAACGGAACCTAAATGTGAAACTAATGTGCATATATCAGGAACGATATGATGTCTACAATGAGCACCATAATCCTTACTCACTTTACGTTTGGGAATGATATGTGAGATTTTTTTTTTTTTTTTTTTTTATGTCATAGACTCACATGTTAGTCTCACTTACAAGGTAGATAAAGATTATGATCTTCTCAATTAGCACCATATCTAATGAAATGTTATGACATACTGCAGTATCCTAACGTTCCACTCTTGAAGCACCATATCTAATGAAATGTTATGACATACTGCAGTATCCTAACGTTCCACTCTTGAAAGTCCCAACAACCAAGGAGGTCAATCCAAAAATTTCAGTCGAGTCGACTAGTCCCATAAAGTAAGTCGTGTCAAGCCCCTAAAGTTGACGGAACCAACCCCCTATTTGTAACCTCAAAGGTTACGGGCCATTACCGTATGGAGAGATCGAGGTCGAACTACCACTTACACTCTCGACCTTCCATTCACATGTCTTGTCAACTCTTAAAATTTTATACCTGCATTTATTTTTTCTCCGACTCTAAAATACACACATCGGATTGTTGAAAATTTAGTTCCTCGTTCTTGGGGAATTTTTTTTATTTTGAATAGTATTTTTAGGAGTAATGTATTGTTAAAAAATATATGAAAGGTAAAAAAATGATAAAATTGACTAAGATTAATGGTTGAAATTAAGTGTCGAATAAATTTGATTTTAAAAAAAATGAAGGTCAAACAGGAACTTAATGACACTCCAGAATCTGCACACGCAAACCAAGAATTATTATTTTAATCATTTCCAAACCTTGAATTGGTCTCCAATTTGGAATCTGGCAGCTTCGAACTTGATTTTTTTTTTTACTCAAAGTTTATTGCGTGCAATTATCATTAGTTTCCATGTTGAATTATAACCCTAGTGCCATTAATCGTTCAGAGTCAGAATTGAGGTGGATGCGATAATTTCTCTAATTTCTTTTCGTTTCCAATAATAATTGGTTTATTCATGTTCTAAATTATGTAGATTGTGGACCCATGTTATTATGTTTAATTCATGCATTATTCACATACATATTTATATGTGTTTAATTTATATATATTATGGTTATTGTTGAATTTTTTTTTACATTTAAATTAATAGTTCATTACGTTGTTGCTCCTGAAGTATCGCAACTGTATAATTAATATTCCTGAAGAATATTAATATGACTATCATGAATAATTTGTTGTTGCTCCTGAAGTAGCACAACTGTATATAATTAATATTCCAGAAGAATATTAATATGACTATCATGAATAATTTGTTGTTGCTCCTGAAATAGCACAACTGTATATAATTAATATTCCAGAAGAATATTAATATGACTATCATGAATAGTTTGTTGTTGCTCCTGAAATAGCACAACTTTATAATATTCAAGAAAGATTATTATTTACTCCAGGAGAGTATAAATTATAATTGTCAATATTCCAGAAGAATATTTGACCTATTATTGAAGAAATAATAGAAAAATACAACATGCTCCCGAAGTAGCATATATATCGAAGAATATGTCATAATGTTTATCCCTGAAGGAAAACATACAACTTATGTGATGTTGATGATCTGATTTATTATTATGTAGTTTAATCACATTCTTCGAAATTAATTGTATTTTTTTTATTTTTTGTGTAGTTATACAAATGGCCAACATCACTAAACTCGAGTTTGTTGCACTCGACATATCTGGCAAAAAATTGAGAATATTGATTAGTTTAATTTTCAGTATCTGAATTGTTCTTTTTCTTTAAAAGTTAGTATGAATTATGTTTTTACTTATTTTTTGAAGTTAGAGACATTTACATTATTATGCATTTTTAGTTGATTAAAAATGTCGCTAAATTTCTTTTTATGAAATCAAAGTTTTAGAATATTTATTTTGTTTTGTTTATAAATTCAGGATAAATGATGAGGATATCTGTTTAGTCGATAGTGCAACTACACATACTATTCTTCAAGACAAAAAGTATTTCTTGAACTTAACATTATCAGAGAATAATGTTAATACAATATCAGGTGCATAAAAAAGCGTTGAAGGCTCCGGAAGAGCTTGTATTATTTTATCAAATAATACAAAATTATATATTGACGATGCACTTTATTCTAGCAAATCCAGAAGAGATTTGCTTAGTTTCAAAGATATTCGCTGCAATGGATATCACATTGAGACGATGCATGAAAATAATGCAGAATATCTTTGCATAACTTCTTTTATATCAGGTCAAAAGCAGATAAAAGAAAAACTTCCGGCACTCCCTTGTGGCATGTATTGTACATCTATAAAGATGATTGAATCAAATATTATCACGAACCAGAAGTTCGTTGATCCAAAAATTTTTATACTTTGGCATGATAGACTTGGACATCCAGGAACAATAATGATGCGCCGAATAATTAACAACTCACATGGACATCCTCTAAAGAACCAGAAGATTCTTTTACCTAATGTTTATCCATGTGATGCTTGTTCACAAGGCAAGTTGGTCATTAGACCTTCGACTACAAAAGTCAATATTGAATCTCCAACTTTTTTGGAAAGAATTCATGGAGATATATGTGGGCCAATACACCCACCATGTGGACCATTTCGGTATTTTATGGTTTTAATTGATTCATCTACTAGATGGTCCCATGTTTGCCTACTTTCACTAGGAATGTAGCCTTTGCTAGACTACTTGCTCAAATTATAAAATTACGAGCTCAATTCCCTAATTATTCAATCAAGAAAATTCGTCTTGATAATGCTGGTGAGTTTAGATCACAGATATTCAATGATTATTGTATGTCAATTGGAATTGAGGTTGAACATTCGGTTGCTCATGTCCATACACAAAATGGATTAGCTGAGTCGTTTATCAAACGTCTACAATTAATTGCTAGACCATTACTCATGAAAACAAAACTTCCAATTTCTGTTTGGGGTCATGCCATATTACATGCTGCATCATTGGTTCGTTTAAGACCAACTGCGTATTATCAATATTCTCCTTTGCAACTTGCAATTGGTCATGAGCCTAATATTTCTCATTTACGAGTTTTTGGTTGTGCCGTCCAAGTCCCAATTTCACCCCCACAACGTACCAAAATGGGTCCCCAACGAAGACTTGGAATTTATGTTGGTTTTGATTCACCATCAATAATAAGGTATCTTGAACCTTTAACGGGTGATGTATTCACTGCACGTTTTGCAGATTGTCATTTTGACGAAATGACTTTCCCAACCTTGGGAGGAACAAAACTACATCCTGAAAAACATGGTAAAATTTCATGGAATGAAACAACTTTGTCTCACTTTAATCCCCGCAGCAATCAATGTGAGCAAGAAGTTGGAAAAATCATTCACTTGCAAAGAGTTGCAAATCAATTACCGGATGTATTTGTTGACACGAGAAAAGTGACAAAGTCACATATACCAGCAGAAAATATCCCTGCACAAATTGATGTCCCTGAAGGACAATCTGCTATAGCAAATGAATCTCAAATACGCCAGAAGCGTGGTCGACCAGTTGGTGCTAAAGACTCTGTACCTCGAAAAAGAAAAGTACAAGAGAAAAACCAACCAAAAACTTCAGCAGAAGTAGTATTTGAAAAGATTGATCAATCGGATATTGAGAATATGGATCAATCGGATATTGAGAATATGGTTCCTGCAGAACCACAAGTTTCCGAAAATAATGAGATTTCAATAAACTATTTAGTATCTCATAAACTATGGGAAAGGAATACTATTGTCATAGATGACATTTTCGCATTTAATGTGGCTCTTGAAATAATGAAAGATGAGGATCCTGAACCACTGTCTGTGAAAGAATGTCAACATAGAAATGATTGGCCAAAATGGAAAGAAGCCATACAGGCGGAGTTAAATTCCTTAGAGAAACGAAAAGTATTCGAACCTGTAGTTCGAACACCTGAAAATGTAATCCCTGTAGGATACAAATGGGTTTTTGTAAGGAAAAGGAATGAAAATAATGAGATTACAAGATACAAAGCTCGACTTGTAGCTCAAGGTTTCTCTCAAAGACCAGGAATTGATTATGAGGAAACGTATTCTCCCGTAATGGATACTATCACTTTTAGATTCTTAATTAGTTTGACTGTGTCACAAAGGCTTGATATGCGCCTTATGGATATAGTAACTGCCTATCTATATGGTTCACTTGATAGTGACATATACATGAAAGTCCCTGAAGGACTCAAAATTCCAGAAGCAAATAATACATGCCCGAGAACTATGTTCTCTATTAAATTGCAAAGATCATTATATGGATTGAAACAATCCGGACGCATGTGGTATAATCGTCTTAGCGAATATTTGTTGAAGGAGGATTATAAAAATGATGACATTTGTCCCTGTGTTTTCATAAAGAAAACAAATAGTGGATTTGCAATTATTGCAGTATACGTGGATGATTTAAATCTGATTGGAACTCCTGAAGAGCTCAATAAAACTGCAGATTATTTAAAGAATGAATTTGAGATGAAAGATTTGGAAAAACTAAGTTTTGTCTTGGGTTGCAAATTGAACATTTCCCAGAAGGATTATTTGTTCATCAATCTTCTTATACAGAAAAGGTTTTAAATCGTTTTTATATGGACAAAGCACATCCATTGGCATCCCCTATGGTTGTTCGATCACTTGATGTGAAAATAGATCCATTTCGTCCACCTGAAGATGGAGAAAAAATTCTTGGTCCTGAAGTACCATATCTTAGTGCAATTGGAGCGCTAACATATCTTGCAAATTGTACTCGACCTGACATAGCTTTTTCTGTAAATCTCCTTGCAAGATATAGCTCTACACCAACTCAAAGACATTAGAATGGTGTTAAACACATTTTTCGATACCTAAAGGGTACTATTGATATGGGATTATTTTATTCTCAAAAATTGGGATCTTCTTTAGTGGGATATGCAGATGCAGGTTATCTCTCTGATCCACATAATGCTAAATCGCAAACAGGATATGTGTTTACACGTGGAGGAACAGCTATATCATGGAGATCCGTGAAGCAAACCTTGACAGCAACATCTTCAAATCATTCAGAAATTATTGCAATCCACGAGGCAAGTCGAGAATGTGTATGGTTGAGGAACATGACCCATCATATCCAAGCATCATGCGGATTAACTTCAACTAGAGACAGCCCAACAATTTTGTATGATGACAATGCAGCTTGTATTGCACAACTCAAAGGAGGCTTCATCAAAGGAGACAGAACAAAGCATATCTCTCCAAAATTCTTCTACACGCATGAGCTTCAGAAAACTGGGGATATTGATGTTCAACAAATTCGCTCGAGTGACAATGTAGCTGATTTATTTACAAAGGCATTGCCAACATCCACATTCAAGAAAATGGTTCATGAGATTGGAATGCGTCGACTCAAAGATTTACAGTGATCAGTATCAGGGGGAGTAGCTGTACTCTTTTTCCTTCGTCCAAGTTTTGTCCCACTGGGTTTTCTTGGCAAGGTTTTGACGAGGCAGCATTTATTGTAATACTCCAAAATAACTGTACTCTTTTTCCTTCGTTTGATTTTTTTCCCATTGAGTTTTTATCAAATAAGGTTTTAACGAGGCAGATATTTTGTAATATGTCATTCAAGGGGTAGTGTTATAAATATTATACTATTTAGTGAATGACATTCATACCCTTGTAACCCTAGGGATAATTACTTTGTATATCTCTTTCTTCCCCTATATATATGGGGCTCTAATTCTTAATGAAACACAAGTTTATTTGCCTCTTTATTTTCTTCTCTCTTTCTCTCTATTTCATAACAAATGGTTATATTATTAGCATATAAACATAATAATATAAATGTTATTTGTCGGAATTGGTCTATCAATTTAACCTTTCTATTTTAGTACTCAAAATCGTCGATTTCAATCCTCTTCATTCAAAAAAATCTCTAGGCCCAAATTTTCGGGTAGGAATGGCAAGACAAACTGTGAAAAACGTGACCCGTGGAGCCCCGCCCCCATTAGGGGCAAAATCGACCCGCATAAATGGATCCATAGGGCGGATACGAAGCAAAAAAAGCTCTGCCTCGATCTAAACGGGGCGGGGATGGTTCCCCCCGACCCACCCCGCCCTACCCAGATCTTCAATTAAAAAAAAAACAGGTATGCTTGACTAATTAACAAATCAATGACGTGTGGAAATCAACGGATCATTCACTATTTTTATTCTCAATCTTTATTTTATTTTGCATTTTGTCCATTTGTAGTAAATGGCAAGACAAAATTGTTCATTTAATGGAATGACTTTGAATATAAAAATGAATTATGGAAGCATAAGACAGACAAGAAAGATCAAAGAAAATAATTCAATCTCCTAAATAAAATAATTTAATCTTTTTTAGTGTAGTGTAATTTACTATATATCTCTCAGATCCAACATTGTTAGTTGCAACAAGAAAAACTGCAATGTAGATGACTAATTACTTTCTTCAAGCAATTATATTGATATAGTATATAGAGGTGGGCAAAAATCGACCGAACCCGTCGAACCCGCCCAAACCGACCAAACCGAACCGACCCAACTCGATCGGTTTGGGTCAGTTTTTCATGAAAATTGGGTTGGGTTCGGGTTTTTTTAAAAAAAAAATTTCGGGTTGGGTCGGGTTGCGGGTTTGGTACATAACCCGACCCGGCCCGACCCAACCCAACCCAAATAAAAAAAACTTTTTTTTAAGTAATGAAACTTGACTTATTTAAATATTGATTGAACATATTTTAATTTTATTAGCAAGTGTTCAATTTATTGTATTTTTGGTTATTTAGTGTACATAATTAATTTGAATTAAAGATAAATTCATGAGTTTTTTTTTTCAAAATTTTTATTAATTGGGCCAAAGCCCAAACCGACCAACCCCACTGAAATTTGGTTGGTTGGATTCGGTTGGGTTTGAACTCGTAATTGGGTTGGGTTGGATTGATTTTTTATCAACCCGACCGTAGTGGGTTGGGTTCGAGTTGGGCAAAAAATCGACCCGACCCAACCCAACCCACGCCCACCCCTAACAGTATATAATGGCAACAACCAATTTTCCCACTAAGTAGAGACCATTTTTTGTGTGTGTGTGAAGCTCGTGATTTAGTTTTAATTCAAAGTAGTTTAGTTTTATGAAACTTACCACATCCCGCTAATATAAATTGTTCACTAAATGTGGCGATTTATCGACTCGCCCTGCCCCACAACCCGCCTTGCCTTTAAGCGGGGTACCGGTTGGATACGGGGCAAATTATCCTAGACGAGGAGGGACGTGGAGCACACCAACCCAACCCCGACCCACCCCGTTGCCATCTCTATTCCCGGGAGGGGGTCGCCATCCCTATTCCCAGGAGGGGGTCTCCCCCATCATCCTCAAAATTTTCGCCCCCCCAGCCCCAATGTAGCGATCAAGAAATTTTTACGTATTAATAATTATTTTAAATTATGTAAAATGTGTCGTTGCGATCACACCAATTTTTAATTTAAATTCGTGACATTTTTGTCTAACCGAGTCGAGAAATATCGAATCCAATTCGATTTTAAATAAATTCCGAATTTCTAAAATTATATTATTTAATTTATTTATTTCCTTTAATTCCAAAATCATTTTTAAATTCCAAATTTCCTTTAATTCCAAAATCATTTTTAAATTCCAAATTTCGTTAAACTCATTTTATCAGATTCATTTTTCGACTCAGTTGAATTCCTGCGTATTATTTTCTCGAATTCCGTTTCTTGCTTGTCAAGATTTCCAAACTACTCAAACACAACCTATACTCCTACCAACTTTCACCAACTACATCAATCACATACCCTATCAAATCTTTAAATCTTGTCCCAGCCATCTCCATCAGACCTCCCCTCTCAGCTTCAAATCTTGTCGCAGCCATCTCCAGTTCATGGCAGAGTCGGAGACCTAGTAGCTTCAAACTCATTTCCTCATCAACAAGCTTTCACGTAGCCAGGTAAGAATTCCTATCCCTGCACCACCACCATAGTCCCCTTTATACACCACTTGAATCATCATCATCATCATCATCACCATTTTCTTCCACTGCACAATCCACCCAAAACAACCACCACCTAAACAGAAACCATCACAACTACCCCTAACCTCCACTGCTGGAATCTAACAAATCGGACCAATGTACATCCTTCTCCATAGCCAACCTCCCAAAGTTCAAAAACCTAATCGATCGAACCTCCACACATGCCAAATCAATCCAAACGCCCCTGTTCACCGCCTTTTCGTGAACCACCCGACACCCCAGAGAGCCCATCGCAATCGAGCACCACCATTGCCAAACCACCACCGAGACACCACCTCTCACCGCCACTTCAAACCTGCAGCTGTCTCACTCCGAAATCCCCAACCAAATAAAACCCAAAACCCATAAGCAAAAAACACATTCACATACCTCAACCTCCGGTTTGTTTGGACTGGATTTCCGCTGGAAAATCGAGAAATCATCCTCGTGTTACCTCTTATTCGCATCCCAAACTCGCACCAAATCTCTCAAATCTGACCCCCTTCTTGACCGCCGCTCACCGCGGCGTTTCGCCGGCACCTCACCGGCTGAGGACCGGTTGCGCGAAGGGCGACTTCCGGTCGCGCCTCTCCTCTCTCTCTTCGGTCTTCTCTGAAAATGAATTGGGAAAGAGAGAGTAAAGTTTGTTTTTAATATTTTGATTTTCGAAATTTGCAGCTTTGTCCCCAAGTTTTAAAGTTATGTATTTCAGTCCTTTTGATTTTAAATCTAATCATTTCATCCCATTTAGTTTTTAAACAATCCTTTCATTTTAAAATCAATTATTTCAATCCTACAGTTTAATATCTATTTTGAGCTTCAACCTAAGTTTTGAAAATTTACATTTAGTCCCCAATGTTCCAAATATTTCATTTCGGCCCATGAGTTCGAATATTTTAAAACTCTATCATTTAATTAAAAAAAAAAAAAAAATCTGTTATTTTCAGCCTGAATATTTTTATAGTGTTTTATTCGAGTCCTGAAAGTTTCGAAAAAATCCATTTTAGTCCTCCAAGTTTAAAAGTATTTATTTTAGCCCTCCAACTTTCAAAATCAGCAATTTCAGTCCCTAAATTTTAAATTATGATTTTTAAACTATAAATTTTAAAAGACTAATTTAACTTATTTTTCTAATTGGCTAGACGAGATGTACGGAGATTTAAAAAATTGAAATCATTCCCGCTTAACCACAATCGTTAAGTTTAAGGTAGATTCACCCATATTAATTGATTTGTTATGTTTGTCATAACTTATATGCTTTTATGCATGAGAAAGAAGAGAATATCTTGCAAGATAAAAGATGATGTTATGCATAACTTATGTGCCTTAAGTGCACGAGACGAGACTACCCACATCTGATGATTTTAAAGAGCATATCATGATTTTTTAAAAAGAAGTCATGTACTTTAATGCACGAGAAGAGACTACCCACCCTATGATTTCTAAAGAGACTGCGTTTATGTGTTCAATTATAATGTAAATTTATTAATTGTCGATGAGTCTACTAAGTATTTCTATGAAATGTTCATTCCTATTTTAACAATATTTGCAGATTTTGGAGATAGTGGCAAGTGATGGACGATGGTGGCAATAGTCATTAAATAATCGAAAATCTTATTTTGATGATCTGTATTTTCAAATGTTGGATATTTTTGAGATTTTCAATTATTTGAGAATTTATGACATTATCAAATGTTTTGTAATATTAATGGTTCGATTTATTATTTTGAATTATTTCATAAATGTTTTCAAATTTTATCGACAATTACAGTTTATCTAATGTTGTCAAAAATGAATTTTCAGCTATTTTCTTTCGTTAAAATATTATTTTAAAGTTTAGACCAGACAATGAAGTGGTAAATCGGGTATTTAGAACTCGAAGCGCTACACCCACTTTGTAAAATTTCTAGCTCCGCCCCTGAATTCACCGTACTAGTAACATAAAAAGACATTAATATTTCATATATAATCGACATGTAAATTCTATAACTTTTTCTGTTAACATTTTTCATTAAAGAACCATTAATGATATTAACATGAATCTAAACTTTAATTTAATTTTTAGGGAATAAATAAGTATGAAAACGAATAATAAACGGAAAAGAGTTTTAAGACGAAAATCGAGACGTAATACGTTTAGTCCTGTTTTGGACCGGCCTAATTGTCATGAGCAATGTTAATCAATTTTATCCATTTTCATTTCACTACCCCCACCCCCCACCCCACCCCAAAAAAAAAAAAAAAAATTAGGGGTGGAAAACGGGCTAGACAATTAGTGAGTTCGGTTCGATTCTTGAAAAAAGTCTTGCGCTTGGACCGGACAAAAAATTTGGGTGTTGAATAGTTAGGGTTCGATTCGTGAAGTTCGTGGACCGGTTCGTGAACTAGTCCAACGAACAGAAAATGGGCCAGCTCGCGAGCCGGCACATTACTGGTTCGTGAGGACGAGCTTGCGAGCAGGCCCGTGCTCACGAGCCTGAATGGAGCCGGCCCGTTCCGGCTCGTCCAAACGATCTTGTGACCGTTTGTATATATTATTTTTTTAACCTCTATAAATACTCTATTGTTATTCAATTTTTAAACAATCTCAATTCTCAACTCTCTCAACTTTCTAGTATAAAATCTCAATCATTCAATTGCAATTTTCAAATTCTACTTCTAGTTATATTCTAGTGCTCTAATATTTCACAGACAATATTGTCTCAAATTCCATATTTCATTTTCATCTCAACATTTCTAAATCTATTATTTCTAATGGCACACTCACAATCTCATGGTTATTCTTCTATCCAATTTATTGATGAATATTTCGATCTCAATGATATTTCAATTTCCCGACAATTTGGTAGATTTGGAAAATGAGATCGAAGATATAGACACTAGAACTCCTCTTAACTTAGATGACATTATTGATGAAGATGTTGCTGCTACATATGGATCCAGCTCCTCTAGTGCTAGTACGACGGCAGACTCCAACAGAAATTCAAAAAGGACGAAAAAATCGAACTGTTGGAATTTTTTCGATTTGATTGAAACAACGACTAAAGATGCTGATGGGAAATCGATATATAAAGCACAATGTAAAATAAAATTTGTGTGGCTCGGTTGAAGCAAATCAATCAACTCTACAGATTGGTCAATCGAGTCAACCAATTGGATTTTCAACCAAGATCTAGCGCGTCGGGAAGGGATGGTCATGTTCGTATCAAGTGGTGAGTTCCGCTTTCAATTGTAGAAATTCACAATTCACGAATTTCATTCAAAAGTATCTCCAACCCAAGTACAAACTCATTTCTAGAAATACTTTACGATCTGATTGTATTACTAAATATTTCGAGAGAAAACAAAGTTTTATAGATGCTTTAAATAAATATAATGGTAACTTGTCATTTACTTCGGACTTGTGGACTGATAATAATTATAGAGGTTACGTAGCTGTTACTTGTCATTACATTGATGATACTTGGTTAATGAACAAAAGAATTATGACATTTAAAGTTATTGATTATCTACATAATGCAACAAATATTTTCAATGTACTACTTGCAATTCTTAGAGAATTTAACTGTAATAGTAAAGTTTGTAGTTTTACACTGGATAATGCTTCTATTAATAAAGCGGTGATAGATAGATTAACGAACCATATAAATCCTGAATTTGATGGAGTCTTGTTTCATGTTTGTTGTGTGTGTCACATTTTAAATTTAATAGTTCAAGATTGTCTTAAGTTTATAGAAAATCAATGGAAAAGAATTAGGTATGGTTGCAATTTCATTATGATAGCACCTTCTAGAAAAAAAAAAGCTTTTGATGCACATTGTGCAGGAAATGATATGTCAGCACGATCATTTGTTACGATGTAGGACATAGATGGAACTCAACTTATTTAATGATTAAACGTTGTCAAGGTTATGAGAATTTAATATGTGAATATTACAACGGTCGGTATTCACAGAGGCTAAGTTTTGATTTAGGGGCTAATGATTGGGAATTTTTATTTCATGTTAAAACTTTTTTGAAACCATTTTATGATGTTACAAACGAATTATCTGGTATTTATTATCCCACTAGTCATTTAGTGTTGAAGTATTTTTATTGCATTGCTAATAATTTTAACAAGTACAAAAGATTTCTTATTTTTTCTGAAATCATTGTAGCAATGTAGACTAAGTTTAGAATTTATTGGGAAAATATACCTACTTTGTTTCTATTAGCAACGATTATGGACCCTAGAATAAATTTAGAGGGGACTAAACACAACATAAATGCAATATCAAAGAAATTAACTTTTGGGACCCCTTAACATGCACATATTTTGAAAAATGTTTATGTAACATGTACAAGATTAATTCTATTATGTCAAGTAAAAATGTTAGAAGAACTGCTCTCAACCCTAATGCGATACAAAATCAAGACAGTAATTTACTTTCTTACCTTATGACTATGAGGGAACTTCTAGTACACTTCCTAGTAGTTCTAGTTCTTCTAATACCCTTAATAGTTCAGATGAAATTCCAAGTGAGTTAACTATGTATTTCTTACACTACCTTCTTGGCATGTTAGATGAGGATGAGAGAAATAATTTTGACATTTTTAAGTGGTGGAGACTAAACGAGCGTCAATATCTGATTGTTTCTATGATTTCCCGAGATCTACTAGCATCTCCGATATCAACTGTAGCATCGGAGGCTGCTTTTAGTGCAGGTGGTAGAGTTTTATCTGAATATAGGTCAAGACTTAAAGAAGACATATTGGAGGCATTAATGTGTTTGAATGATTGACAGTTTGCGAAGAAAATGTTAAAGATATGATAAGTAAAATTCTGGAAGAGGAATTCGAAGAACAATCATATTGGTGAGTAATTATTAATTACTATCCTTGCAATTATGCTATAATAAATGTATTTTTCTTTCTCTATATTTTTAATTCTTTTTTTTAAATAAAAAAATTGTACGCATAACATTTTGTTCGTGTACAATTTTAATTCCGCCTACAGAAAATTAAATTTAACCGACCCCAAGCCCGGATTAAATGAGGAGGGTTTAAGTTTTTTATATTTTCAGTTATTTTAATATTAGTAGTAAAAGACTAGCCATCTAGCCGTTTAAAAAAAAATCCTGAACAAACACGAGCCGCGTCCAATCTGGCTCATGGGCCAGACCGGACTCCCTTTGGCACGTTTGACATCCCTACCAAAATTTAGTTAGTAATACATAAGGATGTTTTACTATTTTACAGTCATTTCTCCATTGTGCTCTTCTTCTCAATTATATTTCAAGTTCTTTAATTATTTCTCAAGGGAGAACTCAAAATAGTTGTACGATTTAAAAGATGAATATCACAGTATTAAAATATTAATTTATATATAAGAGTTTTGGCTACTCTTTTTCAAAATGTTGACTTCTTAATATAAAATCTCAAGTCTTAGAGCTCGTTTGGTAGCAGAAAAAATTTCATCTCAACTTTCAAACTCAATCTCAATCATCAATTCTTAGTCAAGTCCACAATTTTTGATTTTTCAACATTTTTAAACCACATACATTCATAAAAAAAAAATCACAAAATTTAAAAATTTTCACATTATCAAACAAGCTCTTAATATTGTATAAAACCCCATTAACTTAAAATGAATAATTTGATCAACAAGCAAGGGCGGAGCCACGAAATTTTCTGCAAGTATGGAAAGATATTTGAAAAAAATATGTAAATAATTAATGATACATAGGAAAATCAATATATATAAACAAAATATTTTGATACATTACTCATTTTTATACTTTGAAAAATGCGTATAATTACATCATTTTGAATTCTATCAAATATATCCATTAAAATCTACATGAGTACACGCATATCAAAAATATAAGATTACGTTTTCTTTATGTTTTAGTTTTCTATTTTCATTTTCGAAAATATTTTCTGTTTTCGGTGGCTGTTTTCATAATTACTGGAAACGGGTTTGATTTGTTATTTTTTGAAAATTGTTTTCGAAAATTAAAAGTTGAGAAACACGTTTTATTTAAAATTTTGCATAAAACTGTTTTTTGTACTTGTATATATATATATATATATATATATATATATATATATATATATATATATATATATATATTCGAATGAAGGCTCGTATTACTGTCTATCATCATTAGATGACTGATTATATGACCAATTATATGCAGCAGCTTACGGGCTCTATTAAGATATTTTTGTCAGGATTACAACTACCGTCATTACGACCACCGTCGAACCTTTCAGATGATGGTGATGGTGATGGTGATGGTGCCAAGAAGGATGAGGATTTGAAACTTGTGCATTTATATTATGTTATTTACGTTGTATTTTTATAAATTTGAACGAGATTTTTTTTTTTCGTCTGAGATTATAAACTATTATTATTATTATTATTTCAATAAACATACTTGTAGAGACATAGTTGTTTATTAAGCCCAACATACAGAGATGACAGTTGTCCTCCCTATAAGTATAGATTATTAGAAACGAAAATTGTCATGTCTGTATGTGGGATCTTTAGGGACGACGTATTTGTCTCTAAATGTTTAGTTCTTTAATAGCTCTATAGGGATGACAATGTCGTCCCTAAATGTTGAGATTATGTATTTGTCGTCCCTATAATTTAGAGACGGTTATTTTCGTCGCCACTAATATTTAAGGACGGGCTTACAGAGAGGACAATTTTGCCGTATCTGAATCTTAACAGAGACAACAATTTGTGGTTTAGAGAAGACATTTGTCCTCTCTGTTCCCAATTTTTCTTGTTGTACAACAAAAATAAATGAAATAGTCTCAATGACACAATTTGGTTTTGCCAAAAAAAACCTCAAAAATTCATGTTATCCTTCTAGAGTAATCATTCCACATTTGGGTAGCAAGTTGTTCTCGCATTTGTGCCATTTGAGCCGTCTGATTGAAATCAAATTGAATGAGCTCACGTGCTTCAGATGATTCGGGCTCATCATAAAAAATCATACTTTCTTGAAGATATTCCGTAAACTTGTCCAATGCATGCTCTTGAAGAATGAGGTTATGTATTATGCAAGACACAGCAAGGATATGTCTTTATCTAATAAGTGAAAAATTACAGATAACCTTCAAAATGAGAAATCTGACATTTATAACTCTAATGCATCGCTCAATCACATTGCAGCATGAATCAAGGTCTTGATATTTAATAGTTCAAATCAAATTTAGGGTTTATTGTGAGATTTTGTTCTTTCCTATAGTCTTCCACTACTTCAACCTCCCTCTGGTGGCCTCCGTTATATTCATTCCTACCACCACAGTAAAAGAAATCCCATGCATATTGTTTGAATTAAACATTTATACTCAACCCAAACCCTTAAATTCAAAATTCATTTCCCAATACATTATAACTTAATGTTGTTACTTGCTACCCAGTCAGAGGTTGTCAAAATTACACTAACAAAAATTAATTAATAATAATAATAATAATAATAACAACAACAACAACAACTAGGGGATTGATAAATGAATTACAAACTGAAGATATGCAGATATCTCATAATCTAAAGAGAATAATTCATTTTAACAGCAATTTTTTAGCTTAAAAGCACAAGCTTTTTACTAGAATTTTCCTAATGAAATTTCCTAACGGAATAATCTTCCCCTCAAGTTTACATATATTTCCCATATTTGAACATAATTTCCAAGAAATGACTCGAGATTTCAACAGTTTATTGCAACCACAGCACAATTGCAGCCGTGACTATCAATACAACTTCTTCATTTGCAGAAAATAAACTCCAATTAAGAATCTCGAATACAGTAAATATAAAAAGGGTAATTATATTTACACTAAAATTTTTTATATTTACACCACATTTTAATTACAAGAAAGGTTATCAATATTTACTCACTTTTGCTTTTATGTCCTCTATATTTTTTTGAAACATTATTATTCTTAACTTTCAATTAATTAACATATTTTTGTTTCTAATCACAATTTATATCCAAATATTTAGCTAATGTGTATTGAAAAGAGGAGAAAATATTTATTTTTGACTTAGCATTGATTTTTTATTTTGATTATTTAAAAATACTATAGATAAATGAGTTATTATTGCCCTCATTACAAATATTTTGGACAAAAATCGTTTTTATAGATAAGATGTGATATTTAATTAATGGTTGATGATAAAAAAATTATATAAAAAATTTGGGACCATAAGTGTAAAAATAAGAAAAGCTTAAGAATATTCATTACAATTAAAATGTGTTGTAGTTAACAAAAATTGTGGTGTCAATATAATTGTCCATATAAAAAACACTCATCTTCATAAATATAAAAAATACTGTAAATATAAAGATTCAAAAATTTAAACTAATTAATTTCATAAATTCCAAAATCTGAAATATGCCACCACTTCCTCTTCTTCTTCTAACTTTGAAGCAACACAACCCATTTCCTCCGAAGGTCATCTCTGATGTAGGACAGAATATAGACAAAATTAGATCGGAAAGGGATGCAACTAAAATTTGTAAATTTGACGTTTGACCTCCGTTTCGGACCTATAATATGTCTATTTTGGGTAGCTCGACGAGACGAGTGCAACTCATTACTTTGCTGTGACATATGATGGATTTTGGGCACTTGAGATCGATCAAACAACGAAAACAGTGTTTTAATATTTTAGTGTTATTTCTGTCATTTAGTTTATTTCGAATTCTTTTTATTTAGTTGATTTAGAATATGTTTTATGTTTTCCTAGATGATTTAGAATATATTTCTTTGTTTTATTTAGTTAATCTAGAATAGATTTTATGCTTTCCTAGTTAATTTAGAATACGTTTCTTCGTTTTATGACCCTATAAATAGAGGGTTAATTCATTGTTTTTTAATTCATTCAGATTATTAATAATATTCTTGAGAATTTTCTCATTCTTTTTGGTGGATTCCAAGTTTTATCTTTTAGGGATTTCGTTTGAAATTCCTTACTTGCTTCCAACCTGCATCAAGTGGTATCAGAGCGAGGATTTGCCTTATTCAATGGCCAACAACGAAGCCGGAAGAGTCCCTCGTGACGCTGGTCGTAGGAAAGGTGATGCAGATATATGGGCAGCACTTGACGAGTTGCGACAAACACTAGAGAGGTTGGAGGGCATGCTACAACAATTGTTGGGGGTGTCAACCCAACCCTAACGCAGCCGTTGTTAATGCCCTTACCCCTGCCAACCGAGATGGAGTTGAGGGAGTTGTCCTTGGCAGTCCTGGAGGAGGATACAACCCTAAGTCCGCTAGGGATGTGCAGTATGTCGAGGAGTATCCTATTAAGGCAAGTATTCCCTACTTCGCTGGCAACTTGAGAGTTGAAAATTTTGTCGATTGGCTAGATGAAGTTGAAAGGTTCTTTGACTACTGGAAAATCGAGGAGCACCGAAAAGTCATTGAATTAAACTATCGACTCAAAGGATATGTATCAATTTGGTGGGATAGACTGCAGACATACCGTATCCAACAAGGAAAAAATAAAATTCGAACTTGGCAGCGAATGAATATTTTAATGATTAAACGTTTTCATCCTCTAATCTATGTACAACAATTTTGCATTCAAAATCAAGATTTTCAGCAGTCTTATCAATATGTACAAGAATTTACTATCGATCTTCAGGAACTTGATACTCATATTAACATCCAAGAATCAGAAGAAGTTATCTATAAAGATGGAGGTATTTCCTTAGAAGAAGAGTATTTAGAAGACAAGGAATGCATGAATAAAGCTGAACCAAAAGAAATAATCTCTGTAGGTGAAGATGTTTACTTAGATGAAACTCATTTTGCTATCCCAGCTGAAACTTGGATTTTTGCTGACCCAACTCAAGCCCGCTTGGCTAACTCATTCCAAACCTAAGAAGAATCAACTGAGTGGTTCGAATTTGAGGAAAAAGAGGGCGTTACTTGTAATGAGACGGGAGATGTGTTCGTTGGTGGCAGGAAGAACATTTAATACAAAAATGTGAATTTTATTTATGAGGATGAAACCAAAGAATACATCATTGAAGAAATAGTAGATTGTGCTTTGAAGGATGAAATTGAAAAGTTAAAAATCAAGGAAACAATTTCGGTGGCTTGCTTACATGCTAAACATGTTAGCTATTATGTCTTAAAGGAACAACCCGATAGTGATGATGATTTATTCATGAAACCATATATTTCAGTTGGCCAATTTATTGGAGCGCTAATCCTCGGGTTTGAAAAATTTAAATTCAAATGAGCGAGACGTCGCCAGTGGCTAATAGCTTGAAAATTTTCGAGTTCAAATTATAACTCGGGGTCGAGTTATTTAGAGGTGGAAGGGTTTGATGTAGGACAGAATCGAGACAACATTAGACCAAAAAGGGATGCAGCTAAATTTTGCAAATTTGACGTTCGACCTCCGTTTCGGGCCTATAATATGTCTATTTTGGATAGCTCGACGAGACGAGTGCAACTCACTACTTTATTTTGATATATGATGGATTTTAGGCATTCGACATCGTTCAAACAGCGAAAACAGTGTTTTAATATTTTTGTGTTATTTCTGTCATTTAGATTATTTCGAATTCTTTTTATTTAGTTGATTTAGAATAGGTTTTATGTTTTCCTAGATGATTTAGAATATATTTCTTTGTTTTATTTAGTTAATCTAGAATAGGTTTTATGCTTTCCTGGTTAATTTAGAACATATTTCTTCGTTTTATGACCCTATAAATAGAGGGTTAATTCATTATTTTTTAATTCATTCAGATTATTAATAAAATTCCTCAGAATTTTCTCATTCTTCTTGGTGGATTCCAAATTTTATCTTTCAGGGATTTCGTTTGAAATTCCTTGCTTCCGTCCTGCGTCAATCTCCAACCCACACACACTAAATTTTACATTAAATTCTCACTTTTACACTGAATTTGAATTACAGTTACACTATTCCAGCTTCTCTACTCCAACCCAACAACACTAAATCTTACACCAAATGTACACTATTCATCATTTTCATTATTTTCTATTTGAAAAAAAAAAAATACAATTTCATTAAATTTAATTATTTCGGTAATTAAATACAAAAAGCGCATTTATATTTTCATAATTAATTATTTGAACATTTAAAAATTAATTTTGTCATAAACAAATTGAAATTCGACTTGTTAATAACTGAAAACTCGAATAACATACTTGAAAATTTAAAATACGGGATATGAAATATGTAGTAATGATACAACTCGAAATAACGTAGAAAATTTAGTCTTGGGAGTTGTTATATTCCTCCTACAAGTGCTCAATCAATTCATTTCTTAGCACAATGTGTGCTTCCCTATCCTTAATCTTTCGATGTCAAGCAAGAAACTCTCAAAATCGTTCATTCTCATCTACGGCTACCTCAACTGTTGGACTCGGCGCTTCCACATATGCGCCAATTGGTGCGCTGAGGTCTCGTTCGTCCTCCACTATCATGTTATGCATGATAATGCATGCTGTCATTATGTCATGCAATACATTTTTCTTCCAATATCGAGCTGGTCCACGACAATTTGAAACCTTGATTGAAGAACTCCAAATGCGCGTTCAACGTCTTTTCTACTACTTTCTTACCTCATTGCAAAATATTTTTTCTTCGGAGTTTTAGGATCATGGATCATATGTACAAGTGCTGACCACTTATGGTAAATTCCATCAGCTAAATAGTATCCCATTATGTATTGTTTTCCCTGTATGACATAATTTGCCGGTGGATTTATGCCGTCTACCAAGTCGGAAAATAGATGAGACGACTCCAACACATTAATATCGTTGTTTAACCCTGACAATCCAACGTGAGCATGCCATATCCAAATATCATAGTCGGCAACAACTTCGAGAATTATTGTAGGGGATCCGCTACGACTTGTATATTTTCCAGCCCATGCAGTGGGACAATTCTTCCATTTCCAATGCATACAATCAAGGCTACCTAACATACCTGGAAAGCCACGTTGCTGCCCAATGTACAATAATCTAGCAGTGATTTCGGGTTTTGGTGCATGCAGGTATCGTGGTGAAAATACCTCTACAACAGCTCGATAGAATCGTTGCAAACTCTCCGTTGCTGTTGACTCACCTATTTTCATGTACTCGTTAGCGGTGTCTGCTGCAATACCATATGCCAACATCCGCATTGTAGTCATGATTTTCTGGATAGGGGAAAGACCTAGCCTTCCTAGACCGTCTCGTTTTTGCTTTGCACGAAATACTAGTCATGACTTTGCACCGCCTGAAGTATACGCATGAATAGATTTCTGGACATACGATAGCGTATATGGAACTTTTTTCATCGAATTTTGGATTTGCAGAGAAGTAATCGTTCCACAAGTATTGATCTGCCGCTTCGCGATCGCGTTCGATCACAACACGATCGACGATTTAACCTCTATGAGCTGCATCATCCATTTGGTTCTCAAGCAGACGGGCCCGACGACAGATGTTGTTTTTTCGAATGTGAAGCAGAATCTCCTCTTGCTCATCAATCTTTTTGATATTAGATATGGCAATGAGTAGGGTTTGAAAAACCCATACCCTAGCCACTAGATATTTATAATACACATACCATATCTATATACCCATTAAGAGTAGCGGGTCAGGTGCGGGTAGGGTATTATACCTATTTAAAACCCGTTATGTATTTTAATTTTAATAATTTTTTATTTTTATTTTTTGACATTGGTGGCAATGTATATATAATATAGAATACTGAATTAACAATAATGTAAGTATTTAATTGTAATTTTTTCATGAACTATACATGTAATATACTAATTTAAAATCCCTGCTCAACATAAAATTATCAAAATGAAGTAAAAATATAACATTTGTTGTTCCAAAAAATAAGTGGACTCCAATTCTCCAAAAATAAGCAAATATCAGAGCCCATTCGTCCAAAATTATATACTGCTTTGATAGCATAGAATCCTCAAAACAAACATCCAAGTGTCTAGATGTTCCAAAATTATATACTAGCAATATTGCTTTCATTGCATCCGTCCTGTGAATGAATAAGAAAAAGGCAGATTATAACATGAACAAGTGAAATGAAAGAATGTTAAAACAATTTTGGAGTGAATTTTCGTTAAAGAAAATGAATTACCTCTCCTTCAACTTCTTCTTCACTGAATATGTGATAACTTCCATAGTATGAAGACGCTGATGATTTTTCTATTAAGTGACAATGAAAACAAAATTATTCAATAATATATCTGATGAATGAAATATGGAAAATAAAAATATAGAACATAGATAATTTTCATACCATGAATTTCAACCCAGAGCCAATCTTGTGCACATATCAATGCCTTTAGAGTGTTTGGGTGTAGTCTATTCCTATGTGGGCTTACGAATCTGCCGCCAGTACTAAATGCTGATTCTGAAGCAACTGTTGATACTGGAGTTGCTAAAATGTATCTTGCTAATTTTTGCATAGTAGGGTATTTGAGTCTATTTAACTTCCACCATGCTAGAATATCAAAATCATCCGATCTAAGCAATACAAGCTCTTCTAAGAAAAGATCAAGCTCAGTTTTTATAGTGTCAACATTAGTGGTGTTGCTTACAAATGCATCAAAACCGACCATTCGAGACTTCTTTCTCGTATCAACATATGACTCATTATAGGTAGATGAACCTGAAAAAGTAGGAACATTCCTACATTTTGGTGTTTTGCATTCCTTTATCAGGTTATGAATAATTTGTCTAACATTCTCAATCTCAATGATCGAAGTTGTACCCTCAAAAATTTTTGGAAAATAGAACTCAACAAGTTTCATTTTATACCTAGGATCCAACACTGTTGCGACAGCCAACATACCATGAATCACATCCCAATATTTCCTATCATGCATGAAGCCATTAATTGAATTTGAGCACAAGAAGATTTGAGCCATTCATATATTGACAACTTTATATCACAGACATTTGAAAAAGAAAAAGATTGACCGTAGGGTATTTAGTTTCAGAAAATATCTCAGTCACATCATAAAAAACCTCCAACCACTCACATATCTCCTTTTCCAAAACCCAATCCTCCTCACTAGGAACACACCTATAGTATGATATTCTTTGACTAAGGCGAAGAAAAACATCTTTGTACACTAAAGCAGTGCGAAACATCAAGTATGTTGAATTCCATCGAGTTTTGCAATCAAGTGTTAGCTTCTTATCGTTGAAGTGATTCAATTGACATGCACAAACTTCAAGACTTTCGAATCTTTTAGGTGTTGCACTCCAAAAAGCAACACTATCACTAATTTTTTCTACACTTGAGCTAATGATATTCAAGCCATCTTTCACTATCAAATTTAAAATATGGGCACAACAACGCATATGAAAAAATTTCCCACCCAACAACATTTTCGGATTAGATAGTTTATCTAACATATGGCTAATCATTGCATCATTAGTAGTACAATTATCAATGGTCAAAGTACAAAGCTTACGATCGAGATTCCAATCAAGAAGGCAATCCATAAATGTTGTTGAAAGTATCTCGACCGTGTGTGGGCAAGGAACATATATGAACCTGTGGTAAAAAAAGAGACAAAACAACTAATAACAAAATGATTAAAAGAATAATAAGTCAAGCTTGATAATTTTTAACAAGTACCTAATTACTCAACTTTGCAGTCTCCAAGAGTTGTCTATAAAATGTGCAGTGACAACCATGAATCCCTTTTTTGATTAGAAGTCCACAAGTCAGTGGTAATAGAAATTCGACTTTTGTCGTTCTCCAACAATTACATGATCTTAATTTTCTCGTAATCGTAGATCTTCAAAATGTCCTTTTTAATGGAACTGGAATCAAGTTTGGAGGAGAGTTACCAACTGGTGAATTTTCAAAATCAGGTTCAACTGGCTGAGGACTATCTTGGACAGGAGGACTAGACATCTTCAAGACTTCAAACACTCTTGACTCAATCAATCCCAAGAAAGAGGGCAGTGGCCATCCCTAAGAGGAAGTATAGATGCAAATATTATCACTCAACTACATGGTGGATAAAAATTGATTATTGAAACACAAACAAAACAAAAGTAGTCAATTAGCTAACATATACATTATATAGCAATACAGAACAAAAAAAAAAAAGGCAGCCCATGGAGTCTGTAATAGCTATATACACAAAACACAAGTAATAGCAAGATATTTAACCTAACTAGGAAACTATATACAAGATGAACATAGTCTGTAACCGTAATAGCTATATACACTACATTTAACAAGAACTCAGTAACTCATCCATGGTTTGATCTCATAAATTTAACCTAACTATATACTAGGACCAAATGCATAAACATATTCAATAGCAAGAGACTAGAGGAGGGGAGTTCATCTACCGACCGCAAACGGAGTGAAATTCTCAAGGGAGCGTCGGAGCGGCTCCTGCTTTTGGACGAGGTTCAGCGACAGCAACTGAACAGTGGAGAGCGACCTGTTGTTTGGACGAGGAAGATGACAGCCGAGCAGGAGCGGCTGCTAGGGTTTTAGACTGCCATCTGCAGCGGAGCGACATATCCTTTGGACCTGGAGAGGCGAGAGGTGAGAGCAGTTAGATAGCAGTAAGGAAAAATGGAATTACGATAAAAAAAAAAATGGAGAGGCGAGAGTAGTCGGCAAGAAGCGGACAGAGTCTGAAGTTTGGAGAAGAACTGAAGAAGACTGGAGAGTGAATGAGCGATTAGTGAAGACAAAGACGTGAAGGACTGAAGCGGTGAGTGAACTGGTGAGTCTGAAGACATGAAGTGAGACAGCACGGCCATTGCATAGACTGCATACTATAGTCTATTCTACAGAATACAAATTATAGCCATAGTGATAGAGTGGACTTTAAAAAAAACTATTATAATTTAAATAAATATATATATATTTTTAAAGTTAATGGGTATATGGGTTGGGTATGGGTTTTTCTCCAATACCCATACCCGACCCACACCCATGTCGGGTTTCTAAATCTACACACATACACTACCCACAAACTCATTGGGTCGGGTAATATCTACGCATTTATGTCGGGTACCCAAATGCTGGCGGGTTCGTGGGTATTATTGTCATCCCTAGTTGATATGTTCAACATACTCTTTGTCACTGTCGTGGTCGGGCATGGTAGATGATAAGTACTTTATTAGCACTTATTTGGTTCGCTTGTGGCCAGAATTTATTATTGGTTTCATCCTATTCAAGTATTGTTAATGCATTTTATATTTTATGTTGTATAGGATCGCAAAGGAAGAGAAAATGGGAAAAGAGGACCAAAAAGTACTCAAATATGAAGTTTAGGGATCAGGATGGCAAATTAATTACGGTCATATCAAAATTGCTCAAGACCGTAAGTCATTACAAGGCGTAAGTGAAAAAATTTCTAGTAAAGCACTTACGGTCGTAACCATCAAAGTTTGTTACGGCTGTAACTTCAAAACACAGAAAAATTCCAGTAAGTCACTTACGGCCGTAACCATCAAATTTACGGCCGTAACCTCTACGCGGATTTCTTTCCTTCCAGTTTTCATGGCCTATCTTTGGTATGTCTTGGGGCATACCCTAGGCACGTTTTTTGGGCTAATAAAAAGGAAAATTCACCACCAAAACAAGGGTTGGGAAATATTGATTAAGAGCTGCTATTCTCAGAGCTTGGAGAAGAGGGACCAATTGAAGAAGAAGGTGAACAAGATGCAAAAATCCATGATTACCTTCATGGATATGCTTGGATAAGCTTCTCCACCTTGGTCAAAAGGGGACGTTGTGTTTTAATTACTTTGTTCATCACTTTTCCAAACTAATAACGTAGTTTTAATTTCTTTACTTTGATTGTTGGATATTTATGCATTTTTAATTCAATCAATGCAATACTTTATTTGATTAAGAGTTTATCATTTAATTGGTTGTATTGAGATTTGCTATTTTGAATGATTGATCCGTAATCGTCTTTTTGTTCAAATCCTAGTAGCAAGTGGGAATTTAGTATTTCCATAGAAAAATCCAACTTAGGTTAATTGTCACGAGCTTGTGTGATTGATAATCTAATTCGCCCTAATTCTTCTCGAACTTATATAGTTGTTTTCTTAAATTTAAAGAGCTTGTTTTAGGTTATTCAATGGCTAATGTTTGATTAGAGAGTTTATTCTAATTAAATGCAATTAAGGGAGAATATGAATAGTTAGAGCTTATTAACTATTTACGGGTAATAAATCAAAGGAGAAATTGAACTCGTATTACTTGGAAAGTGATAACATTGTGATAGAATACAAGCGAACTTGAGAACTAGGATTCATTAATAATTGATCTATATTCCAGCCATTTTACATGCTTATTTTATTGTTCGAGTCATTTAAAATATTTAAACTCAAACCCCCCATTAATTCTAATTGATACGACACTATTTTAATTTCCGTTCCTTGTGGGATCGACTCTTACTCTCGCTATTACATTTTAAACCGATAATTGGCGAGTAAGGAATTTAATTAATTTTTGATGCATAGCGACATGCATCAGTAGATGAGGACGCGTCTATATTGAAATTCATCTTTCTTAAGTGTTTGATTCAAAGTTGTAGTCTAGATAAGTTACATTGGCCCATTTATAATGTTTTTTTTTTATATAACTAGTTTACGAAAATATAAGGTTCTTCAAACATTGCAGAGAATTGATAAGTGTACTTTACACTCTTATTTTGCTTTTAAATCAGCACTTTAATTGACAAATTGAGCAAATATCTACTTTCATATTTTGTTTTTCTTGTACAATTAGGTGCAAACTCAATTGGAAAGAAAATGGACAAGATTGAAGAGCAATTGAGCTAAAAGAAGAACAAATTTGATGTACAAGGACCTAATTGAAAGAAAATAAAAGTTTGGAGACTCAATTGCAACATCTCAAAAGGTTGGAGGATCCACTGTGCAAATATTTTAGGGTCAAAATCACAAAAATGAAAGAGAATTTGTCAAAAGGGAGTGAAAAGAGCTCAAAAGAATACAAAAAGTGAAGTTGGGGACCAAAGTGCACAATTGCCAAAAGTTGAGGACTTGGGCTGCAAAATCAAAGTTGAAGACTCGACATGTAAATATCTAAGGGACTTGGCAACAAAAATTGAAAATTAAATTTTGGATATTTGACAAAGAATTTTGGCCCTTAAATTGAGAGAAAAATAGTGTTTGGAACCATTTTTTTACTCACCTAACAAATTGCAAGGACCAAAGCTGCAATTTCACTCACATATTATTCTGAATTATATGTATCTGGGGGATTAATTTGGAAAACTAGTAGGGATATGCAAGAACAAACCATTTTTATTGGAAACATTCCTCTAATGAATTCCCTTGGAACTTCTATAGTAAATGGAATATATAGAATTGTGAACAATCAAATATTGCAAAACCCCGGTATTTATTACCTGTCAGAATTGGACCATAACGGAATTTCGATCTATACCGGCTCCATAATATCAGATTGGGGAGGAAGATCAAAATTAGAGATTGATAGAAAAGCAAGGATATGGGCTCGTGTGAGTAGGAAACAAAAAATATCTATTCTAGTTCTATCATCAGCTATGGGTTCAAATCTAAGAGAAATTCTAGACAATGTTTGTTATCCTCAAATTTTTTTTTTTTCTTTTCTGAATGATAAGGAGAGAAAAAAAATTGGATCAAAATAAAATGCCATTTACTAAGAACACAAGATTTTAACTTCGTTTGGTACCTCAAAACTAAGCTCAAATATTGCCTTTTGAAACTGGAAATCTGGAATTCCGAAGCTTGAGGTGGTTGGACGGTTACACTTTGATTGCCACCTCCTCCTTTGTAGCTCTTAATAGTCATCCAACCTAAAGCGTACAACACTTGCTTGCATGAAAATAATCATCCACCTCCTGCTTGATTAGATAAGCCAATTGATTTGTTAATTGTAAAATAAGGAAGAAATAATACGTATGCTAAACTTTGGTTCATTCTGTATTGCCATCCTCCAATATAAATAGCCATCATTTTGAACAAATTCTACGCACCAAACTTCAGCCGAAAATCATTGGTTAAGTAATATCTCTCTTCCTCCAAATTATAGAATTTCAAAGTTAGGATTATGTTGGAATATTTGTGAGGATCAAGACTTGTTATTTTAATAACATGATCTTGATTACTTGAATGATATTTTGCTCGACCAAATATATAAATCCTTGAAGAAAACCAAGAAAATAAGTCCAAAAACGCTGAAATTCCTGCAAGTATCGATACATTGAGAGCATGAATCGATACATTTGTATCGATACATATACCTTAGACATATGTATCGATTCATCTACAGTATGTATCAATACATGTGCAGTAAATTAGAATAGACAGCATGTATCAATACATGTAACAAGACGTATCAACACATGTGACAATATCAATACCTCTACAAAGTAAAGAACTTCTTTCCGACCATTCTGGATCGAGGTGAGTGGAATATATTTAATTTTTTACTTGATTACGTGATCTCGTTATAATCCCATGTTTAATATGATATTGCTAATATTATTGTAATATTATCCTGATCTCGTTATAAGTCTCATATTATTCTTATCGTGACGTTATCTTAATCTTGTTATAAGTATTTATGTAATGTTGCTATAAATATTCCCCATGTAATATGTGAGTATCATAATTAATATTATCTCAACATCCACATGTTTAATATAAAGAAAATGGTTAACTAGGTTATTATCACTATCTTGATATCAATATCATATTTGTAACATCATATATCGACACATAGAGATTTTAAGAAGTCCCTGCTCTCTTATGTATTGATACATGTATCGATAAATATAAATATGTATCGATACATGAGATACTAAACCAGTATTATTTTGATGTTTAAATTAATCTTTGTTTTTTATTATGTGATCTTAGACTCGTCAATGTGATAAAGATAATAAATTGATATGTCATATATTTGACACAATACATGATTATATCCATTTGACTTGATTTGAGAAGATGAACTTAAAATAATTTGAATATTATCTTAATCTTGAATATGTAAGATTAATTCATCTATACGAACTTGTCTAAGTTGACTTGTCTTGACTTGACTTTTACGTGATCTTAAATATTACTTCGTGATATGTGTCCACTACTTGCATTAAAAGAGATTTTAATGTTTTTCCTAATGCATTGCATAGAAAGGAACTTCTTGCATTACAGTCATACTCTATCCTACTTGTTAACATGCCATAGCGCTTGTCTTGATATACGTGCCATGTAGTCCAGTAATTGGATCACGATGTGATTACTATTGTTAATGAATTTCAGGGATCTCGACTCCCTATTTGAAACCCGTGGTATAGAATCCATGCTTGTAAAAGAACTCGTGAAATAAACTTCACGCTTGAACTCAAGGTTACATTCCCTACTTCTGCATGCTCGTGATAGTATTTAATTGTAATAAGGGCCCCATTAAAAGTCATACTCTCTTGAAAAGACATGCATTTGTACCAGTCATGATTATATGAACTTGACTCAACTTTAATATACGTCTTGCCTCGACTTGTCTTGATTATATGATATGAGTATAGGAATTAATTGGTTTAAATATGTAAGGCGTATATTAATGTTGATCTTAATTATATGAAGTTTGACTTGACTAGAATATGTGAATTTGACATGACTTGAATACATGAAATTGACTTGACTTGATTGGATTGGATATAACTCGAAATACATATCTAAGTTGACTTGACTTGAACTTGACTTGAGTATATGACTTGACGTGAATATAGAACTATACTTGAATATATAAGGATAACTTGTCTATATGTAATAGCACATATGCAACATACTCCACTCACTGGGCATGTGTATGCTCACTCCACGACATATTTAATATTTCAGGAAATAATAAAAATGAAAAAGAAATTGGACGCAAATTTTCAGATGGCAAGGGACAGATAGTATTTCGCTAGGTGACAACCTGTGAGTTATGAACTCACTGAATAAGGTCTTGTATTTGAACTGCCAAACTCACTATTTTATTATTATTACTGTTTATCTAAAATATTTTAAAGTTAAGATCTTAAATTAAATGTTTTATCGTTACTTTTCAAGAGAATGAGTTTATTTTAAAGTAAAGTTAAATTTTGAAATCTCAGTCAAATGACGTCGTCTACGTCACTGACTTATGAAAAGAAAGATAAAAGTTGTAACTTCCCAAGTTCTAAAGCACCTGAAACGCCACATCATCCTTTCAAAATAATTTTTTTAAATAATATATGGACTGAAAATGACTAAATTTAATCACATTATTTTATAAAAATTGACTCCAACAATCAATACTACAATTTTGGAATAAAAATTGAGCGGAAGTAATTAAAAACTCAATTTCATTTAAAACTCAATGATAAATAATTCAAACGTTTTAAAAAATAACTGCTACAATAATAAAATCTCAAAATTAAGTGTGTTTAAATCAATTATCTCAAAAAAAAATTTATAATTCTTCAATAGCCACCATCACACGCTCTGTCACCAACTCTAAAATCTGAAAGTTTGAAGTTTAAAGAAAGGGTGATCATTTCATAGAAATACTCAGTAGGTTCAGCGCAAGATTAAATAAGCTATATCATAAAAATAACACACATAATCATGCAATTTAAGTCATAAATTCTCATAACATCATGCTTAAACAAGAAAGTAATTGTCATGCCCGGAGGCAAGTAGTCTCATGTCCGAAAACAAGTAATTGTCATGCCCGAATGCAAGTAAACGTCATGTCCGAAGACAAGTAATCTCATGCTCGAAAGCAAGTAACATCATGTCCGAAGACAAGTAATTCTCATAAATCACATAATAACATGTAGGAATTTACAATAGTAATTTACTTAATATTGCGCAATTTAAAGAAAGGGTTTTTGAAGTATGAACCTACCTTGAAAGTATTCACGAGTTTGTTGAGCAGGAAAAACGTCAATCTTCTAAACGTTCAAGAGCCTCGTCTAGCCAATATATAAAATAAATCTTAAACTAGTATTTTAGAATTTAAAGTTTACAAGAAGAATAATTGAATTGAAAATCAAATATAGTTGGGATTTTAAAAGAGTTGGGACCAAAAGAAATGATTTTGAAAACCATTGGGCTGACTCATATGTTTTAAATATCTTGGGGACTAACTAATTTATTTTTTAAACAATTGGGGCTAAGATAAATGATTTGCAAAACTTTAGAGCCAAATAAAATATTTCAAAAATTGCTGGGACTTAATATAAACGTATTTTTAAAAAGGGTTGAGGATTAAAATAAATACTTTTTTAAAACAGGAGGACTAAAGGGATATAATTTCAAAAATTTTAAATATAAAACATCTCTCTCTCTCTCTCTCTCTCTCTCTCTCTCTCTCTCTCTCTCTCTCTCTCTCTCTCTCTCTCACACACACACACACACACACACACTCAACAGAAACAGAGAGGAGAAGGGAGAAGTCGGGTGAGCGGAGGGCTTCTCCCCTTTTCCGATCGAGCAACCGGAGAGAGCGCCAACATCACGTGGCGGCAACGGGGGAAACGCGAGCGTGTGCTAGAAAGGGAGGAGGATTTAGGTGGGGAAATTTGGGCAGAACTTGGGCCTAATTATGGGTCCAAAACGAATGTAAACCGAGTTGGATTTGAGGTAAGTGTTTAGGTTACTTGTTTTCTTAGTTGATTTAGGTATTGATTGGGGGAAATTGAGGTAGGGCTCGAGCAGTGGTGATTTGGGGGTGGCTATCTTGTTGGTTGGGTGTGATGGTTTGAGGCTCGGTTTAGAAATTAGTTTGAGATTGTTGTTTTGGGCAGTGTTTTGGTCGACGATGATGGACGTTGTCATTTTGGAAGATTGGTTGGTCCGGCTATGGAGTCTACTAAATTCGATTCTTGCGGGTTGAGGATGGAAGGTTGTTAAAATTTAGTTTGGTATTACAGTGGTTGTGACTTGTGGTCGGGTAATGCAGTGAATGGGGTCGATTTGGTATGTGATCATGGATTCGAAACTCGATTCTTGGGGAAGTGGTGGTTTGGCCGATCTTTTAATTGCAGTCTGCTGATTGGGTTTGTGAATTTGGTGAGGAAATCGGTTGAGTTGAAAAACTTACCAATAAGTTGATGAAATTTGTGATTATGAGTTGTTAATGAGAAGGGGTATATATATAGATTTGTATGGGAAGTATTATAGTTGGAATAGAATTTGGTAATATTGGATATGGAAACATTTTATTTTGAGTAGAATTGTGAAGGCTTGGGATACAAGAATACGAGTGGGGATAGAATACGCTACTAAAAATAATTATATAAAAAAATAAAACTTGGATGAAAAATAAATTGGATAATATTAAAATTGAACTTTGAAACTTTAGACTTAAAATAATTCGGATTTAAAATAAATAAATAATAATTTTGGAGTTTAAATAAATTTGGACTTGGACAATATTTTAAAATTATGAAATTGGGCTAAGAAATCGAATTGGACTCAAATTATATTTTATTGGCTTGAAGTAATTAATATCGCTAGACGAAAATGCTTCAATTTAAAAATAGGTGAAATTATAACTACATGTTTCTATGAACTTAAATATTTATTTTATAATCAACTGAAAAATTCTCGATCGCTACAAAAGTATTTTCGCAAATTACCGTGTGCCACTTGTTGGCATCGAAACTTGAAAATGAATGAAAAAATTTGGCCGTGCGTAACAATATACATTTGGAATCCCATAAAGTATCTCAAGAGTAGATAAATAAGGAGCAGACTCCTCATCTCTTCCAACACAATCTTGCAATGAGATTCCTTTTCTTTTATGTACTTGTCCTCCAAGAAAGTTGCATTTGTTGAAACAAATACCTTTTTGTTCTGAGGACTATAGAAGGAATATCATCTCGTTCCTCTAGGATTACCTATGAATAGGCATTTTCCGTTCTAGGTTCCAACTTCTCAGCCTTTCCATTCAGCACATGTGCTGGATAACCCCAAATGCGAATGTGGTGTAAGTTGGGCTTACGACCATTTCACAACTCTAGGGGAGTTTCGGAAACCGACTTATATGGAAATAAGTTCAAAAGATATGCAGTTGTCTGAAGTGCATATCCCCAGAAGGAAGTGGGTAGCATAGAGAAACTCATCATTGATCATATGATATTTAACAAAGTCTTATTTCTCCTTTCTGAAACAACATTTTTTTAGGGCATCCCCGGCGCGCTCTATTGAGATACAATTCCATTATCCAATAAGTATTTAACAAATTCACTTGATAGGTATTCACCACCTCGATCTGATTGAAGTGTTTTAATACATTTACCTTAGTGTTTCTCGACCTCAGTCTGAAATTCCTTGAATTTGTCAAATGTTTCAGACTTTCGAGACATCAGGTAAATATAGCCATATATTGAGTAGTCATCTGTGAATGTTACAAAATACTCATGGCCTTAATTTCCTAGTAGGCGTACTCATAGGACGACATATATCGGTATGAACTAATTCCAAGACTTGTTTAGCTCTAAATCATTTTGCAGAAAAGAATCTCTTGGTCATTTTACCTTCCAAAAATGATTTACAAGTAGGTAAGGAATTGACCTCTAAGACAATTAGTGGTCCATCCTTAACCAACCTTTTAATCATGTTCAGGTTAATGTGTCCAAGTCTTAGATACCAAAGATATGCCTTATTAGTTTGAGGTGACGTTTGTTTTTCATTGACAGTTATATAATTTTCATGAGTAGTAGCTTTGAGTATGTAAAGATGTTTAGACAAATATCCAGCACAAATACGAGCATTATCATGACAAATATTAATACTAGAAATGTAGAATCAATGTAATATCCATGCTCATAAAGTCTTGAAACAGAAATCAAATTTTGCTTCATTTGTGGAATATAATAATAGTCTTGCAAAATCAAAGTCCTACCACTACCAAAAGTAAAATAAAATGTTCCTACTGCTAATGCTGCAACAACATCTCCCATGCCAATGGTGATTAGATAATCACGTTTGCTGAGGTGTATGGTTTCCTGTAAAACCTGCATATCAATGCATATATGATCAGTGGCTCCAAAATCTACAAAACATGACTTAGCAATGAAAGACTTACTTGTACGCACCATTTTGGGCTTACTACAATCTTTCTTCCAATGTCCCTTGTCGCCACAGTTGAGGCACTGGCCCTTAGGATGCTTATCTGTTCCAGAGTTAGTACCTACGTTGGTGGAGCAAATTCTCTTCTTGCCCTTAGCTTTTACTTTAGGCTTAGAGACACCACCTGTAGAATTCATTGCTTGACCACTCTTATCTTTCAGAGCCAATTCAAGGTGATGAAGCTGATTCATTAACTCGCTCAACGACATGTCAAATTTGTGCATATGATAATCTATTTTGAACTATGAGAACACATCAGTCACAGAATTAGGCACCATGTCTTGCTGAGTTTCCTTATCAATTTTAGTCCCAAGGACTTATGTCTGGTTAAATAGTGCAATCATGGTCATCATGTGTTGCTTAACCTGTGTCCCTAGTTTCATGCGTATGTTCTGAAGGGCACAGATTGCCTCAAAACGATCTTGTCTCCTTTTCTTCCCAAACATCTCTTGAAGACTTTCCATTATGTCATAAGCAGAGCCAAAATGGTCATGTTTCTACTGCAGTACATTATTCATAGATTCATTAATGTAGCAGCATGCCAACTTATCAGTTTTTATCCACTTATCATAATTGTCTTTTTAGGATTTAGGAGCGTTAGTCGCCGGCATTTCAGGACATTCCTCATCGAGCACAAGTTCAATGTTATCAGCATTAAGTACGATCATTAAGTTGTGTTTCAAATCATGATAGTTATCTTCGTTTAGCGTATTTTCTTTTGGTATTGATGATAATAGATTGAGAGACATTTTGTAACTGAAAATAAATAAGCAATCATTAAATATAAGTTGTAACTATTGTTTAGTGTATGATGCATGAATGCATAAGTAGTACCCATTTAAACTACCAAAAAAAAAAAAGCTCACTACAATGACTTAATTCCAATTAACCATTGCCCTCGTTTTAGGTAACGTCACAACGATTTCTCAATTAAGCTAAAAAATTAATTTCACTTATTTTTATTGTTACCCAGGTACCAAGTACCTTAACATAAAAATTCACAACGTTTCTTTTGATCATCAACCTTAAAAGGAAGAGCCTTTTTGAGAGGTTTACTAGTAAGGTGATATTAAGTGTACAACATCTGTCCAGATCTACAACTATATCCTGATTTCAAAATATAGTCATCTTTAGGATGATCGAACATTTTAATCAATATTTGTGCAAATCCTCCAATTAGAGATACATTCCTAAAATCAAAATACCCACGCCTTCCGTTAGGGAGGTTGAACAATGAAGTCGACTCGAGGCATGGTATTTTATTTTAGATGTATCGACATGAGGAGACTAGAGATGGCAAAATAATTCGATCTGCTCCACCGATCCGTCGACCCGATCCGATCCAATCCGAAAAAATGTCGATCCGCGGATCAGTGGGGTGGATTAGGGCGGGTCAACGGATCGGGACCGATCCGCCTCGTTTAATTAAAAATAAATAAAAAATTAATTTTTTTTATTTTTTAACAAAGATTTAGTTTAAATTATATATTAAAAAAATATCGCGGATCGGGGGGCCAATCCGCCCCCACCCGAAAAATGACGGATCCGGATTGCTTAAATTTTTGTCAGGGCAGGGTGGGCCGAATCAGGACCCGATCCGCCCCGTTGCCAACGCTAGAGGAGACCAAGGGCCACAAACTCGCTCCCACTTAATATTTTTATTTGAAAAATGGGTTTTGTCTTTTAAAATAATTATCAACCACTACTTAATCATATTAAAAATGGATTAATTATTTAAGGCTTCTTTTTTCTTAATCAAAACGTTTTTGATAAAATGGCGTACTTCGTGAATGTATGAAACATGTAGAATCCTAAGGCGATGTTAATAATTCAAATATAGCATCCATATAGCAATAAATAAATTAAAGCATACAATCAATTTGTTTGTAGTCAGACTCAAAGATAAAAAAAAATTAAATTACAACTTTGGGTTCATACCCGAATAATTTAATTTCCTTTATCTTCATCACTTGGTCATTTGGGCTCCCACTGCTTCTGATGCATGATTTACAAATAGGCCCATTAAGTCTCCAACACATTTACTGGGCCAAGCACATGTGTTTATGCAAACCAATATACCCAGGTATTGGGCCCCCATGTAACATCGAAAAAGACCAAACGAATGTGACCTAAATCACACATAGGTCGGGACACAAAAACCGGTTCGGACGAAAAAGACCCAGCAGCGCCATGCCCTACCATCGTAGCCCCAGCGCTACTTGTTGCAGCACATCTGATCGCTGCTGCCTTTACCGATGGTGGGGCATAGCCCAGCCTCCTCCAACCACATGAATTTGTTTTTTTTAATACATAAATAAAATAATGAATCTATACATCTCCAATATCCAATAATGCGGGATTTACAATTGATCTATTACAGACTCAAAAAACAAATACAATAATAAACCATTGGCCACAAACAATCGATAAATCCGAATACCATTCATCTAAATAAATTCATCGTGACATTTAAACATTCATATAAACAACTATGAATCCTAAACATCGCCAAAACTATATAAATCATACATTCTTTAAAGATTGAATTCAAATTAGTATTTAATTAAATATCTAGTCAGGCTCTGATACCAATTATTGGAAATCAATTCCAAGAAAGTGTTCAAATCAAAAAAAAAAAAATTTAGTTTCCTTTGAAAAACAAGAACGCCCTAGAATTTAATTAATTACTAAATAAATTAAAATCACCTTGAAGGTGTGCAGCGGTGTTACCTTCCAATAGTTAATATGAACTTTAATCTTTGAAATAATTGTTTCAGCTTCCAACCTTTGAATCTTCTCCAGTATTCCTTCAAGAACAAGATTGTGTTGATGCGTGGATATCAAAGGATAAAAAACACAAGAATACAGTATTAAACAAGTGAAATAAAAATCTCACTCTAATATTTAATTAGGGATTAACCAAAAATAAGAATGTGGAATAATTCTTGGTTATCCACTCATATGTATATATAGGGGCCCTTGTCGGATTAGAGTTTCATACTTGTCCTATAAGTAACTCTTTTCCTTTTCCTTGTGGGATTAGAATTTCATACTTGTCCTCCAAGTAACTCTATCATTATCCCCTTTTTATTAGCGCAATTCAAGAACTATCCAACTTTTTACAAATTAGTCATTCAATTATTATTTAGGCTATTGAGGTGACCCAATTAGATTTATATATTATAGGCTCTCAATAATTAAATTCCGGTTATCCCAATGAATAACTGTTCAATATAACTATCTAATAATTCGCTCATACCACTATAAGCGAATTATTGCAACTCCTAAATATATAAAATAATCATAGGAGCAATATATATTTATTTCTCATAATTATTTATCCTCTTGACTTATCAATCTAATAATTTGTTCCCGTTTAAGATCAATAATTAATTAGGCATACAATTGACCGTTTAATCTAATTAATTATTCGCTTTGCCTAAATTAATATTCTTATTACTATGATTTCTATTTAACATCGAATGTTAAATACTAAGCTTAGATTTTTGAAATCATACTTGCACTTACAATATTTAAGCTATCTCCTTAACTCCACAATTAGAGCAACGGATTCCTCTTGCAATCATCATTTATTAATTCATTTTCTTTAAGCTCCCAACATACAAAGTTATTGATCATATCAATGATGATCTCACTTATAGTATATCAAATACCCTAAAGATTGTTACATAATAAATACCATCCGAGATAGATTAAGAACATCCATATGATAGTCATGTGAATTCTTAATTCCTAAGTATGGTCATGCTAGAGAATTAATCTCATGATGGTCCAGTCCAATATACTTATCTTGAAGTATATCAATGTTATTACTTCGACTCAACTAATTGCGACGATTAAGATAAATCGCCTATTCTTGTTCATCAGATTAATAATCAAATGAACCTCAATAGAATAAAATGTCTATCTTTATTTAAAGTTCATGACTAAATTATTCTCGATTGAAATATAATATTAATCTTCTGTATTTCGAAAGTACTACCATTATATCCTCTTTAAATAATCGAAGGCCCTTCGTCACAGCTTATATATTTAATAATCAATTGTAAATTTAAAATAAGCTTCAAATATTATATCAAATATAAATTATCGTTTATTACATTTCAGTAAATTTTTAACGTTTTTTGACACATATCCCAATAATCCAAGATATATATTTTCTTTTGAAGGCATTTCCCTCGAGCCCCCACCAGGGCGTTGCCCGTCGATCTCCTTCCAGTAAATCTTACTTCGGAGAGGAAATTATAAAAATATCCAACTCTAGGTATGCAAATTTGACTTTAAATTATTAAAGAAGACCGTCGTGGATGCAACTTGAAGATCTAATTTGAATTAACAATTAACATGGTCATAGATAAATTGACACATGTCTAACAATCCCATGTGAATGTGATTTGAAAAGGGACTAAAGTCAATATGGTGTAAGAATAAGTGAATAACAATTCACAAAATTTGAATGAGCAGAAGGATTTCAAGGTTGGTGTTCTCAAACAACTAATCATCTTCAAGGATCGTGTTAAAAGATAAATCTAACATCATTGTGTGTGTGTGTGTGTGTGTAAAAGAGTCATAAAATTGATTTTTGAAGTTGAAAACTCAATCTCAAAATACTAGACACAAAATATTAGACATATCATCTAAGAAGAATATAATTCAGCGATCAAAATTTGATTATAAAATTTGATACAATAAATTCAAAGAATTATTACCGGGATGGAGTTCTATATTTTTTGTCGAAATGGACTCGGCGCGATTTCTTAAATACAAGACCTAGCTAGACGAGAATTTGAAACTCCATCACATTCAAGGACAAGCAGAAATATAAGTTATTGAGAAGATGCGAGAAGATGAAAAAGAGTGAGTGTTTTCTGCTAATTGAAGATAGGCAAACAATCTTTTTCGTGATTGGACGGGAGAAAACCTCACTTATGATCGGTAATTAATAGTTATGATTTTGGGTTAGAAGTAGATGTCAATATTCAGTTTTACAAAATCATGTTACATATTTCCTATTTGAGGAAATGAGGTTTCTGCCCACATATTTGTAGCAAGATTTCACTGACTACTAATTTGAGCCCCTCATTATTTATTTATTTCTCTTTTTTGAAAAATATGTGGTTATAAAATAAGGAAAAAAAAATTTGTATCAATTATTTTTATTTGAAGAATGTAACTGCCCCATTTGAGATTCATTATTTCAAAATAGCGTGGTTTGTAATAGTAAATTTTGGAAAATATGTGATTAAAAAGTAGGGAATCTTTTTGTATTTATATGTAAATTATTTTATTGATAAAATGTGGTTAAAATGAGATTTAAAATAATGAGTATCAAATATAAACAAATTTTGATCAAATAGAGGAACGTAGGGAAGAACGGAATGGAATAATAATAATAATAATATAAATCATAGTTCACAGTTCACTTTAGACTTGTTAAAGAAGACCTTCGTGGATACAACTTGTAGATCTAATTTGAAATTACAATTAACAAGGTCATTGATCAATTGACATTGACACATGTCTAACAATCCCATGTGAAAGTGATTTGTAAAAGGACTAAAGTATCAAACTTTGAAGTTGATCGAATTTTATATTTAATCATATATTTCTTTGAACTCATAATTTTATTCATTTTTTAATCACGATATTCATAATAACTAAATTTCTATCTAAAAAATCTAGACCAAGCAGGAACTTAGATAAAAATTTCTCCAGCCGTTTAACTGTTGATAAGAATAATTTTAGGAAGACATTTTTAATTGATATTTTTAAGTGATATTATGACATGCGATACATACATTGAATGATAAAAAAGTAAATGATGGAGTAATTATTTACATCATCGTGTGTTCGATATGTCACCATGTCACTTAAAAATATTAATTTAAAATATGTTCCTAGAATTATTCTAATGATAAATATACTAAAAAATCAACCGACAATGGAAAAGAATATTTTATTCTTAATAATAATAAACAAATGATAACAACTCCGTTTTCCCGCAAATTAATAGAGTTTAAGAATAATAATAACCCAACAAAACCCATTTTTTCTTCCGCTTTCAATGCATATCAACATATTAAAGTACAATTCAGTTTTCCAACTTCCAAGGCAACAAATTTCGATAATCTCAATGTAAAACAATCTATGTACTAAATTGGATCTTCTCCAGGTTGTTTCGTTATCTATATATATTCTCAAAGTGAAAACTGGAAGAAAGACTATAGTCCATGTTAGGTACATGGTATAAACCGTACTGGACGATGCAATGAACAAGATTTTAATTTCTTTTTCTCCATTGATACCGTCCATGGTTCATCTTACCAAACATGACAATAATATATATGCACATGCATTTACCTAGCTATGTTCTTTTTTGTCTATGCATCTGGTTATCATTTACCAAAAGTTCGGCATACAGGATTTCGTTCCAGGCATCAGGCACGCCGGGAAGGCACCAATGGCTACAATCTTGGACTCTTAATAGCAACTTTTTTTCTGCGCTCGACAATTTTTTTTTCCTATATATCGATGGGTGGCCGTCCTTTCGATAATCAGTCATTCTCGTGATATTGAGATATGTTACAGGAGTTTTCATTCCTTTTAACACTCTTTCCAAAACGGCCATTTTCGGGGGATACTGCGTGAGATACGTCTCATTCTTGATCGGCTCCGTTTCGTGATCACACTGTCCACCAGAATTCCACTGCCCGCCACTGAAAAGAAATAGAAAATCGTTCCAAATATAGATCAATATTGTTATATGTGTAGACAATGATGAAATCAAAGATGCTTAAAACAAAAAACACAAATGGCTATCAATGAATGCGTAGTGCAGGATTTCGATTTAGCTTCATAATTTCATAAATGCTAAAGGAGGAGAACATAGGGCATTTTTGGCTCAGGCTAAGAACTTAGAAGCAAGAACCTAGTGTCCCAAAATGTTTTACTAATTTAATTTTGAAAAGTAAAAACTCACTTTTTTCAAGTATCTATTACCACCTTACTAATGAAAATAAATAATTTACTTATTTCCAACTTTCAACAGCTTCCATGTGAACTTTTGAAGCTTATGAACAACCCATCCAAGACAAAGAATATGGTTGTATACTTCACAGCATAAGAACAGAAATTTTTTTGTCCATTTCTTCAACAGCGGTGACAAACCAAATATACGAGAAATGTACTCTTAATCCATTGATAATATTAAATATCATCGCATTTTGTTACCTGAAATGAGATTTTGAATAACCCCTGAAGAAAACAAGCGTCTTCATGGGATTTACATTGGCATCAACCCATCTTCCCCATGTTGTTAAGGCCTTCCTAAATGCTTCAAGGACATTCAACTCATTGTACACATGGCTGCCTTCTTGATAATAGTCCTTCCTGAAACGTTCGATATTGTTTAGCATACAATAATAGCCAATTCGACTACATGATTATGCATGCTCAAAGTCAGAATAATAGTTACCCTTTCGAAGTTTTATCATGAGTCCACCAATGTCCCGTGTTGAAGACTATGAAATCTGCATTTTTATATTTATTAGCCGACCTTTCAATTATATCCAGTCGAAGTGTTTCCTTTCTAGTCCTATTTTTGTCCATGACTTCCCATTCTTGAACCAAGAAAGGAGATACAAAGAACTCCACCGTGCATTTATAGTCCTATCAATGATAACAACCAGATGACGGAAAAAAACACATAAGTTGAGATATAGGCGATGATAAAAGCTTATCCGAACGAAAAGAAGAAGAATTAATTCAAAAACTTACTTCAAATATAAAGGAATAAGAAGCTTCATTACGGAAATGGTGCCTGCCAAATTCTTCGTAAACTTTACTCTGATCTTTCACAGAGTTCTTCAGAATGCAAACAAGAGATTCCCACATATTCCTATTGAGAGAATCGCCAACAAATACTAATCGCTTTCCTCTCAACAATTCCAGCATATGACTTGCATTCAACCTGGATATTTAGTGTTTAATATTATTATTACTTTGTCCCCAACATAAAAATGAATAAACTATTTTTTCCAAGACTCAGGAGATTGACAGCGCGAGCGATAAAAAAATGATTGATGTCTTCGTGACTGTACCAGCAATACAATTACAATGATACTCAGACTTGGTTAATCAACATTGGTAATAACTTGAAATAAGTATTAGAAAAACTTGAAGCCCTGAAAATCGTCAATGATGCTCACACCGAGTAATGGATATAGGAATGAAGAAAAAGTTTAAATGCCATTCAGGAAATGTTGAAATGGAAGCCTAATCATAACTATGTATACTAGGATATTAAATCGCCCTAATTATATAGGGTTGAATTTGCATTTTCAATCGCGATACAGAAGGCATGATTTGAACATTGTGATCCTCTTTCTTTTCACGTGGGATAGCTACTACAAATGTATGTTTGCTAGAGCGTTTTTCAATTTCGTTTTTGCTTGCTGAAAATTCGACAAATTAGTGCTAGTTCAATTTTAACAAGCACAATAGTTATTAAATATAAAAACATTCCACCTAGAATAGCTGTTAATAAGAAGATGAGAAACTCTGTTGTAGCCATTATTGTACACTCAAGATATGAACTTGGCGAACAATGGATTCAGTAATTACTAAAATCAGCAGAGAACTTGATCGAATGTACCTCGGAAGGGTGCAACCCTTTGGCTTCCATCTAAGTCGGTGATAGCTATTGTCAGGCCTACCATTTTGAAAACAGTTGAATTGCTCATCAATCAATGAACAAGAACCAGGCTTGTAGAGTGGATAAGAATCATCTCTCACCCAATTCCCGTCAAAAAGATCACAATTCATCAATGATTTGATCAAATCATCACTCCCCTGTTTTGAAGTAGCATTACTCTTCTTCTTCATCGATGAAGAAGTTAAATTCTTGGCCACCCCATTCTCAGCAATTCTGTTGTCTCCATTTCCAGTAATATTTTTTATTCCAGAACCAGAATTTTTCTTTGAACTCGCCGTCTGATTCACAACCACGGGAGATTTTGCGAGCCCAATTGAACTCTCATTCACCTTCAACTCTTCAGCTTTGCCATTTAACTGTTTACTTTGAGTCTGATTCTTGAAAATTGAAGACCCTTTATTCAATTCAGAAGAAGACTTGGACGGTGAAGTACTATTAACAATCTGTTTAGCAGGAGGCTCCTTGGGCAAAACTCTAGTGATATTTTTCTTCAAAACTTCAACTTTATCGTTTAGTTGTTGATTTTGGGTCTGGTTTTTTGCAACTTTTGGTTCTATATTCAAATTGGTGTTTTTAGATCTGTTTTGAGGATTGTGAGAGGAATTTGGGAAAAAATAAGGGAAAAGTGAAGAAAAGTGAGATCTATAAGAATCATCCGATTTTGAAGTGAAAATGTTGGTGAACCAGGGGGAAGAAGAGTTTGAAGAGGGAGCAAAAGCAAGAAAAATGGTAAAGCCAATAAAAACAAACATAAAGCCATATGCAGCAGTTCTTCTGGATTTTTTTAGTGAGAAATGGGTTTTGAAGTCTGATATCAAGGTTCTGCCATTGATGGGTGCATATTTTGTAACATCTGCCATCTGCAATTCCCAGAAATGTGTGCGAGAAAAAGAAGCAGATTATTATGAATTACACAGAGAAAGCAAGAAACGAGATGACGAGAGAGAACATTGATTTTCTAGAGAGAGAATGATTAGGAATTACACAGTAAGACGTAAGTGCAAGAGAAGAGATAACAGTGGTGAGTGAGACATTGTAAATAGATAGGACTCTCGCTCTGTGGAGATGAAGATGCAAAATTTTTCTATCTTTATTAAAAATAGTTTCAATAGTTTTAAATAATGGATTCCTTTAAAATTGAAATTGATATTTAGTTTTAGGAGAATTAGGTTTAGAAATAAGGATAAAATTTTAGTGAATACACACCCTTTCCCTTTTAGGGATCATACCATTTACTCCTATTGACATTAATATTGATATTGAATTGCTTCACAGGACAAGAAGAGGAAGCACCGGTACATTACAATTGTCCACGTTCACATGCATCGAGTCAATCATGAAGTACCGTGCCTCAAAATTACCAAATATAAACAAAATATTTTTCAAATCACTTTTTAACTATACACAATTTTTGAAATCTTTTTTCAATCACATATTTATCTCAAAATATTACATTCTTTATTTATATATATATATATATATATATATATATATATATATATATATATATATATTTTATTTTTTACCAAAACAGAGAAATCCTGCATTTTGGTAGTTAGATCCACAGAAGGGGTTGATCCAGAAATTAGTAACTTTTATGTAGAGCTGCTATTGCATATTTCATATATACATACATTGGACAAGATCATGTAAGTGAATCAGTGATGTTGATGAGTTATGAACTAAGAGGTGAGATTTATTGTCTCATTTTATTATTGTCATCATTGAAAAATAGACATATCACTATGAAGGAAATCTCCGGTGCCCAGTTGGAAGCTTGAAAACATACTTATCAGTGCATTAATTATAATTAAGAAGATCATACAAAATAATTTATTATTTTTCCTTAATGTTAATCAATTTATTATTACAAAAATCGCACCATGAAAATTCTAGGACTACGAAATCCTACATGATAACTTTAGCCTCCGTTTTGCAAACTTGTATAAAAATGTGTTTTTACAATTTTCCATCAATTTTTAACTACACAATTTTTTACTATTCATTTGTTAATCACATATTTTATCTCAAAAATATTATTAAAAAAAACATATTTTTAAATATAAAATTTGTTAACAAAAAGAGAATTATTCCTAATTAAAGTTAAAGCTAGATGACGGAAACGCTATTGGAAAAATTGACAATAAATTCTATGTACCGACGGCAAAAAAGACAAATTAGATTGAAATATGATACCCATTTAGACCTGTCAGGCATTTACTTCAAAATACAGCCTGTCAACCGACCTACTCCATTTGGTTTTATTTCCCCTCTTTTTGGCAAATCTTTTCTTTATAAAATATAGGAGTCGTTCTTTTGTGTTTCGATTTTGAATTTTGAGTTTTGAATTTTGGATTTTGGTTGTTTGTTTTGAAATTACTGAAAACATGTTCTCTTTTTTATTTTGAAAAACTATTTTCAAAAACAGAAAATTCAAAAATGCGTTTACTTTATAATTTTTTTATATATTTATTTTGCGATATTTTATATATAAAAAATGATTGATTTGTTGAATTATATTAATTTTAATGTTAATAAAACAGTTAGTTATCTATGTCAATAAATTTATCATTAATATTGTTTCAACTAAACAAAAATTTAACCACATACCAACAAAATCCTAACATGGATCTATATGTAATGACAAAATAACATAAGAACTTCAAGTGAAGGAAGTGTCTCACATTTACAAAAAATAAAAATAATAATAATAAAAAATAAAAAATTACAAAAAAAATCTTAATATGGATCTATATAATGGCAAAATAATATAAAAACTTCAAGTGAAGGAAGTGTCTCACTTTTACAAAAAACAAAAATAAATAAATAATAAAAATTTACAAAAAAAAATTAAAAAAAATCTTAAAATTGATCTATATATCATTGGCAAAATAACATAAGAACTTCAAGTGAATGAAGTATCTCACATTTAAAATAATAATAAAAAAAATTACAAAAAAAAAAAAAAAATCTTAACATAGATCTATATATAATGGCAAAATAACATAAGAATTTCAAGTGAATGAAGTATCTCACATTTAAAATAATAATAAAAAAAAATTTACAAAAAAAAAAAAAAAAAAAAAAAAAATCTTAACATGGATCATATATAATGACAAAATAACATAGGAATTTCAAGAGAAGAAAGTGCCTCACATTTACCACAAAAAAAAAAATTCAAAACGTGCGTTTTGATCGTTTTGGACTTTTTAACACAAAATATCCAAAACGCAATAAACTCGTTTTGAGTTTTCTTTGTATTTTTTTGGTATTTTGAAAAACGCGTTTCTGAAAATGGGCAAAGTGAACGCATTTTCGATATTTTCAAAAATCGAAAGCTCAAAACAGTAAAGCGAACGGGGCCTAAAGTTCGGATAGTTTGTAAAACTAATTTCTCGCTCATTTTTCGTTTCTATAAATAGTAAGTTTCCATAATGTTAAACAGTGTGAACGCAAAGTGAATTAGTGTAAATATAAAATGAATATATATCAAATATGAATACAAAATCTGAATAAATGTGAACGCATTTATTGCCTTATATATATTGAAAATACTGAACAATGGTTGATATTTTTTAATCAATTTTAATTTTATTATTAACACTAATATTGAATGAGTTCAATCACTATTTTTAGTTATAAGTATTAAAATTATGATTTAATTATATTTTTATTGTTCTTAATATTATAAATTATATGTGTAGCTATCAATATAAAAATTGTGTTTCTACATGTCAAACTATTTCAAAATTATTTTATTTAAGTAATGATATTTATAATATCTTAACTAAATTTAATTTGGTCATAAATAATTAATTTCAATTTGAATTGACACCCATATTACTCATTTTGTTCATTTATTAATTTATTTACTCATTTTATTTATTTAATTTTGTCCTTGTTTGATAAACATAGTTTTTGAAAAAAAAAAAAGTTAGGTTTTGGAAATCTAATGGTTAAAAAATTGTTTGAAAAGTAAAAAAATTGTGGACTTGACTTTTTTAGATGGTTTAAATTGATTACTTTAGAAAAAAGTAGTATTTTTTATGATATTGTAGTGGAATCAAATAAAATTTTATTTATTTATTTATTCATTTTGTTCATTTGTTTATGTTTAATACTATAGATTTAAATAATAAAAATATGCAAAATACATATTACTGACGTTAACAATTAGTTTAATTAATTTTTATCAAAATAAAAATAAAGGCATGTTAGCAAACTCATAATATTTCAAAATAGGGTGTGGTTAAATACATTTATTTAAAATATATAAAAATAGTTTTTTTTGGTAACATAACACTTTGACTGCTCGGTGAAAAATGAAAAGTCGCGTTGTATTGAAAATTATTGAATAAGTTTTGAAATTTTGATAGTTCGTATCTATAATTTTTTTAATTTTTTGAAATTATGTCATTGTATTGGTTTCACGTTGTAGATCAGTTTATACGAAATTTAACTATTGATTTTGATCTTTTTCTTTTTGTTTAAATAAGATTCTGAGCGTATATCACATATATATCTATTTTTTTACTTATTACAAATTCTATTTAAATGTAATTTTTCTTTTTCATTTTAAGCTAAATCAATTCAAATTACGATATTTAAAGAAGTTCCTTGAAGGATAACATACTGATAAGTGTGATATTTACGTTCATTTTATGCACTTATATCCTTGAATATCCCATAATGTAATTCTATCTAAGTATTATTAATGTATTTTATATTTTATATTGTATAGGATCATAAAAGAAGAGAAAAGAAGAAAAAAGGACTCAAATGCACTCAAAATTGAAGTTTGGGGACTTAGGTGCAAATACAGTTACGGCCGTAAGGTAACAAAGTCACGGCTGTAAAAGTGTTAAACGAATAATGAGAAATCAACAGAATGTGAGTTACGACCATAAAGGAGAAGTTACGGCCGTAACCTTCTAAAGAAAAAAAAATGCAGAGACACAATTACGACCTTTGAATGGATATGTTACGGCCGTAACCTCAATTCAAGGAAAATAAGCAAAAATCGTGTTACGGCCGTAAATGAAAAGTTACGGCCTTAACTCTCCAGTAAACAATTTTCATATTTTAATTTTTTCCATAATTTTGGGATTTCTTGAGTCCAAAGTTAGGGCACGAAATTAAGGTTATAAAAAGGGACTCTCATGACAGAAAAAAGTATGAAATAATTATTGAAGGAGAAGCGGCTTGCTTGAAGAATTGAAAGAAGAATTAAGCAATTTGAGAAGGTGAATCAAGAAAGAAAATTCCAGAATTCTTCATGGCTTTAAGCGGCTAAGTTCTCTACCTAGTTCAAAGGGGACGTTGTAATTTAATTCCTTTGTTTATCATTTTTTCAAACTAGTAACGTAGTTCTAAATTCTTTACTTTGATTTGTTGGATTCTTATGTGGTTTTAATTCAATTAATGCAATTCCTTATTTGATTAAGGCCTTATCATTTAATTTGTTGTATTGAGATTTGTTATTTTGAATGATTGGATCCGTAATCGTCTTGTTGTTCAAATCATAGTAGCAAGTGGAAATTTAATAATTTTCATAGAGAATTCCAACTTAGGTTAATTGTCACGAGCTTGTGTGATTGATAACCTAATTCACCATAATCCTTCTCAACCATTATATAGTTGTTGTCTTAAATCTAAAGAGCTTATTTTAGGTTATTCAATGGCTAATATTTGATTAGAGAGCTTATTCTAATTAAATGCAACTAAGGGAGGATAGGAATAGTTAGAGCTTATTAACTATTTACGGGTGATAAATCGAAAAAGAAATTGAACTCGCGTTACTTGGAAAGTGATAACATTGTGATAAAATACAACTGAACCTGAGAACTAGGGTTTGCAAATAATTGATTTTTATTTTATCTCATTCACGTTGTTATTTTCACGTTATTTACAATACTTGAACTCGAAAAACCCCCATCCATTCTAATTGACAAAGCACTATTTTAGTTCCCGTTCCTCGTAGGATCGACTCTTACTTCCGCTATTATAATCAAATCTGATAATTTGCGAGTAAGATATTTATTTATTATTTTGGTTCATTGCGACACGCATCAAATTTTTGGTGCCGTTGTCGGGGACGGTTAACCAATTTAGTGTTTATTCAATTGGAATTTTATTTTTCTGCATTTATTTTATTTTCACTTTATTTATATAAATTTTCGAAAAATAAAATAAAAAATTCATATAATAATTATTTGTGCTCTTTGCTTATATGCTTAAAACTCGATCAACTAATTGTGAAATTTTTGATCTTGACCCAGAAATTGAGAGGACTTTTCGACAGCAAAGGAGAGCAGCGAGACAAATGGCAGCTAACAACAGAACTCTTAAACAACTGGCTACCCCCGATGTGGCTCAGCAACCCTTGTGCATTACGTTTCCAACGGTGGAAGAAGGAAAAACTTTCGAGCTTAAATCTGGGCTCATCCCCTTATTACCAACTTTTCGAGGGAGCCCCGGCGAAGATCCGTATAGACACTTAAAGGAGTTCCATGTGGTTTGCGACAGTATGAGACCCACGGGCAATACCGAGGAGCAAATTAAAATCAGAGCTTTTCCATTCTCATTGAAGGATGCCGCCACCGACTGGCTCTATTGTCTACCATCGAGGACAGTCACTACTTGGAATGACATGAAAAGACTCTTCTTGGAAAAATATTTCCCTGCATCGAGAGCTGGTACCATCAGAAAAGAGATATGTGGGGTGCGCCAAAACAAAAACGAAACATTATATGAGTATTGGGAGCGTTTCAAAAAGCTCATCTCCAGCTGCCCCCCATCATCAGATTAACGATCAACTTTTGGTGCAATACTTCTACGAAGGTCTAGCACCAATGGACAGAAGTATGATAGGCGCCGCAAGCGGAGGTGCACTAATGGATAAGACACCAGAGCAAGCACGAGCTTTAATCTCCAACATAGTAGAGAACACTCAAAAATTCAACTCGAGTAGGGATTCCCAAGTCCGCCGAGTAAACGAGGTAAGTAGTTCCAATATTGAAGGTCAATTATATGAACTAACGAATCTTGTTAAGCAACTTGCTGTAGGGAATTCAAAACAAGCCAAGGCCTGTGGAATCTGTTCGAACTTTGGACATCCAACGGATACCTGTCCGGTATTGCAAGAAGAAAACAATGAACAGGTAAATGCTACTAGAGGTTTTCCTTTCCAAGGGCAACAGTACAACCCATATTCAAACACGTACAACCCCGGGTGGAGAGATCACCCCAACCTAAGTTACGGAAATAACAAACCCCCAGGTTTTACTCCAAACAAGTCACAATGACTATTCTAGCAGCAAGGGACTTTCCAACCACAGGGGCAATATCAACAAAAACCTCAAAATTCAGGTACGTCTCTTGAAGATATGGTTAAGATGTTGGCAACTAACACGATGCAATTTCAACAAGATACCAAGTCAAGCATTCAAAACCTGGAAAATCAGATGAGCCAAATGGCCACTGCCATAAATAGATTGGAGGCACAATCCGGAGGGAAGCTACCGTCACAGCCCGAAGTGAATCCCAAAAACGTGAGCGTCATAATTCTCCGGAGTGGAAAGGAAATTAAGGGTCCGCAATTGGAATCGGCTGCACCTGAAATGGAGGAAGATGAAAAGGATGGAGTCGGGAAGAGAAACGACACTTCGCAAAACCCTCAAGTAAAAATTGACTCCCATTTAAATGTTAAACTAACACCTCCACCTTTTTCCTAGCAGGCTAGCAAAGGCGAACAAGGAGAGCAAGGGGAAAGAAATCCTGGAGATGTTCAGGAAAGTGGAAGTCAACATTCCACTGTTGGATGCAATTAAGCAAGTACCCCGATATGCAAAATTTTGAAGGAGCTGTGCACCAACAAACGGAAATTAAAGGGAAATGAAAAGGTGATGATGGGAGAAAATGTCTATGCATTATTTCAAAGGAAACTACCTCCGAAATGCAAGGATCCAAGTATGTTCACCATACCTTGTCAAATAGGTGGTAAAACAATAGAACATGCACTGATAGACTTAGGAGCATTCATAAATGTAATGCCTAGATCCACTTACACTGCACTAAAACTTGCCAAAATGACTGAAACTTGTGTTATCATTCAGCTAGCCGACCGTTCCAATGCCTATCTGGATGGGGTAGTTGAGGATGTGCTAGTGCAAGTAGGTGGATCGGTGTTTCCAGCGGACTTTTATGTGTTAGATATGAATGATGATCATTCACCCAGCTCCACTCCTATTTTGCTAGGTAGACCATTTTTGAAAACATCTAAGACTAAGATAGATGTTAGTAGTGGTACACTTTCCATAGAATTTGATAATGAAATTGTTCAATTCAATATTTATGATTCTGTGAAAATTTTTGATGATGATCCTGTTTATTCTGTTAATGTGAATGATTCTCTAGTACAGGAAAATTGCAAACTTAGTGGAAAGGACGGTCCACAAGACACTGTAGATATAATTACCGATTTCCCAGGGCCATCACAACCAGGTAAAACTTTTGTACCACCTTACCAGTAGCTGATGAGAAGTTTCCCCCTGTTTTGCAGATCTTAATGCAGAATATGAAGAATAAGTGGAGCTTTGGGAATCCGCCTAATCCCGGTTGAAGGAGGAAGGAATAGGTCGAGCCAACGACAATAAACAAAGGCGCTGATCGGGAGGCAACCCGAGAAGGGAGTTTCTTTACCCCATTAACCCTTTATTTTCGTATTTTCATTTTTGGTTAATTTTATTTAGTCATTTCTTTCACACACACAAAAAACTTTGTGTACGTTATGCTTTTCATGCCAACATTGTTCTCGGATTTAAGCCTTGACAATTACGCACTACTTGCTCGAGTACATTTTCTTTAGGTTACTATCATACTCCACTAATTTACTCATTTCTCTTACTGGATTCTATATTGCTCCAACCCTTTTGAGCTGCAGATGTTGAAAATGATGCAAGCCTTCCAGACTCAACTGAATGATGCAAGAGGATCAACAACTCATTCTGGAAGAGCAGAGAGCCCTTCGGGAGGGGATTCGACAGATGCAGAGACCCCGTGACGACCAACCGCCACATTAGACCGAGGGAGTTTCATTTCTTTTCCCCCTTTATTGTTTTACTTTTCAATGAGGACATTGTATTGTCTAAGTGGGGGGGGGGAATTGAATTGTTTATGAGCTTAATGTTTTTATTTTCTTTCTGTAATCGAATCGTTAAAATTCAGTGTGAGTCAGCATCATTTTTAGCTTTGTTCTCTACTTGTGTCACATATCTATGCACTTAGGCACTTTGATAGGAAGCAGCCCACTTTTGGTGCAATTTTTTGAAAAAATCATTGCATAATTGGATATAAATTGAGCACATAGAGATCATCTCGTCCAAAACTTCACAAATAGGTTGAAAATGAAAAGTGAAATTGTAAAATATCTACAACCTAGTCAACCCAACTCACAATAGACATATTATTCCTTCATATATAACCCTGAACGTCCCAATTATTATACTTTTGTGAGTAGTGATGGTTTGAATACTCTTAACCGTTATCCTCGACCAATGGACTTAGATTTGGAATGAAGACCAAGCAATGACCTATAACTCATAATTGGATGAGAGAAACACATGAAAACCATAATTTGTGAGCTTTTGAACCTAAGAGCTATTTTTAATACTTATGAGCTCGTGATTCTTTGATGTGTGTCCTGAATGGTTGGGTTATGCTTGGATGTGCTTTCTTGTGCATACCGTTTTAGCTTCTTAACTTAAGTGCAAACTATAGCAAAGACAATAGGTTAAGCCAAATTTGACTTGCTAAAAGAGCCTACCTTGCTACATGGACCAATAGAAGCCCTCTGAGCCTTAGCCTTTCTTTGTTTTTTTTATGCCACGCTACAAGCCACGAATACCCTTTCTTTCGCATGATCTTTGTTTTGAACCCATAGAGAAGGGATTCGCAAGCTTTTGTTGATTGAGGATTGTGCTATGGTCTAAGTCTAAGAAGTGAAATTGTTATCTTGTGTTGGGCGATGGTTGTGTAATGAACGGAATTCAGGGAATTGTAATTCTATCTTGTGGCACTTGGTGACTGTGAAATGATTGGAATAATAGAGAAAAAGTTGCGGTCTATATTCAAAAAAAAAAACGAGAAAAGAAAAGAAGAGATTCAAGTATGAATAAAGTTGGGTAGCAGGAAACAATAAAGATCAAATTAAGGGAGAAGGAAGTAATGTTATTTTGAATTGACTTAGCTTGCAAAGTTCCTTCTCGACTCAGCCTAAATATATCTTTTTTCCTTACCTTACCTGAAGCCCCGTTACAACCAAATAAAGACCTTCGCTTTGCACATGTGTTATTGTTGGCTCCGGTTATGACATCTAGGCAATCTGTGGTACTGACTTATCCATGCAGAGAGCTGAGCGAAAATTCAACCCCTTATACACTTTGTGCGACGAGAGAAATATCTCGTGAGGGTGTTAAAACCCATTACATAAGCTTATGAGTGGTTTGAATTTCTTAGTCTAGGGTTGGTGCTATGAATGTGGTCGGGGGTACTGTGTTGACTGAATTCACGTCATGAACAACTCGGTTTACGAAACTGATTTCCACTGGAGTTGGGCGAAATTATTCTCCTCGTAGTCACTCATAAATGGTTGGGATGTGAGCAAACACGAGAGGTGCAAGGAAATAAACCATATCGAGCCATGATTGGGATGAGAAATAAAGGGCGTTGCATCTCTAGCACACACGAACACAATCCGATCATGCAATGGAACATTTTTGTTAAAGAAAAGTGGGTTGCAACCTCAAGTCTCTAAATTGTAATCTATTGTTTGAATCATATTCTTTTCTTTGCAAATCTTTGTTCGAGGACGAACAATGGTTCAAGTGTGGGGGGATTTGATAAGTGTGATATTTACGTTTATTTTATGCACTTATATCCTTGAATATGCCATAATGTGATTCTATCTAAGTATTATTAATGCATTTTATGTTTTATATTTTATAGGATCATAAAAGAAGAGAAAAGAAGAAAAAATGACCAAAATGCACTCAAAACTAAAGTTTGGGGACTTAGGTGCAAATACAGTTATGGCCGTAAGGTAACAAAGTCACGACTGTAAAAGTGTTAAACAAATTATGAGAAATCAACAGAATGTGAGTTACGGCCGTAACCTTCTAAAGAAAAAAAAATGCAGAGACACAATTACGGCCGTGAATGGATATGTCACGGCCGTAACCTCAATTCAAAGAAAATAAGCAGAAACCGTGTTACGACCGTAAATGAAAAGTTACGGCCGTAACTCTCCAGTCAACAATTTCCATATTTTAATTCTTTCCATAATTTTGGGATTTCTTGAGCTCAAAGTTAGGGCACGAAATTAAGGCTATAAAAAGGGACTCTCATGACAGAAAAAGTATGAAATAATTATTGAAGGAGGAGTGGCTTGCTTGAAGAATTGAAAGAAGAATTAAGCAATTCGAGAAGGTGAATCAAGAAAGAAAATTACAGAATTCTTCATGGCTTTAAGCGGTTAAGTTCTCTACCTAGTTCAAATGGGACGTTGTAACTTAATTCCTTTGTTTGTCATTTTTCCAAACTAGTAACGTAGTTCTAAATTCTTTACTTTGATTTGTTGGATTCTTATGCGGTTTTAATTCAATCAATGCAATTCCTTATTTGATTAAGGCCTTATCATTTAATTTGTTGTATTGAGATTTGCTATTTTGAATGATTGGATCCGTAATCGTCTTGTTGTTCAAATCATAGTAGACAGTGGAAATTTAATAATTTTCATAGAGAATTCCAACTTAGGTTAATTGTCACAAGCTTGTGTGATTGATAACCTAATTCACCATAATCCTTCTCAACCATTATATAGTTGTTGTCTTAAATCTAAAGAGCTTATTTTAGGTTATTCAATGGCTAATATTTGATTAGAGAGCTTATTCTAATTAAATGCTACTAAGGGAGGATAGGAATAGTTAGAGCTTATTAACTATTTACGGGTGATAAATCGAAAAAGAAATTGAACTCGCGTTACTTGGAAAGTGATAACATTGTGATAAAATACAACTGAACCTGAGAACTAGGGTTTGCAAATAATTGATTTTTATTTTATATCATTCACGTTGTTATTTTCACGTTATTTACAATACTTGAACTCGAAAAACCCCCCAATCCATTCTAATTGACAAAGCACTATTTTAGTTCTCGTTCCTCATGAGATCGACTCTTACTTCCGCTATTACAATCAAATCTGATAATTTGCGAGTAAGATATTTATTTATTATTTTGGTGCATTGCGACACGCATCACATAGGAACCGAAAAAAATATTTAAAAAATTTAGGTATGCGTAAGGTACTTTTTTTGTAATTAATTGTCTTCCTTCGTTCTCATATTCATTTCATAGGTTAACATATAAATTTAATATATGTGAGTAATAAATGATCGTGTATCACACGGGTGTAACACTAGTTGTTTAAAAATAAAATTTTACAACACAATTCTCAAAATTACTTTTTAATTACATATATTTCTCTCTCTATTTTTTAACCACATATTTTACCTTGAAAACGTAAGAAAATATATTTGTAAACATAAAATCTTAAGAAATCTATTTTTTTAATCCATTTTGAGCATCTACAATACTACATTTTTCACTTTGAAAAATGTTTGTCATATCATTAAGAAAGATATTGTGCCAATACTTTTATCTCCAATGTTTTAAATCTTGAAATCCATCATGATGACATGAAAATAATAAATAAAGAAAGTTTCAAGCACACTTTCTACCATTTGAAAGAGTTTTTAACATGATGACTAAGCAATTTTGGTTAAATGCTATTTTTTAGTTTATTTTATTTTAATAAAAGAAATACCATATGGGCAAAACTATGATATTGAAATAGTGCATTGGAGATGACATTTGACATTTTCTTTTTTTTCTTTTTTCATTAAACATTCATTTTATGTGGAAAGAAATTTCATACATAAATTATCATATAGCAAAATTTATTCAATGTGAAAAATTTAGCTCTGTAGATGCTCTTAAGAAATCGAATTTATCAAACTGGTATCACACAAAATCAAATTCAAATTCAAAGTTCTAAGCAAAAAAGAAAGAGAGAAATATACAATTCGAGTGATCAAAATCAATTAAACAAGTTGAATGATTGACTTTGTTTGGTAATACTATTTAATTTATTTATTATTTTGATGTAAAAAAAAAGTAGAGATTGAAAATTTGAGAAAAATGTGTGTGATTATAAACGGCTTGAGAAATTGTATAATTTATAAACTGATTTATAAATGAATTTATTTTGTTTACCAAACGGATGCTAACAAAAAATAACAAGTAAAAAATTTATTTTAGTTGAATCATTAGCCTCCATTTGGTAACACTTTAATAGTTTATAAACTGATTTATTTATGATTTTGAGATAAAATGTATAGTTGAAAAGTGGAGAGAAAAAAATTTTGTAGTTGAAAAGTGATTTTAGGAAATTGTATGATTTATAAACTAATTTATATACCGTTTAGCAAATGAAGTCGAGCCTTTATTACTAAGTCTATGTTTGGCAAACTATTTAAAACATATTTTAAACAACACAATTTTTCAAATTATTTTTTAACTTTACACATTTTCTTTCTACACTTTTCAATCACACGTTTATCTTGAAAACATAAAATATATATATATATATATATATATATATATATATATATATATATATATATATATTAGGTCACAGATAAAGATTAGTACTATATTTCATACGACCTTATCATATTTTTCACCATCTCCTCGTATGTATGTGATATGAAAGAGTTTTGATAGAAGAGAAGAGAAGAAATATGACAGAATATAATTAGAAGAGTGAGAGGGAGATTGGAATATTCATTAACTTCATAATAATATCCATAATGAATTAATGATATAGACTATTTATAATAGTAGGAAAGTATGAGAAAATGCAACACAACTACCACTAAACTAATTAACAAAAACTAATAAAATTGACATGTTTTGCACGTATCATTACTGTAATGTCCAGAAAATTTTGCTAGAATAGAATAGTTAGTTATACATATTTTACTTAGAATAATTTTGAGAAGTCAAAGGACTAAAGTATTTTATGTTTTGACGACAAATTTATTTTGATTTAAATATTTAATTATTGATAGAGAGATAATTACTGTATCGATATTGGATTCATTTTGTATATCGTAATTAATTAAGAGTCCTGACCTAAGAAAAAAATTATTTTGGATAAAATTACATAAAATTATATTTGATTGAAAGAATTGATGTTTAAATAAAATTCCATAACTTATTCATCAATATCCTATTCCCTATCTTATAGAGGTATTAATGTATTAGAATTAAATCTTCATTATTACGCCCAAGGATGTTATACCGTTTCGACTAACATGGCTTACCAACTGTAACCATTCTCGAACTCAAATTTTGGATGGTGATTTTATCTTTAAATATTTCCCAAAGTCAGGTCAATCACTAGTCGAAAAAATTATACTTTTTCAATATAAAAGTTTCAAAAAAACCTTTTCAATGTACAATCATATTTTCTTTGAAAGTTCATCTTATGTATTAAGTTATGAATTTCCCTATGTGCCAGTGGTTTGTGTTTTCACTTTTTAACGTTTTAAGTTTGAGTGTTTTATGTTTTATTACGCTATTATGTGATCCGAATTAATAGTAATGAAGATCTTGTGGGTAATATCAATTTATTATGTAGATCTACAGAAGTCGGCCATAGGGCTAAACCTTAAGGGGAGAATGATAATGAGTATGACCTAAAGTGAGAATAAGACGGTCGGGTTTCTATCATACTATGAAAGTATGTTATATGCGTATTTTACTTGCTTTTGATATTAAATTGTGAAAATATATATTCATATTCTCATTTCATATTTTAAAATATTTTACAGGCTAATTCGGGTCGATTGAATCTGTGGTGGAATAGTAATGCGGGTTGTCAAGGGGATTAGAATAAATTAAATATTTAAGTTTTCAACTTCAGTTCTATTTATTATTCCAAATATTTTTATTTTATTAAAAATAAAAATATTCTATTACAAATTTTATAAAAACTTGGATGCTAAACTTTTTCTTTCAAGTTTTAAGTTGTTTTTAAATCAAAACTTCATATTACAATTTCTCATTTTAAATTGTTAATGTCCACTATTCACGTTTTAAATTTTATGTTGTAAATGTTGAGGTGTTTAATTCTATTACAAATTTTCCAAAAATTTATGAGTTTCAAAATACAGTTAAGTTTTTGTAAATTTTAACGAAGTAACAATGTGGAAAAGTCCTTGGGATGCTATGTTCAATATCCAACCACTCGTCAATTGACTCAAGGTAGAGGTGTCAAGACGGACGGGCCGACTAGACCCGTGAAAATCGGCTCGGATTGACCCGGGACCGCGGGCCGACCCATGACCCGTGCGGGCGGTTCACGGGTCAAAAAGTTGTGAATCGCGGGTTTTGCGGGTCAAACCTTCGCAGGCCGCGGTTAACCCGCTGGCTCGTAAAAATAAAAATAAAACAAACTGTTTTTATTAAATATGGTAACATTGAAAATCTCTCTTCTTCTAGAAACTCTAATACAACTTTTAAAATAAATTCTTATTTTTTTCTCCCTAATAGCTAAAAAAAATAATGTTTTTTGACAATAGTAATTAGAAATACATTTATCATTTAATTGTTATTTGTTTATATTTTATTTAAATTTGCAAATTTAGAAGTAATTCATATAACATAAACTATAATTTTAAATTCTATGTAAATATTTTATGGTATAAGTATGAATTTATCATTTTAATCATTTTGTATTTAGAAACTTGACAAAAAATTTGCTATAAATATGAAAAATCTATGATTTTATTCATACGAGCTAAATCAAAACAAACCGCGACCCGCATGGGCCAGCGGGCGGGCCTGGGTTGTAGTTCAGAATTTGCGTAACAGGCCCGTAACCCGCAGCGGGCGGACTTTTTTTCAAGCGGGCCGTTACCGAGCTTTTTATTGACGGGTCGACCCGGCCCGGACCACCCGGATTGACACCTCTAACTCAAGGTATGAAATAAAAAGTTATTTTTTTAGCATGATATTGAATTATCTTGCTTTATGTTAAGAATAGTTGAATTTTCACATGTTAAACGTGATTATGATTTTGCAAAGGATGAAGAAGGTTTACATGTGCGAATTTCGAGGACGAAATTTATTTTAAGGAGGGGAGTTTGTAACGCCCATAAACTTTTATAGAATAGAATAGTTAGTTATACGTATTTTACCTAGAATAATTATGAGAAGTCGAATGACTAAAGTATTTTATGTTCTGACGATAAATTTATTTTGATTTAAATATTTAATTATTGAAATATTGGACTCATTTTATAGATCATAATTAATTAAGAGTCTTGACCCAAGAAAATAATTATTTTGGATAAAATTACATAAAATTATATTTGATTGAAAGAATTGATGTTCAAATAAAATTCTATAACTTATTCATCAATATCCATTCCTACACTATTAATGTATTAGAATTAAATCTTCGTTATTACGCCGAAGGATGTTGTACCGTTTCGACTAACACGGCTTGTTAACTGTTCTAGAACTCAAATTTTGGATGGTGATTTTATCTATAAATATTTCCCAAAGTCAGATCAATCACCAGTCAAAAAAATTATACTTTCTCAAAGTAAAAGTTTCCGAAAAACCTTTTCAATGTACAAACATATTTCCTTTCAAAATTGTCTTATGTATTAAGGTATAGATTTCCCTATATGCCAAGTGGTTTGTATTTTCACTTTTTAATGTTTTAAGTTTGAGTATTTTATGATTTATTATGATATTATGTGATCCGAATTAATAGTAATGAGGATCTTGTGGGTAATACCAATTTATTATGTAGATCTACAGAAGTCAGTCATAGGGCTAAACTCTAAGTGGAGAATGAAAATGGGTATAACCTAAAGTGAGAATGAGAAGGCGGATTTCTATCCCACTATGAAAGTATATTATGTACTTATTTTACTTGCTTTTGATATTAAATTGTAAAACTACTGGCACGAAATCTATACTGAGTATATTCGTATGCTCATTCTATATTTTAAAATATTTTACAGGCTAATTCAAATCGATTAAATCTGTGGTGGAATGGTGATGTGGGCTGTCAAGAGGATTTGAATAAATTAAATATTTAAGTTTTCAATTTCAATTCTATTTATTATTCCAATTATTTTTATTTTATTAAGTTAAGTTATAAGGTTTTGGTTGTAAAAAAATTCCGATTTTCATGTTTGACAAAACTATTTCTTTATACCTTTGCAGTTATTTAAGAAAATCAAATTGTTTTTAGTAATACTCAGCGTTTATGGAACCAAAAAATCTAGGGCGTTACAATTCCCGCCTCCTTAACAAACAAAATGCTGAATTTCATTCTGAAGTTTCCGTAATCTTGGGATGATATGAATCTAGTCTTGAAAATATTCATGCTATCCTACAAACAGTAATAGTCGAGCTTCAAGCTCTACGAATCTCACAAAATTCACCAAATTCCTAAATTGAGATCAATTCCTTCGCACCTACCGAACAGTGCAATGAGTTTGATGATTATGGTACTTATGATGGTCCTCTCATCTTTGATGATGAACCTTCTTTGGTCGATGCTTACAACAACTTTGAAAATCTGATGAAAGCTCAAGGATTAAGGCAAGATGTATACAGTTGCTATATCAAGACTCGTTGCATACAACCAACTTTTGTCATTGCATGGTCTAATCTTCTGGGTCTTTATATGAATGTAGGTGATCATAAAGTCTTAACCAGGCTTTCAAGTATTACAAGGAAGCGGTCAAGTTGAAACATAATTTCTCATATGCCTTTCTAAATTTGCGAAATGTTTGTAAGGCTTCGGGAATGCCTAAAGAGGCCATTGTTTGTTATCAACGTATTCTGCAATTACGACCTAACTACGAAATTATTAATTGGAAGCGAAGAAGACAATAAATTATTTCCAAAAAAATAAAATAAAGTAAAATAAAAAATCCACCATTGAGGACAATGGTGTTCTTAATGGAGCGAGAACGAGAATAATATGACATTATGCAAGTAGTAGGTCATTGTTGTAGATGATTAATAGAAACTATAAAATGGATAAAAGCTTTAAAATAGCTTCATATTATTGTTTCATGTTCTAGATTTGTTAGTTATATTACTATTCCTTATTTCTAAATTAGTAGGTTGAATTATTTGATTATCAAGTTGTAATTAATTTATAAATAGTCATTAAGAAGTATTGAATAAATATCATCAATTACAAAAAAATTGTTTTCGTTCACTACCTATTCTATTTTTCCTTTCTTATTCACAAAAATTGTAAACATATTAGTATGGTTAGAAATCAGGTTCAATACAAAGTTGTAACACGAGTGACTTTTGTTGACCAAAATATCTAGAATGACAAAACTAAAGATAATTCATACACAGTATTCCCACTATCGGCTCTAAAAATCTTATCCTCTTCTTCTTCTTCTTCTTCATCATCATCATCATCATCATCATCATCATCATCATCAGCAGGAAGGAAAAAAGAAATGTCAATACTATTACCAAATTCACAGATTCTGTGCAGGTCAGAAATCCAACAGCAGCAGCAGCAATTGCTGAGCAATTCTGGAAATGGCTTAAAATCGTATGGGTTTGGATTTGATAGAAGTAAAAGTGATCAGTGGAAGAAAATTGCAAAGAAAGATTTTATCAAAGCATATAGTTTTTTCCCAGATTTATCAAGACCAACTACTGTTGAAATGGAACCAATTCAAGATTCTGAGCAATTGGATAAAGTTTTGGATAGAGCCAAAGATCTTTCAGAACCCATTATCATTGATTGGTATATTTCTCCATCTTTTTTGCCCTATATATATATATTTTCATTCATATACAAAGTTTTCTCCATCGAAAAGACCAATGGTAGAGCAAAACTAATAACATCATATTGCTTTACAAATTCAAGATAAACGTGACGATCTTCAGATTATTTGATGACAGGATGGCTAATTGGTGCCGGAAATGCATCTATTTGAAGCCAAAATTGGAGAAATTGGCTGCCGAGTTCGATACCAAGTAAGTTCGACGGGTTAATTATTATTTCAATGATAACTAAACTTTACCCTATATTTAAATAGGTTCATATATACATCAAATTTATAAGATAAAATATTTCAGCCTCTTTTTTTTTTCCTTCATGATAGGCTCAAATTTTATTGCGTGGATGTCAATAGCGTATCTAAAGCATTAGTAAAGCGTGGAAACATCTCTGTACGTTTTAAGTTATTATTATAAATCATATTTTCTTATAAATATATACATACATATTCGGCTACTAACAAAAGTTGAACTCTCTTGTTCAGAAGATGCCAACAATTCAGGTGAGTTCAACCCATTATTATTGAATATTTGATTTAATAATAAAAGTAAAAGTAATGGTAATGGTAATTAAATTTGTATGTTTTATTTTGCATTTGCAGCTATGGAAAGATGGAGAAATGAAAGCAGAAGTGATTGGAGGACACAAAGCTTGGCTTGTAATTGAAGAAGTTAGAGAAATGATAAAAAAATTTATATAAAATTTCAATTCGTAATTGTACAGTGTGAAACAATTTTTTTTATCTGGTTTCTTTCGTATAAAAGTATTGCCCATTAATCTCTGTCAAAAATCATTAGCGACAACAACTCCTAAAAGTAAGCACTAAAAGGGGTATAAGAAAGTGAAAAAAAAAAACGTCGCCTGAGAGATTCGAACTCTCGCGGGGAAACCCCATGTACTTAGCAGGCACACGCCTTAACCACTCGGCCAAAGCGACGATTTTAAACATTGTTGTGCCAATATGTAATACATATGTATCTACGTTGCTGACAGCTGATGTACAATATCCCAAACAATAAGGTAGATTATTATGGTACATGTTACAAAAACAAAATCGAAGATCATTTAGCCTTCGTTTGGTAACATTATAAACTGATTTGTTTATATTTTTAGGTAAAAAAAAAAATATAGAAGTGGTTAAAAATTAAAGAGAGAAATTGTATGTAATTAAAAAGCAATTTAAGAAATTGTAGTTTATTTATTTTACCAAATGAATAGCAAGATGACAGTTCAAACAACCAAATACTTAAGAACGATAATTAAACCCAATTTCTTCTATTATTGTGTGAGGGTGAATTTGTTATGGTAACCCTTTTTTTATTATGGTGAAACTAGTTGTCTACTCGTGCAATACACGGATTATATAGTTTTTAAATCATAATTTTGAAAATATCTTGATTCAATCATATCAAATAAAAAATAAAATTTCAATAAAAAATGTTATTTAATTTGAAACTTTAAAAAAGAGAAAAATATTAAAAATAAAAAATGATACATGTACACTAAGTATACAACATCACTAAAAATTTGACACTCATTTAAATTTTTTATATAAACTTTTTTGACTTTTAATTACTTTTTTCTCTGAAAATTTTCCTACCTCATCACCTATTTCTCTTTTAATATGTTATAATTTTTTATTAACTATATTTTTTAATGTGTTGCTTACATATATTTTATTTGAAATCTAATATATTAATTAATATATTTTATTTTTCCTTATTTTTTAAACATGTCAATTTTTGTCAAAATAGTGAAATGATAAATCCTCTGTTTGGTAATAATGATTAGTTTATAAACTTGTTTATTTATAATTTTGAAATAAAAAGTAGTGACTAAAAATTGGAAAGAGAAAACACGTGTGGTTAAAAAATGGATATAAAATAATTAATTGTTTTTGTAGCATGCGTATTGAAGAGTCTACTCATTTATTGATATATTAGAAAGTAAATTTTCAATAATTCTATTTATTTATTTTCAAAATATATTAATTCAATTTTTTTCATTTCTAACTTAACAAATTTATATAGCATATATTTATTTATTTTAAAATATATTAATCCAAATTTTTCATTTTCAATATAACACATTTACTTAGATATGATATGATATTTATTTATGTTCAAATATATTAATTCAATTTTTTCATTTCCTACATAACACATGTTATTGAATTTGAAACTTTAAAAAAAAAAAAACAAAACTAATCAAAATAAAAAATTCTGCATGTACACTCAGTGTACCGTGCCACTCAAAGTTTGGTATTTAATTAAATTTTTTATATAAAATTTCTTTTGACTTTTATTTACATTTTTTCTCTAAAAACTTGCCTACCTTATCACCTATTTTCCTTTTAATATACTATAATTTTTAATTAACTTTATTTTTTAATATGTTGCTTACATATATTTTATTTTTCCATATTTTTTAAATATATCAATTTTTCTCAAAATGATGAAATGATTAAATTTTTTACCAATTTATCATTAGTGGTAAGAGGTTGATAGCAAATAATTAATTATTTTTGTAATATGCTTATTGAAGAACTTACTCATTTATTGACATTTTAGTAAAACTTCAATGATTTTATTTATTTATTTTCAAAATATATTTATTCAAAATTTTCATTTATAACTTAACAAATTTATGTAGCATGTATTTATTTATTTTCAAACATATTAATTCAAAACCTTCATTTTAAATGTAACACATTTACATAGATATGATATTTATTTATATTCAAATATATTAATACAATTTTTTCATTTCCTACGTAACACATTTAAATAGATATTACATTTATTTAGATTCAAATATATTAATCCAACTTTTTCATTTTCGACATAACACATTTACATAAATATCACATTATTTATGTTCAAATATATTAATCTAATTTTTTCATGTTCAATGTAACATATTTACACAATACATTTATTACAACTCTTACTAAATATGTAATAAATAATAATTTTTTCTACAAATATATATATATATATATATATATATATATATATATACATATATATATATATAAAGATGCATTTATTAAAATTTGTAAAACATAAAAAAATTTCAATTTATATTATATTATACATCAAGAGAATCAATATGAGTATAATCTTACCATATAACTTTTGTTATTCTAAAAGTTATTTATTTTTAATGATAAACTGTATAATTATCTGTAAAATAATAAACTTTGATATAACAAAAATTATATATCAAAATTATACAGAAAAATTTAGATAGATAAATTTCACATTTATCAATTTTGTACACATATATTTTACCCTCACAAAAAAGACAAAAGCTGACTGCACTAAAAATGACACGCGACGTGGTGAAAACCTCCTGAGACGAAAACTTATCAAAAGTATTCTTAGAACCATCATCGAAGCACACCTATAATCACTATGCATGCAACAAAAAATATATATATATATATAACAGAATGCCTGTTATGGCAAGGCCAACTAGAAGAAGAATAGAACCACGATTCCATCAATAAATTCCTCCCTCAAACTAGTACATACCATTGTCAAGAAAGAGCAAAAGAACAAAATTGATAACGGCACTACTCAAACTAATGTCTACAGTCTACTCATGACCTTTAAGAATCGAAAAGTTGGCTTAGCAAGGTAATGAGAGCTCTTATTTGGGCTCAACTCAAAGAGCAAGCCAATAACTTCGACATATGTACTCACTATACCAACCAGTCAAGCAGTCCTTTTATGGTGCCCCAGGAGGCACCATAAAAATGCCCACCCACCACTTGGCGACTGAGCAAGCATTGGCCTGACGGCCCAATAGGGGAAGACACGTGTCCAGGGGTACTATATAATTTCCAACCAGTCAAATAGGAGAAAGAATCAGCAAGCATTCTGCTCTTTTCCTACATGCAAAAAGCAAACTACATAAATTGAGCATTACATACGTGTATACAAGATTACTGCAAGAATATAGATGCCTCAAGAGAATACTGGATAATAATAGGATGCAACTTGAAAACGGCCATAGTGCTAACATGCCTTGCCATAGGGCAATACATCTCTTAACTCCATCTTAAACCTCAAGAGTTCAACATGTAGAAAAGGAGCAACTATTAAGCCACGTGACAATAATCACAACACAGCAAACATCTCTTTCATTTTTAATCGAATTTCATAAATTGACAACAATTGGAGAGGATTTTTTTTCCCAAAAGAAAAAAAATACAATTGGTTACACCAACCACACAAGTATGGTCTGCTTGGAATATTGTCAAAGAAAATCCCCCTAATTTTAAGTTTTATACTCGTAAAGATCATGTAACACATTTTGAAACTCAGGGGCTATTAGGCTAAGAAAAATCATATTCCAAAACCAAAGACTGCTCGGATCTTGTGGAAAATAAGATCGCGCCATCCCCTCTCCGTATTTTCGACAACAGTAGCATTTCCATATCTGCATCATCCAATATTCAACATCAGAAATGTTCTTCATCTATGAAATTAAACAACCAAATAAATATGCGAGCAACCGAACCAACCTGTCTTCCTCTGGTACATCAGTGTGAGAGAGATGGATAACGGTCAACCCAGGCACAGGCTCATCGAAACTAAGTCTCACCTGCACCATCAATCATCCACACTTAGTAGATTAACCACTCAAACCTAGAAATACTAGGCGGAAATGCATATTCAATCAACAATTCAGACAACTAATCAATAATAACTTTGTAGGCAAATCATCAAATACATCAATTAAGAATATAACCATCCCATCTTAAGATTATTGAGATAAACTCCACATGACCACACATTTAATGAGCAGTACTAACTTAGCTCTATACAGGCATAAATTATATGGATCCAGCTTTCCATAAGAAAACTGAAATTACTGCTGAACAATTCACCTCAATTGTCACAATTTCACATACAAATTCCCCAATGAAATGACATTTTTTACAGTTCATAGTAAAAAGATAAGATTAGACATTAGCAATGACTAAGAAAAACATTTAGGGAATAGCATACCGTGGACACAATGCCATCAGGCCAGCTCCCAAACCGCCACTTCTGAACAATCAACTTGCCTTCTTGCAAATCTACATTAGTCCCGGTAACTGACCCGTCAAAAATACTGAATTCCCCTCCCACCTCCTGACTTATCCGGGCATTGCTCTGTGTAAAACCCTTCCACCTATTCTCATCCATCAATATCTCATACAAATCCCTCGCCCTACAGCTAAACTTCTCGCTCATTGTTATAGTCTTAAACCCTTCCTTCCTCTTCTCCTTTTTACTCTCCTTTCCACTCGTATTGTTCACAGAATTGTTGTTCAGGGTGTTATTACCATTACTCGCGGTGGGTTTCTTTGGGGCAACTTTCTTAACCTCCAAATCATCCTTTGCAGGCCCGCCTTTGGCCATTGTATCAACATATTCCCTGATTTTCTCGAACACGAACGGCTTACCCTTTGCCAAAAATGCTTCTTTCAATCGTTTCCCGATCGGCCCATCGTCCTTAATCGAAATCTTAATCTCTGGATCCTCCCCAGCATTCTCATCCGAAATATACGGCACTTCAACAGATCCCTCAGTGCGTAATACAGAATTTCCATCAGAATCTTTCGCCTCCGCTTCATAAGAAAGAATCAGGTGGAGCTCGTACCCAGGAATAATTTTACCCTTCCTGACATTGACATAAGCCTCTCCCTCGAGCTTTGTAAGCTCTTTGGTATGGATATAGAGATTTCCTTCGCCATTGAGGATGGATTTGTTGCAGAGAAGGTCTGTTAGGTAAATTCTCGACCATTCAAGGCAGTCAGTCTCCGCCCAGTGCCAGTTGTGGACATTGGCGCCGTCGGGACGGTCCTCCACGATCCACCGCTTGTCTCCCTCTCCCAATCGTGCCATTATTGTGGGATTCACTGCGTGCGTGTTGTAAAGGTGATGGAAATGGAAAATTTGAGTGGATTTTAAGAAAAGAAGAAATCCAGAGATTTCGAGGAGAAGAAGGGTCTAGAGATTTGCCCCTACTTGATTTTGAAAATTATGGCTTTCTCAGCGCAGCTAAGTTATATGCGGGATTCGAATCTCGAATATTAAATTTATATCTTGCTGTAAATCGGAGTTACTCAAACTTTGATCTTACCATCAAATACTCAACCTTAAATTTGAGAGGCATAACCTGCGCTCCTCAATCAATGGTTCAGAATAGGATCAGAGGCCCTCAAAGTATGGACTACACCCCTCACGGATTTGTCAATAATGTATTGCTTGATTTTCATTAAAATTTTCTATTTTTTTTTTACAATCTCAATCTCAATCTCAATTATTAATTAAAAGTAAATCCACAATATTTAACTTTTCAATCAAATTTCAACATCAATTCTCCTAAAAATCATTATTCATTAAAAAAAACATTTTTTAAACAATATCATCCACACTAAAGTTTAAAAAGAGTTTTTTTGAAATGTATAATAATTTTTTGAAAAATGAATGATTGAGATTTGGTTGAAAAGTCAAATATCGTAGGCTTGACTTTTAAAATATGGTTGAGATTAAAAAAAAGAGAGAGAGAGAGAGAGAGAGAGAGAGAAAATTTTGTTGAGAATCAAAAAAGGCTAAATATAATATTATATCAAAACTAAAAATAAAAAATAAAAAATCTCCTTTTTTAATCATAGATTCTCCTAAAAATCATTATTCAAAATTAAAAAAAAAACATTTAAAAAAAAAAAAATCAAACACACCCTAGCCTCTGTTTTTTAATGTAATCGTTATAATTTATAAATAACACAATTTCTCACACTACTTTTTATCCTCACGTTTTTCCTATTCACTTTTTAACCACATATTTTACTTCAAAAACATAAATAAATTAATTTATAATTGCTTCAGTATTTCCAAACAAAGCCTGAGGAGTGGTTGCAAAGTGTGATTTCCTTTCATCCTTTCCAAATTCGATTTTACTTGGGGGTGGGCGCGGGTGGTTCGGTTCAAATATCTCAAGAATTGGAACCGAATCATACTTTTATATTCATGTAAAATGGAACCATTCGGTTGCATTGAATCCCAAGAACCAAATTAGAATCAAACCATTCGATTTTGGTTCAATTTCGGTTCTGATTCGATTCTACAATAATAATTATTTTTTGGGGGTCTTATCGAGGAGTATCATGACTCGGGAAGCAAGCCAATAACTTAAAATAAACTTCTACTGAATATACCAAAATCAAGGATTTTGAAAATCCTTTCACCTCGAAGAATGTATAGGATTCTTCATGAAATAGAAGATATTCATAAACCAAAAAAAAAGAAACAAATGGCCTGAAAGGTTTTTCGAGTATGGCAAGAAGCCATACAAATTGATAGTAAACATGTGGAGTTTTAAATGCATTATTATTAATTTTTTTATAATTGTATTTAAATATTTAATTAACTCCATCGTAGTCATTTACAACTTCGTTTATTAATAAGTTAGTTTCGTTCTATTTTCATTTACTAAGAATTTTAGTACAAGTATGAAGTTAAAGATTACAATGAGATAGAGACGTAACAAGTTTCATAAAAAGAATATAATCATTTTCACTTTACCTAAAAAAAATTATAAATTCTTTTGATTTTTAATTTTAGGACAATCAATTAAAACCATAAAAAAATAAACAAGGATCAAAGAACTGGTTCTAACTTCGATTTTTTAGTTCTAAAAGCGGATCGATTCTCGATTCCAAAATCAATTTCCTATTTTATTTTTTTAAAATCATACAGTTCGGATTTTTGCGGTTCGGTTCGGTTTCGATTCGGTCATATCGATTTCCTTTTTTTTTTTTTTTTGCTCACCCCTAATTATACTACTTGTACTAAAAAGTCTTACTAATTAACTAGTGCACCACCCCCCCCCCCCCCCCCCCCGAATACTTTTTTTAAAGCAAATACAATTAGTGTAACTTATTTTATAGAGTGTGAATTTGTTAAAAAAAGGTTGAACGCCAACTTAAGCCCCCACCCCCCCCCCCCACCATACTTGTCTTAAGGATTGGTGGAGGATGTAAAATCGCATGTTATGTTTCAAATTGGCCAGGGTCTGCATACAACCCACTTGACTGACAAAGTGTCTAGCAATTTCAAACTTGTGACATCTGTGCTGCATGCGTTTGTAGATTTCCAACATTTGCGAGTTAGGATGTGCCTTAGGGGCGAGTGTGAATTTGTTCACCCTTACAAAAGAGGGTTATGGTTATCCTCTTTTGAGAGTAAAAAATTCGTGTATAAATTGATAAATCTGAGATTTTTCGGTCCGTATTATTAAATTAATCGAGAGCTTCGATATGAGTATAATCTTGATATATAATTTTTTTCATTTCAAAAGTTACGTATTTTACAAATAATTAAGCAAATTATCACTATAAATAAATAAGTTTTAAAATAGAAAAAGTTATATGTTAAGATTATACTCATATCGAAACTTTTGATGTATAGTAAATATAATGAAAACAGAAAAACTTATGGGTACTCGGGGGGATGGATTCTCATATGTGCCATAGACCTAGTCATGGCTTGCTCTGGAACATGTATTGATCATATTAGTCTATGTAGTCCATATACTCTAAGTTGCTCCCTAGCGAAGGATGACATTTGGGGAAAGTTCCCCTCTGGAGACCAGTGGGTCATCAACCCATGGTCCATGTGAAGGACAAAAGCAGGTGCATGTGGTCGCGAGTAAGTGCTCACTGATGATGTAGTTGAGTCAGTGAAGGGGGGATGGCTAGCGTGCGTGATCTAAATGTAGTTGTTCCAGTAGCTAATGGTAAGTCTGCGTTGTGTTTTGCATGCAGTCTCCCAAGCCATCCCGTCAATATCACCATGGATCTGTGCACTCACATTATCTGGACTCGAGATATGAATAGATGAAGTTGTGGAAGTCTGAGTGCTAGAGGGCTTAGGGACTATCCCCCACCAAAGAGTTTGAGGATCAAGTCCTCAATGACAAATCCTATAGTAGATGTGATCTTCACACGATGCTTGCCCAATAAGTGGTCTATCAATAGCTGTTTAACGACAAATTGTTATGTACCTATCTCTACCAAAAGATCATGTGCAAGAACATGTGGCACTATCCCTGTATGACCGAACCTCTGTGACGATTAGGCAGTCTCTGTATGCACTTCAGCTGGAGGGGTAATAATGTGTGAAAGTGTAGGTGGCGCCTCTATAGCAGGTGCAATTGTATAAGGTGTAAGATTGGTAGGGATAGGAGGTACCTCAATAAGAACCTGTGGAGTTAGTTCAAACACCATAGGGTTGGGCGTGGGTAGGGTTGATTTTTTGTCCAACCCAACACAAATCAATTATGCGTTTAAACCCAACCCAACCAAGTTTCGACCGAGTTGGGTTGGACAGTTTGGGCTAAAGCCCAATGGCAAAAATTATTGAAAATGAGAAGGATGAATATGGACCTTCCAGTCTCATTGGGTCATTTATGCAATATGGGAAGGATGATAGAAGAAATGGAAAGTAAGCTGAGGAATTCTTTGTTACCGCTTTATTTTTTGGAGATCTATCTTGATCTTATTAAAATTTATTTATGTTATAAGATCTAACAAGGTTTTACGACTATAGCCCTATTGCATTCTTTCCAAAAACCGTGAATGATGTATTCAAGATAATGCGTGCAGACAAAGAGGAAAGGAAAGCGAAGAGAAGATAAACATACCTGTCATAAGTAATCAACATGAATAAGAAGAAGCATCATTTCAACAATTGGTGGTGGTGATTGGTTGTGATTGGTGGTGCAAGCTGTGACGCACGGCCAGATTTTCGAATTTTTCGTTTATTTTCGAAGTTCGAATGCCAACACTTGGCGTATAAATTTTTTTGAAATACTTTGATTTTCTTTTCTTAAATTAGTGACGTAAACGATGTCACTTGACTGAGATTTTAAAATCAGTTCATTTTAAAATAAAATCCATTCATTTAAAAAGTAATAAAACATTTAATAAAAGATCTTGACTTTAAAATATTTTAGATAAAAGTAAAAATAATAAAATACCGAGTTTGGCATCTTAAACACAAGACCTTATTCAGTGAGTCAATAACTCACAGGTCGTCGCCTAGCGCAGCACTATCTGTCTCGCCGTCTGAAGATCCGCATCAATCCCCTTCTTCATTTCTATTATTACCTGAAATATTAGATGTGTCGTGGAATGAGCATACACTTTCCCAATGAGTGAAGTATGGTGCATATGTATTATTGCACGTAGACAAGTTAACCTCACATATTCAAGATTCGTGCAAGTTTTACTTATCAACCAATCAACTATATATTCACGTTGCGTCAAGTTCAAGTCGAGTTCTATATTCACGTCAAGCCATATATCCAAATCAATTTCAATCCCAAGTCAAGTTCAAGTTAAGTCAATTTAAATTATATGTATTTTGAGTTATATCTAGTCCAGTCAAGTCAATTTCATATATTCAAATCAAGTAAAAATTAACATATTCTAGTTAAGTCAAACTTCATATATTTATGATCGCATCTTACATATTTTTAAACCAGTAAATTCTAATACTCAAATCATATAGTCAAGACAAGACAAGTCGAGGCAAGACATTTATTCAAGTCGAGATTCCTGAAAATCATTAACAAGATTAACCATATCGTGATCCAATCACTAGACTCCGTGGCACGTATATCAAGACAAGCACTATGGCGTATTAACAAGCGAGATAGAGTAACTGTAATACCAAGAAGTTTCTTTTTATGTAATGCTTAATAAAAGCATGAAAATCCTTTTTATGCCATAAAATGCATTTAATAACATATTAACAAGTACATGTGTGATATCAAGTACAAATACCATTCACAATTTCTATAAATAGTCGGAACAAAGATTACTCATGATGTATCACACTATTCAAACAATAATGATTCAGTTATCATGTATTTATACATGTATCAATACTTAACAGAGAACATAAACTTTTCATGATTTCAATGTATTGATACATAAGGTTAATACTTTACAAACAGATGGCAAGTGAACTGTTTAAAGTCAATTTATCATTTTAATATATGTTAAACAAGAACAAAAATTATTCAAGAAATCCAAATAATACAGTTAGTGATGATAACTTTGATCATCCCCTTTAAACAAGTCATTTCTTTCCAAGTGGATTAATAAGTGTTAGCGAGAATAAACTCAGTTAACCAACTAGATATCTATTAGTGTTAAGCTAACATTAGCGATAACAATACCAAGATTAAATATGAAAAGCTTATAATGAGATCATATTAAACTTATATCAAGTAAAACATATTCCTATAACAAGATCATATATTTTATATATTCAATGTACAAAAAGTAAACAATTAAACATATCCCACTCACCTTAATCCAGAAGTGCCTAAACAAGGTTCCCTAAATTTCTGCTTCATGATGTATCAATACAATGTGTAATACCCTGGTTCACGTATTTTTTTTAAAGGTTACTAAGTTTTATAACTATTTTCTTGTGTCTTTGATTATATATTGTTGAATTTTTTTTATATTATAGTATATAAGAATGGAATTGGTGAAAATAAGGACCAAAATTATGAAAGTTCCGAATTTGTCGTTTTTCCCGGTATTGCATAGAATCGCGAAGAAGTTTCAGGGATTAGATTGAACGGGAACCTAAGATTGAGGACCAACTCGTCGATGGATGGGAAGGAAGAAAAAAAAAAGAAAAGAAAGGGGAGCTCCTAAGTCGGTTAAGAGGAGAGAGAAAGAGATAGGAATTGATGCGAATCCAGGGAATCAATCGAGTCAAAGCCAAACAAGTCAACCATCTATCAGAATACCGGTTGGGCCCATGACAAGATCCAAGGCTAAAGAGGTCCAAGAGTCGATGGTGGGACTCATTTTCAAGCTCCAAAATCAAGTCCACATGGAATATAGCAAGATCGAGGTCAATTGCCTAAGTTTGGAAGCTCTGGACATTTCGATCGACCGAAAGTCACTCCGGTCGACCGAAACTCTGCAGGATTTTGAGACGTAGCTTCAGGCGGGTTCGGCTGAGCTCTGTACGACCGAAAGTGCTATTTCAGTCGACCAGGTGTTCGACCGAAATAGTTTCGGTCGACCGAAAGTTTCCCGAATGTAAATACGGGATTTTTTGTGCAATTTCGCAAACTTCTTGTTTTTTTTCACTTTGTATATCTTTTGTAAAGTTGCAAACCCTAATCAGTGGGTTAAAATTGGGTCAAGATTCTTCATTTATTACCTTTTTAGCTTTCTTGGGTTGATACAAAATTATTGTGGGAATTTTTGGTTTAATCACCAAAGGGGTTCGCATCATTTGGTATCAGAGCTTGGCTCTAAAATTGGTAGTCCTATCTTTACATTTATTGTTGTTGTTCTTGATATAAAAAAAACGAAAATTACAAAAAAATTTGGGGGAAATTTATTTGCCCATGAATATTTCATGATTCCTACATATTGGGCATTCTTGTTATTACCAATTTGAAAGTTTGTTGGGGATACATTTGAACAAACACTTGAAAATCCTAAACTAGTCAGTTTACATCCTAAGTGTTTGACAAAATGTTTCAAAGAGTGTTTTCATATTGAAACCTACCATTCAACTACCAAACACATTCCTAATTGAATTCCTTGTGTCTTACCTCAAGTTATTGTGACTATACCCTTGAAAATCTTATTGGTCTAGTTCAATTCCTTACTTCCTTGTATAATAGCAAGCAACTAAGTTCTACTTGTTGTTGTGTCAATCCTTCCTTTACTGTTTGTGGAATTTATGCTACACAAGAATTGAATTCTCAATTTGGTTGAATTACGTTCCTTGGAAAGTTTGGGTAAGAAAGTGAGGAGTGGTAAAAGGCAAGAGTGGTGAGCTCATTAGAGGGAAAAAGCCTAATTGAGTGAAACACGAGCAAACATAATTTTTGAGGACACTTGCACACTTACACTCCATGGCTAATACACATACTTCGAGTGGACAAGATTCTAATGCACAGACTCAAGAGTTGAGAGATATGATACAAGCTCTCACGGTTACCATGACGAATATGGGGGGAAGATTGGAGGGGAGGTTAGCAAGGTTGGAGACTAGGAGGGAAGCTCCACCCCCAAGGGATGATAATGTTAGGAGGGGTGATGGGAGAAGGCCTAGAGATGAGTATGAGGATGATGATATTGACGATGATGAATTGGAGAGTGAAGGAGGTGGTGACCAAAATTGGAACATGGGTAGGAATAGAGGAGGTAGGAATGTGAGGGGAGTTGGTCGAGGTCATGGGAGGAACCCTAGGGGTAGGGATGGAGTGCATGGTAATCTTGGTAGTATCAATATGAAAATTCCTTCTTTCCATGGGAAGAGTGATCCGGATGCCTATTTAGAATGGGAAAGGAAGATGGAATTGATCTTTGAATGTCATAGGTACTCCGAGGATAAAAAGGTTAAGTTAGCGGTAGTGGAGTTTACCGACTATGCCTTAGCTTGGTGGGATAATTTATTACTCACTAGGAGAAGGAATTTAGAGGGTAGTGTGGATACTTGGGATGAATTGAAGAGACTTATGAGAAAAAGATTTGTACCAAGTCACTACTATAGGGGGCTCTATCAAAGACTACAAACTCTTACTCAAGGAACAAAAGGGGTTGAAGATTATTACAAGGAGTTGGAGAAAGCTTTGATGAGGGCCGACATAGAGGAGGATAGAGAAGCCACTATGGCTCGATTTATGAGTGAGTTGAATATGGAGATAGCCAATGTGGTTGAATTACACAATTATGTTGAGATAGAGGAGTTGGTACACATGGTCGACTGAAATATTGAGAGTACATATGTCCTATTTTGTGTATTGAGAGTTTATCTTGTGTATTGAGAGTTTATCTTGTGTATAAAGAGGGGAGGAAAAAGATACACAAGATAAACTCTCAGTATTGAGAGTTTATCTTGTGTATTGAGAGTACATATGTCCTATTTCAGTCGATACTGCCATGGGGACATATGTACCCGATCAACTTGTATATTGAGAGTTTATCTTGTGTATTGGTTGTTGTTTTTGTTTATTCCACAAATCTTGGTATTTGTCTTAATCTCTCCATTGGGTTAGGGTTAATTTTCCTTAGAATTTTGGTTGGGTTAAACTTGTGTCAAAATTCTTCATTTATTACCTTTTTTAGCTTTCTTGGGTTGATACAAAATTATTGTGGGAATTTTTGGTTTAATCACCAAAGGGATTCGCATCAGGAATTGTTAGATATTTTGTAATCTAATTAACTTGTCTCTTGCCTTTAATTATTTATTATTAAACCACTACACAAAAACAGCAAATGAGAGCTTAGAAAGGGAGAGAGAAGGCCGAAAATTTGAGGAAGAAAAAGGGAGAAAACCTAGCAAAATTTTTGGAGAAGAAGGAAAAAGGAAGATAGGGAAATCACAACAAGGTAAGAAATGTTTTTCTTCTTTGAGTTTCTTGAATTTCTACAAGTTGAAGGAATTTGAAAACCTAGGGATTATGAAATTTTGGGATGGAATTGAAGAATGAATCATAATCTTGTTCATATGTTTCTTTTGGTATAGAAATTTCCTAGAAATTAGAATTTAGCAAATATGATGAAATTATGTTAGTTTCCATATCAAGTGGGTTAAGAAGCATGAAGGTGAATTATGAACTTATTTCTTATAATGTTGGATCTCATGAAATTGGTATTTGAATGGGAAATGATATATGTGAAGGAAGAAATGGAATTTTTGATGAAATTGGCTTGAATTCCAAAATGTAGAAAAAGGGGGTATGCTGAATTTTTTTTAACAAAGATAATGTTTGGTCTAAAAATTATAGAACCATCACCAATTACATGAATTATAGGATTTATGATGATTACCAATGTAAGGAAACCATAATTACTTGTGGAATTGGGAAATACATAATATAAGTAAGGTATAGAAAATGGTAGAAAATTCTTGGAAAGATTGGAATGTAAGTTGGTTTACATTGTGTATTACAGGTGAAATTGAGGAGATTGGAAAAGCATACCAACCAAACTAAAATATGGAACTGTGAGTGGAAAACTCTCTTTCTTACTCTTTAGAAAAGAAACTATTTATGATGTTTTCTATGATTTTCATAAATGTTATGACTTATCTTTGAAAAGTTTTATATGATATGAATGACATTTCATGATTTTGAGATAATGTGAAAGTGATGAAAAATGATGTGAAGTGTGAATTGTTAATTATGATTTTAATGTAAAACTTTGCTAAGTGATACTCGATGTTGATAAGTAAATGCCTCCTACGGGAGAAGGGGTCTAGGTCTCAAGCTGTTTAAATATGCCTCCTACGGGAGAAGGGGCCTAGGGCTCGAGTTGTTTAAATATGCCTCCTACGGGAGAAGGGGCTTAGGGCTCAAGCTGTTTAATTATACCGCCTTGGCGAAGGGGCCACAGGCTACCAGTGGCTCCAACTGACACATTGCGTGCATGTGGTTTGATATGATGAAATACAATCGATGAGTTTATGATATGAGAACTTTGGTGAATTTTGTATTGTTGTTATATGATGATTTTTTATTTATTTACAAAAGTATATGTTGAATATATTGATAAATGATTTTTTTCTTGATTTTTTTACGGAAACAAATTTTGGGAAAAATGATTTGTTATTGAGTTTTTCACTTATTGAATTTATTAGCTCACCTACTTTTCCCCATATAAATTTCTTTCAGGTGACAACTGAAGTTGAGCAACTTCTGGTACGCTTAGCCTGTGACATCAAGTTTAGAAAAGAAAAGGTGGACATGATCACATAATGTTAATTTTGAACACTTTTGTCTTTTGAAAACTTTGTAAATTTTATGGGTTGTAATTATTTCATATGTCATGTAAATATAGTTGAACTCCTCCACGTGTTGTTTTATACGAATATAGGGAATGTGTTTTGTAAACTAACTTCATCGATATTGAACCGTGGGTGGAACTACTTATATGTTGAGAATTGTGATTTAAAATTATTTTTGAAAAACAAGGTAATATATGTGTTAATTATTAAGGGCAAATATTGTCAAATTATTTAAGAAAATTTTAGATTTTACGAGCCTAGATGATAGGTTTTGAATTTTTATTTACAATCTATCATCGACGCATGTCTCTCTTCAAGTCTAATAAAGGTACTTGGGGTGGGACATGTCACAATGTATCAATACATGTAGTTGGCTCAACATCTCCAATACTGGTTTCTGGGATTTCTCACAAGCTTAACTATATTTGGCAGATCATAATTTTATATAGGATATCAAGAACATATAATTATATTAACAAGTCTTGGTCCTAATAAAAGATCAAACCTACGTCTTGGAATTCAAGTATTTTGAAGGGAGAAACCATTCTTTTTCTTATCATTTCTCGGCTAGCTTTTTGGTGTCTGAATCCAATAGAAATGCATGGCTATTTATAGGTGAAATTGATTGCACCAATTGGGAGAAATTTATGTTCTATAAGATTGAAACCAAAAGTTTCCGACTTGATCTTTCTTTCCATTTAAGGAATTGACCAGATCCTTATCTCCAAGGGTGGAAGAAGGAGCTGTAACTTGTAGATTAGGTGACTATGCAAAGCTATAAGCATTTGTGTCAATTGGAGAGCCACCTCATGCTTAAAGTTTTGGAAGAATTCAGTTTAATGGGCAGTGTTTTGAGCTAAGACTCGAGGTACCAAACGGAGTCTAAATCTTGGTTTCTTGATACCATTTCGAAGAACACATGGAGTACTTTCATGCACAATTTACGGCATGAGAAACGGATAACCGGGGAGAAAGTTATAGTCTCCCGAAATTGGTCATTAAAAACTATTTTCGGGTTACCCTTTTTACTGTCTTAACTTTAAAAATTCACCGAGAGCTATTCGTTGGTTAGAATAACAAACCGTTTTCATATTCTCGAAGTTCACTCCGAGAAATTATCCGTACATGTATCACATGTAATCAAATAAGGTCGTAAATGCTAGAAAAATCTCGAACAAAGGGACACTTAAATATATTTTTGACCTAACTTATCTTTATTTAATATTTTCATTTTTCTTTCGTTAAAATGTGCTTCATTACGTCATAATAGATAATAAATGACGTCAAATTTTTTGGACCGTTACAATCTTCCCATTTTAAAAGAATTTCGTCCTCAAAATTAATTGAAGGGAGAGAGTAGGTCACATATACTTAGTCAATGAAGAAGTATACCTCAAATAAGATATGGGGATCAAGACAAAGATGTAATGACCCGAAAAATTTGACGTCATTTATTGTCCCTTCTGACGTAATAAAAGCATTTTGTAATTTATGTAATTATTTTGGAATGAAAAATAATAAAAGTTACGACAAAAATGTATTTTTATGCCTATCTTCCATAGACTCGTTTGATCACGCTCAACCTCATTTGATTACATGTGATATATGTACGGGAAAGTTCTCGGAGTAAACTTCGAGAATATGAAAACGGTTTATCATTTCGACCAATGGATAGCTCTCGGTGAATTTTTAAAGTTAGGACGGTAAAGGCGGTAACCCGAAAATAGTTTTAAGTGACCAACTTTGGAAGGCCATAACTTTCTCCTCGGTTATCCATTTCTTACATCGTAAATTGTACATTAAAGCACTCCGTGAGTATTTCAAAATGCCAAGAAACCAAGATTTAGACTTAGTTTGATACCTCAAGTCTTAGCTCCAATATGGCCTCTAAAAACTGAATTTTGGAGAAAAGAAAGCATGAGGTGGCACTTTGAGGACACAGCTGCAACTGTAGGCTTCATTAGTCATCCAACCTAGTGAACCCGGCTCATACTTGCTTCTTCCGCCTCCTGCTTGGAAGTAATAGCTTGAAATATTTTAATTAATTCTTAATCTCAAAGAAAGGGATGAAAATCCCATACGGCCATGACCTTGTTCTTCTTATGCATCCCTTCATCTCTATAAATAGCCACAACCATGCATGAAGATCTCACACAGAAATATTTGCCAAGAAATCATGTGAAAGAGAGTTGATGATTTCCTTCCTTCTTCCAAAATCATAGAATTCCAAAGTAAAGATGTGAGTTTGATTTTTTGTTAGGATTAAGATATGTTAATTCAATAACAAATTCTTATTATCCTTAAATGAAGTTCTGCACAATCATATTTATTTAAAGCCTTGAAGGAATCCTAGAAAATAAGTCTAGAAACGCTGAAATTATTTCAAGTATCGATACATTGAGAGCATGTATCGATACATATACCTTAGACAGCATGTATCGATACATCTACAGTAAAAATTAGGACAGACAGCATGTATCAGTACATATAACTGCATGTATCAATACATGTGACAACATCAATACCTCTACAAAGTAAAGAGCTTCTTTTCGACCATTTTGGATTGAGGTAATAATAGAAAAAGAAAAATGGATTGGAGTGGATCTTCATACGGCGAGACAGATAGTGCTGCGCTAGGTGACGAACTGTGAGTTCTGGACTCACTGAATAAGGTCTTGTATTTGAACTGTCAAACTATTGTTACTTTTATCTAAAATATTTTAAAGTCAAGATCTTTTATTAAAAATTTTATTACTTTTTAAAATTGTTACTTTTATTTAAAATATTTTAAAGTCAAGATCTTTTATTAAATATTTTATTACTTTTTAAATGAATGGATTTTATTTTAAAATAAAGTTATTTTGAAATCTCAGTCAAATGACGTCGTTTACGTCACTAATTTATGAAAAGAAAATTAAATTATTTCCGAAAATTTTATACATCACGTGTTGCCATTCGAACTTCGAAAAATAAACAAAAAGTTAGAAAATCTGGTCGTGCGTCACATGACTTCGGCAGGGTATGGGTTCAAATCCTATCTTTGGTATGGATGAGGCTCCTTGCAAGCGTAGTTAAATAACAAGTTATTAACTCTACTCTACTGAGGCACATCCCACGATTTACATCTTCTACAAATCCTTAGGACAGTGACTGTAAGCAGGGGAGGAGCCCATTCATGCCCAGTGCGGTCTATGGACCATGCTGGACTTTGGACATCCAGCCCAGGCCCAAAAAAAATTCAGAAATTTTGGCCCAAGAATAACTCTTTTCCAAACACATATACCATTCCAAACCAAATCAGAACTCTTTCCCCAACATACACATATACCACCCTCCACCTGTGTCGCCCGTCCTCATTTCGCTCCCACCTCGTACGGTCATTCCGAGTCCAAGTCACGAAGAGCGAGGTGTCGCAAGTCTGGATTCCTGCCTTAGCTGAGCTCTGTCGATGGCGACTGAAGAAGTCCTCCAATGCGGCGCTTCTTACTACCTTAGCTTTGTCGATGACGACTGGCTTACTACGACACTGCCTTAGCTCGCGCCTCGAGTCTTCAAAGTTTAACCTCCGCTGACCGCTACTCAGCCTGCTCCAGTGCTCATTGCTCCGCCTCCGCCTCCACCCCTGCTTTGCTTCATAATTCATTGTTCAATTCATGGTTAGCGCCTAACTCCTAAGAACATTGATTCACTGAAGTTTAACCATATGGAATGCTTGCTTCTGTGATTTATTTGGATAAATTATGTAATTATTAACTTATTTGAACAACTAATTTAATTAATAACTATGTTATAATTTATATAAATAACAAATTGAATAATGATTGATGATTATTGTTTGGTACTCTAATTAATTATGTTATAAATTAAATTTGGGGGTTTTTGGTTAATTGGTTTAAATGATTTGATTAATTTTGATTTGTGTGTGTTTTAGGACACCCCAATGGTCATTTTTATAGAGCATGAAAGGTTATGGACGAAGTGGTGTGGATCAATCCATGTAACCCTTCCAAACATTGCAACTCTTCAAAAAAACACACATTTTTCGAACAATCGTACGACCGCACGCTTACAACCCGTGTGACCGCACGGCTTTACACTAAACAAAGATTTAATCATTTTTTATGTGTGATCGCACGGTGCAATCGCATGGGAAAATTTTTGACCATATTTTCGTCATTTTCCGTAATTTCGCATTCATTCGATATTGGTTTCGAAATGTCAAATATACTCTTTAATGCATGCAGAGAAATCTAAATTCTCTTTCGGGGGCATTGCCCTCGAGACCCCAAGACTCCCGCGATTTAACCGAGCAGGTCGATCCCGGTTTATGCGCCCCGAAGTGGCAGACTAATTTGCCTAAACGGATTGAGTCGGGTTTGAGTATTTGGTCGAAATCTATACTTTAGTCAGTTTTCAATACTTAACCAATATCCAACACTTTCGAATTATTAATTAATTTCAAGATTCACATTGCAATAAAATTTTCAGAAATGGCAACTCTATATAATCCATGCAGCGCGTACCTTAAAATTTTCCAATGAGGAAATATATAGTTATTATATAGGTATGTACAGATCAATATATATATATATATATATATATATATGTTGCATATTGTTGACTGGAATTTTGGATGAATCAGAAATTAGAGTAATATCATTAGACAAAGAAAATAAATATGAACAACATTAGAAGCTAAACTCGTTGTCATTGGTAGAGCAATATTTCTACATTCAAAGGCTTCTGGAAAATCATATATTTTTCTTATTCTGCAGTTGTTGTTTTCTCGATGTGGCTTGAAAATTGAATAGAGTACCTCTTTGATCACTTAATTTCAATTTGTCACGATTAGCCCTGTTCAGTAACATTATTTGATTTATAAACTGATTTATTTATGATTTTGAGGTAAAAAATAATTGTTAAAAATTGGAGAGAGAAAACGTGGATGGTTAAAAAATTATTTGAAAAATTGTGTAACTTAAAAAAAAAAAAAAAAAAGGTACAGTGTGGCTAAAACTATTTCAGTTTATCTTCATGGCACAATTAATGACTCCGTCAGATCTCATCGCTCATATGGTCACTACTAATACACCGTATCCACACCAAAACAAAAGCAAGTAGAAATGGATGAAATATTGTCGAGTATAGAAATATTCAAGGTTAAGTAGGATATTAATGATCTACTTTTTTTTTTTTTTTAATTAGTGGTCATTATTTAGCCTCCGTTCTGCAAACTTTTTATAAATGTGTATACAAACGAAACAACTCACTTTTTTAACTACACATTTTTCTTTAAATTACTATAATATTTTGCTTTGAAAACACATCATGTTTATAAACAAAAATATTTTACAAAACAGAGGGGTTTTTATTATGATTAAATTATTCCAACTGATTAATCATTAGTAATCCTACCTTATCATTAAAATAGTTATTCACAAGTTGTTTGTGCATGCTCAGCTAATAGTTCATTATCCACTCGTTATATAATTGAAAATTGATGTCCTTTGCACCTGGAACATAGTTCAATTGATAAAAGTTAAAGTGATCAAAAGTTTGTATTGTTGATAGCCACAAAGTGGGAGTTCAAATCCTGATAAATGCTTTGAATTGATCTCTTTGTGATGAAAATTAGTTGACAAGCTTCAGATCTTAACTAACTAAGTCACATTCTGCGATTTATCTCATCTACAAGACTCTATGGGCGGGGCAGTAGGGGCCGTAAAGGTTGCGGTTAAACCTTTTTGAAAATTTATGTCCTTCAATGGGTTTTTAATTGAGAAGATAAATATCAAATTCATTATTTATTTAAAAAACAAAATATTAATAAGTGTCTAGATTTTAGTGAACAATATACAAAAAAAAGTATATTTTTCTTATTTAAAATGTTTTGTACTAATTAATTCATATTATTAAACTACTTATTAATTCATATTATTAAACTACAACATGAATATAACAGTACTGTTTGGTTTATAAACTGATTATTTATGATTTTGAGGTACAAAGAAATGGTTGAAAATTGGAGAGATAAAATGTGTGTGATTAAAAAGTGATTTGAAAAATTGTACAGTTATAAATTAATTTATAAATCAATTTATATTATTTACCAAACGGACGCTAAATACTTGACTATTTTTTACTTTGACATCAATTCGACTCTCACTAAAAATAAATGCACTTTCGAGAGCAACTCCGACTGTGGTGTAAATTTGATGTCAATTTACACCTTCAAAAATCACTTTCATATCCCAATATATATCTCGGTAGATCTAGATAAAAAATGTGTAGTGCCCCGAGTTCTAAATACCCAGTTCACCACGTCATCGTCTGGTCTAACTTTTAAAATAATATTTTAGCGGAAGAAATAACTGAAATTCATTTTTGGCAACATTAAATACACTGTAATGGTCAATAAAACTTGAAAACATTTATGAAACAATTCAAAATAATGAATCGAGCCATTAATAATACAAAACATTCGGCAATGCCATAATTTCTCAAATAATTGAAAATCTCAAAATAATCAAAGTTTAGAAATATGGATCATCAAAATAAGATTCTCAATTATTTAACGACTATTGTCACAATCATCCATCACTTGCCACCCCCTCCGAAATCTGCAAATATTGTTAAAATAGAAATGAGCATTTCATAGAAATACTCGGTAGACTTATCGAAAATTAATTAATCTAAATTATAATTGAACACATAAATGCAGGCTCTTTAGAAACCATAGGGTGTGAGTTGGTCTTCTCGTGCATTAAAGTACATGGTTTCTCTTTGAAAAATCATAGGCTCTTTAAAAATTATAGGGTGTGGGTAGTCTCTTCTCGTGCATTAAAGCACATGGCTTCTATTTGAAAAATCATAGGCTCTTTAAAATCATCGGGTGTGGGCAGTCTTTCTTCTCGTGCACTTAAGGCAAGGCACATAAGTTATGCATAACATCATCATTTATCTTGCAAGATATTCTCTTCTTTCTTTCTCATGCATAAAAGTATATAAGTTATGACAAGTATAACAACATAAATATTTCATAATAAATATATTCTCGTCTCATTTCATGACATAAATTTCACATAAATCACGTAACATACACATTCACATGCAATCATAATTTAAATCAATTAATAGGGTGCGAGTCTACCTTAAATTCAACAAGTGCAAAGTCGAGCGGGAAAAGATTTCAATCCTTTAAATATCCGTACGCCTCGTCTAGCCAATTAGGAAAAATAAGTTAAATAAGTCTTTTGAAATTTGTAGTTTAAAAATGATAACTTAAAATTTAGGGAGTGAAATCGTTGATTTTGAAAGTTGGAGGACTAAATGAATACCTTTAAACTTGGGGACTAAAATGGAGTTTTTCGAAACTTTAAGGACTCATTTAAAATTCTATTAAAATACTTAGGCTGAAATAATCAGATTTTTAAATTAAAGGATAGAGTTTTAAAATATTTGAACTCGTGGACCGAAATGAAACGTTTGAAATTTTGGGGACTAAAATGGAACTTTTCAAAACTTGGGTTGAAACTCAAAACGGATATTAAACAGTAGGGATTGAAATAATTGATTTTTAAAATGAAGGGACTGAAATGATTATATTTTAAAACTAAAAGGACTGAAATAAATATCTTTAAAACTGGGAGGACTAAGGTGCAATTTCAAAAAAAAAATATAACAGATTATATACATATTCCTCAGTCCTCACTATCTCTCTCATCTTCGAAACAGCCTGAGAGAGAGTGAGTGTGTGTGTGGTGCGACACCGGTGCCACAACCGGCGATCTTCCGGCGTAACGCCGCCATTGAGGGGAGGCAAGTGGGGTGGGTGTGGGGTGGTGAAAAGAAAATTGGTTGAGGTGGAATTTTGGGTAAACCGAGACTTAGAGTTCGGAACCTGGGGCTGCGTTTTCGGTGGTAAATCGACGGTCGAGGTAAGAAATTGAGCTTCTTTTGATTCTTGGGTTTATGGGTTTTGATTTGGGTTGAGATTGGGGCTCAAAAATGGGGAAATATGAAATGGGCAGTGGCTCGATTGGTGTTGTGGTGGCCTTGGGTGGTGGCAGTTGATGGTGGCTGCCGTTTGGTGGTGGTGGTGATTCGGTTTTGGCCGGGTGGTGTATTGGTGGCGCACGGTGGGTGATGGTGGTTGTGGCCTTGTCTATTCTTGAGTTTTCTTTGGGTTTGGGTTGTGAATTTTGTGCATTTTGGGTGGTTGGTGCCTGTTTGTGGTGGTGGTGGTGGTGGTGGAGTGTTGGTAGCGATGGAGTTGTGATTTGGTGATGGTGCTCATCGAGTGATTTGCAGTTGGCTCCGGTACTGGCATTGGTTGGTTGAGGTCATGATGATTCAAATGGTGAGGTGGTGGAGAGGTGGTTACCTGGCTGCGGGAGGAGGCTGGAAATCAGTGTTGTGGTTTGAAGTTTGCAGAGCTCCAACTGGTCGTGAATGGTGTTGTTGGGAACAGAGTATGAAGCTGTAGTTTGCTGGAAATCATAGTTGATTTGTGCAGAGAGTGGAAGTCTGATGATGTGAAGAGTGGGTTGGTGAGGAATGGGTTGATGTAGTGTAAGAGGATTTGATGGGGGTAATGAGATTTGGTATAGTTGGTGGAAGTTTAGATTATATTAGGGTATTTTGGAAATCTTGACAAACAAGAAACGGAATTCGAGAAAATAATACGCGTGAATTCAACTGAGTCAAAAAAATGAATCTGATAAAATGAACTTGATGAAATTTGATTTGGAATTTAAAACGATTTTGAAAAGAATAATTTAAATAAATAAATAAAATAATAAAATTTTAGAAATTCGGATTTTAATTAAAATCGAATGGACTCGACATTTCTCGATTTAGCTAGACGAATACGTCGTGACTTTAAATTAAAAATGGGTGAGATCGCAGCGACACGTTTTTATAATTTTAAAATAATTATTAAATGCGTGAAAACTTTTAATCGCTACAAAATGTGCTCCAATGGCAGATGTAAATTAAAACTTATAAATTTCATTATTTTTTTACTTTACGCAAATATTCTTGCTTGTAAATTTTATAATTTATTTTATTTTAGGAAATATGTATTTATATGTAAATTACGAACAAATCGATCAAAAAAATTTTTAATTTGTTTAAGAAATTAATTTTACCAAAAAAAGGGTCTCAAAAGACCTCTTGCATGTGCGCAAGGAATTTATCCTCATATATTGAGATTTTATATGAATATATTACGCCATGGCAAAGCCCTCCACTGGAGATGAATTCGACGATTTTGGAGGTCTAAATGATTAATTTGGTGTAATTGCTCTTAGTGAAGAAGAGTTCATAAAAGATTATATTTTCTAATTATAGATTCAAATTTCTCACCAAAAAAGCATCCAAAATTGTCATCGATCATTAAAAGTTAATCTAGAATTAAAAAAATAAATTGACTTTGTTCACAAGAACCACTCATGAAGAAACTATATTAAGCCTTTGTTTGGTAACTTCTTTATACACAAGTTTATAAAAAATAAAAAAAAATTAAAAAAAAAATTAAAAATTAAAAATTCACTTTTTAATCACATAAATATTTCAAATTACTTGCAATCACATATTTTTTATTTATATATATAAAAAAAATGATTTGTAATAATAAATGTAAAAGAGAGTATTTACTTCCTCTTCTGGAAAGTAAACGTCAACAGAAAAACGAAGACTGACAAAAATGAAAAAACAAAATATTGAATTGAAGACATTCAAAGTTGCGTGCACCCTAGCAACAATTCACTTCTCCCCATAACCAATGCTAAACATCGTTTACTTTGAAATTTAAACCCAAAAGAAATGCAGATTTTTACGAAGGGTCTTGGTCTTGCATGCTCGTCATCATATAGTAGTCAAGAATCCCTCTTTCTGCAATTTCATTGAACCCGGGTAATACGCTTTGATTCTATAAACCCTTTGTTTTTACCTTAATATGCATATTTTATGGTCTTTTTTGTTGGTTTTGAACATAAACTTTTAATCTTTATCTTCAAAATTGTATTTTTAAGATTAACAAGGACAGCGTGGTTGAAATTTTCAAGTAAGGACCTCTGTTTTTTTTCTTGATTTGATAATAAAGTAGAAAACTTTAATGGCTTCTTCATTTTCATTACTGCAAAAGGACAATGTGGTTTGGAATCTCTAGTAGTCATCTCAGTTTTTACTTTCTTGTCTTCTTTTTTTTCCTAAATAAATGGGTTTGTGTTCTTTTTAAAAAAAAAAAAAAAAAAAAAACTGGGTTTATTTTAATGTCTGTTTTTCTCTCCCTATTGGTTTGGTGATTTCTATATGCGGTAGATTTTTTTTATATATAATATGGAGTTGATTGGGTATCTTACTTATTTTTGCTTTTTTTGGATTATTCTTTGTGCCCTTTTGAAGATCATTGAAATGGGTAATTATACTGTTAAATTGAAACGAATTTTATTTTAATTTCTTGTCCAAGTCTTGATTCTTCCTTTCCTTTATAGTTAATAGTCTATAATGATTGGAAGTTAGTGTAAAATCAATTCCAAAAATGAGATATTTGTAAACGGAGAATATTAGGTTGAGAGATGGTAGAGGGATCAGCTCTGGAAATTGTTATTGTTGGGCTATCACTTCTTTAAAGCTGTCTTAATGTACTTGGCACTTAATAATTTATGAATAATGCTAAACACGCAAAGTGCATAACACACTGGATGACAAACCACTCACATATAGGACGGATCCACAGCGTGCGGACTCCCTTCCATGTGAGGAGTGTGTCATCCAGTGTGTAATCCATTTTGTGTGTGTAACATGGTCCATAATTTATTGATGTTGCATGATTTGTTTTTAGATGTTGTATGAATATGAATATCTGCAATACGTTCTTTAGGTTTCAGTAAATTCGGCTTTTAGTTGATTGCTGACCTATAAATTTCTATTTTTCTACTTGTTTATGCAAATTGTTGGACTCATAAAGAACGATGGACGGCGTTAAGGCTAAATGTAATGAAAAGGGTGATGTATGCAAATCAAAATAATTAGTTTGAGAATATGATAATGTTACGAACCTATATTCCTGAAAATGAAAGGTTGTTATGTATTTGAATTTTTCTAGATGGTTGTTGAGGGAATCTAATTTAATCTAAAAGTTTTTTTTCTTTATAATGCTACCTACTGAAATGGAAAAAAAGTGTAAGAGAAGAAAATGTGTTGGTGATCATACACTTATGGAGTGTTTGTTAGGGAGAATTTGATAGCACTCGACAATTTCATGTATCAAAAGAAGTTAAAATCTTGTTTATTATATATACTGTTGAATTCTATGCATTACCTCAATTAATTAGTGGCTTCATTTTTTCTTATTTCGTCCTGTTCACCACTTACCTATCTAGTCAGTCTTTATAAGTTAGTTATATTTTGCTTGCACTAATGATTTCATTTTTGCATCCTTATTTGCAGGCTGTATGCATCTTTGTGAAAGACCAAGCAAGTAGTGTTGTCGGGATTGTGTGTAATAATGGCACGTGGAGGAGGTGTTTGGAAAGAGGTGAATGAATCACGACCCAAATTCATGAACTATGAAATATCTATGGCCAGAGCAGATAAAAGCAGTACTCTGTCTCTTGCTAAAAGTACTTCTGGTTCGGGTGAAAAACAGTCAAGAAATGGCGTTCACGACCTTCTTCAGTGTCCTGAGTGCACAACTTCAATGTATCCTCCTATTCACCAGGTTATTATTTATCTGACATTTTGACTGAACTCAAATCTGATGCTTCTTTCTGGCCATTCGTAGTAAATTTCCATTTCCATTTACTACCAAGGAAACTTTTAAACCTTGCATGGATGATGGAACGGCTGAAACTACCATTTATTTATTTATTTATTTTTAAGTTCTCACAAACAATGAATATCTCTTCTTGTGATTGTCTCATAAACTTTCTACTGAGTGACCAATTTCACAGTTCAAGGATTCCTCATATGCTAATTCCTATTGAAACCTCATTTAAAGCAAGTAAAGCTTTTGAGTGATTTTTGTTTCTGAATATATATATTTGGATAGTTTAATTTTCTTTATTGAGTTAATCTACTAAGGTAGAAGTTGCTTTCAGAGTAAGTAAAACTTAGTTCCATTGTTTATTGGTCATTTATATACTAATTTATTTATAAACAAACTTACCATAAGTAGACATTTTAAACTCAACCAAACATGGTCCTTGGTTTGATTTCATCGTCTTGTGCAGTGTCCAAACGGTCACACCCTATGTACAAACTGCAAAAGAGTGCATAAACGTTGCCCGACTTGCCAATTTGAACTCGGGAACATAAGGTGTTTGGCTTTGGAGAAAGTGGCTGCGTCATTGGAGCTTCCCTGCAGATATCAAAGTCTTGGATGTCATGATATATTTCCGTACTACAACAAGTTTAAACACGAACAACATTGTCGATTTCGGCCTTATAACTGCCCACATGCAAGCTGCGAGTGCTCCGTAACAGGTGACATTCCAGCGCTCGTTGCTCATCTTAAGGAGGACCACATGGTTGACATGCACGACGGACCCACCTTCAATCATCGATATGTCAAATCAAATCCACATGAAGTCGAAAATGCTATGTGGATGCTAACTGTAAGTTGATTTTATCATATGCTGTTGATAGAGGTAAAATCCATGAATTAAACACATTTAATGATGAAAATCAAACAGACACGAACGGTTTCAGTTTGCAATCCGAATCATGTCTCCATGCAGGTATTCAACTGTTTTGGAAGACAGTTCTGTTTGCACTTTGAGGCATTTTCACTTGGTATGGCACCAGTGTACATGGCCTTCCTTCGGTTTATGGGTGAGGAAAATGACGCCAACAAGTTCAACTACACTTTGGAAGTCAGTGGCTTTGGACGTACACTAGTATGGCAAGGAGTTCCAAGAAGCATACGCGATAGTCATATAAAAGTTCGTGATAGTCAAGACGGACACATAATTCCCAGGAGTTTGGCTCTCTTCTTCTCTGGTGGGGATAGGCAAGAACTTAAGTTGAGGATTCTGGGCCGTATATGGAAAGTGTAATCTCAAACATCACTCCACCAAAGATAGTACCTGTTATGCTTAAGTTTGAGCATATTTATTGTATTTTTTGATTGCTCACGAGGATACTGAAACAGAGACCTATCATGTCTTCAACTCATATGTATATCACTTTTGATACTAAAAGATGTTATCTTCTGGGACAGAAACATGATCTACTCCAATATCATCCCTCTCTTTCAAGTGTTCAAGAAATGTCTAGGATTAGGTGAAAAAATCATAAGAAATTCGTCCTCAACGAAAATGCTCCCCGGCCGTGCTCTATGAGGTCTAATTCTCATTCTCATATTTTTAATACAAACAAACATCATATAAATTTATTTTTAATACAAACAACCATCATATAAATCGATGGCCATGCTTTTTCTCAAAGTTATATAGCTGGATTACAGTTCTTTACAGGAGCCGGAGTCCTACTCTGCATCACAACTTTAGTATTGCAAACTTTCTTAAAGAATACTGTTTCAATGGAAGTGTTGTTTTTACTTCCTTAGATGATGTTAAGATATCAATTGGCATCTCGGCTTAAGAATTAACACATGGTTGGGTTGCTTAGATATTGTCTCGAAACAAATAACCGAATCTGGGCATATGAGTAAGCAAGCAAAGGCTACTGCAAAGGTTATCTTCTTGGTGATTAAATCGAAAACTATTTTTAGCTTCGTAATTAGTTATTATTCCTCTATTTAGAACATAATGCATCTTTCTGAGCAATATATCTGCATTAGAAACAAATGAAGAGCCAGGGTCGGGAAAAAACTTACAGGTTTTCTTATCTTAGTAATAAAAAGGAGAATACAAGCAGCTCAAGGCAATCAAAAACAAATTAAATAAAGCAACATAGCAGGTAAAATTTGTATTTCCAGTGTATAAAATGCCTGATCATATGCACATGGAACATCACCAGATTATATTTCTTTCAAGGAAAAAGGGGACGTAATTAAATAGATATCACAATAAGTTTTTCTATGAGACAAGTGGCATGATACAAAGGAGCTAAAATCTAATGATCCCACTAGGGATACACCTAGGAAATTATCACTTTTTAGTTTGAGCAACTATTTTTAAAATTCTTCTTCAGGCAACCCCTGCAGGAAACAAAACAATACGCACACATTATTTCTTTTACTGTATAATAATTCAACGTGATCCATCCGTCCTGTGAAGATAGGCTTGCTCCTATTTTTACATAGATTAAGAAAATATAAATTCTTCCTACACTTTTATATTATATCCCTACATTAATAACAATGGATATTAAATAAGGGCAAATTAGAAAACTTAAATATGTTGACTTTCAATATGGAAAGTAGCCTATAATTTGGGACGGACAAATAAGGAATACAAGTCTATCTTCACGGGACGGAGTAAGAATTACCTATACTTGGAACTATTTCAGGAAACTAACTAAAGAAAGACCAGTTGAAAAGATTAAGCAAGAATTCAATCAGTTAAAATATTCAGTCCTAGATTTCATAATGACTTCTGCTACCGACGAAGAGTGTATGATGTGTCTTTAAATTATTAAAGGCATTTCCGTTAATTAAGTCTGAAAACCACCAAAAAATAAACTACCTCTCATAAAACAAAAGGCTCTCTTCTGATTCAAACACTAGCTGCTACGTTTAAAACGCGGTTTTATTAAACCACTCACATGTAGATCCTTAGTTCAATCTCTTCAATCCATTACTCTGGAAATGCGATTTTATTAAACCACTAACGTGCAGATCCTCAGTTCAATCTTTCTACCCATTCCTCTGGAAATGGGGATACGTGAAGTACTAAAGACATTCAAAAGTAGTTCTTGTGCAAACAGAAAGAACATTTCTTACCCAGTGTCATCGTCTATTTCTAGGTTTGCAGCGGAATTCAGCTAAGAGTGCTATATGGTCTGATGACCACTCTGGAGAAGGAAGAGCCGTATCTTTTCGCAAACTATCCTCAGCCAGGAGCTCCAACAGTGACTCCACAGTTAAGGAGTCCGCTGAAAGCACAAGTTAAATTTATCTGTTAATACATATATGAAGTAATCCCAACAATGCAAATTAGCTATATATAAAATTTAGCATTTGTTTGACAAAGATTCTTTATTTTTGGTGGGGGAGGGGGGGTTAATCCGTGGTAAAAAGTAGGAAAAAGTTATGCGGAAATGTGAAAAATGATTTATAACTAATTTTTGGGGAGAATGAGGGGTTGAAAATGAGAGTGGAGAGAAGTGATTCTCAAATAATCAAAATCAAACAAGAGCCACAGGTAAAAGTAACAATATATAACAACTTGTTGCAAAGAAACTGTAATAAATGTGACAGGTGCAAAATATGAAACAGATACCTGAGTAGAATATGTAATCGTGAGTACTAATAAAATCTCTGGTGCAGTTCGTAAAAAGGGGCTCATTTGTTGCAGGATCCATTTTCCTTCTCTGCTCTAGACCAAGACCAACACCAACTCTTGCAAAGGATGAGTAGGCACTTACCTTTAGAGTAAAATGTCACAACCAGAAACATTAAGCGACTACATGACTCGTATTTTAGACAAATAAGTAGTTGGAAGCATCTAAAAAACTTGTTAGGATGATACCAGTGGCAGCTGATGTGTCAGTTTGCTAACAGGCCGAAGAATTTGAAATGGGTCTACCGTTAAATCTGGATGCATTTGATCAACTTTCCCCATGGCAAGGAGGGAATGAGGAGCACTGCATTTTAGTTCAAACGATTAGCATCCAGCAATTTAAGCTAAGATGGCTGTTCTATACATAGAAACTACACGTCTCATTAAGTGATCATATAGTGAAAAATGAAAGCCGAGAAACCTTCCAGGAACTGAATTGAAATCTCCACACACCACCATTGGGATGTCTGCACTTGCAGCAATCTTTTCCAATCCTTTCAATAGCGTGTGAACCTAATACGCAACAAAGATGCTGGGACCATTAGAAACTGAATTTGGGGTCAACAGATTAAAGAGATAATAGCCTAACAGACCTGCCAAAGCTTGACATCCTTCAAATCTTGATGCACATTTACGTGCGTGTTTGCCTGCATTCAGAAAATCAAGAAAGATGCTAATTGCCAACAAGAACAATTCGAAGCCATAGGCGTAGTGACAAAACTGAACTGAAGGGGGGGCATAAAACATGATTTTACACAGATAATCACCAAGAACAAGTTATAAATGAATATCGAGATAAATAATCTCTATTCATTATCAGTTTGTTTTTACCAAGCACACTGATAATCGCTAAGAATAAGTTACAAAATGTATGACTGAAAGCAGATGGGATTATTGACATAGATAATCATTGAATTGCATTTATCAACTCTACAATAGTGTTTGAGAAAGACTAACACCGCCTGAGAGATAAAAAAGGGATAGCAATAATGAAATTAACAAACTAGTTTGACACTTCTTCTAGATACTCTTGTGCTCCTAAACAATCAAAATGTTCAAATCCCAGAAGTACCAGAGCAACTAAGAAAGGGCACTGTGACATTGATGCTCGGAAAGTACCAGGCAAAATCGCAAGTGTGTCTAAGCAGCATCAAACCCAATATTCAGCTATGTTGTATGGACTTGTCTCACGCCTCAATTAAAACAGTCTGTCTGCCCATCTCCCTTTCTCTCGAGGGCAATATTACAATGACAAAACTTCATTTTAACTTTATATGTTTATTTTAGATGAGAGGATTATGTGAACTGACATGATAGCTTCTTATAAGTTTTATTCCTCTAAAAATTACATATTTAGGCCTTGTTTGCTCCCAATCATTTTTTTCAACATTTCTCTCAAATTCATTTTCAACCACACATTTCTATGGGACTCACAACTTTTCACACTTTTCAATCACTTTTCCACAATACATTCTCCCAAAAACCCAAAATTCTCCAAAAACTACATATACCAAACATGAATTTAATTTACCAACTCGTAAGAGGAATCACAAGATATACAATAGGAAACCTAATAAAATTACCAAAAAACAAAAATCTGTATATAATAAGTTGGGAAAAAAAAAAAAAAAAGAAGTCTGGGAAACGCCCCAAATAAAATTCTCACAAGAGTTCTCCCTGTCCACATGTCAATATAGGATGAAAAGGAGATGGTCATATTTGCCTAATGTGATATCTCAGTTCTATCTCAGCATCTTTGACACTAGAGAATATCCAGGTCCTTGACTAACCTACTTAGCTGTTGATAAATTTGGGAATTCAAAATCACATTTGACCCTTTTTAAATGCATATATAGGAAGTAGCGTAAATCTCCATTAAGCGTTTCCACAAGAACCTCGTCAGATAATTGTGTGGCCGATTCCCCTCTTTTACATTCAGTGCTACTCAGAATGACCACTCTTACAGAGAGAAACACGCCATTCTTTTAGGGCCTGTCTAAAAGAAAATTGAGAACTTGTCACTTTTTGTAAATTTTATTCCCTTCTCTTTGGGATGGGAAAGGGGAGGGCTTTCTATTTTGCTTCATAGTTCTCTTGATTAATTTCCCTTTCCTGTTCAAATGAAACCTCAGTTTAACAAGAATGATTTTCTAAATGAAGTGTCCCCAGAGATCTTCACCCTACCTTCTGGAGTTTCCAGCCTCGACATGAGCTCATGTTGTGCCAGAAACAAACAGCAGTAGACCTGGCAAAATGTAACACAACACGTGCCTTCTTCACGTGGAAAGTAAATGTTTAGATATAGCCCTTGTTTGGTCCACGAGTTTTTACACAACTTTCCGCCAAAACTCATTTTTAACCATACATTTTTGTAGGACCCACCACTTTCACACTTTTCAATCTCTTTTCAACCACATGTTCTCTCAAATATTCAATTTTCCTCCAATTCCTCTTACACCAAACGTACTCATAGTCCAGCATTTTTCATTCTTAAATTTTCATAAGAGTGACAGGATTCAAGTAGTCCCCAAGGCTTACCATTTGGAGTGCTCAATGATTGAATGGTTAAAAATGCTAAAAGGTCAGAACCAGCAAAAATTAAAGCAGCGCAACAGAACCACCCAAAACAAAAGGAAATGGGCAACTTCTGACAAAAGCTGCTAATCAGAAACAAATATGATAGGTCACCGACTGAATTAAACAATTGCATAAAAACAAAGCTATGGACAAATGTTGGTAATCACATTAATAACAAATTATATAGTGGCGGTGCACTGCACGTTATAGTGAATTTCTTACCACACAAACAAGCTGCCTCTTCCCAGGATTATCAACACCCTGGTTACTGAACTTGGCTTCTAGCACTACGATTAGTGCAACATTATCCTATAAGAAAAAGGAGAGGGCTCAACAACAAAATTATCAGCAGCTTGAATAGTAAGCAAAAGTAATGAGCCCAATTATAGTAGATATTTATGTCTAACCAAAATTAAAAATCATTCATTACGATACCTTGACCAATCGGTTTAGGGCAGTTTTCTTCTGAGCAGTTGAAACCACAGCATCAGTCAGAGATTGTGCAGCTTTGTTAAACTCAACCTACACACACAGGCATGCCTTTGATTAATGATAATAAAGGATTAATAACATAATAGATATGGTCTACTTTGTAACCTCATATTTCTTCACATGTGAAAATCTATCTCGGCGGAAGAAAGTAGCACAACCATCGACAGTGTAGATATTTCCACTGAAAACCTGCATACAACAATAGCATCATCAATTACAGAAAGATTTGGCCAAGTCGATAGATGCTTTAACCAACCTCTGCTGTTTTCCTTTTAAACAAAGCTTGATATCCATATTTATCCAGCTCAGGTGCAAAAAATTCCTCAAAATGATCACTTTGAACCTGAAATTGAAAAATAGAATAAGAAATTGCTATATCAAGTTTTAATGGCACATCTACCAAATGAACTATTTTAGACATGGAAGATGAGCAAAAATTTACGAATTCTAACAGGCATTCAAAAGTGTAAAAATCTCAATTCTAAAGTCCAAGCATCTTGGATGAGAGGTCATTAATTAAAAATAGAGCTTGAAAAACATGTGAAGGTGGATGGAACAAGCAGATCTATAGAAATATATATGGAAATGTTTATTAAATACAAGTTTAAGAAAAGACTTACCAAAAAATATTTGTCACGAGTTCAAGTTACTTAAATGATTGTGCTATTTTAGTATTTGTACGAGAAACATCCATAGATACCTAATCCATTAGCAAATATATTCATCACTTTCAAAGAGAAATGAGCCTTACTAAATTGGCATTTGACCAGAATAACATTTATGGTGTATTTAACATTCCAGATAAATGGATACTTTATATCTGGATCCTCACTTTTCGTCCCTGTCCATTTCTCTTTCCGTATCCATTGTTGGGTGGGTATCAATCTAACCGTTCCCAGCCATCTTCCGTCGACCTTCTTAAATATTAAATTGGGGTCACTTTGGTATTGGTACAACTTCATCCAAAATGACCAACTCTTAACCAAAGATAAGGAAAACGGCTCCGTTTTCAGTCAATAAGTATTGCATTTCATTTTTCACTATTCTTGTTTCCTGCAATATTTGATATTTCTACTATGTTCCACCTAACATACAACCGAAATTTAAATAGCATTTCCAGTTAATAACTAAAACTTTAGAAAGATTGAGCAATTTCTCGTGCAGTTGTACCTCTTGAAGACAAACAATATCCGCACGGTAGCCAACTATTTCACGTAACAGGTTTTGCCTGCGGTAAGGCCAAGAAAGAGCCCAAGAAGGGCAATAGCCGTATAATTCGTTTGTAGCGTATGAATCAGATAAAATGTTGTATGAGAGCACAGTAAAAGTCCCTGCAGATGAAATCCGGCCATCCAAATCTAAATGCCCAGGAACATCAACTCCACTCACTGAAATCAGGCGTCGGGGACTGGGAGATGGAGCAGGAATTACATGGGACGTTAATATGGAATTAGAAGCTCCCACAGGTGATTTCATTTCTGCATCTACCACAACACACTCAAACTTAAGGACGTGTCCGATATCATCAGCTGTTGGCGTGTATGTCTTGGAATGGCCAACTTCAAACCATGTTTCACCACCATTCCTCTGAGTAACTGTTGGCGGATACAGAGGTGTGGCACCATTTATCAAGCTGGAGCTTGATTGAGACCCAGATAAGCTCAAATTAACCACGCCGGATCCTGTACTGTTAAAACGACCAAAAACTTCTTCCTCCTCATTTCCATTTTCATTTCCAGCACTAGCAGCACGCTCGTGTAAAACACGGTGATGTTGCCATGCATCTGAAAAACATTTAGGAGAACAATGGTAACTCTTAGCAACAGGTATTTTGGCCTTCAAACAACCAAGGCACTGTAATGTAGCTTGCTCAGATGGGTGGACACTACATACTGCAACTTTTTTATCACTTTGTATACGGTACCTGAAAGAAACAATTTATTTGTTTCTCAAAATTATTTACAGAACCAAATATAATGTTATGCGGTCAACCAGATGGACTCCAACGATGAGATAGATGCAAGTCTAACAAATACAAATTCAAATATGATAACGTGAAATCATATAAAAATCAAAAATCTTGACCAACATAATAACAAAAAGAAACTCTGGAGATCTTAGATAATTAAGACCGAAGTTCCTCTGAATGTGCATGGTACAAGGTCAAGACGTGTTTCTAAAAACCATTCCCCCATGCCACAGTAAGAACTTCACCAATGGGTACAATTACAATAAATTGTCCATAGTTAATCTCATCTAAATCATGGATCATTGAATAAAATAACAATAAAAAATTAGTACAAGTTTTCTGTGCACTAATTTCTATAGGCACTTAAATGAAAAAACATAATATCAATTTACAAGCCTACAACTTTAGAGCTAAACATGCATAAACAAACTAATTTAACACTGCCAAAAAACCAAATAAGTCACATCTAAGATAAAAACTCGTTCTTGAAGAGTAACTATTGAACCTAACCATTTATATCTCAAGAAATGGCCATCCACGGGATTGGACTCGGTAACATCGTCAGTAGTAAGAGGCTTGTCCGGGCGTCTCAATAGCACGTATGGTGTCAGCTCACACCCAACAATAGGAATATCGGACGGAAGGTGCACTCGCAGCACAGTCAGCATTTTACAGAAAGCTCTTGCGAATTCAATGCTCCCCACTCTACTCCTACCTCAGTTCGAAACCCTAGTCCTAAATCTAACGAAGTAAAAATAGAAGATTGGAGCACAAACTGCTGGCGGACACGTGGCGGATCCGCCATCACCTGATTCCGGTGCCAATCGCCAGTCTTGTGCTTTTTCTCTTTATATCAAAACCCAATAAAATTACGAACTGTAAGAAGAAAATTAATCAGAAAAGTGTTTTAAAAAATGAAGATCGAGATAGACTGGGGGAGTGTGAAAATGAGGGGAAAATCGAAATGTGAAAAATGGCAACTTAAAGGGTATTGATTGATCGATGTGTATACATATATGCTTGCATGTAGAAGAGAGAGAAAGTGTGTAAAGTCTTAAGAAAGAGAAAGTAAAAGGGGGTCGATTGATTGGTAAAGTGAAGAATTGATTGGTGAATTAGGGTTTTACGGAGCCGGAGACAGAGAGATGCGTCGGCACTGCCGTAGGCTCAACATTTTAAGAGGATGCGTCAGTGTGATGACATATACAACACACCATATAGATTTTACTTTATAAAGAACTACTTTAAGACATACAGACTTATTTCACTGACAAAATATAATATACTAAAACAAAAAATAATAAAAAGTAACAAAAATAGTGTCAATTTAAATAATAATAATAATAATTATGTTATCAAGAATATTATAAATTTTGAAAAATTTCTTTATACACAACATTAATCATCACATTGATGTGGTTCTTATCATCATCGCATATAAATACTTACGGACCGGCACAATTCATGACTCTCGATACTGCTACATACAACTGTTCATAACTGAACATTGACTGTTTAGGAATACTCTCACATTCGAAAGTGATTAACTTTGACTCTTATTGATGATAATAGCATATGACACAACCAACAGAAACTGTCTTCTTTCGAGTTTGAAGGAGGTAATTCAAGAGACAAAAAGTGTAGCTAATGAAAAAAGAAACAACGAAAACAATGATTCTCACTGCATAACCAGTGATACGAATCATGGCACGCTTGGCGAAAAATCAAATATTCAAGCCAAATAAAAATAGGAGACACAAAAGGGGAGCCCAGCTATCGGTGATGCGACAACAATCTACATGGAAAACAGGGCAAATTACATGTTGGAGTATGGCCGAGAAGACGAACGAATCAAAACCGAGTCAAAAAGGGGCATGACCATACTTACGACCATAAGTCATGCATATCACAGCCGTAAGTCACTCTCGAGTAGAAATTGGCGATTTTAGAAGGTCATTTACGGCCGTAAGATTTCCATTCACAGTCGTAACTAAGGTGCGGCCAGATTTTGCGAGATTTTTAATTTCTTTTTCAGTTTTAGCCATTTTAGGTAAGTTAGAACTCTATTTTGAGTCCATTAGCGACTAGGGTTTTATATTGCTTATTTATATTCTATTTTCTTTGATTGTAACAATAAGTTTTTTTATGAATGAAATATATTGAGTGTTTTTGCTCTCTAAAGGTGAGGATTCCCTTTAACCCGAACTTATCAAAAATTGTGTGATATTTAAAGCGTTCAACAAATCGAACTTATTAAGGATCTGGACATTCCTTATGGCATTCAACCCATTATGGTCTTGTTTTCGCATCGTAACGGGTCTCAAGTTTAATATATCCCTGATTCTTGCGTCGTAATACTCGGGTCGTAGTGTTATCGTCCGTTCCAACCTAAATTCGGAACTTTCCCTGCATTAATTCTGCGAGTTCGACGTGATTCCCCACCCCGGGATCACATCAGTTGGTATCAGAGCTGGACTCTGAATTCATGTTTTATTCTATCCTAATTTAATTCTTATGTTTATCATCGAGTCAGCCGTAAGAATTATTCATATCTTGTTGTTGAGTCTTGTTTTCAAGTTTTCTTGTTCTTCTTGTTATTCATAGTTTTCTAGTTTTGATCCATATAAAAATCTAACAAAAATTAAAAGTGTTTACTTTATTAGATTCTTATCCAAATCCTGTTCCGTTTGTTTTTTTTTTTTCCTTCGTGTCGAATTTTCGGATTTATAAAAAAAATTATTATTTTTATTTAATTCTGAAAATTCATTATTAAAAGAGAGAGAGAGAGAGAGAGAGAGAGAGAGAGAGAGATATTCCAAATTTCAAGAACCACTTTCTTGAATTTCCTTAAATTATTTATATTCCTTGCCTTCCAAGTCAAAATTGAAATTCATTCTAATCCTTGTCTCAAATTATTCAATTCCATTCCAAATGTCTAACCTTCGAGAAAATTCATCATATAGTATAGATAACCATTAGTCTTATCTGCTTGTTATGATGGAAAAACGGTTTGAGGAGTTTGCTGAAAAAATGGAAGCGAAAGTGGATGCGAAATTAGATGAGAAGTTGGGGAAAGTTAACAACTCAGTGGATATGCATAGTGCAGAACTTGCTTAATGGCGTGAAAGGAAATATAGGCGTAACCATAAACCTAGGGTTGGAATTGGAGTTGATTGGGAAGAAGAGATTAATGCGAGGGCGCTTTTGAAGATTCGAACAGAAATTTATGAGGAAATGATGATATATGAACAGAAGGCTAGAAAAGAAGCTAAGTTAAAAAAGAAGGAGAGTGAAAGGGAGGCAGAAGCTAAATTGCAAAAGAGGAATGAAAGTGAGAATATAGTGGATTTACAGTTGGAGCCTCGGGATATGATTGTTGAGAAGAACGAGGGGGAGTTGAAAATTGAAATAGTTGTACAAACCCCGCATTTTGAGGTAAAAGATGAGGGATTGGGGTGGTGAAGAGGTGGATGAACATGAAGTTAAAATTATTGATGAGGAGATACATGAATTGGAGGTTGGGCATGAAAACTTAGGAGAGTTGGTTGAGCCTGAAAGTGAAATGACTGTTGAAAGCGAAGAGAAGGGTCTCGTGGTGCGAAAAGAAGAAGTGGAAGTGTTGTATCACGAGTACAAGGATCCATATTTTGTACATGGAGAAACTAATTTTCCCTCCCCGTTATATATTCAATCTTTCGTCCGGGTTTCTTACACTTGGGAGCTTGAGTCACACCAATCATGGCAATTCAAGCTCGTGCTTCAATACCTTCATGTTTACCCATTGAAGGAGTACTACTATTGGTTGATCATAAGGCATGGAAGCAAAAAATTCCCATTTGACCCAGGGGGCATCTGAACACCATGAACCAAGCTATGATTCGGAAGGAATCATCCTGAACAAGGACGGAATGATACGAATCATGACAGGCTTGACGAAAAATCAAATATTCAAGCCAAACAAAAATAGGAGACACAAAAGGGGAGCCCAGCTATCGGTGATGCCACGACAATCTACATGGAAAATAGGCCAAATTACATGTTGGAGTCGAGCCGAGAAGACGAACTAATCAAAACCAAGTCAAAAAGGGGCATGCCCATAATTACGGCCATAAGTCATGCATATCACGGCCGTAAGTCACTCTCGGGTAGAAATGGACGATTTCAGCAAAATAACACTTACGGTCGTAACCTATCCTTTCACGGACGTAACTCTCAAACAGAAGGTCATTTACGGCCGTAAGATTTCCATTCACGGCCATAACTAAGGCGCGGCTAGATTTTTGAGAGATTTTTAATTCCTTTTTCAGTTTTAACTATTTTAGGTTAGTTAGAACTCTATTTTGAGTCCATTAGCTATTAGGGTTTTATTTTGCTCATTTATATTCTATTTTCTTTGATTGTAACAACAAATTTTTGATGAATGAAATATATTGAATGTTTTTACTCTCTAAAGGTGAGGACACTCTTTAACCCAAACTTATCAAATATTGTGTGATATTTATGGCATTCAACAAATCGAGCTTATCAAGGATCTGGACATTCCTTGTGGCATTCACCCCATTATGGTTCTTGTTTTCGCATCGTAATAGATCTCAGGTTTAATATACCCCTGGTTCTTGCGTCGTGAGGCTCGGGTCGTAGTGTTATCGTCTGTTCCAACTTGAATTCGGAACTTTCTCGGCATTAATTCCACGTGTTCGACGTGATTTCCCTCCTCGGGATCACATCAATCAGGTTCAAGGGCACAAAGTGATCCCAAAGCCTATTGTTCTGATGGTAAAATCATTAGGGACCATGAATCGATTAATTATCTGAAGGCATCGAATGATGCTATCAGACAACATACAAAGCGTATCGTCAAAAAAGCAAGAGCATAGAGGAACCAGAACATGTGGCCATTATTGGTATCACATTCACCACATAGTGGCGAAGAAAATAATGACTGGCATCTAAACCTTTTCCTAGCTATCAAGTCTAAGAGCTTAAATTTGGATTCAATTTTTCTTGAATCTTGTAAATATGATAATGTCCAGAATCTTGTTCATCATTGTATGATTGTATGAATTGCCAATAATATGTTGACGGGAGTTAGGAAATTGTACTCAACAATTTATAAGCAAAATTCAAGAATGATTCGTAAAACTCAAGATCCTACAAAAAAAAAAAAAAATCTACAATGCTTAAGATAGTACGAAGTGCCAAAAAAAAAAAAAAATCACGCAAGATCAAGAATGTTACATAACATGATCCTAAGTACCACAAACAAATAAAGGTATCCATCAACAACCATCTATCTTGTCTTCAATTTGTGAAAATCATTAGGGATACACTACCTTCCTCACGTGTGCGCAAATGTTTTTGAAGTCCCAAATAATATATATGTTTCTATGGAAAGAAGGAAGCCAGCTATCGAGAATATTTGAAAATCCAAAGTGCGATATCAAAGGCTTTGAAGCAGATCCTCAACATGGGCAATATAAAAAATGTACACGGTTTTAGATGCACACGATTTTAGAGGCAATGATGATGGACTGCCTATCCGTGTATTTCTGAGGAATTGTTAATCTATCACATCTTATGTATTATTATAATGTAATATATTTTCATTTTATTTTTTTCAGTTTTTTTGTAGCATTGTGATAAGTGTATTTTATACACTTATTTATATGTCAAATTAGAATAATATATTTTCGTTCTAGAATAAATATTATTTAAATTTTGTTTGTTTATTTACATTTCAGAAAATATCTCAAAATGATGAATAATGAAATAATTGAGGAAAATATTACACAATTGGATGACATTTGGAACTAAATTGGACCATTGAGAAGTTAATAACGTCAACAGGGAAAGATGCAGATGGTAAAGTGAATAAATCAAGTATTGGAGGACCCAATTGTTGAGAGTTGAAATGAGCTAATTAAGACGATTCTAAAGTCCGAGGACTAAATTGCTTCAATTGAAAGTGGAGGATCAATGTTGCAATTAAAACCCATGGACCTACTTAAACGGATTGCAAAGTGAGAAATTGCACTAAAGCAGAAAGTCACGTGACCGCGCCTCAGCAAGGCACGCGATCGCATGAAGGGTTAAATTTTCCACCCGATACTAAAACGCATAACTGCGTAGTGGCTCATGGTTCCTTCTTGATTGTAAATTCATGTGGATACTAACTGTGATTATGATATTCATGTTTGTCCCTTTCTTCATGTAAATGCAAAAGTTAATTAAGTTATTCAACATTTTCAGTCGAAACGTTGTTTATGTATGTCCTTTAGTTCACATCAAAACGCTTGGAATCCTCGATCATTGGATTGCAACAGTCAAATACTGTGGCAGCATAAACCTTCATGATTTATTTTTTTAAATAAATTGCTCTGTTGGTTTGTTTTGGACTACAAATTCCTCATAGAATTATTTTTAAGGCTTTTTAAAATGGAAAAAGTTTGTGAATCATTTAAATTGCTCGTCAACCCCTGTTACCTTATTAAAGCTTTTTTCCCCCGTATGTTAACTTTTAATAAATGAGATTAATTCCCTATAAAGTGCATTCTTGCACTTTATTTGATGTGATAGTGTTGGATTGTTTCATACGCTCATGATGATTGTGTTGAAGTTTTTCGTACACTGATGATTGCATTGAGCTTCTTATCCTAATCAAATGCATTTTGGTTTATTTGATGTGAACTTTCTTGTTTGTTCTCGATATGTTGAAAAATGTTCATTATTTTTTCTAATATTTAGTCATAGTCGCTGTTGACGTCTCTTTTTGTCAACAAATAAAAGTAGTATGAACCTTCGAATTGATAAATGGATTGTATGTCTTTGATTAATTTATGCAGCTCTTTCATTAATTAATCGTCGTCGTAATAAAGTTCGTGATATTATAAAAAATAGGAAAGGTAACAGATCGAAAGCGAACTGAGATCAAAGTTACACAAGGTCACGTCCAGTTCGATACCGATCTGATAGCCAGGTCGAATCAACGAAATCAAATAGCCAGAGTTTGGAGAGATTTTTTTATATTACCTGCCCCTTAATGAGCATTTATTCCTCCTATTTATAGTAGTTGAGGAGTTAAACATAATCATTACAACATATCACTTCTGCAGGGAGTGACTGAATAGGGTGATTGACCCTTCTGACAGACATACATCAAATGATTATTCTGACATATTACAAATAATGATGATTACTGACACATAATACGGCTGATTTGACAATACTACCTACTCCCACATCGTCTTCGTCTTCCGCATCATTGAGGTCGGTTCGCGTAATTCACCTCGGTCAAACAAATCACATCGGTCTCACGAATTCACCTCGCAGTCAGGAATCACCTCGGTCCGAAATTCACCTCGGATAACATTTTTCACCTCGGTCAAGACATTTCACCTAGTATACAAAAATCACCTCGGAAATGAAACCACCTCGGTTATGATAAAAGAAATTGAGATCGTAGTTCAAACATCATTGACCGTTTCATCAATTTTGTGGCAACTGTTTGGCCATTGACTATTTTGACTGATTGATTTATTTTCCACCTCATATCGGTATATAACAAATGTCCCCTCTAGATCAGTTCGAAATTATGAGAGCAGATCTAGAAGTTCAATCCCTTGTCGAAAATTTTAACATCGGCGTTTGTTCCGCTAATTGTGTAACACTAGCCACGCGTCATTATCTGATTGGCGTGTCAGGTCTCGGATCACGGGTAGCCGCCATCATTATGATAACGCGTCTTGTCATAATTACAGCCGCCCAATTTCTCTCTCTTCTTTTCCTATATAAGGGTTCATTTGCCAGAATTTCCACGATTTTTCTTCGACTCTCTCCCAATTCCTGCGAGATCGTTTTCTGTTCCGTCCTCCGTTTCTGTTCGTTTTTAAATCCGAGGTGAGGATCATTTATTTATCATTTTAGCATTTCTTTGCTTTTTATACATACATATATATAAAAAATGAGTGGGGACTTGAGCTCTAGCGAAAGTGGCGTGAGGTCGGAGGGTGTAGGTAGTACTGGGGGACCTACTGTGTCTTGGAACGAAAGCGTGGAAACTCAGTGTCTATTCCGAGATGATGTGGAGGAAGGGGAAACAGCTCAGCCTCTCCCGTTAACGATAGTCCCCGCTTCTCGAACTATTTCACCCAGTTCGTTTCGACACCCTTCTTGTGCCTCCTTCACCCGTCCTGAACCTTGTACCAGCTATAGTTCGGACTTCGCTTGTAAACACTTTCGTTCTAGTGTTACTGAAAACGAACTGGTCATGTGGAAAAACAAATATAGAATCCCGGGCTATGTGCATTTCTTCCTCCCCGAGAGTTTTGAACGAGCCGACCGTCCACCTCGCGGCTGCGTGGCAGCAAATTATCAGATCCTGGAGGCCGGTCTACGCTTCCCCCTTCCCTTCATAATTACAGACTTCCTCCGCATTTGGGGGGTCGCGCCAACCCAGATCCATCCCAACGGGTGGAAACATATCTTAGGTTTTATATCCCTTTACAATCAGATGGGATATGGTGACCCTTCTATTGACGAATTCCATTTCGCCTACCAATTCCGGGCTGATGGTAAACGGACGGGGTGGTTCTATGCGATGCAGAGGTCGGTCTTTGAAGGGAGGAAACTTCTAGTAGACCTGCCTGATTCAGTTCGTTGGTGGAAGGAGAAATGGTTCTTCGTCGGAGGGAATTGGATGAGTCCCTACCGAAGCGAAGGGATGAGCCACATCGTACCCGTTCTTTATAGGGAAAAAATCAGTAAGTTATATTTCGTGATACCTTCGAACTAAAAGGGTCTAATATTAATCACTCCGTTTTTTGCAGAGGTGAAGGAACCGGAGTTGGACGAAGGCACTATCGGAAGGATAGTGAGTTTAAAAGACATACCGGAGCCAGACAGGTCGGTTAAAGAGTTATTGACCGAGGAGCATTTGTTTGAAGCAGGTCTGACTCACGTTGATCCGTCAGATTACTATCCTCCACTTCGGAAATGTGAGCTTCCATCACTTCGGTCTTTATATTCCACGCCGTTTACGTACTGGATACTTGTAAAAGATTTTTGTGTTTGTTTTTCAGCTCGAAAAAGCAAAAAAGGGATGGAATCCATGAAGGCAAAGAAAGAGGCCAATGCCAAAGCTGAAGCACGTAAACGAATGGCCCAAAAGAGAGCGGCCAAAGGCTCACCGCCTCGTAAAGAGGGTCAGATTCCTCCTCAATCTCCTCAGAAGAAGCCTAAACGGGCCGAAATCTCCAAGGGCAGACCTGACACAGTCATTCCTCCTCCTCCTCCTTCAACTTTTATCGAGGCGGAATCTTCACGAGGGGTTCATGCTGCTGAAGGTTCCTACCTTGGCACCGACAGGGTTCGAGCCGACCTGGTGAACTCGCTGAAGGGGAGTCGTCCAAAGATTTACCGGGACTTCGTTTTTGCTGCCAACTTGACCCCCATTGGGTTGATGAGGCTCCCAATTCGGACCAAGGTGGCGATGGACATCCCGGCCAAAACTTGGTCACCTCGGCATGAAAAATTTTGCGAGTATATGCCAGTTGACGACCTGGTGGCTACCAGCATGGCGCACCTCGGTCAAGCTATGAACTACCTCACCCGCACTTAATCTAGACTGTCCGAGGTGGCTAGTGACACCAACAGATTCAAGAAACTAGCGACCGAGGCCAAAGGGATGTTTGAAGATGAGGTGAAAGCCCGGAACGAGGCCGAGGGTAAACTGAAGGATGCTTTGGCGGAGGTTGAAAGGTTGAAGGAAGCCAACAAGGAACTTCAACTATTCAAGGAGGAGGTGATCCCGCTGAAGGAGGAATTAAAAGACTTGAAGGATGCGGTGTCCGAACTGGAAAAGTCGAAGGAGGGGCTCCTTAAGGAGTTAGAGGTCGCTAATCGCATCGAGGCTGACCTTAAAAAAGAGAAATCAGAATTTGAGGCAGCAGCTCAGCTCGCGTACAAGGAGGCCGTGAAAAAGTTCAAAGACTCCACCGAGTATGAGCACGATGTTGATGAGACCTACTATCTCACCTTCAAGGAGATAGTGGAAGACCTGGAGAAGAAGCGACCTGAGGTTGACATCACATTCCTCAAGGAAAAGCTCGATCTGGTTTACAAGAAATATCTCGAGCTGATGCCAACCGAGGTTGATGACGAAGAAGTGGATCTTTTTTCTCCGGCGCCAGAATTCCAACCTCCGGAAGTTGACGAGGCCATCAATGTGGTGGATTAGAATGAATTCTATGTTGGCGGCTTCTCTCTTTTTCATTTCTTATTTTATTTCGACCTTTGTACTTTCCCGATTTTCAATGAAGAAGATTTTTATTGTGTCTAACATTTATCATGAACGAGACACTCTGAACAAGTGCAAACCGCCAGCTCAATCCAAATAAAATGCATATGTGAATTAAGAACGAAGTGAACACTTAAGCAATTTTCAAACGTCAATTCACTCCAAATTAAATGCAGAGGTGAATTATAAATGAAACGAACACTTAAGCAATTTTCAAACGTCAATTCACTCCAAATTAAATGCAGAGGTGAATTGAAAACGAAGTGAACACTTAAGCAATTTTCAAACGTCAATTCACTCCAAATTAAATGCAGAGGTGAATTGAAAACGAAGTGAACACTTAAGCAATTTTCAAACGTCAATTCACTCCAAATTAAATGCAGATGTGAATTGAAAACGAAGTGAACACTTAAGGAATTTTCAAACGTCAATTCACTCCAAATTGAATGCAGAGGTGAATTGAAAACGAAGTGAACACTTAAGCAATTTTCAAACGTCAAGTCACTCCAAATTAAATGCAGATGTGAATTGAAAACGAAGTGAACACTTAAGCAATTTTCAAACGTCAAGTCACTCCAAATTAAATGCAGATGTGAATTGAAAACGAAGTGAACACTTAAGCAATTTTCAAACGTCAATTCACTCCAAATTGAATGCAGAGGTGAATTGAAAACGAAGTGAACACTTAAGCAATTTTCAAACGTCAATTCACTCCAAATTAAATGCAGATGTGAATTGAAAACGAAGTGAACACTTAAGCAATTTTCAAACGTCAATTCACTCCAAATTAAATGCAGATGTGAATTGAAAACGAAGTGAACACTTAAGAAATTTTCAAACGTCAATTCACTCCAAATTAAATGCAGAGGTGAATTGAAAACGAAGTGAACACTTTAGCAATTTTCAAACGTCAATTCACTCCAAATTAAATGCAGAGGTGAATTAAAAACGAAGTGAACACTTAAGCAATTTTCAAACGTCAATTCACTCCAAATTAAATGCAGAGGTGAATTAGAAGTTGGTAAATATTCAGTTCGGCACATTTTCAGCAAAATGCCTCGTCTGGGGACTGGAGGTCGGTCATCTATCACCTCGGTATTTATTTACCAAAACACCTCGCTTGTGGAATGGAGGTCGGTCATTTTTCACCTCGGTATTTATTTACCAAAACACCTCGCTTGTGGAATGGAGGTCGGTCATTTTTCACCTCGGTATTTCGTAGGACCTACTTTATCTTTATAGACTGCCTTGTCACGTTGATGATGATGTTCTGCCTTGTAGGCGCTTACAGATTACCGACCAAGGTCTTTGCCCTGCCTTATAGGTACTTACAGATTGCCTTGTGATGTCGGTGATATCCTGCCTCATAGGTGCTTACGGATCATCAACTAAGGTCTTTGTTCTGCCTCTCAAGGAGGTCTTTCTCGTCTTTGAGACAGATTGCCTTGTGATGTTGATGATATCCTGCCTTACAGGTACTTATGGATCATCAACTAAGGTCTTTGTATTGCCTCTCAAGGAGGTCTTTCTCGTCTTTGAGACGGATTGCCTTGTGATGTTGATGATATCCTTCCTTACAGGTACTTACGGATCATCAACTAAGGTCTTTGTTTTGCCTCTCAAGGAGGTCTTTCTCGTCTTTGAGACGGATTGCCTTGTGATGTTGATGATATCCTGCCTTACAGGTACTTACGGATCATCAACTAAGGTCTTTGTTTTGCCTCTCAAGGAGGTCTTTCTCGTCTTTGAGACGGATTGCCTTGTGATGTTGATGATATCCTGCCTTACAGGTACTTACGGATCATCAACTAAGGTCTTTGTTTTGCCTCTCAAGGAGGTCTTTCTCATCTTTGAGACGGATTGCCTTGTGATGTTGATGATATCCTGCCTTACAGGTACTTACGGATTTATCAACTAAGGTCTTTGTTTTGCCTCTCAAGGAGGTCTTTCTCGTCTTTGAGACGGATTGCCTTGTGATGTTGATGATATCCTGCCTTACAGGTACTTACGGATCATCAACTAAGGTCTTTGTTTTGGAAACATCCCTTCAGATTTGCATACTTTGGAACATTAAACTCTTTATTCATTTGATTACATTTCGGTTGACATAAAAAAATATTCATATTCCATTTCACATCCTGTCCTACTGGAAATATTTCTTCAAGTGTTCTGCATTCCAGGGGTGTTGAAGCTGAATTCCGTCAAATGTCTCGAGTTCATAAGATCCGTTGCTCATAGCCTTCTTGATTCGATACGGACCTCCCCAGTTTGGTCCCAGAGGTTCACGCGTCGTGGTCGTCTTTCTTAACACCAGATCCCCCGTTTGGAACTTTCTCGGTCTCACCCTGGCATTGTAATACCTCGCACTCCTTTGCTTGTATACTGCATTCCTAACCTGTGCTCGTAATCGTTTCTCCTCTGTAAGGTCTAATTCAGCAGTGAGGGCATCCTGGTTATCTTTCTCATTGAAGTGAGTGACTCGAAATGATGGCATACCCACCTCTATCGGGATTACAGCTTCCGTCCCGAAGGCCAAAGTGAACGGGGTTTCTCTTGTTGACGTCCTGTGGGTTGTCCGGTAGGACCACAATACCCAGGGGTAGTTCTTCCGCCCACGTTCCCTTCAGGTTTTCGAGTCTGGTTTTCAGATTATGCTTGATAATTTTGTTCACCGCTTCGACTTGCCCGTTGGACTGAGGATGGTTCGGAGTGGAGAAATGCTTCTTGATGCCCAACCCTTCACAAAAAGATTTAAACCTTTCGTTGTCGAACTGTTTACCGTTGTCTGTCACAATGGATTGGGGGATTCCGAACCTACAAATGATTGACTTCCATATAAAGTCTGTAGTTTTCTGCTCCGTAATTTTGACCAGCGGTTCAGCTTCTGCCCATTTTGTAAAATAATCCACTGCAACTATAACAAACCTGTTTCCCCCTTTTGCCGTTGGTAATGGCCCGATCAGATCTATTCCCCATTTAGCAAACGGCCATGGGCTCATTACTGAAGTCAGCTCTTCGGGAGGGTTCCTCATGATCGGGGCGAACCTTTAACATTTGTCGCAGGTCTTTACAAACTCAATCGCGTCCTTATTCAAGGTAGGCCAATAGTACCCCTGTCTAATAATTTTGAACGCCATGGCTTGCCCCCCCGTATGGTTCCCGCAAATGCCCTCATGGATTTCTTTCATCACATATTCAGCTTCTTCATTGTCCAAACATTTCAACAGTGGTAGGGAGAATCCTCGCTTGTACAATTCATCTCCAATTATAGTATACCTCGCAGATCTGATCCTCAAACTCCTGGCTTTCACTTGATCAGGTGGCGTTGTCCCTTCTCGCAAGTACTGGATAATTTCATCCTTCCATGTCCTCTTCAGAGAGGTTTGCAGGACGGTTGAAAGCGACGATTTTAAGGCGGATTGCGACAAGGTCTCGATTGATATGCTTTCCAATTCATACGTTCCTTCGCTTGTCGCTAAGCGGGCTAAGGCATCAGCTTGACTATTTTTGGATCGAGGGATCTGGATAAACTCCGCATGCCTGAACTTCTTCAACTCTTCCAAAACCCTTGCTCTGTAAGACTTCATCTTTTCACCCCTGGCTTCATAAGTTCCCCGAATTTGGTTGATTATCAGCTGCGAATCGCTGTGCAGGATAAGGCTATCAACACCCATCGCTTGAGCCATGTCCATTCCTACAATCAGGGCCTCATATTCAGCGTCATTGTTTGTCGCCTCGAAATCAAAACGATAGGAGCTGCAGAAGAATTGATTATCAGGGCTGATTAGGACGACCCCAGCCCCTGCCCGGTTTCCGGCTGATGATCCATCGACGTATAACCGCCAGGTCGCACCCACCTCTGCACAACAACTTAAGTGAGCCGGTGTGAGCTCCACCATAAAATCAGCTAGGGCTTGCCCTTTGATGGCGGTTCTCGGTTTGTAAACAATGTCGAACTGCCCCAACTCTACAGCCCACTTTAATAACCGCCCAGACATCTCGGGTTTTTGTAAGACTTGCCTCAGGGGGTAATTTGTCAACACTTCAACCTGATGCTCCAAAAAGTAAGGCCTTAATTTTCGAGTCGACATTATCAAAGCGTAGGCTAGTTTTTCCATTTCAGAATATCGGAGTTCGGCGTCGTGCAGGGCCTGGCTGACATAGTAGACTGGTCGTTGAATTCCCTGCTCGGTTCTCACAAGGACTGCACTCATTGCTAGTTCTGAAACGACCAAGTATATAGAGAGCACTTCTCCCGATATTGGTTTGGAAAGGGTAGGCGGGGACGCCAATTGCTTCTTCAATTCTTTGAAGGCCGTCTGGCATTCTTTCGTCCACTCAAAATCCTTGTTCTTCCTAATAACATCAAAGAATGGCCGGAATTTATCCGTAGATCTTGACACGAAACGGCTCAAAGCTTCTATCCTTCCCGTCAAACTTTGGACCTCTTTAAGTTTCCTTGGTTCCCTCATCTGCATCAGTGCCTGTATTTTATCAGGGTTAACTTCGATACCCCTTTGGTTTACCAGGTAGCCCAAAAATTTCCCTGATCCTACTCCAAAGGAACATTTCTTGGGATTCAGCTTCATTCTGTAGGTTCGCAGTATTCGGAACATCTCATCAAGGTGTTGAACATGGTCTTCAGCTCGGATACTCTTTACGAGCATGTCATCGACATATACCTCCATTGTCTTCCCGATTAGATCTTTGAACATTTCGTTCACCAAGCGTTGATACGTTGCTCCAGCGTTCTTTAAGCCGAACGGCATCATTTTGTAACAATAGAGTCCTCGATCAGTCATAAACGACGTATGCTCCTCATCGACTTCATTCATCGGTATTTGGTTATACCCCGAGTAAGCGTCCATGAAGCTGAGGAGCTGATGTCCGGCCGTAGCATCCACCATTTGATCTATTCTGGGGAGAGGGAAACTATCCTTGGGGCATGCTTTGTTTAGGTCAGGGAAATCGATGCACAGCCTCCATGTCCCATTGCTTTTCTTTACCAGCACTGGGTTCGCTACCCACGTAGGATAGAAAGATTCCCTGATAAATCCATTGCTAAGTAATTTCACCACTTCCCTTGCCAGCGCTTCATACCGTTCAGGATTAAGTGACCTCCTTTTTTGTACTTTAGGTTTGAAATCAGGATTAACCCGGAGGTGGTGGCATGCATGTTTAGGATCAATCCCTTCCATATCCGAGTGAGTCCACGCAAACACATCCGAATTCTTTTTCAGAAAGTTGATGAGGTCGGTCCTGATGGGCTCCATTAACCCGCGTCCCACTCTGAATTCGATATCAGGTTTTGCATCGTCAACTTTAACAGTATCCAACTCTTCCACAGGACCTGACTGACCCCTATCCTGCGCACCTCTGGGATCCAGCGTTTGCAGCTCTGTTATCGGCTCGTCTTCTCCAATTGGTTCCACGACGGGACTTTCTTCTTCCTCCATTTGGACATTGTTGGAAGCGAAGCCTAAATTGCACTCCCGTGCAACCCTCTGATCCCCCCTTATGGTAGCCACCCCGTGTGGCGTAGGGAATTTCAGACAATAGTGATAAATTGAAGCTGCAGCCTTAAGCTCGTGGAGGATCGGTCTTCCCAATATGGCATTGTAGTTCGTCATGACGTCTACTACCACAAAATCAGCGATCACGCGCCTTTGACAAGATCCTGTCCCCAGTTCCACCAATAAAGATATTTCACCCTTTGGATAGATGTAGTCACCAGTGAAACCCTGAATCCTTGTTCCCCTTGGCCGTAAGCTACGCGGGTCGATTCCCATTTTTTCAAAGGTCTTCCAGTATAACACATTCACAGCACTACCGTCATCCACCAGAGTTCTATGGATCTTTATACCGCTCACCGGCATCGTGATCATCAAAGCATCTGAATGTGGTTGGAGTACCCCCCTTGCGTCTTCCTCAGAGAAACTGAAAGACTCTGAATCGTCTGGCGTCATTGCATGACTACATATCTGATAGCTATTTCGGGCTTCTCGGGCGACCTCTCGCCTTTTCCTCTTTGACCCGACCTGTACTTGATTTCCGCTCACAATTGTGCGGATTTCATCAGGCCGGTCTTTGCCGTGGGGCTCTATCCCCTGATGGACGACATACTTCTCCTGTTGCTTGAATTGCCTTCCTGAATCCCGTGGTTCAGAAGCGTATTCTTGTAAGCTTCCCCTCTTTATTAACCTATCGATTTCGAATCTCAAATTTCGGCACTCGTCCGTGGTGTGTCCCACCGACCTGTGGTATTTGCAATACCGGGAGGAGTCCAAGTTATTCGGGCTTTGCTTTATCGGCCGGGCCGGCGGAATTATCCCCTTATCTTTCTCATTCATGAAAATCACCTCAGTTGATGCATTCAATGGGGTGAGCTCACTTCTTTGTTCAGGATTATATGGACGGAACCTATCCGCTGGTTTGTAGTCTCTCTTTTTGCCAAAAGCATTCCTTTTAAATTCTTTCTTATCATCCTTGCTCTCTTTCTTGTCCGACACTGCAGCTGTACTATGATGACCTTCTTTGGAACCTGAGGCCTCCTCGGCGTTAATAAACTTCTCTGCCCTGTTAAGAAACTCCTGGTACGTGCGAGGTCCATCCTCATGCACTGACCACCAGAAACGGGTCTGCGTTTGTAGGCCCGACAGAACAGCCATGAGAAGCGCGTCGTCTGATATTCTTTCCATCCCCATGATTTGTCTATTAAAACGGCCCAAATAACTCTTCAGTGATTCCTCCTTCTCCTGTATAATGGTCACCAAGCTCTCCTTCGGGGTGGTCGGAATTTTTGAACCCATGAATTGCTTTAAGAATTGGCTACTTAGTTGAGACCAACTCGATATGGAGTGCTGAGATATATTGCGGAACCACCGTTGAGCCCGGTCCCCTAGAGTTAGAGGAAAAGCCCTGCACATTATTGCGTCGCTTGCCCCTTGAAGCTCCATCCATGACATGTACTGATCCAGATGCGAAACCGGGTCGGTTTCCCCATTGTACCCGGCGAGATGAGGCATCTTCATTTTGCTTGGCAGGGGCTGTGACAATATAATCTCCGTGAAAGGTGATGTCCTCTTGGTAGATGGTTCCGTTGATCCCAAACCTTCTTGTTTCGCCTCCAAGTCAGACAGTCTTTTCTTCAATTGTTCAACTTCGGTTTGATCCGGTTTGCTTAATGGAAAAGTCGGTGGCCGGCCTAAGTGAAAAGTAGAGCTGCCAGCCGGCTGGTTTTCTGGATTCACTTTCTTCATCGGAGATCTGTCCCCATGTCCCCTAGTTCGTACAGCCTTATTCTCCTCTTCTTTTTCACCCCTTCTCGCTTGACTCGGTTCCATCCGACCCAGCGGCTTTTGACTCCGTACGTAAGGTGTGCTTTCGCCCACCGCACTCCTCGTGTTATCAGAACGTCCAACTTGTTGTTCTTCGAAATGTGAGCGTCCACCGGACATTTGTAGTTGTGATTGCACTTCATGTTCCTCTTGGTGATGACCCCGGTCTTGATTTCTCCTCATCTCTTCCATTTCTCTTTGCATCCTATCAAGTCGATCTAAGACCATTCCCATGTTGGCCTCCGCTGGGGGTCGGGAAACGGCGGATCTCCTGGACATATGGGAATTCCCCTGCGAACCCTCACCACGATGTGCCCGGTGACTCCCTGAACTTTGCCTGTCACTCATTATGATGCAAGAGCAAATATGTGATTGCTGAATACAAGGATACGGGCCCTCCTTCTAGCGCCAATTTGTTGACGTCTCTTTTTGTCAACAAATAAAAGTGGTATGAACCTTCGAATTGATAAATGGATTGTATGTCTTTGATTAATTTGTCTAAGTATGCAGCTCTTTCATTAATTAATTGTCGTCGTAATAAAGTTCGTGATATTATAAAAAATATTAAAGGTAACAGATCGAAAGCGAACTGAGATCAAAGTTACACAAGGTCACGTCCAGTTCGATACCGATCTGATAGCCAGGTCGAATCAACGAAATCAAATAGCCAGAGTTTGGAGAGATTTTTTTATATTACCTGCCCCTTAATGAGCATTTATTCCTCCTATTTATAGTAGTTGAGGAGTTAAACATAATCATTACAACATATCACTTCTGCAGGGAGTGACTGAATAGGGTGATTGACCCTTCTGACAGACATACATCAAATGATTATTCTGACATATTACAAATAATGATGATTACTGACACATAATACGGCTGATTTGACAATACTACCTACTCCCACATCGTCTTCGTCTTCCGCATCATTGAGGTCGGTTCGCGTAATTCACCTCGGTCAAACAAATCACATCGGTCTCACGAATTCACCTCGCAGTCAGGAATCACCTCGGTCTGAAATTCACCTCGGATAACATTTTTCACCTCGGTCAAGACATTTCACCTCGTATACAAAAATCACCTCGGAAATGAAACCACCTCGGTTATGATAAAAGAAATTGAGATCGTAGTTCAAACATCATTGACCGTTTCATCAATTTTGTGGCAACTGTTTGGCCATTGACTATTTTGACTGATTGATTTATTTTCCACCTCATATCGGTATATAACAGTCGCTTTTGACACTTGTGATTTTCTTAGTAACTTTCGATAAACAATGACAAATTTTATCTAATAAGAATAAGATATTATTGAAGCAACTGTTAATAGTTAATAAAATATTTGATTTGGTTCAAATTTTTCATAATGGGTTGTATAGTGGCTAGATCTTTAAGTAATTCTTTTGTCTATTTTTGTATATTAAATAAAATCCTAGGATGGAAAACCATAAATGTGTAGCTAATAGTTTCAACATAGGAATTGGGTTTTAGTTGTATTTTTATTTTCACTTGATTTGGTTGTATTGATGGGTATTGATTATGGATTATTATTGTTGTGGAGTTGGGGATGAATTTTGGATTGGTTTGATTGTAGTTTGATGATTAATGAGTTGTTAGTTTGATGTTGTTTTAAAGTATTATGGTGGTTGTATGTCCCCATACAGGTTGGCTAAGTCCATTTTATAGGGAGACTTTGTCGAAATTTATTTAAAGTTCTGTAATAGAAAATGATAATTCTAATATTTCGTATGATTTATTTCTACATTTTTGCATTTAGTACAGTTAGAATCATGATAATTAGACTTTCATAATATCTTTTTGAGGTAAAAGTGGATTTAGTAGCCCTCTCACAAGATGGTTTGTCATATGTCTAGTTCAAACTTCAAACTAGACTTCAGAAGTAAGGGAAGTACTCATCTTCTACGATGATTCGTGTTGGAAATTGGTGATAGTAGTTCCTTTTTGTATTATTGATGGTCTGCTAGATATACTGTTGCAATGTAGAAGGATAATAAATGTCAAAATTTAGATATGCAATCAAATAGGTGAAAAACTACTGTTGCAGATTTTGTTTTAATGTAGGAGAACAAAGTACCGTGATTTTTGTTTTGTATAAAAATATATGTGATCTAATTTTCTTTAAAATGCTTGCACTTTATTTTGAGTAGTTGATTTATTTATAGGTACACGTGTTTCCTTTTTTACATATTATGTATGTGTTTGAGAAATTTGTTGATTATTAGTGGAATAATCTATATTAATTTGCGAAAAATTTAAAAAAAATGTAAAAGATAAACGGCTACGCGTAATGAGTGTTGCCAAAAGTATCGATGACAACGTGCAATGAGAGTTGCCAAAAGTATCAACCATACCACGCAATGAGTGTTGCCAAAAATATCAAAGACAACACACAGTGAACGTTGTCAAAAGTATCAACCGCAACATGCAAAGAACGTTGCTAAAGGTCTACCACAACATGCGTTGAATGTTGCCAAAAGTATCAACTGCAACGCACAATGAACACTGCCAAAGGTATACCGCAACTCACAGTGAACGTTGCTAAAGGTCTACCGCAACGCGCAATTCAGATTTTTGCAACACGCAATAAACGTTTCATATCCTTTCCATCTACGGTAACACTGTAATTTGCAACATGCACACGAACGCTGCAAAAGGCATTTTGCAACATTTTTTGTGCGTTGCCTAAGCTATTTTTGTTGTAGGGTTGTGACAAACAATGAAGCTCCTGAATTATCGACTATAGTGGAGTGTAGATGAACATACTTCATAAATATTTTGTACTAAGTGAATGATTTATAATCATAATGAAATGTTTATTACTTTATTTTTTAAGTTTTTTACCTATATTTATATAAAGTGATAAATATGTATCGGCAGATATAATTGAAATGACTCATAACACGTATGTTTTATAGTATATGAAACAAAAATTATTTATGAAAGAAAGGAAAATGAGAAGATATATTAATTACTGTTTAGTCAAATAAATATGAAGTTTATCTTCGACTTGACTAAAAAATATGAACATGTGATTAGGTTAGTCCATCAAATGGTAATCAAGAAGATCTTACTAAGGTCGAAACGAATGAGTATGCTAGCATTCGTTATACCAATATCAAACTTATTTTTACAAAATCACAGCAAGTTATCAATAGTAAATTTATACCATTTAATTCTTGAATACATTATTGAGGTGACTAGCTTTTACCATCTACTAGTATCACACTCGTGCGTTGCATGGAAGAACAATATGAATGATTTTGCTGTAAATATCATTTCAAAATAAAAAATTTGAACACACAACTTGCTTTGATTAATGATTAAAACTGTCAACAAATGGTCAAAGTAAAATTAAATTAGAATCTATATATTACTAATGACAATTTAGATTCTGGCCAATAATCTCAATTGTCAAAGATTCTGCAATTATTCACACCAAAAATATTGCTTTTTTTAAAATACAATTCGATTGAGCAGTTTCCCTACTTTCTTTCTCAAGGACAAGGTGGTTCCCGTTATCTTTCTATTGCATGTTCTAGTTGATCACCTTTAAGTCTCCACCCAACATACCTTTAGGTACTCTGTTTTGCTCCCATAATTAATTGGTCAATTGTCAACACAATTTTTTGGAGAGGTTACTGTCATTTGTATATTCATGAAGTAACCCACATGCCCATTATTTTTTTTCCCAAATCAATTTTAGTTTTTTGATTTTAAAAATTATGCTGGCAGACTTAAAAATGAAAAAATAAATTAGAATCTATATATTACTAATGACAATTGAGATTCTGGCCAATAATCTCAATTGTCAAAGATTCTGCAATTATTCACACCAAACATATTGTTTTTTTTTTAAAATACAATTCGATTGAGCAGTTTCCCTACTTTCTTTCTCAAGGACAAGGTGGTTCCCGTTATCTTTCTATTGCATGTTCTAGTCGATCACCTTTAAGCCTCCACCCACCATACCTTTAGGTACTCTGTTTTGCTCCCATAATTAATTGGTCAATTGTCAACACAATTTTTTGGAGCGGTTACTGGCATTTGTATATTCATGAAGTAACCCACGTGCCCATTATTTTTTTTCCCAAATCAATTTTAGTTTCTGGATTTTAAAAATTATGTTGGCAGACTTAAAAATGAAAAAACTCATATCGGAAAATCTCCATGTTTTTCTGTTTTCCAGTCTTCTTTATGCTCATTTTGGTTGATTATGTATTGGCATTTGGGTCTATGGACTCCATTTCTGCGTTGTTTGGGGATTATGGTCTCTTTTGTACCATTGATGCCAGTGGAAAGTAGGCTTGATATTTTGGGACACCCGGAACATGAAATTCGACAGACTCGAATTCCTTGTATTATTCCTCCAATCTTCCTCTGATGGCGGGGCTCTTGGGTGGGGAGGGGTTTATTTGAGGTATTTTGGATAACACTTCACAGCCTTTTGTTGGGATTCGAAGGATCCATCTTCAAACTCTGATTTGGTTCTTCTGGTACTTCAATTTAATGCTTATTCTCATATCGTTTCTGGTAAGGATCATATTTGTGCAATTAGAGGATCTTACTATTTAGATAAAAAAAAATTGGCAGCATTGATTGTAGGGACATTATTCGAATCTCGAGGTTGGTATGGAATGTTGGATTTCGATTTTTTTGGGTTATCAGTGGGTTGAAAAGAGGAACCAGATATCTGATGAAAGTGGATGAGGTGTGCCAAGGCTGATTGAACTTCATTTCATTCTTTGATTTGTACTGGGAAGGGATCTAAATCATCAAATGTAAAGGCACTTCTGAAATCCATTCAATATGCTAACGGTAAATTTCAAAATTACTACCATTAAGCTACATTTCTCTATCTTGCTTGCGTTTCATGCTTACATTGTTACCTCCTTCCAGAAACTAATGACATTTTCATCCTTGCTGCCAAGGTAATGTCTTCATCTCATGTTCTTTTTTCTTGTGTTTATGTTTGGGTGCCACTAATTAATGTCAAATATTTTACTACAAAATTCTATAGTTCAAGTTATTTATGCAAATACCTTAATAGAAGTATGTTACAAAAAATTATCTATATTCGTTTGTTTTATCTTCCTTTTTTTTAGTATTCTATTTCAGTTTCATATTGTATATTCCTAATAGATTAGTTATTGCTTGAACTTTACACTTTACATAAAACTAGTTAACCACCCGTGCGATGCACGGATCATAAAATTTTGTACAATTTACTGTACAAACATTAAAAATTATGAAAAATGATGCAGTTGAATATAATAATTACAAATTACGAAAAATCTCTTTGTACACAACGTTTGTCGTGATGTTAGTAGGTTCACCTTCTTTGTCACATATAAGGATTTTCAAATCATATCGATTTGTGACTCTCGATATAGCAACATATAGTTGCCCGTGACTGAATACAGGTTTCTTCAAAAATATGCCGACATTTGACAGTGATTGTCCTTGACTCTTGTTAATTGTCATGGCGTACGAAACAATTAATGGAAACTGTCTTCTTCGAAACTTGAAAGGTAGTCTATGATCAGATGGAGTTAACGACATCCTTGGTATGAGAACCTTCTGTCCAGTGTTAATTCCCGACAAAATTTTTGCCTCCACAACATGAACACCAAGTCTTGTTACAAAAAGTCTTGTACCATTACAAAGGCCAGCCGCATGATCAATATTTCTCAACAACATAATTGGAATGCCAACCTTCAAGTTCAACTCATGATTGGGGATGCCTGAACATTTTATACTGTTTAGAAATTCTGGTGAATGAAGATCTCCCAATATATCGGTGTTGGTATCTGACTTGCATGTTGTATCTGAACTCAAATACGTCCTCCCTTCTGTATTTTTAATGGAAATCATGTACTCGTTCACCAATTCGACGACATCTAAAGTTGGAGCAAGTATGACCCTCCCCTGTAAATATGTCACATCTTCAATATCATCTGATAATGATGGGTAGGTACTCTGAACAATTGCTTCAAGTACATTGCTTTCATGTTTTATCAAAAGATCATCTGGTATAACTACATCCGAATAATCATCATTCTCACCTCCTAATGCACCATCCCCCATGTTTAAGATCCATTCTGAAAATGACTTCAAATCTTGTAAATTGTTAGTACAACTGGAACTTTGAAGCCGCATGTTTTTTGTTAACTTTAAAATTGTGCAATAGTTCCATAAGTATGAAGAATTAATAGTTCCATGCACAATATATTGTCTACTACCTTTCGGAATAACCTGCAAAATTTGTCTGAAATCTCCACCGAAAACGATAGTCTTCCCACCAAATGCTGGTCTGCATTCATTGGATGTAGACATTTCATTATGTCTCGCATGGTACGATCTAGCGCCTCAAAACAATATCTGTGCATCATAGGAGCCTCGTCCCAAATTATAAGTTCTGTTTGTGCAATAAGCTCTGCTAGTGGACTTCCTGATTTAATGTTACGTGTAGAATCTTCATTGGGATTGAGAGGAATAGCGAATCTAGAATGAGCTGTTATACCAGATGGTAATAATAGAGAAGTTATTCCACTGGAGGCAACATTTAAAACTATTTTTCCAAGTGATCGTAATTCTGCGGAAAGAGTTTTCCAAATGAATGTTTTTCCTATTCCACCGTAGCCGTACAAAAAAAATACACCGCCAAAATCAGATTCAATAGAGTGCATAATTGTATCATATACTCGTTTCTGCTCATCATTCAAGCTGGCAACATATTTTTTGTGCTCCTCTGCAAGAGAGACTCTGTTGTAACGCAATTCATCATTTATGAAACTGTTTCCAGACATTCCATTGTCCATGTCAGATGGGTATGGCATCGATGGAAAATCACGAAGACTTTTTCCTCTTGCTCGCAAGATTTTCTCTAAATCTAAAAGAGCATAGTTCTTTATTTGACCTTCATCCAATTCCAATCCTGTGAACCATTTTCAATTAAAAGGTTGTAACTATTTTCGAATTTGTATAGTAAATATATAATTTTAAAATTATAGGTGAAATAAATATTTACCTTGAAAATTTAGAATGCACCTTTGGCGGTATACTACATCATCAGACAAAAGAGACCAACATTGATCCCAAACAAATTTCGGCCTCGATAAAGAATCTGATAGCAATAACGTACAAAATAAAATTCTAAGAGAATGAGCAAACCCCCATTGACTTGCTTCAACAATTCCGTCAATGAATTCTTTGTCATCATCTAAAAGACCAAGGGCATAACAAGCATCCTTGAATGACTCATATTGCACACCATTAACAAACCTGATCTCTTCATGACTCCTGGAATCTCTTACAATGTTGAGCAACATCCGCAAGTAATACATCTCCCCGGACCTAGGAGGTACAAAAAATATCCTGCCTATAGAAAAACCACGTTGCCTAGGTGCCTACTGTTTTTGCGTAGATTTCCACACAAATTTTGTTGGAAACTCTGCATAGGTCAAATTCTTTGCTTCTGGGTACATCGTGTTGGCGTGAAACCAAGCAGTAAACATACTTTCCTTTACCGTAGGTCGATTCAAAACATCATCAATTGTATCATTTTCAGAGAAATATATGTTCTGTGGTTTGGAAGGTGAAACGAAAGACGTTCAACTGGTGGATCTCTAAAGTGAACGTCGTATCCAAATAATCGCCATGCAGCCTCACATGACGAAATATATCTACAGTCGTAATACATTTTTATCTCGTCGACTGGTTGTCCCGGATTTCTATCATCACCACTTTGATAAAAACCTGCTGTAACACGATCATGACCTTTATTGACATATTTAAATAGATATTTTATTGATCTTGACTGGTTACACCACTCAACATTTATGTGAGCACCATACTTCAATAACAGATACCGATTATGAGGAACTACGAATCTATTGTCAAGATCAATACCACTCTTTGTTACAAATCTTCCATTATCTCTCCGTCTGTAAATTGGGTACCCATCTTCATCCAAATTTGTATTCTCTGTGAAATTCTTTGGAAAACGTTTTGTGCAACGCCCATTAACCATGCAAGGAGAACTCTTTCTCAAATGGCCACAAGGGCCATGCATCATAAGATCTCTTACTGTAGCGCCCCGAGTTCCGTATACCCGATTCACTACGTCATTTTCTGTCTAAATTTTTCGAATAATATTTTTGCGGAAGAAATAATTGAAATTCATTTTTGGCAACATTAAATAAACTGTAATGGCCGCTAAAATTGAAAACATTTATGAAACCATTTGAAATAGTAAATCGAACCATTAATATTGTAAAGAAATTGCCAATATCATAATTTCTCAAATAAATGAACTTCTCTAAATTATTCGATTGTTTGGAAAATACGGAAATCATTAACGTCAAACTTTCAACCGTTCAACGATTATTGCCACCATCATTCATCGCTCGCCACCGTCTCCGAAATCTGCAAAACTGTTAAAAAGTAGGGTGAGTATTTCATGGGGGAAATACTCAGTAGACTCATCGCAAATTAATTTAATTTATAAGATGATTAAACATATAAATCCCGGCTCTTTATAAAACGGGCATTGATAGAGTTTCTTTATAAAACTGCTCTTGATAAAACTCATATTGTGCATTACAGCACGGGACATATTTTGCAAATCATATGCTCTTTGAAAACATCTCTTTGAAAACAGTTCTTTGAAAACCATATACTTATAAAACATTTTAATTATGCCAAGCATAATTTCTTTTGAAAGCATAACATAAGATAGGATTGAAATCCTCATAAACATAAGAATTTTACCGAACTTAGGTGGTAAGAATTCTTATGTAGTAAAATCATAATAACAGTAAGTTTTCATCATAACCTAGGATAAAATCGAAATCCTCATAAACATAAGAATTTTACCGAACTTAGGTGGTAAGAATTCTTATGTAGTAAGTCATAATAACAGTAAGATCATAATAACAGTAAGTATACCAAAACATAATTCATGAAATTCATAGGGATCATTTCCATCATAACATAAGATAGGATCGAAATCCTCATAAACATACGCGACAGGAATTTTACCGAACTTAGGTGGTAAATCCTCATAAACATATGGAAAGGCAGGAATTTTACCGAACTTAGGTGGTAAATCCTCATAAACTTATGGAGACACAGAATTCTACCGAACTTAGGTGGTAAGAATTCTTATGCGTAGCAATGATCCAAAACATATAAAACATTATCGTAAAAACATAGGGTATACTTACTTTTCATAAAACATACTTAATTTTCTTGAAAATTGACTTTCACAAGTCACATGACATTTATATGAAATCATAATTTAAATCAATTAATAAGTGCGAGTCTACCTCAAATCCGACGAGTGCAAAGTTGAGCGGGAATGACTTCAATTTCTTTAAATTCTCCGTACGCTTCGTCTTAGCCAATAAGTCACTTTAGTATATCGAATATATAGTTCAAAATGATAAATTATAATTTGAGGACTAAAATTGATGTTTTGAAAGTTGAGGGACTAAAATGAATACTTTTGAAAGTTCAGGGACTAAAATAGATATTTTGAAAGTTAAGGGACTAAAATGAATACTTTTAAAACTTGGGCTTAAAAGTAAATCAGCAGGTACTGAAATAAAAGAGTTTAAAGTTAAAGGGCTGAAGTAAATCATTTTAAAGCTTTGAGGCTGAAATGGATGAGTTTAAAACAGTAGGGACTGAATTAAAACAATTTAAAACATCAGGGACTGATTTGCAAATTCTGGAAATATATCATTCAGATCTTTTCTCTCTCTCTCATAACTCACTCACTCTCTCACGATCTCTCGCTCGATTCACTCTCTCTCTCTCAACCTCTCTTCTCATCCGATCCGACTGGAGAAGGGCTCTTCCAGCCGGCGATATGATCGGCGAAACGCCGGCGCAAGGTAGAGGCGTGCAGCAGACAGGTATTGGTTCAGATTTTTGAGGGATTTGTTGCGATTTTGAGTGCGAGACCGAGGCTAAAACAGTGGCTAAAATCACGATTTCCGGTGGTAGAAAATCGGTCAGCGTAGTCGGGGTCGAAGTAAGTAACTGGGTAATTGATTTTCTTGGGTTTTTGGGTTTGATTTGGGTTTGGGCAGCGAAGGGTACGAAGATGGTGAACGGTGAGGGCTCTGCAGGTTTGTGTGGTTGGGGTCAGCCGGTAGTACAAACTGGCCGTGGTGGTGACTGTCAATTACTTTGGTGATTTGAAGGTGGCGGTTTGAGTGGCTCAGATGCTTGGTTGAGCAGGGGTTGTAGGTGGAGGCTTGGGTTTGGTTGGCTGCGGATGGTTGCTACTTGATTCGGTGATGATGATTCCTGGTGAAGATTCTGCAGACTTGATTTTGGCTGGTCGTGGAAGAGTCATGGTGGTGGCTGCTGTTGGACTGAAAGCAGCGTTTTCAAAATTTGGTTCTTGGGTGATTGGTGGTGACTGGATTGAAGGATTGTGCTGTGATGGTGGATTGGTGATGATAAGGATCAGAATGTGGTGGTGTTGGACTGTGGCCTGGAAACAGGGGTTGCAGTGGTGGTGTTTGATTCTGATGATTGGTGGTTGGTTCATTTGTGTTGTGGTTGTGGCTTGATTTGGAGTGGCAAGGTTAATGGCAGTCGTGAGGTTGGTGGAGATTGCAGTGAAGTGGTTCGGTTGTGAGGGATGGTTTCTGCAGGCTTGATGGTGAATTGGAGATTGGCAGTTGAAGTGGTTTGGTGAAAATGATTCGATTTCTGGCTGTGGTACGTGGTTGAGGTGAGACCGATTTTGGTAATACTGTCGTGGTGGTGGTGGCTGCTCAATAGTTTGGTTGAATGGTGTTGATAAATTGTGAAGTTGGGTGGTTGATTTGGTGATGATGATGACTGATTGTAGCTGGGCAGTATAATGCAGTTTGGTGATGGTTTGATCGATGATGGAGGAGTGATGTTGCTGAAATAGGTTATATGAGTGCAGATTGAAGTGGTAGGTTGGAATTGGTGATAAAGGAGAAGAAAGGTGCTAGAAAATGGAGCTGTAAAGTAAAGGTAGGGGTTGTAACGGTAATGTGGAAAAGAAAACGCGTGGGGTGTGGTGATGATGGTGTTTTGTGGAATCTAGGTAGGTGGGGTTAGATTAGGTGATTAGATATAATTTTGGATAATACACGTATTTAAAACAGATATATTTTGGACTTAAAATAATTTGATAAGGATCATTGGGATATTTTAATAAATTTGGAATTCAAAATGATATTGAAAATAATACTTTGAATAAATAATTAAAATAACATAATTTTAGAAATTCGAATTTTAATTTAAAATCGAACAATATTCGATATTTCTTGACTTGGCTAGACGAATCCGTCGCGGCATTAATTTCAAAACAATAGCGACTCAATTTTCTAAATATTAAAATAATTATTTATTGCATAAAAATTCTGGGTTGCTATAATCTTACCTCCTTAAAATAATTTCGTCCTCGAAATTAAACTTACTTAATCTTATAGTTTCTGAATACTTAATCAGAATCTCTTCTTCTTATCATCGAATATTCTCAAAATAATCAAAACAATTCCTGAATATTTTCTCTACGTAAAATACCCAAACATATCAACATAATATCATCAACTTATCTTTCCAATATTTGACCCAAAATTCAGTAAACAAATATCTCCCAAAACTAAGATTCTATACTTAAATGTCACCACATTTCCTGCAAAGTATTTCTTTCACTTGTATATACGTATGAATTCTGATTCAATACAGTACTCATTTTACTTTCCACGTATCATCACACTATACCAAGATTATCATTATTAAAACAAAATATCAGTACCCATAATCCAAGAAAATATTCCAAATCTCCAATCAAATCTCCTTTATCGATAAAATTTAACAGCGCATTACTTCTTGTCTCCTCTTTTCATTAAAATAATCCAGCGCTTTCTTGCTGGTCACAACATCACGCGGATTCACTCAGATCCTTTACGCTTTTAAATAGTTCATGCTGAGAAGAGGTTGAATCATCAAACAATGGATATCATCCTTTCTAACATTCGCAAGTATTATTCCAGTCTTCCTATGAATGATCTGAGAAAGATCTATAAAATAAGGCTCGAAAGATTGAGGTTGCTAATGGCTCATGATATTCCAGAAGATGTTCGCTGGTTGATAGAAGCAAAGGTTCGATTATCTGGTGAATTACCATAAACATTTCCAAAACATATGCCTGGTTTAGGCAAAAGCACGTTCGCAAAGAAACGAAGAGCAAAAAGACTGGGTGGTTGCTACAAATGTGCTCGTTGGAACTGTAATACACGTTGCAAATCAGTAGGATATTCTTCTACTAATCGGGATGATAAAATCGAATTCATAAAGGGTGGACTGAGTAAGGAGTCTTTGGATGATATTCGACTGACTCTTGAGACGCACCCAAGTGGTTATGTACAACGTGAACTTCTCTCCTTATACGCTCAGTTTAACGTGGACAAAAATCGTTATAGTCTCCAAAATATAATATCGAAAGATCCTGTTTGCCAGTCTGTTTTACAAAATGAAGCTTCTGGCAGTTCAGCAATGATATAAGGTAAATCTTTTTAAAATATTTTGCTGCTTTCTTTCACGCGTTTTGGAAATAAAATATATTTTCCTTTCTCGAGGTTTGATAAAGCTGGAAATAAATATTTAATCGCCGAAAGATGACAGCCTCGATACGATAAAAATATTCAAAAGTGGGCTGATTTTGTCAAAAGTAAATCTTTACTTTTTCAGAATCAATCAAAAACAGTAAATTTTTCCGGCTTTAAATAGTCAAACATATTTCATAGTTCAGGCATCCCAAAATCACATCTTCTTCGTAAGTTTTCTCTTCTATACTATCAAAGATGGAAGCACCAAAACTTCGACAAATCAAAACTATTTGTGTATTTTGTGGATCAAAAGTAGGGAAAGGCTTCGGTTATCTAGAAGCGGCTGTAGATCTTGGAAAGAAACTGGGGGAAAAAGGTATCACTCTTGTATATGGGGGTGGTAGCAGTGGTCTAATGGGTTGTGTTTCCCAATCTGCTCTTGCAGAGAAATCAAAAGTAATCGGTGTCATACCTGTCCCTTTGGTAGATGTTGCAGGCAAAACACGAGGGCATGAAGTTCAAACCTTATCCATCCATGAACGCATAACTTGTATGCTATATGGTTCTGATGCCTTTATAGCCCTGCCCGGAGGTTTTGGTACCTTAGAAGAAATCTTTAACATTACCTCGTGGGCTCAACTAGATCTCCATACTAAGCCTATTGGGCTTCTGAATGTTAACAATTTCTTTGATGGTTTGTTAACCTTTCTTGATTATGCTGTGGAACAGGGATTCATCTCTCCATTTTCCAGAAGGCTTCTTATTTCTGCTCCTACTATTGATGAACTACTGGATAAGCTGCAGTCATATATCTCAATACAAGATCCAGCAGGAGTTAAGATAGATTGGTCGCAAGGAAGGGGAATCAAGCGAAAATGGAGTCCGGTTAATGTAAACTTAACTCTTTGAATCTTAGAATAGGTGGGGGTAGAGTACGGAGTATTCTCACTCTCGAGACACCCCTCCATTTACTAGGATTTCCTTCATGTTTAAATCTTGTGTGTACTTCAAAGATTCCAGGTGGTAGATTACGGAGTATTCTTACTCTCGAAACACACCTCTTTGAAGGTTTCTTTATTTCCTCAAAAGATCAGAGGTGGTAGGATACGGCTACTCCGGAAACACATCTCTCATTCTGAGGATCTTTCCATGTTTTTCTCTTATGCTTTCGTGTGTTTCATGTATTCCTTTCCAGTGTGACTCTTGTGTGTTCTCCTTATGAGAAAATAATAAAATTTCTGCTATCATCTACTAAATCTCGTTTGTGATGTAAATGATCTTGCATGTCTAACCTTAATTCCTTTAGTGGATGCTTATCATATTATGCTCTTAATTCCAAATGATAAAATTCTGGACAGAGTCTCCCTTGTAATTTGGACTTATTCCAAACCATAAGCATACTTCATAACTCACAATAATAAATAACTCCACATTTGATCACAACGATCTAAAAATATTGAAAACGATTCCAACACTTCAATATCATCAAAATATCCCATAATTCAATTCATAATTCCTCAACATAGAAATTTCAAATCATATTTTTCAATATCACAATATTACTTCCTTTCATACCTTAATTGGCTCAAAAGTTATTCCTACTTATAAATATATGCCATAAATCATATTCCCAAAATTTATTCACAAAGCCAAACTTCATAATAAATTTCTCTTCAACATAGAGGCATAATAAATTAACTCAACATAATATCCATTACTTAATTCTCAATAAAATCATATTATTCCCATTATGCTCAACACTCGTTTTCTTTTAAAAAAATTTCTCATACTCATACATTAAAGCATATAAGTTATGACAAAGCATAACAACATCATTATTTTCGAAGAAATACATTCTTATTTCTCATAAATCATAAGTATCCGAAATACTCTTCATTCTTTCTCATAAATCAATAAAATGAGTATTCGAAATACTGAAATAACTTTAAACATCATAAACTTCTTTACCTCGGAGTTGGTGGAACGAAATGATGGCAGTGGCAATCTTCATCAATAATATTTTATAATGGAAAATATTTCTTGAAAATTCTTTTTGAAAATTTTTCCAGTCTACAGAAACGCAGACTAGCTCTGATACCAACTTGTAGCGCCCCGAGTTCCGTATACCCGATTCACTACGTCATTTTCTGTCTAAATTTTTCGAATAATATTTTTGCGGAAGAAATAATTGAAATTCATTTTTGGCAACATTAAATAAACTGTAATGGCCGCTAAAATTGAAAACATTTATGAAACCATTTGAAATAGTAAATCGAACCATTAATATTGTAAAGAAATTGCCAATATCATAATTTCTCAAATAAATGAACTTCTCTAAATTATTCGATTGTTTGGAAAATACGGAAATCATTAACGTCAAACTTTCAACCGTTCAACGATTATTGCCACCATCATTCATCGCTCGCCACCGTCTCCGAAATCTGCAAAACTGTTAAAAAGTAGGGTGAGTATTTCATGGGGGAAATACTCAGTAGACTCATCGCAAATTAATTTAATTTATAAGATGATTAAACATATAAATCCCGGCTCTTTATAAAACGGGCATTGATAGAGTTTCTTTATAAAACTGCTCTTGATAAAACTCATATTGTGCATTACAGCACGGGACATATTTTGCAAATCATATGCTCTTTGAAAACATCTCTTTGAAAACAGTTCTTTGAAAACCATATACTTATAAAACATTTTAATTATGCCAAGCATAATTTCTTTTGAAAGCATAACATAAGATAGGATTGAAATCCTCATAAACATAAGAATTTTACCGAACTTAGGTGGTAAGAATTCTTATGTAGTAAAATCATAATAACAGTAAGTTTTCATCATAACCTAGGATAAAATCGAAATCCTCATAAACATAAGAATTTTACCGAACTTAGGTGGTAAGAATTCTTATGTAGTAAGTCATAATAACAGTAAGATCATAATAACAGTAAGTATACCAAAACATAATTCATGAAATTCATAGGGATCATTTCCATCATAACATAAGATAGGATCGAAATCCTCATAAACATACGCGACAGGAATTTTACCGAACTTAGGTGGTAAATCCTCATAAACATATGGAAAGGCAGGAATTTTACCGAACTTAGGTGGTAAATCCTCATAAACTTATGGAGACACAGAATTCTACCGAACTTAGGTGGTAAGAATTCTTATGCGTAGCAATGATCCAAAACATATAAAACATTATCGTAAAAACATAGGGTATACTTACTTTTCATAAAACATACTTAATTTTCTTGAAAATTGACTTTCACAAGTCACATGACATTTATATGAAATCATAATTTAAATCAATTAATAAGTGCGAGTCTACCTCAAATCCGACGAGTGCAAAGTTGAGCGGGAATGACTTCAATTTCTTTAAATTCTCCGTACGCTTCGTCTTAGCCAATAAGTCACTTTAGTATATCGAATATATAGTTCAAAATGATAAATTATAATTTGAGGACTAAAATTGATGTTTTGAAAGTTGAGGGACTAAAATGAATACTTTTGAAAGTTCAGGGACTAAAATAGATATTTTGAAAGTTAAGGGACTAAAATGAATACTTTTAAAACTTGGGCTTAAAAGTAAATCAGCAGGTACTGAAATAAAAGAGTTTAAAGTTAAAGGGCTGAAGTAAATCATTTTAAAGCTTTGAGGCTGAAATGGATGAGTTTAAAACAGTAGGGACTGAATTAAAACAATTTAAAACATCAGGGACTGATTTGCAAATTCTGGAAATATATCATTCAGATCTTTTCTCTCTCTCTCATAACTCACTCACTCTCTCACGATCTCTCGCTCGATTCACTCTCTCTCTCTCAACCTCTCTTCTCATCCGATCCGACTGGAGAAGGGCTCTTCCAGCCGGCGATATGATCGGCGAAACGCCGGCGCAAGGTAGAGGCGTGCAGCAGACAGGTATTGGTTCAGATTTTTGAGGGATTTGTTGCGATTTTGAGTGCGAGACCGAGGCTAAAACAGTGGCTAAAATCACGATTTCCGGTGGTAGAAAATCGGTCAGCGTAGTCGGGGTCGAAGTAAGTAACTGGGTAATTGATTTTCTTGGGTTTTTGGGTTTGATTTGGGTTTGGGCAGCGAAGGGTACGAAGATGGTGAACGGTGAGGGCTCTGCAGGTTTGTGTGGTTGGGGTCAGCCGGTAGTACAAACTGGTCGTGGTGGTGACTGTCAATTACTTTGGTGATTTGAAGGTGGCGGTTTGAGTGGCTCAGATGCTTGGTTGAGCAGGGGTTGTAGGTGGAGGCTTGGGTTTGGTTGGCTGCGGATGGTTGCTACTTGATTCGGTGATGATGATTCCTGGTGAAGATTCTGCAGACTTGATTTTGGCTGGTCGTGGAAGAGTCATGGTGGTGGCTGCTGTTGGACTGAAAGCAGCGTTTTCAAAATTTGGTTCTTGGGTGATTGGTGGTGACTGGATTGAAGGATTGTGCTGTGATGGTGGATTGGTGATGATAAGGATCAGAATGTGGTGGTGTTGGACTGTGGCCTGGAAACAGGGGTTGCAGTGGTGGTGTTTGATTCTGATGATTGGTGGTTGGTTCATTTGTGTTGTGGTTGTGGCTTGATTTGGAGTGGCAAGGTTAATGGCAGTCGTGAGGTTGGTGGAGATTGCAGTGAAGTGGTTCGGTTGTGAGGGATGGTTTCTGCAGGCTTGATGGTGAATTGGAGATTGGCAGTTGAAGTGGTTTGGTGAAAATGATTCGATTTCTGGCTGTGGTACGTGGTTGAGGTGAGACCGATTTTGGTAATACTGTCGTGGTGGTGGTGGCTGCTCAATAGTTTGGTTGAATGGTGTTGATAAATTGTGAAGTTGGGTGGTTGATTTGGTGATGATGATGACTGATTGTAGCTGGGCAGTATAATGCAGTTTGGTGATGGTTTGATCGATGATGGAGGAGTGATGTTGCTGAAATAGGTTATATGAGTGCAGATTGAAGTGGTAGGTTGGAATTGGTGATAAAGGAGAAGAAAGGTGCTAGAAAATGGAGCTGTAAAGTAAAGGTAGGGGTTGTAACGGTAATGTGGAAAAGAAAACGCGTGGGGTGTGGTGATGATGGTGTTTTGTGGAATCTAGGTAGGTGGGGTTAGATTAGGTGATTAGATATAATTTTGGATAATACACGTATTTAAAACAGATATATTTTGGACTTAAAATAATTTGATAAGGATCATTGGGATATTTTAATAAATTTGGAATTCAAAATGATATTGAAAATAATACTTTGAATAAATAATTAAAATAACATAATTTTAGAAATTCGAATTTTAATTTAAAATCGAACAATATTCGATATTTCTTGACTTGGCTAGACGAATCCGTCGCGGCATTAATTTCAAAACAATAGCGACTCAATTTTCTAAATATTAAAATAATTATTTATTGCATAAAAATTCTGGGTTGCTATACTTACATTAGCATAATATACGGGATCAGTAGATTCATCAGGTATTTCAACAGATATAATTCGATTTATATCATCACCAGAAGGAAACTTTGCATCTTGACAAAGAAATAGCAAAATATGAGCATGTAGCAAACCACGCTTCTAGAATTCAATTGCGTAGACAATTGCAAGAAGAAAATATTCATATATTGATTGTGAAATAGATTGTCATAAAAAATTAAATTTTACTTCATGGTTAATGGATTATAGAATGGAAATTGATAAATTATTCAAGTAGGTTTAAATACCTGATCTGACAGATCCAAATAGTTTATTACTTCTAAGATCATCCATAAGTTGATCTAACTTCACCTTAAAAACTCTGCACAATATGTCAAGGCGATCCTCTGGCCTCAATCTCATACTTTCAACAAACCGTACAATTTCAGGCCATTTTGGATTGCATGTAAGAGTAATGAAAAGGTCAGGATATCCGACCCATCTGCATATGGCCATTACATTTTGGTAGTTCTGAATCATGTAACGAGCACTTCCAGTGAAACTTGGTGGCAAGATAACTCGTCCCACCGTAGACAAACTCCTTTCCTCTCTCAACAATGCATCTACTAACCCATTATATAACTCACACCTCAACTCCTTTTGGTGCATACGCAAATAAAGCAAGCGAGCCGACTCTACCATTGTATAGGCATCTACTAAAAATTGCTGGAACAATTTTTTTGAAAATAAGATATTGGACGATTCTTGTTCTCTCTCTTGCAATCTAAAAGCAAAAAATTCACGTATGCTTATCTTTCCACGACCAGCATGGGAGTCAGAACTAACATTGTTCAGAGGAATATCTTCTCTATATCCATCTTGCCCATAAACAAATAGCAAAGGATATTGTAGTGCAAGGTACGAAGGATTTAGCTCAATTATTCGCTTGATAAGTCCAAATCTAGTTTCAACAACTATATCTCGGGCACCTGGCAATGTTTCAAAATATCCAGGTATCAAACCTGCAACCTTATTAGCTGACGAAAGGTTATATCGCCTTCCATCATGTTCTCTCTTTCCAATAAGTCGAAGCTTCATGTTTGAGAACTGAGGATCATGCAAACTCTCCCTAACCATCCTAAATGACTTCACTAAAACATTGTGTTCATCAAGCATGTTCTTAATGTCATTAACAATCTCCTCGTGAAGTCTTCCAGCTTCAGTATTTTGACTGAAAAAATAATGATTACATAATTAAGTTATAATTAAAATTCATGTTTATTATATTTATAAAATTTTTTTGCTTTAGATGAGTAAAAATATTACCTAACTGACGACAAACGATTAGCAACTTCGTTTTCAGTGTCGTAAATGTACAGCTGAGCAAATTTCGGTACCGCACCTTCGTGTGGCAACAAACTTCCAATCAAGTGATAATTCTGTCCATTTAATCTAAAAATGGGAGGAGAATTACCATCATTTATACTATTGTCAATCTTTCCACCCATGGATGTAAAAGAAAACATCATGTTGTATGATCTAATGGTGTCAAGAAAGTGCTTGCTTTTCTGATCTCCACAATAAAGCAATTCTATTAGAGTATGAGGCGGTGCTTGCATTAATGGTAGCTCAACCTTGCCTTTCATGCAACAGAAAGAAAACGTTGGAGTATTCGTGTTGCGACATTTGTTAATGCGCTCCTCATACCAAAATATAGCTCCACAAAATTCACAAACACATGTTGGATCTCTCATGTCCCGATATTCTGGAAAAAATTGAATTTAATGATTTTAATTAACATTTTTCCGGTCCATATTTTAAATCATCATACAATCATAGGGAGAAATGTTAAAAATTCATTCTAGAATTGTAAAGATTAATTTTGTTTTAATTATTGATAGATATATAAAGATCTAAATAATTAATGTATTCAAGGTTAAAAGGTGTAATTAAGAACTTATTATGAATTCCAATGACACACTATGTTCTTGATTGGTCCAGCAGTTTTTGAACAATTTATCAAAAAAACTCATTTTCAACTACACAATTTATTTTTTGAAACACACCACTTTCGTACTTTTCGAAGTTTTTCCCACCACATATTCATAAATTTATTCACATGGACTCTAAAATATCTTACACCAAACGGACTCCGAATTATTTTTATGTGGCAGCTTTAGAATGAACTTTAAGGCCCTTGATGATTTTTATTATTTTTAATTAATTAATTTATTTATTGAGAAATTAAAAATACTAAATACAGATGTGTGAAAATGAGTCAGGTGGAATTTCAGTTCATGTTAAAACGTGTTAAATTTTAATTGTTAGTGAAAATATAAAAATATGCAGCGTTTTATATTTTTACATGCATTACGAATGAAAACATTAATAAATATGATTAAGAAAATAAATATCACGTCTCATCTCAATATAAACAAATAATTACAAATCATTAAAAATACGTGCAAGAAATTAGATTTTGAGAAAAACAAAAATATAAATATTAATTTGCATGCATGTACCAAAAAAATTACACAATTTTTCAATTTAATTTTTTAACAGTATAATTTTTATCTCTGAAATTTGTAACTACTACTTTTTACGTAAATAAAAAAAATAACTGATCAATTTATAAATCAAACAATGTTACCAAACAAAAGATTAAACACTTCTCTATTCGGATAAAATCTGACAGAGTTTTTTTGGTTTTTCATGGATTTCGAGGTAAAATCAATGGTTAAAATTTGGAGAGAGAAAAGACGTGGGGTTAAAAATTAGTTTGGGAAATTGTGTAGATTACAAATTGGTTTAAAAACCAATTTTTTCATCTTACCTAACAGAGATCCAAAACCAAACACGGTACAGAGGTATTCTAGCAGGTTCTATTTATCAAATCCTAAACATTACCGGACTCAAACACATTACCTACTTCACTCACTCACTCACTACTCTCCATACCAGACGACATTCATGTCTGAAAACCAAACCATTCGTCTTCTTTCTGGAAAAAAAAAAGCAACGATGCGTCGTTGCTTTTCCTCTTCCCACCCTGGTTTTAGATGTATTTCTCACTCTTTGTCAAACTGTAACCATTAATAATAGATGAAAATCAACAACATTTACTGGAAAACTCGGAAATATCCGTTCTACTCGGGCGCCTCCTGAAGTTTTTCATCAGATCTGTGCAGATTCGAGACTTAGCGAGAACTGGGTTACAAAAAAGATAAGTGTCAAAATGTTAAATTTTTTCAGATCCCTACTCTCTTCGTAACGAAGAACTGATTTGTATTTTTTTATTTTTCCATGTGAATATTATTACACTCACTTCTGTATTTTTATTATTATTATGTGATTTTAGTGTTAACACATAATTTTAAACCTTTTGCTTCATATAGCTGTTTTTTTATTTATTTATGATTTAGGTAATTTTTACAATGTTTCTTTACAGATAAAAAAAAAATAAAAATCAAAGTATACGTGTTAATTTTTTATTATTATTATTATTACTCTTTGATGTAATTTTCGCAGATATTCTGTGTCATCTACGGTTAAAAAATGTTCTAATTTGTCCAGATCTAAGTTTTAGGTGCGCACATGTAATTGAAAGTAATACATTTTTTTTTTTGCTTTGACCAGATCTATAACTTAAAGGACTTTGTATGCTAAAATATGTAAAAAAAAAATTCTCGTTTTAGATGTGTTCATAGATAGAGATTAAGGTTATTTAGGCTAAATAAACTTACGAAGTTTGGCCATATCTGGAACATAAGTGCTGCAAAAATAGTGTTAAAATAATTTTTGACTCATGTTTCACTGAAATATTAATTTCAAAAATGTACTGCATACCATTTTTTTGAACAATCATATAGTTGTTTGTATTGTTTTAACAATGAGGTTTTCTAATATTTTTTGTGTAATTTTTTTTGGGGTTATTGTGCAGATCTGGAACATTAACAGAAGATTTAGAGAAATATATCCTTGTTACATATTAGTGTACTCTGTAATGTAATTTAATATGGCAAATTTATAAAATGTATTTAATTTTTTTCCGGTTTATTTGTGTCATTTATGTAAAATAAATATGTAATATAATGTAGAATTTAGAAGAGATTTGGAAAGTATAGATTTCAGATCTATTATTTGTAAAAAGAAAAAAAGAAAAAAAAAATCAAGATTCGTGAAACAGTGATCAGCTCCGAGTCCTATCCAAATACAACACAGGAGAAACGAACGAATTCGTATTGGGTATGCAACTAATCTTTCCAATAGTTTCATGTTTTGTCTTCTGATTTATGTGGTTTTCAATAAATTGATTTATTTGTTTTAATATCTGCATATATATGAGTATGAATTAATAAGTGAGATTATGTTCTAATTCTAGTTACATGTCACCATGCAAATCATACTTTGGCAGGAGATAAAATTTCTCATGGACTATAAGGAGAAACGAACGAATTCTTATCGGGTTTGCACCTAATCTTTCCAATAGTTTCATGTTTTGTCTTCTGATTTATGTGGTTTTCAATAAATTGATTTATTTGTTTTAATATCTGCATATATATATGAGTATGAATTAATAAGTGAGATTATGTTCTAATTCTAGTTACATGTCACCATGTAAATCAGACTTTGGCAGGAAATAAAATTTCTCATGGACTGTAATACATTACTTAAGGCATGGTATATGATCAAATAATCCTTCACACACGTGCACCATAAAAATATAACATAATATTTCCAATTGAGTGGTGAAATAAGAGTGGAAATGAGAAATAGGTAAATTAATATGTATATTAAATACCGAGGTAATTGACAAAAAAATAATACATATATTGGTTTGAATAAATAAGTATAAAATACCTGCAAAGCTTGTTGAGATTTGTTTGAAATCTTCATTGATGTGAATCGGCTCAATTGATGCTATGCTTGATGATGATGCATGGTTTCTTTTGTGGCTGATATTGTCATGCCTCTTTCCAAGTTCACGTTGAAGTAAATGGCTCTTATCCCATAGTTCATATTCAACACATATGTGTGTCAAATTGCTAAATATATCTGCACTTCCATAATTAACTGAAAATTAGGAAATTAAAATATGTTATGTAACAAATATTAAATTTTCTTTGCGTGATATCTGATTTATGCATTTACCATTTGTTGAAAAGCTTGTTGACATTTCTTCGAAATCTTCATTGATTTGAATTGGCTGAATTGATGCTATGCTTGATGATAATGCATAGTTTCTTTTATGGTTGATATTCTCATGCCTCTTTCCAAGTTCACCTTGAAGTGAATGGCTCTTATCTCGTGGTTCATATTCAACACATATGTCTGTCAAATTGCTAAATACATCTGCACTTCCAAGATTAACTGAAAATCAGGAAATTAAAATATTTTATATAACAAATATTAAATTTTCTTTTCGTGATATTAGAATTATGCATTTACCATTGGTTAAATCTTGAAATGGTGCTTGATCACAAATCTGTACATGATTTCTTATCCCAGAATTCTGGATGTTAATTAATTGTATATTTTCTTGTGCAGGATGATCTAATGGAGCCATAAAGTTTCCTGCATTTCGATCAAACTGCAAATATTGAAGGTATACTATTTTCCCTTTTGCATTTTATATTTGACTCAATGTTCTAAAATGAAGATCAAAATATACGTCACAATACATACATTGTACACAACATCTGCAAATTGTAAACATAGATTAAAAGATAAACTAAATAGCAGTCCATAAATACCAAATCGATAAGATGATTTCCGAAGCATAAATGAAATTTATTGAATGTGTAATAGGGATAGGAAATAAGGATTTAGAACTTTACCTGGAAATTTTGTAACTATTCTTTTTTTGTTTCTTGAAATGTCTGTCATAAATGTGGATTGTTTGAATGCTTCGTTAATGATTGCTAAGAACCTTCACCTAAAGAGTTGAATATGGTATCCTGGAATATGATTTGATGATGCCTTTTTTTTTTTTTATAAAGAAAAGATGAACATGGTTGTGCACTCTTAATTTGGTAATGGTGATTCTTTAATGCTTCACAAATAACTTGGGTAGTTTTTGTTTTTAGTGGGCAGTTAATTATCCAATCACATCATGGTCTAATATTGTTTTTAGTTATGAAACTTTTATGTAGTTGGAAAAAAAAAGTTCGAAGAATAGATTAAATTTCTGGTATTGAAGTTAAATACGTTTAAGAGATATTAAGATTATGCCTTGACTATTTTTTCTTTTCTTTTTTATTTTTTTTAAAGTAAATACAATTGAATAACAGTTTGGATAAATATTAGATTATACTTTTTGCATAGTTAAATTCTTTAACAAATATGAGTGGAATACTTATTTCAATTTATAATACCATGTTTTCAAATCTCAAATTATGTGAAATACTTTATATGTCTCTTGAATTTTATTTTATTTTAATTTTTTTCCACTCGTTTTCATTATACAGGAACTAAAAAGTTTAAAACTGGAACATGAACCTTTAAATTAATTCATGAAATCTGGTATAGATCATTGATTAATTTTATGTTTTTATTTATAACTTATATTGCGTGTGTTAAGTAATGTGGCAGAGCATTGCAATGCAATTTTTTTATGACATGAAAATCAAATTCAAAATATTTTAATGTGTCAATTTTTCAGATTTATTTTTAAATTTTTTATTTTTATTTATATTTTTATTCTTATTTTTGGATATGAAAAATGTTTTAATGTGATTACACTCAATTTTTCAAAATTATATTTCTATTTTTTAATTTATTTCTAATATTAATTTTTTGTTGATCATACCGACTTCATATATTTGGAGGTAATAATCTATTTTCAAATTCTGATGATATGTTCTCTTGGTTCGAATTATTAATTAATACTTTTAAAAAAATTATTGCATTAATACTTTTAAAAAAATTAATGGATTAATACCAAAATAAATACTATTAGAAATAGAAATACATTACAACGAAAAACTAAATATCAAATTAACTTTGTGAACAAAAGATACACTAACTGAAATAGTATGGCACCCCAAATGAAGAACATTAAAACCCTTTAATTCAATTACGATTCACTAAAAATCTCTAGTCCTTCTCAACTTTAATTTCCTTCTCTGTCTTCAAATTCGATAACTTTGTTGATGCTCTAATATCCGAAATACGGCTGCTATTTGCTGTATCTTCAATAGTTCAGTACGGGCTTTCTTGTTACCAAATTGAATTCGGTTTCCATCTTCATTATTACTCACTGAATCATCTAACTGTAAAACCAGACTTCTTCATTATAAAAAAATATAATAACAATGAAATGTTTAATATCAAAGCAATTATTATTTTAGTTTTTCCCAAATTTTGTACCTCGATCACCTTTTCACCCAACTCTTTTAACCAAGATAGCAAATCTGATTTCCGAACAGCATCAAGATAACGTGTCAGTTGTTTTAGGTAATTAAGAAAAAATAGAGAAACAAAATAGAAAATGATTGTACCTTTGTAACTTTGAGTTCAATTTTTTTGTGCTTTTCAATAAAATCCAAGTTGTCCGATAAACGAATCACAGAAAATATTTGGTCTCCTTCATTAACATTTTTTTTCTTTAACGTTAACCTTAAAAAGGAGGAGACGTCCAACCAATTTTTCCATAACCTCAAGCCTGCTTGATCTAGACATGTTAAAGTCGCTTGTGATATCAGTTAGAGATTGACATTCGAGCATTGCAACAAAAGAATATGAGCATTCTGGATTTTTATACTGCTATGACATCAATTTGGGATGAGTTAACTCTTACTGAACCGGCAGGTCTGAAAGCAAGTGCGGATTATATTATTTATAGAGAGGAGCAACGATTGGTTCAGTTTTTGATGGCACTTCGTAGTGATTTTGAGGGACTCAGAGGTTCTATTTTGCACCGTACTCCTCTTCCTTCTGTTGATTCAGTTGTTAGTGAACTTGTTGCTGAGGAGACACGGTTAAAATCCCTTACTGAAGATGTATCTCTTCCACATTCTGGGACTTCAGTTTTAGCTTTACCATCTATACAGAATCGAACCAAAGGACATGCACGGTTCCCAAATGATGTTTGTAGTTTTTGTAGACAAAAGGGACATTGGAAGGCTCAATGTCCTAAGTTATTGAAGTCCCAGCAGTCTTATAGATCCAATGCTCACACAGCAGCGATTGTTCCACCTGTTGGCTCCTCTATACTTGGTCCACCGCCCTCATCTGATTCCCAATTGACTGATCTTAGTGAGCAGTTTCAGAAGTTTTTAGCCTCACAGCCACATGCCATGTCAGCCTCTACTCATGTAGGATTTCTAGATAATCTGAGACCAGCGCATGTTGCAGCCTCTAGTACTGATTTATCGTCTTTTCATTTGAACTCTTCTTCTTCTAATTTCTATTTATGGCATTCTCGCCTAGGACATGTGTCTGCTAGTCGTTTGAAATTTTTAGCTTCTAAAGGTTGTTTGGGAGACTTAAAACATCATGATATTTCTGATTGTAGTGGTTGCAAACTTGCTAAATTTTCAGCTTTACCTTTTCCTCGTAGTATTTCTTCTTCTATTGCATCATTTGATCTTGTGCACTCAGATGTATGGGGCCCTGCTCCTGTTTCTACTAAAGGAGGATCCCGATATTATGTTTCCTTTATTGATGATTATAGTCGTTACTGTTGGGTATATCTTATGAAGCGACGTTCTGATTTTATTTCTATTTATCGTTCGTTCAGAGCACTTATTAAAACTCAACATTCTGCTGTCATTAAATGTTTTCGATGTGATTTGGGTGGGGAATATGTTTCTAATGATTTTCGTGAGCTGCTTGCTCTTGATGGTACAATTCATCAAACTTCTTGTACTGATACTCCTCAACAGAATGGTGTTGCTGAACGTAAGACCAAGGAAGTGTTTGGTGTAGAGAAAAGAAGTTTCTAACATGAAAGTTTTCTTTGGGGAATTTTAACAAACACTTTTTAGGCAAATTTTGGAATACATAGAAATGCAAATGTTTGGCCCATGGACATCCCCAATAATCTCAAATACATCAATCAATCAAGATACCCAATATTTAGGAATCATGAAATACTCAAGGGCATACAAATTTCCCCAATTTTTCTTTTCAAATTTTCGGAATTTTTTTTTTTTTCAAGAACAACAACAACAACAACAAGAAAGTAAAGATAGGTTTACCAAATTAGAGCCAAACTCTGATACCAAATGATGCGAACCCCTTCGGTGATTAAACCGAAAATTCCCACAACAATTTAAATACCAACCCAAGAAAGCTAAAGTGGTAAATAAATGGATAAACACCTTAACCCAAGTTTAATTCTAACCCAAAATTCAAGGATTAACAAACCCTAGCCCAATGGGGGTCACTTAAACAAATTCCAAGGTGGCGGAAAATAAACAACAACACAAGAATAATAATACTCAAGATAAAGTTGATTAAATTCCAAGAAGATACAAGATCAAAGAGGTTTAACCTTACCTCAAGAAGGGGGACTTCATGGAATGGGTATAAGTGGAGAAGTGGAAGAAGATTGGAGAATGGGTAGGAGACGATGAGAATCATAGGAGGCTCGACAAGGAAAATCAATCATTCGAGCCAAACAATTTTTGAAGTGAATGTTTTTGGAGCTCCAGGTCAACTATGGTCCATTTGAAAGAAGATTCAAGGCTTAAACAAGAGATCAAGCCAAGAAAATAAGCCTAGAATCAAATTGGGAGCAAAGACATGAAGATTGAATCAAGCTAGAGATTTAATTAAAGTTTTGACAAAGATAAAGTCCGAATTTGAGGTTTACTATTTCTTGAAGAATTATAGAACCTTTCTTCTAGTTTCCAGATCATTTTGAATTGCCTCAATCGGACATCGGAATCAAAAGTTATGATCAAAATACTGAAGAAGGCGCTTGCAGTCAATTTCGGTTGACAATTTTCGGTCGACCGAAATGGAGTTCGGTTGACCATTTTGGTCGACCGAAAGTTACTGAAACATTCAAAAATACGCGTTTTCTACTGTTTTTTTCATATTTTCTTTATTTTTCTTTCATATTTGTACTATTAATACTCATTTTCTTTCAAACCCTACAAGTTAGAATGTATGAACAATGAAGCCTCTTTGGAGAGCATTTGTGAGGTAAAATTCCTCAACTTAATCTTGTTTCTCTTTTGAGAAATTATGCTCAACTTCATGTGGATTTTATGAATCTTGTGTTGTTGGAAGAAATCTATGAACTTGTTTATTTCTTTCCATTGGGTTAAGGATTATTCCTTAGAATTTTGGTTAGAGTAAGCTTGGATTTAGGTTTATTTTACCACTTTAGCTTTCTTGGGTTGATACATTATTGTTGTGGGAATTTTTGGTTTAATCACCAAAGGGGTTCGCATCATTTGGTATCAGAGCTTGGCTCTAATTTGGTAAATCTATCCTTTAAATTTCTTGTTATTCTTGTTGTTCCTCATTAAAAAAAAAAAAAAAAAAAAAAAAAACGAAAATTAAGAAGATATTGATGTTCTTGATCTTTGTTGACTTCCTACACCTTGAGTATTTTGATTGTTATCATTGTTAAGTTTGTTGGGGAATTTCACCATATTCATACACTTGAATTTCTATGACATTCAAAGTTTGTACACCAAGTGTTTGATAAATTGCCCCAAAGAAAACTTTCATGTTAGAAACTTCTTTTCTCTACACCAAACACTTCCTTGGTAATTCTTTGTTCTTTGTCAAGCCTTTGTGACCTTGTGCTATTAAAAATTTGTCCTACAAATTCCTAGCCATCTCTTGCATCCTAGCAAGTAAAGAAAATTCCATTCCTTGGAGATTGAGTGAAATACGAGTGAAATGATTTTTTTTGTGAGGACATTTTCACACTTGCACTTCATGTCCACAATCTTTTGAATCACCACATAAGGGATGGATTGCAATCCGTATTCTATGTTCAAAACTAGATGCTATGTTGGAGATAAGGTGTGTAGTGTGGTTATTGATAGGGGACACTCCACAAATTTGGTTAGTAACACCTTGGTTGGAGAATTGAGATTGACTCTAATCCCACACTCTAGACCTTATAAGATTACATGGATGAAGGAATGTGGGGAGTGTAGTGTGACCAAGCAAGCTCTAGTAACTATCACTCATGGAAAATATAGTGATGAAGTTTGGTGTGATGTAGTACCTCTAAAATCTTGTCATATATTGTTGGGTAAATCATGGAGACGTGAGAGGATGGCAACTTATGATAAGAGTATGCACATATACCGACTTCTTAAGGATGAGAGATCATTCACACTAAATGGTTTAACACTAGAGCAAGCACTACGAGATGAAAAAAAGGTGGAGAAGGATAGTGTTGATAGGAGGGAAAATAGAAGAAGAGTGGGGAATAAATTTAGGGATGTTTTGGAAAATGATGATGATGGTGGAGGTATTGATCAACATGGGGGCATGGGTAGGAATAGAAGATATTGGCATGCTAGAGGATTTGATCGAGGTCATCTAAGGAAGCATCGGGGTAGGGATGGAATGGATGAAAATATTGATAGTGTAGAAATAAAGAGTTCATCATTCCATGGGAAGAGTGATCCCATGTGGGGCTTTAAGGAACAAATGAAAAATTTTGAAGAAAAGTTCATTGCATGGAATTGCAAATATAATGTTGGAGTGCAAAAGGGGAGTGATAGTGAGGTCGAAGATAAATTGCACATTTTTCCCATTTTGTACATTATATTCTCATTTCTCTTCATTTTGTAAGATAACTTGGTTTGTTCATTAGAGAGCTCTTGAGAGCTAGGGCTTGAAGTCCCCCCTTCTTGAGGTAAGGTTAAACCTCTTTGATCTTGTATCTTCTTGGAATTTAATCAACTTTATCTTGAGTATTATTATTCTTGTGTTGTTGTTTATTTTCCGCCACCTTGGAATTTGTTTAAGTGACCCCCATTGGGCTAGGGTTTGTTAATCCTTGAATTTTGGGTTAGAATTAAACTTGGGTTAAGGTGTTTATCCATTTATTTACCACTTTAGCTTTCTTGGGTTGGTATTAAAATTGTTGTGGGAATTTTCGGTCAACGCACCGAAGGGGTTCGCATCATTAATGATGCGAACCCCTTCGGTGCGTTGACCGAAAATTAGCAAACATAAATGTTAAGATTGAAAATAATCATAATTAATCTAAAAAAATTCAAAAAAATACTTGTGCTTCTTGATCTCGTATCTCGAGTGCAGTTTTGCCTAGTAGACTTTCACAAACTCTGTCCCAAAGTATAAATGTTGAATCGTGTGTTCCATCCACAACATTAACTTTCACTTTGTATCGGGGCAAAGCATTGTTCACCCGAAGATTGCAATGTTCACAATAAAATTCTCTAGGTGATTCACTAAGCTCCTTCCGACACCTCTTACAGCTAATATAAAACTAATCCCCATTCGAAACAACATTTGAAATTCTTGCAACAACCCAATAGCTCCCTATCTGAATTTTTATAATTTATAAGACATTGCATTACAAAATATTATTGAAAGTTAGTTTAAAATTTGAAGCTTTTTAAAGAAAGAACCTTTTTGCAGTTCACCAATTGCTCAACTGTAAAAAATTTAACATTGCCACTCTCCAATTCATCATTAACGCTTGTAAGTGACGGATAGGATAGATTTGCTATAGGATCACTGAATTTGCTTTCTACAAATTGTAGCCTTGATTAAAAAAGAAAACATCAGAGCCAAACAATATATACATAAAATAAAAATGTTGAAAAAATCGAAATGGATAGGCAGCAAATTACTTTTTTTTAAACTCCTCTATTTCGGGGATATTAACATTGATAATCAATTTTGTAGCATAGTATGTGTTGCATAACCCAAGTTGACCTTGAAATCTTTTGCCTCTACAAAGTTGAATGATTACCATGACTGGGTCATTTCTAGAACTGTCTATATAATTCTGTATTTCATCAGCATAATTTCCCCACAATGTGATTGTCATCTTGTTAGATCTAAAAAGAAATAAAATATCGTAAATAAATTTGATAAAAAACATTATATTTAGTACAATATATAAACTTCAAAATCATTAAAAGATATTTGTAATGCAAATCTTGTAGAACAACGTCCATGTGCTTTGTTGATGTTCTAGAAGATTGCACTTTTTGATGTTGAATTGCATGTTTACTAATTATTTGACCTATGAAATCTGAAAATAGTTACAACATGAGTTGCATGAAATAAACAATTTCGGAATCTGGAAAAAAAAATTAATGATTAGAAAACCAAACCGAATAATCCTGTATCATCAAGATTTTCCATGTCTTCAATTTCTGGAATAGTTTTGAAATTGTAAACAGAATTCGGAAATCTTTTATCACCAACGCCTACTACTTCGGTTAATGACATAAAATATATACGAAGCATGTTAGTAGTAATGCGAAATCTGCTCACATTATCCTTGACACCGAAATTGGTTACGTAATATAGACATCCCTCTTGTAAAAGTCCATCAAATCTTTTTACGTGTGGAGGCATGATAGAAGCTTGAATTCTATCACCCTGCACATAAAATAACATACTAATTCAGTATTTTGGAGGTGAACTAAATTTACAGTTAAACATTGTACAAAATTAAAATCTTACTTCTTTATCCACCAGCACGAGCTCTAGGCTGCGGGGCACGTTGATATCATTATTCATTGGAACCACATATTTCCTTTCTACGCGCAATTTGATGATCTAATTGGTTTTCTTTTTCTCCAATTTTTTCAGCAAGGAAGATTGCATTTTTGCTGTTCTTTTTTGGTGTTGTTTGCAAGTGACGAATTGTGACTGGATATCAGTGTTTATATACAATTCAGTGTCAGCTATTAGGTCACGTAAAAAACCACTACGCAACCCACGACTAAGAACCCCCGAAAAAAAGGCATTTGAATGTGAAAGAAGCCAATAAAAGAAATTTATTGTGCTTAAAATAGAATAACGAAAATAATCATGCTGAACATAAAATAGGGGAAAAAAAGTAATGGCATGGCAGTTATGAGATAAAATACATGTGGCAGCCATTTTCTCTGTCCAATTACATTACATTTTTGAAATGGATGTTAAATTAAATTAAATTAGCTTTTGATTTTACATGACAATACGGTTGTAGCACGTTTTGGCCACTAACATGATGGACGGTCTAGATTGATTTACTTCGTTCCATTTATAGAAATAATAAAGCCAAAAAAATCTAGTCAACACGATACAGGGGCAAATTTTGACAGTTTCAGAAAAAAGGGTCCAATTTTGACAGTTTTTATCTCTGATTAGAATTTGAAATCCAAAATTAAATTCCAGTCAAAAAAAAAAAATATATATATATATATAGATTATTCACGCTTATCTATCCTAATCATATACTAAACATCTATAACATGACAAATCAATCCATCGTAAGATAATACGTTCAATTCAAATGTGGAGACTCGCCATAAATTTATCCACCAACAAATGGATATTATATAAGTGGATAGTCAATGGTGGAATTTATTCTGCGTTTTGTTCTGATGAGAAGAGGGAATGATAAAAACTATTTTGTGATTTTGTTGTTATATGGGAAGTGAATGCTGTAAATTAAACTTTTCTTTTCGTTATTATTTTGATGGGTATAATTAGTCAATGTTGTTTTCATTATCGAATTACTTTAATGTAGTTCATTTTCCATGTAGTATATATAAAAGAATATTTTATTGTAATTTTGATGTCTTTTATGGTATTTTATTGTGTTCATTTTAATTTTTCATGCTGTATTAAGAAAGAAGAACATTGGTTGCATTTTAACTGATGTTTTGTGCAAATAAACCTTAGATCAAAATTACAGTAAAGGATATTATTGCAGAGTTGTTTGGTGGACATTGCAAGAATGAAATTTAGATCAACTTTGTCCTTCAGCTATCTGTAGAAAACACAATAACATATATATCCTTATATATGTTCAACATATATATTAAGAGAAAGAAGAAAGAATGGAAGAGAAGAAGAGAAAGAGAGAAGAGGCAACTCTAAACCATACATTCATTATAATACTCAATCCTATATATACATACAAAACTAAAGCATATTCTAAAACATATTCTAAAGCATATAAAGCATATTCTAAGCATATTCTAGAATGTGCTAATTATTCTAACATCCCCCCGCAAACTCACGATGCTATAGCATGAAGCAACAAGAGTTTGTCAAGTAAGAATCGGAAGCGAGAAGTCGGATGGGACTTGGTGAAGAAGTCTGCAAGCTGCAATGATGAAGAGACAAAAGGTAAGGCAATGGTCCCATGCTGAAGATGATGACGAACAAGGTGACAGTCAATTTCAATGTGCTTCGTGCGCTCATGAAATACTGAATTATGTGAGATCTGGATGGCACTCTTGTTATCACAATACATAGAGGTGGGAGATGAAATAGAAACACCCATATCTGCAAGTAGCCAACGTAACCACACAATCTCAGTAGTAGTGGAGGCCATAGCGCGATATTCTGCTTCAGTTGATGAGCGAGAAACTACTACACAGTAGCCAGTAGTGGACTTACGATCAGTTGGGTTCCATGCGAACCCCTTCGGTGCGTTGACCGAAAATTCCCACAACAATTTTAATACCAACCCAAGAAAGCTAAAGTGGTAAATAAATGGATAAACACCTTAACCCAAGTTTAATTCTAACCCAAAATTCAAGGATTAACAAACCCTAGCCCAATGGGGGTCACTTAAACAAATTCCAAGGTGGCGGAAAATAAACAACAACACAAGAATAATAATACTCAAGATAAAGTTGATTAAATTCCAAGAAGATACAAGATCAAAGAGGTTTAACCTTACCTCAAGAAGGGGGGACTTCAAGCCCTAGCTCTTTTATCTCATGGAAAAGTAAGAAGCAGACAGTAGTTTCTCGCTCATCAACTGAAGCAGAATATCGCGCTATGGCCTCCACTACTACTGAGATTGTGTGGTTACGTTGGCTACTTGCAGATATGGGTGTTTCTATTTCATCTCCCACCTCTATGTATTGTGATAACAAGAGTGCCATCCAGATCTCACATAATTCAGTATTTCATGAGCGCACGAAGCACATTGAAATTGACTGTCACCTTGTTCGTCATCATCTTCAGCATGGGACCATTGCCTTACCTTTTGTCTCTTCATCATTGCAGCTTGCAGACTTCTTCACCAAGTCCCATCCGACTTCTCGCTTCCGATTCTTACTTGACAAACTCTTGTTGCTTCATGCTATAGCATCGTGAGTTTGCGGGGGGATGTTAGAATAATTAGCACATTCTAGAATATGCTTAGAATATGCTTTATATGCTTTAGAATATGTTTTAGAATATGCTTTAGTTTTGTATGTATATATAGGATTGAGTATTATAATGACTGTATGGTTTAGAGTTGCCTCTTCTCTCTTTCTCTTCTTCTCTTCCATTCTTTCTTCTTTCTCTTAATATATATGTTGAACATATATAAGGATATATATGTTATTGTGTTTTCTACAGATAGCTGAAGGACAAAGTTGATCTAAATTTCATTCTTGCAATGTCCACCAAACAACTCTGCAATAATATCCTTTACTGTAATTTTGATCTAAGGTTTATTTGCACAAAACATCAGTTAAAATGCAACCAATGTTCTTCTTTCTTAATACAGCATGAAAAATTAAAATGAACACAATAAAATACCATAAAAGACATCAAAATTACAATAAAATATTCTTTTATATATACTACATGGAAAATGAACTACATTAAAGTAATTCGATAATGAAAACAACATTGACTAATTATACCCATCAAAATAATAACGAAAAGAAAAGTTTAATTTACAGCATTCACTTCCCATATAACAACAAAATCACAAAATAGTTTTTATCATTCCCTCTTCTCATCAGAACAAAACGCAGAATAAATTCCACCATTGACTATCCACTTATATAATATCCATTTGTTGGTGGATAAATTTATGGCGAGTCTCCACATTTGAATTGAACGTATTATCTTACGATGGATTGATTTGTCATGTTATAGATGTTTAGTATATGATTAGGATAGATAAGCGTGAATAATCTATATATATATATATATATTTTTTTTTTTGACTGGAATTTAATTTTGGATTTCAAATTCTAATCAGAGATAAAAACTGTCAAAATTGGACCCTTTTTTCTGAAACTGTCAAAATTTGCCCCTGTATCGTGTTGACTAGATTTTTTTGGCTTTATTATTTCTATAAATGGAACGAAGTAAATCAATCTAGACCGTCCATCATGTTAGTGGCCAAAACGTGCTACAACCGTATTGTCATGTAAAATCAAAAGCTAATTTAATTTAATTTAACATCCATTTCAAAAATGTAATGTAATTGGACAGAGAAAATGGCTGCCACATGTATTTTATCTCATAACTGCCATGCCATTACTTTTTTTCCCCTATTTTATGTTCAGCATGATTATTTTCGTTATTCTATTTTAAGCACAATAAATTTCTTTTATTGGCTTCTTTCACATTCAAATGCCTTTTTTTCGGGGGTTCTTAGTCGTGGGTTGCGTAGTGGTTTTTTACGTGACCTAATAGCTGACACTGAATTGTATATAAACACTGATATCCAGTCACAATTCGTCACTTGCAAACAACACCAAAAAAGAACAGCAAAAATGCAATCTTCCTTGCTGAAAAAATTGGAGAAAAAGAAAACCAATTAGATCATCAAATTGCGCGTAGAAAGGAAATATGTGGTTCCAATGAATAATGATATCAACGTGCCCCGCAGCCTAGAGCTCGTGCTGGTGGATAAAGAAGTAAGATTTTAATTTTGTACAATGTTTAACTGTAAATTTAGTTCACCTCCAAAATACTGAATTAGTATGTTATTTTATGTGCAGGGTGATAGAATTCAAGCTTCTATCATGCCTCCACACGTAAAAAGATTTGATGGACTTTTACAAGAGGGATGTCTATATTACGTAACCAATTTCGGTGTCAAGGATAATGTGAGCAGATTTCGCATTACTACTAACATGCTTCGTATATATTTTATGTCATTAACCGAAGTAGTAGGCGTTGGTGATAAAAGATTTCCGAATTCTGTTTACAATTTCAAAACTATTCCAGAAATTGAAGACATGGAAAATCTTGATGATACAGGATTATTCGGTTTGGTTTTCTAATCATTAATTTTTTTTTCCAGATTCCGAAATTGTTTATTTCATGCAACTCATGTTGTAACTATTTTCAGATTTCATAGGTCAAATAATTAGTAAACATGCAATTCAACATCAAAAAGTGCAATCTTCTAGAACATCAACAAAGCACATGGACGTTGTTCTACAAGATTTGCATTACAAATATCTTTTAATGATTTTGAAGTTTATATATTGTACTAAATATAATGTTTTTTATCAAATTTATTTACGATATTTTATTTCTTTTTAGATCTAACAAGATGACAATCACATTGTGGGGAAATTATGCTGATGAAATACAGAATTATATAGACAGTTCTAGAAATGACCCAGTCATGGTAATCATTCAACTTTGTAGAGGCAAAAGATTTCAAGGTCAACTTGGGTTATGCAACACATACTATGCTACAAAATTGATTATCAATGTTAATATCCCCGAAATAGAGGAGTTTAAAAAAAAGTAATTTGCTGCCTATCCATTTCGATTTTTTCAACATTTTTATTTTATGTATATATTGTTTGGCTCTGATGTTTTCTTTTTTAATCAAGGCTACAATTTGTAGAAAGCAAATTCAGTGATCCTATAGCAAATCTATCCTATCCGTCACTTACAAGCGTTAATGATGAATTGGAGAGTGGCAATGTTAAATTTTTTACAGTTGAGCAATTGGTGAACTGCAAAAAGGTTCTTTCTTTAAAAAGCTTCAAATTTTAAACTAACTTTCAATAATATTTTGTAATGCAATGTCTTATAAATTATAAAAATTCAGATAGGGAGCTATTGGGTTGTTGCAAGAATTTCAAATGTTGTTTCGAATGGGGATTAGTTTTATATTAGCTGTAAGAGGTGTCGGAAGGAGCTTAGTGAATCACCTAGAGAATTTTATTGTGAACATTGCAATCTTCGGGTGAACAATGCTTTGCCCCGATACAAAGTGAAAGTTAATGTTGTGGATGGAACACACGATTCAACATTTATACTTTGGGACAGAGTTTGTGAAAGTCTACTAGGCAAAACTGCACTCGAGATACGAGATCAAGAAGCACAAGTATTTTTTTGAATTTTTTTAGATTAATTATGATTATTTTCAATCTTAACATTTATGTTTGCTAATTTTCGGTCAACGCACCGAAGGGGTTCGCATCATTAATGATGCGAACCCCTTCGGTGCGTTGACCGAAAATTCCCACAACAATTTTAATACCAACCCAAGAAAGCTAAAGTGGTAAATAAATGGATAAACACCTTAACCCAAGTTTAATTCTAACCCAAAATTCAAGGATTAACAAACCCTAGCCCAATGGGGGTCACTTAAACAAATTCCAAGGTGGCGGAAAATAAACAACAACACAAGAATAATAATACTCAAGATAAAGTTGATTAAATTCCAAGAAGATACAAGATCAAAGAGGTTTAACCTTACCTCAAGAAGGGGGGACTTCAAGCCCTAGCTCTCAAGAGCTCTCTAATGAACAAACCAAGTTATCTTACAAAATGAAGAGAAATGAGAATATAATGTACAAAATGGGAAAAATGTGCAATTTATCTTCGACCTCACTATCACTCCCCTTTTGCACTCCAACATTATATTTGCAATTCCATGCAATGAACTTTTCTTCAAAATTTTTCATTTGTTCCTTAAAGCCCCACATGGGATCACTCTTCCCATGGAATGATGAACTCTTTATTTCTACACTATCAATATTTTCATCCATTCCATCCCTACCCCGATGCTTCCTTAGATGACCTCGATCAAATCCTCTAGCATGCCAATATCTTCTATTCCTACCCATGCCCCCATGTTGATCAATACCTCCACCATCATCATCATTTTCCAAAACATCCCTAAATTTATTCCCCACTCTTCTTCTATTTTCCCTCCTATCAACACTATCCTTCTCCACCTTTTTTTCATCTCGTAGTGCTTGCTCTAGTGTTAAACCATTTAGTGTGAATGATCTCTCATCCTTAAGAAGTCGGTATATGTGCATACTCTTATCATAAGTTGCCATCCTCTCACGTCTCCATGATTTACCCAACAATATATGACAAGATTTTAGAGGTACTACATCACACCAAACTTCATCACTATATTTTCCATGAGTGATAGTTACTAGAGCTTGCTTGGTCACACTACACTCCCCACATTCCTTCATCCATGTAATCTTATAAGGTCTAGAGTGTGGGATTAGAGTCAATCTCAATTCTCCAACCAAGGTGTTACTAACCAAATTTGTGGAGTGTCCCCTATCAATAACCACACTACACACCTTATCTCCAACATAGCATCTAGTTTTGAACATAGAATACGGATTGCAATCCATCCCTTATGTGGTGATTCAAAAGATTGTGGACATGAAGTGCAAGTGTGAAAATGTCCTCACAAAAAAAATCATTTCACTCGTATTTCACTCAATCTCCAAGGAATGGAATTTTCTTTACTTGCTAGGATGCAAGAGATGGCTAGGAATTTGTAGGACAAATTTTTAATAGCACAAGGTCACAAAGGCTTGACAAAGAACAAAGAATTACCAAGGAAGTGTTTGGTGTAGAGAAAAGAAGTTTCTAACATGAAAGTTTTCTTTGGGGCAATTTATCAAACACTTGGTGTACAAACTTTGAATGTCATAGAAATTCAAGTGTATGAATATGGTGAAATTCCCCAACAAACTTAACAATGATAACAATCAAAATACTCAAGGTGTAGGAAGTCAACAAAGATCAAGAACATCAATATCTTCTTAATTTTCGTTTTTTTTTTTTTTTTTTTTTTTTTTAATGAGGAACAACAAGAATAACAAGAAATTTAAAGGATAGATTTACCAAATTAGAGCCAAGCTCTGATACCAAATGATGCGAACCCCTTTGGTGATTAAACCAAAAATTCCCACAACAATAATGTATCAACCCAAGAAAGCTAAAGTGGTAAAATAAACCTAAACCCAAGCTTACTCTAACCAAAATTCTAAGGAATAATCCTTAACCCAATGGAAAGAAATAAACAAGTTCATAGATTTCTTCCAACAACACAAGATTCATAAAATCCACATGAAGTTGAGCATAATTTCTCAAAAGAGAAACAAGATTAAGTTGAGGAATTTTACCTCACAAATGCTCTCCAAAGAGGCTTCATTGTTCATACATTCTAACTTGTAGGGTTTGAAAGAAAATGAGTATTAATAGTACAAATATGAAAGAAAAATAAAGAAAATATGAAAAAAACAGTAGAAAACGCGTATTTTTGAATGTTTCAGTAACTTTCGGTCGACCAAAATGGTCAACCGAACTCCATTTCGGTCGACCGAAAATTGTCAACCGAAATTGACTGCAAGCGCCTTCTTCAGTATTTTGATCATAACTTTTGATTCCGATGTCCGATTGAGGCAATTCAAAATGATCTGGAAACTAGAAGAAAGGTTCTATAATTCTTCAAGAAATAGTAAACCTCAAATTCGGACTTTATCTTTGTCAAAACTTTAATTAAATCTCTAGCTTGATTCAATCTTCATGTCTTTGCTCCCAATTTGATTCTAGGCTTATTTTCTTGGCTTGATCTCTTGTTTAAGCCTTGAATCTTCTTTCAAATGGACCATAGTTGACCTGGAGCTCCAAAAACATTCACTTCAAAAATTGTTTGGCTCGAATGATTGATTTTCCTTGTCGAGCCTCCTATGATTCTCATCGTCTCCTACCCATTCTCCAATCTTCTTCCACTTCTCCACTTATACCCATTCCATGAAGTCCCCCTTCTTGAGGTAAGGTTAAACCTCTTTGATCTTGTATCTTCTTGGAATTTAATCAACTTTATCTTGAGTATTATTATTCTTGTGTTGTTGTTTATTTTCCGCCACCTTGGAATTTGTTTAAGTGACCCCCATTGGGCTAGGGTTTGTTAATCCTTGAATTTTGGGTTAGAATTAAACTTGGGTTAAGGTGTTTATCCATTTATTTACCACTTTAGCTTTCTTGGGTTGGTATTTAAATTGTTGTGGGAATTTTCGGTTTAATCACCGAAGGGGTTCGCATCATTTGGTATCAGAGTTTGGCTCTAATTTGGTAAACCTATCTTTACTTTCTTGTTGTTGTTGTTGTTGTTCTTGAAAAAAAAAAAAAAAAAAATTCCGAAAATTTGAAAAGAAAAATTGGGGAAATTTGTATGCCCTTGAGTATTTCATGATTCCTAAATATTGGGTATCTTGATTGATTGATGTATTTGAGATTATTGGGGATGTCCATGGGCCAAACATTTGCATTTCTATGTATTCCAAAATTTGCCTAAAAAGTGTTTGTTAAAATTCCCCAAAGAAAACTTTCATGTTAGAAACTTCTTTTCTCTACACCAAACACTTCCTTGGTCTTACGTTCAGCAACACCATTCTGTTGAGGAGTATCAGTACAAGAAGTTTGATGAATTGTACCATCAAGAGCAAGCAGCTCACGAAAATCATTAGAAACATATTCCCCACCCAAATCACATCGAAAACATTTAATGACAGCAGAATGTTGAGTTTTAATAAGTGCTCTGAACGAACGATAAATAGAAATAAAATCAGAACGTCGCTTCATAAGATATACCCAACAGTAACGACTATAATCATCAATAAAGGAAACATAATATCGGGATCCTCCTTTAGTAGAAACAGGAGCAGGGCCCCATACATCTGAGTGCACAAGATCAAATGATGCAATAGAAGAAGAAATACTACGAGGAAAAGGTAAAGCTGAAAATTTAGCAAGTTTGCAACCACTACAATCAGAAATATCATGATGTTTTAAGTCTCCCAAACAACCTTTAGAAGCTAAAAATTTCAAACGACTAGCAGACACATGTCCTAGGCGAGAATGCCATAAATAGAAATTAGAAGAAGAAGAGTTCAAATGAAAAGACGATAAATCAGTACTAGAGGCTGCAACATGCGCTGGTCTCAGATTATCTAGAAATCCTACATGAGTAGAGGCTGACATGGCATGTGGCTGTGAGGCTAAAAACTTCTGAAACTGCTCACTAAGATCAGTCAATTGGGAATCAGATGAGGGCGGTGGACCAAGTATAGAGGAGCCAACAGGTGGAACAATCGCTGCTGTGTGAGCATTGGATCTATAAGACTGCTGGGACTTCAATAACTTAGGACATTGAGCCTTCCAATGTCCCTTTTGTCTACAAAAACTACAAACATCATTTGGGAACCGTGCATGTCCTTTGGTTCGATTCTGTATAGATGGTAAAGCTAAAACTGAAGTCCCAGAATGTGGAAGAGATACATCTTCAGTAAGGGATTTTAACCGTGTCTCCTCAGCAACAAGTTCACTAACAACTGAATCAACAGAAGGAAGAGGAGTACGGTGCAAAATAGAACCTCTGAGTCCCTCAAAATCACTACGAAGTGCCATCAAAAACTGAACCAATCGTTGCTCCTCTCTATAAATAATATAATCCGCACTTGCTTTCAGACCTGCCGGTTCAGTAAGAGTTAACTCATCCCAAATTGATGTCATAGCAGTATAAAAATCCAGAATGCTCATATTCTTTTGTTGCAATGCTCGAATGTCAATCTCTAACTGATATCGTTTTGCAAAATTAGATTTAGTGTACAACTTCTGCAAATGGTCCCAAACCTCCTTTGCCGTTTCATACTTAGCCAACTGTGTACCAATACTATGTTCTACAGAATTATTTATCCATGTATGAATTTTTGAATTATTTGAATCCCAAGTATCTAACATAGTTGCATAATTTGCATCATTATTTTCTGGTTTGTCAATTATTCCACTGACATAACCCCACAACTTTTTACCCTTAAGAAAGTGTTTCATAACATGACTCTAGTAAGCATAGTTTTTACCATTCAAACGCACATTAATAGCCTGAAGAGAATCATCGGATGCCATTATAAGAGAGAAAACGATACTAACCAACAAAGTCAAGCAAAGCAGTGCGTAAAAAGAATGGATAACTGCAAACCAACACCACAAGAAGGTAGAGGATGAATAGTCGATCACAAATCCGTCAACCGTGCCGCCAGACGCTGCCGCACGCGCCCCCACGCGCCACCAGAAACTCCGCCTGTCTGACTCACGCGCCTCCTTACGCCGGCGCGTGTAATCTCACGCGCCACTCCAGTCGACGCGCCTCCACCTGCAGATTCGGAATATGGTCTTCGATCACCGGAATTCCTACTGCAAGTGCCTCGAAATTCGTGAAACAGTACGGTTTAGGGGTTTTCGCGAAGAAGAAAAATGCACGCTGATTTCGTTTTTTTTTTTTTTTTTTCGAAGCCAATGTGAATCAAATAACTCTGATACCATGTAGAAAACACAATAACATATATATCCTTATATATGTTCAACAGATATATTAAGAGAAAGAAGAAAGAATGGAAGAGAAGAAGAGAAAGAGACAAGAGGCAACTCTAAACCATACATTCATTATAATACTCAATCCTATATATACATACAAAACTAAAGCATATTCTAAAACATATTCTAAAGCATATAAAGCATATTCTAAGCATATTCTAGAATGTGCTAATTATTCTAACACTGTCCATCTCAAAAGGGAGTCTTGAGACCATTCTTTAGTTAAAATCTGTATTCCCTTTCCAAGAATCTGTAGTGCAAAGATTCAGTCCATTTTACAATGGTTTTCTCATTATTGCAGCAGCAATAAAAATACCAATAGACATTTTTTTATCTTCTTGTGAACATGTTATGAATCTGATTTTCGCTTTGATGGTCATTCACGATCATTGGAGTATGTAAATATTTTTTTCTGAATTCCAAAGAGTACGACAGGTTATTGATTCTGGAATAGCAGAACCACCAACATAAGGAGTTGTTGGAACAAGTGCAAAAACCAAATTGGAAGGAAATAAGCTAAAGAGATCTTAAAGCAAAGAATTGTTTCACAAACAGAAAATAAACCAACAAGACAAGGAGGAACAAGCTTTACAAGTGAAAAGAAATCCAAGGGCATACCGATGTGGAAAAGGAGGATGAAAAGGTAAGCACCACAAATCAGATGCTAATGATCTTCGTTGATCTGCTACAAATCAAGCAAAATGGTAATGTTCTTAAAATTGTTCCTGAGCTGCAGTAAGTTTTTTTATTTCTTGAGAGTATGTTTAGCATGAAGTAGTCAATAGGACTAGATTATGCTTCTATTTGGTAACACTATTTATTTATGATTTTGAGGTATAATGTGTTGTTGAAAAGTGAAGAGAGAAAATACGTGTGATTAAAAAGTTATTGAAAAATTGTGTGGTTTATAAACTGTTTACCAAACGGAGGCTATATTATAGGTATGATTTTAGCTTCTTTTCTTTTCTTATTGTGTTCCATACAATATACTTTACCTGATTGGTCAAGTTCAATAACTTTCATATGTAGAACTATTCAGAAAAAAATCAATGTTCAGTCATGGGTGGTTGTATGTAGCTATGTCGGGAGTCACGAATCATGCTTGTATGAATATATTGATATGCGATTACGATGAGAAGTCAACAAATATGACGACAAATATCGTGTATAAGGAGGTTTTCCTAAAATTTTTAATAATCTTAAAAATAGAATGGTTATTATTAGTTAAATTGTCACTGGGCTTTCGTAATTTGTGCGGGGTTTTTCACAATTGTACTTTTCCTATAATTTAGTCTTTTTAATTTGAATATGTCCGTGCATTGCTCGGGTGTGAAACTAGTTATCATAAATTTTGGAAAATCACTTTAAATACTATGCCCCTGTTTGAGACCCATTACTTCAAAATAATGTGGTTTGTAATATTAAATTTTTGGAGAATGCGTGGTTAAAAAATAAGAAATCTTTTTGAATTTATGTTTATATTATTTTATTGATACAATGTGATGTTAAAAATGAGTTTTGAAAAAAATGAGGTTTGAAATAATGGATATCAATCAGGAGCTAAATTGTTTGTACATTTTGTGGTTGTCCATACATATGTGATGCAAGAAAGTTGTTATAGACAAAATATATTTTAAACAATTGCTCAAACTTAAATTAAATAATGCAATTTTTGCATAAAATAAATAAAAAAATTTGCCCAAATATTTTTTACTACCATGAATAGAAATGATAACCCTCAAAAGATTATAATTTCCATAAAATAAAGTAATTGCATCAAATTAAATATATGAGGTCCTATAATGTAACAAATTAAAAAATATTGACGATGTACGAAACTATGAAAGTGAAAATCAACCTCAAAATTTACGATGTAAGAAAGTGAAATTCAAACTAAAAGACCCATTGCATAATAATAATAATTATTATTTTTAATTTTTAAATGTGTTGCATTTAGAAGAGAACTGCAATTCCATTCTCTTTTGGTGTCTTCCTAACAATGTGGTCCCTCCCGGCTAGCCTTGCAAGAGCGGGTGTGCGGGAGAATAGAACCGAGCTTCAATTCGAGTGGATCCTATTGCAAGAAAGTAGGAGTGGGTGCGGTCCAGTTCGATTACCAATGAGAATCTAAGTAATGGAACCATTTGTTCCATATTTGGCTATGGAACCAAACCAATTGGTTCCGGGTCGGTCATGTTCGGTCCTTTACATTTGAAAATGTTAAAATAAAATGTTTTCTAATAAAGATTAAAAATTTCTTTCAACGCTACTTTTAAAAAAAAACTATTTCAACTCTATCGTTTACACAAATTTGCCTTCGAAAATTGAAATTCCATAAAAACATCTTTTAGAGTTTTATTTGTAAAATTACTTAGAATTTAGGTAATGCCGATAGATTTAGATTTGAGGTTGAGAATTGTGAGTTAAAACTTAAATTGGGAGTTAAATTGATTATATAGAGTAAAGAATCAAAGAGATTTGATGGAATTGGAGGAAGATTCTGTTTATGTGGGAAGTTGAGAATGGAAAGGAATTTTGGTCAAATGGGAACTTGCCCTAAACGGTTTCACTGCTTCACGATTTATATTAAAAAAAAAAAAATCAACATACAAGGGAACCGAAGTACCGTCGGTTCCAATTAATAAGAATCGGGAACCGGACCGGTTCCAGTTCGGTTCTAAATACAAGTACCAAATCAGGAATTTTCCTTGGCTGAACCGAATCTGGACCGGCCGGTTCTAATCGGTTCCGGGAAAATGTGCCCACTCCTACAAGAAAGAGAACTTTCCTAATCAGGAAAAGAGGCTTGGTCGCTTGCTTCTGATTCCCCTACTCAATTCTACTCAATCCCTTATGTCTTCCTGTTGAATCTTTCTGCACGATGAACCTCTGGGGGGTAGCGGAGTTTTCGCCCGTCCCTCTAGGTTAACCTATTCTTTCTTTAATTGAACATAATTAAATTAAATACATATTTAATTATATGTCAATAAAATTAAAAAAAGAAAATTATTATTGAAAAATTAAATAAAATATATATAGTGAGCATTTTGTCTATGCTCCTATTTGATATTGTTTAAAAAAAGTTATTTGAAATGAACAGTGATTTTTAGGAGAAAGTCTGGTTAAAATGTAGTGAATCTTTTTTGAGTTTATGTCTAATATTATTTTATTGATAAATGTGTGATTGAAAAAAAGAAAGAGAAAAATATGTTAAAAATTTAAAGGATGCCAAACAATATGAGCTATATATGTTAATAAAATAAAATAAAAAGGGTTTACCATTTTTTATGACATATAATTATTGTTTCAATATTTTAATAAAATTGCGGACCAATAAGTTATTTAACATTTTTTAAAGAAAACGGGCCATAAATTAAGTTTTTTAGCTTGCATATCAGCTCGATTTTTGGATTTAACGTTCAATAAATATGTTTATTGTTTGCTTTCACTTGTTAGTTTGAATTAAACTTATCATTGAGATTTTCAATTTGATTTCCATATTACATATTTTTCGGTTTCAAAATAATAATAATTATAGAAAAATAATTATTATTATAAAAAAAGTTTATATTTTATATATTAAAAAAACAACATATTGATGTCATTAATAACATATTGCGGATGCTAATGCCATTGATGGCACATATACCATAATATTTGTTAAAATATTTTATACAGTATTTTGTTTGCAAAAAAAATTTAGATTTAGAAAGTTATTTTGACAGAAAACTATGAGCGAATTTTTGTGGCGGCTATTCTAGTACTAGTATTTTCACCCGTGCGATGCACATGAATATATTTGTGATAGTAATTTTGATAAAAAATTATGAAAATATGTTAATTATACAACCATATCAAATAAAAACATAGTATAATAACATTTTAATACAATATTATCGAATTCAAAACTTTAAAAAGACAAAATTAATTAAAATAAAAAACGCAACATGTACAAAACTAATCAAAATTAGGAAATCCTGATCTTTATAAGATTTTCTTTTCTTTTTAAAATTGTTTTTCTATTTTAAAAAAAAAATTATTATTTATTTGTTTGTTGACTTTCTTCTTCTATTTTTATCTTATTTTTTATATTTGAAAATATTTTGAAATAAAATATAATATATAGATAAAATTAACAACCATAAATCTATATTTGTTTTGCATTAGTAATTTTGATATTAAAGAATATTTTTTTATATCTTTTGTGGATTTAGTTTTATCTCCAAATGAGTAAATATCAGTGTTTAGAAAATCGGACCGGACCGGCCGGTTCGACCGGGAAAATCGGGAACCGACCGAAAAACCGGTCCGATTCATCCCAAAAATCGGATGGTAAAAAATCGGTCGGTTCAACCGATTTTTAACCGGTTCAACGGGGAAACTGGTTGAAAACGGGGAAAAAACCGGCCGGTTCAACAGGTTTTCGTTTTTTTATTTTTATTTTCTTGTTGTTTTAAGCTATTTTTGTGTATAATTTTATTTTCTAAATGAGTAAATATTAGTTTATTTGTAAAATAACTTGTATTTTTAGAATTTTTGTGATTTTTTATATTTTAATTGAAACTGGTTCGATCTCGGTTCGACCCGTTGGACCTTTTGACCCTTGATCTGTTGCCTTTTCCGGTTCGAACCAGTTTCCGATTTTCTAAACATTGGTAAATATTGCTTTATTTGTAAAATATCTTCTTCTTTTTTTTTAAGAAATTTTTGTGATCTTTGAAATAATTATTATTTTTTTAATTAAAATCAGTTCGACCCTCGTTAGACCCGTTTCGACCTTCGACTCTTAACCTGTTACCTTTTTTGGGTCAAACCGATTTCAAGTTTTCTAAATAACGAGTAATATAACTTAAACTATATAATTTAAAATAAATGAGGTATTGAGGAAAAGAAAAAATATATAAGCTTTTGCTTTTGATATTTGAGACATTTTTATGGATAAAGTATTTATAGTTTGTTCTTATTTGTTATCTTAAAGAATTAAACTTCTCGTTGAGATCTTTAATTTGACGCATATATTACATATTTCTTGACTTTAAAATAAGAGTAATTCTAAGGATACATTTTTAATTGATATTTTTAAGTGACATTGTGATATGACGCACATACATTGGGTGGTGAAAAAGTAAGTGATTGGGTAGTTATTTACATCATTCAACGTATGTTCACCATATCATAATGTCACTTCAAAATGTCTCCCTAGAATTATTCTTAAAATAATACAATATATATATATATATATAAGCAATTGCTTCGTTGTTCATGATGGACAACATTATTCAATGAGAATGCGTTAGTGTTCGATTAATTTTTAAATGGAATATATTGGAGGGTGGATATATATATATATATATATATATAGATATATAAAAGCAATTGCTTCGTTGTTCATGATGGACAACATTATTCAATGAGAATGCGTTAGTGTTCGATTAATTTTTAAATGGGATATATTGGAGGGTGGGCAAAATATGACATTTTTCACGTATATACTCAGAAATTATGATGTGATGTTTGATGTTTCCAATCCTGCCATGAATGGGGTCCCAAAGACACTAACCTGAATGAGTTGCAGACTAACGGTGCAAGTGGTTAATATTAATGTGTATACTGTATATATATATATATATATCATCATCATCATCATCATTCATCATTTTAGTTTCTTTCAACAAGTGGACTTAAACATGCCACCTTTGTTAGATGATGAGCCTCAATCGATTCGTGTCTGGAGGACTTCCCATTTCAAATATTCTTAAAGATAGACGTTCCACATCATTTAAAGTTTGATAGTTACATATGCTTGCAATTAACAAAAACCTGTCCCCATATATTATTATTATTATTATTATTATTATTATTATTTTTTTTTTTTCCTGCAACTACCCCAGAAATGTCAGTTTCTTGCTTAATCAGAAATCCATTATATTATATTGAACTAATCAAGACGTTGAAATTCATGTCAAAACGTGTTCGTCTATAATTAACTCAATATATTTTCTACGAAGCAAAAATAGAAAAGAAGATTATTTACAACTTAGAAGAGAACAATTTGTGGATGTCAAGTTTCATAAGACTGCAATGTGCGTACTGAAATACTAATAAAATGAACAGTTTGTGAATAGTCAAGTTGCAGCTGCAGGCAGCAGCTTCTTGCTATAACATCAGAACCATACTATGCCTTGATTCCCATTATTTCTCATTAAAAATACAATTTTTTTCTACAGTAATCAATCTCAATCATTCAAAAAAGTTAAGTAGTTCACAATTTTTTACTTTTCAAACTACTTTTGAACCATTAGATTTTCAAAATCCAAATTATAATTTGAAAGAATGAAAATCAAACAAAGGCTATAGATAAAGTCGATTTCATTTAAATGCTAAATGATATATACTATGAAGTAAGATTAAATATTTATTTTTGGATTAACTATAAAAAATTACTCAGTCGAATAAAAATAACAACCTGCCTTAGAGAATTTTATATGTTGTTTCTCAAGAAATGTTAAAGGTGTAGATCTAAACTTACATGATCTTGCATGATTGGCTTTGATTCGTTTCGGGATCTGCTTCGAGAATCAGAGCCGTTGATTGATGATAGCTTCAAATCATCGTTAGAAAAAACCGGCAGCTGATGAGTTGATGAATGGTCGCGTCTAAAGGCGGTGGAAGTGTGGACGGATGGGATTGGCCATAAGGCCAAGGGATTACCATTAATAGGTGGTCTAGGGTAACTGGAATAAAACCCGTTATGTGTAGTACCGTAAGAACTGCTGCTGTTGTAATTACTCCATGAATTATAAGCAGGTGTTGCGGCTGAACCAAGAGGATAATTCATTAGACCATAGAGGCGAGAGTGATCAGATACAGCACTGTGCACCATAGCAGATTGAAGGTGCAGCCTTTTAGCATGTTGACGCTCTCTTTTGTGTGCATTTTGATGACCTCCAAGGGCTTGTGAAGTAGGGAAGTTTCTGCAACAGTAATGGCATTCAAATTTCCGTCTGCTTTCGCCATTATTATCGCTGTCTTTTGTTTCCAATTCTTCATGAGGATCAGTAGGAATTGAGTCACCTCCTCCAAATTCTTTACCAAATAGCCTAATAGCCTTTTCTTTAATGGGTGCTGGACGAATGAAGGGCAATTGAGAGAACGATTCGACGTTCATGAAGTCTCGAGTTTCTCTCTGATCTGTGTTCTCCATGAATCTAGCGATCGACTTTGCAGAATAAAGGTAGTAAGAACTAAGAAGAGTTCAAGGGAAAGAAAAGAAATGTTGAGAGGAATTCAGAAGAAGTCTGTACGTACGTGGTGATGGGGGTATTGTTGAGGAGGAGGGATATGGTAACAAGGAATCAATGTTTGATGTTTTGTGTATGAGAATATTTGGGGCTATGGAGAACAATTTGTTCAGTCCCAAGTCCAAACTCTTAGGTAAGTAATTAGGTTCAAATTCAAAATCAATTGGTATTGAGTGGAGTACGTAGTCCACTTGAGTTATATGTTGATTTTCCTTTCTTCCACAATTAATATAGGACATTGTTTACACATCCAATATGACTTTTGCCTTCCACGTCCATTCTTCTCTTTTTTTCCCTCCTCATAAATTTAACTATTTTTATATCAGAGATTACTTATTGATAGTTAACTATTTTTACAATTAATTAGAATTTAACTTACTATATTTGCATTCTATTTGAGTTAATAATGATTTATATATTGTTCTATAGTAATTATCACTATTTGACAAATCGTTATTAATTAATTAATATGCAATGCTATCAGATTCAATATCGCATTTGAAATTAATTGGTTGTTGAAGATGTGCATTTAAGGAAAAATGTGTACTTTGTTAGCGTGTTCATGATAAGACGATTGATGTGGTTGAATGTAATAAAACTCGGATTAATTTTGCGTATCTAACATTCGTACTATTTAGGATGGATAGGCTTAGCAGACTTGTACCACATGCTCTTGTCCTTCTAATTCTTCCTCTATTCATTTTGTTATGTAAATTGCAATGCAGTTTACATCAATAAAAATGTGTATTGATCAATAGATGAGAGGGACATGACTGATTTAAAATGGTGGGGGTCTCCTCCACTCCAAGAGTTATTTGATGGACCATATATATATACATATACACTTCCTGTATGTACATATATACGTACTAATAAGTCATTACTAAGCTCTTGTTGATTTAATCCGTTGGTAATACGTAGCAATGGAAGAAGCCCGTTGCTAAAATTCTGTCATGCCTCCTTTTCAAGTAGTCACTACAAGAAATCGGACCAACAACGACGAAAATTAGAGACGACAAAAAAAGTCGTCGCTAATACCAAGGATATTGCGAAGACATTTTTGTCGTCTCAAATACCCGACCCTATAGCGACGACATAATTTGTCGTCGCAAAAAATTGCGACGACTTTTTTTTGTCGTCGCAAAAAATTGCGACGACATTTCCTGTCGTCGCAAAAACATACACTATTGCGATGACTATGTCGTCTCTATATGTTCGTTTTTTTTTTTTTTTTGGAATAATGCATTTCGATATTTATAAAAATAATATTAAAGTCAATGTGTTGGAACAAATGTTTATATACTATTATTATTAAAATGTGATTCGTTAAAGTTAACTATTATATATTACTTAAAACAAAACAAAACACAAGAATTTATTTGCCAGAATGGTTGGGACATCACTCACCCAACTACTTGGTCAAGAGTTCGAGTCTCCAAGCCAACACTATCATCATATGAATTAAAAATAAATACTTGAGGTTTGGGTCGGGTTCAAATTCGGGCTGGGTTCAAAATAGGTCGGTTCGGGTCAAATTAAATTAATAAATTATTAATAAAATATTTTTCATTATTAGAGACGACTATGTTGTCGCTAATTGTCGTCGCAATAGCCTCCGAAGAAATAGAGACGACGGTGTCGTCGCTATTGACTTTCTGCTATGGGCCTAAAGCGACGACATTGTCGTCGCTATTGATCTATAGCGACGATTTTTAGGCTTTCAACGACGACTTCTTTCGTCGCTGTTGGTCCGATTTCTTGTAGTGCTAGTGATACGTACATATCCTGGCTGCATGTAATTACTCATGTGTTTGCTGGTGGTTCTCGAATATTAGGATTACATGAATTTTTCCCTTCACATACATTTGAAAATTTCGCTGTTTCCTTAACTGTAAATGTGATAAAAATACATACAATTAATAGCAGAATTTGCTTTCACTATCCTTCTTCTAGCAAAGACATCATTTTGGAGGTATAATTATGGCATTTATTCTTCTTCATTTATAAATTAATTGATGCAACAATTCTCCTCATGTGATTTCCTGGTTAGGTCAAGATTTGTTTGATATGAGAATTTCTTAGTCAAATACAATGTATGAAACATACCTCTATACATGGTAAAATATGGTGGTTGTTCGAGGTAAGCCTAGCTGCAATCTTAATTATATTGGCAATTTTTGTTGCAAATTATTAGGTTTTTCTGCTATAAATATACGTCAAATTTGTTTTACAAATTCTAAGATTGACAATATCAACCTCTAATGCATATGGATGCTATATATTGATGCCTCCATGGGTTTGGTGTAACGATAAATTAGGAGGACTTGAAACTAGATGATTGAATGTTTGAATCTTGTCTCTTGGAAGGCAGCATTGAAATACTAGAAGACAAGTGTTTACATAGAGGTAGAGTCATACGTTCATGTCGTCCCTCCGGAGTTTCGTCCGCACGACGTAAATGAAGATTAATGAAGAGGAGAACTATTTTTCAAATGTCTACTCCAAGTGTGTATAGACAGTAACTGCATTGGAATAATTTACTTGGAAGGCGAATCAATGAGGAAGACTACTTTACATGATTAGTCGAACGAAACTTGGACACCCGAGTAAACATAAATGGCATCTTCACCAATTAGGAAACACGTGTTCTTGAAGGATTAGACAAACATATTCGTGCTACCAAAATTATTACCAATATTAATTTAACAGCGAAAAGCAAGAAATTATACGTTGGACTTTAAGGTAGAATTGTTGCTTGCTTGACTCGTTTTACAATTACTCAAACTGCTTAATTAGTTTTGCATCTAAGCTTAAGTATGATAAATATTCTACCTTTAATTATTTACCACATTTCAAGACAAGTCACCATCTATCTCCTTTCTCTCTCTTCTTGGTATTTTATGATACATAATCATTTCTTAGTTTTGTGATTTAATGGAAGTACGTACTCCTTTGACAGACAGCACCCTTTCATTGAAATGCATGGGACCATTTTCCCATTGAACACGCCTAAAAATCCAAATCAAAACAACCCTTCATTCATGCAAAACCCTTCTTTGCCATTAAAGTCATAATCACGAGTAGATGCAGTCAGTCGAGGGACCATATGTGTGTATATATGTATATAAGTAATTATATATACATATATATATATATAAAGGGTTAATTTAATTGGACTGCACAAGCTGTGCCTTGACAAAGTAGAAAAATATATCTGATGTAAACCTTTCTGCAATGCTTGTTTTTCCCTATGTTATGGCAACATCTTATGCCAATGCCGCGTCTCATGAATATGACTAGCTATTAATCTTTTAACTTAATTAAATGTTATGACATGGTCTAAGAGTTTATTAACTTTTAATATGCATGAGCCCATAAATTCTTTTTTACTCAATAATATATATGCAGAGACCACGTACGTAGTTTATTTCGAGGAAAACATGACCTCCCGTCCACAAAAGAAAGTAGAAAAAATAGGCAATAAGAGACTCTAATAGATAGGGTAGCAGAGTTTACTTTGGCAAGTGTGCGCACTCGACCACATAAAATTTCTTGTTTCATCATGCTATCAATTTAGATTAAAGATTATGAGTAGAAACAAAAATTGATACTAAGGACATCATGTGTGTATGTGGTCTCATTACCCCCACAGTAGTTGTTTTATATATGTGAATGTTTATCTCTATTTTGTGGATCTAAAAATTGTGTTTCTTGAAACCAGGTCTATCGGAATTAAAATATGGGAAATAATGTGATTTTGAATAGTTTTTTGAAAGAATATTTGAATATTTAAAAAGTCAAACATGGTAGGCGCTTGATTAAGATGAATGACTGATATTGAATGTTGAATAAATTTTATTTTAAAAAAATGGGAGCAATAAAGGGGCTAAGTATCAACATCCTGGGGAACCCTAATTCTCTTTAAGTGGTGTTTAAATTTTGTTTAAATGTGGATGCTTGCTGTCTTCTTGTTCCTGGTTTCTCTTTCAGAAAATGAACTCCTGACATGGGGACCTCTTCACTTTGCCCGGTACTCCAAGTTTAAATCATCAAATTACAATTTTTACATTTTCATTTTAAAAAACTACCGACGATTATTTCCATATATGATTTTCTCATTAATACTTATTAAAATAACGCTTTTCAGATGCCAGGTCTTAATTATCTCATTGACTTTGTTGTGTATATATTGTTTTATTTATTCAGAAATTAAATTCCTTTCCAATTTCGAAAGGTCAAAATTGAATGAAAAAATGAAAGTAACAATTGACAGAAGAAACAATGTTTATAATTCGTCCAACATCAAAATCCTTTCGAAAATCTAATAAAGACAGTGATATACCACCGACGGTTCTGCTCAAATTCAATGAATTAGGTTTCACAAACTGATACGTACCTTCATCTTTAATTAATGGATTGAACCCAGCCAATTGCAACCTGATAAACCACAAATTATATAGAGCGTTAAGAAAAAGGCGTAAAAGACACGAAAATTAGTGATGACTACAAGAGTCGTCGCTAATAACTGACATCTCAATAGGGGCGGTCATTTGAGACGACATCCTGAGTCGTCGCAAACAAAATTTGCGACGATATATGAGGTCTCCTATTGAGACGACATCACGTGTCATCACAAATGTTGTTGCGACGACTTTGAATGTCGTCTCAAATTACTGATTCCATGCAACAACAGTTTAGGCCGTCTTGATAGAGACCCTATTGAGACGATTTTTGTCGTCTCTATAGGTGTTTTTTTTTTTTTTTTAATTACCATTTCTATATTTAAAGAAAATAATATTAACCCAAATTGATGGAACAAATATTTATTAGATTATTATTAAAATGTAATTTGTTAATTTAACTAATATATATTACTTAAAACAGAAATAAACACAAATTTAATTGCCTCAATGGTTGTGACGTCACTCACCCAACTCCAAGGTCAAGAGTTCCAACCCAAGCCCTTAAGGATTATTGTCATATGAATATGAATTAAAGAAAAATACACAGGTTGCGGGTCAGATCAAAATGGGTCGGATCTAGTCAAAATAAGTGAGTAAATTATTAATAAATATTTTTATTATTAAAGACGACATTCGTCGCCTCTAATGTTGCCTCTGTAGATCCTGATGAAATAGAGATGATAACGTCGTCTCTATTGATCTTCAGCTACGGGTAGAAAATATTTCTTGACTCAATTAATTAAAGCCTTGAGTATTAAAAAACCAATGAGATTTCCAAGATTGAATTCATAATTTTAGTTGAGAGACTATAGCAAAAGCTAATTTTATCATTAATGTTTCAAAAATGGTACATAAAACATATAATATTGTTTCATTTAGGTCTTGGAAGTTTTCTTCGTTTAGAATTAATTATAGTCAGTACTATATTTTGTTTTCTAATTTTTAAACACCCCGTCTACCTCCATCTCTCGAACTAATAGAATTGTTGACATTTATAATGAAAATGAAGATGTAACTTATAAGTCCATACATAATAATTTGGAACTCTAATATAATCAATGCATGTAAATTAAAAGCAAGATTTTAGAAGCTTAAGTATCTGTTAATTAACAATTTGGACGACACGATCATTGCATTAACAACCTTTTGAAGCCATATAATTTCATTTCTTTCAAAAGATAATAGTAGAGAGAGGTGTCTTTAATTTTAAAAAGTTTATTTGAATAAATTGTTTTTTGAACAATAATTTTTAGGAAAGCGTGTGATTAAAAAATAGGAAATATAATACCAGTTAATTATATGTAATATTATTTTATTAATAAATGTGTGTTGAAAAGAATTGAAAAAAAATATGTTTTGTCTATAATGAGGGCAAAACAGGGAAGTAATTTGACCTATCCTTTGATGGAGGAATTAATTGTGGACTCTCATGTTATTTTCTCCACTTGCATATTGCATTTCTTTCCATCCACATTCTTTTTTTCTGTTCTTATTTGCCAAAGTATCTATCTATCGATTCAACATATTATTTTTTTGGTACATATATTCCAAACATTAAATTTCCTTTAGAACTTACATGTGAATAAACTTACAATGTCTGAAAACTGCGCCCACTGAAATTATATCTCTGCGACTTATACGAAATTATAGAATAATAACATTGAAGATGAAAAAAAAAATTCAATTTTGAGAACACCGAAATATATTCTTAGCAAACGTGGTTGAAAAAAGTAGTGTATGCTTCCACGAGAAGCACTTAACAGACTTCAGAGACATCGACTTACTACCTTTACAAAAACTACCTATTTACTCTGGTATTCGATAATTTATCACATCACTAAAGACAGTACAAATTTGATCAACCCCACAAACCGATATGACCACATGCATATATATATATATATACACGCACACACAGGTGACCACATATACATTACATTCAGATGAACAAGAAATGAAAAAAGTTATAAAGTAAATGAAATATAATTGGTGGGGGCATAAAACACTGGTTTTGGCATTATTAATGTCTGCATTTTTATCTTCTTTTGCTTTTTTTCAACTCTTCAAGTAATAAAAAAAAGAAGGGACCCCATCCTTATTGGTTTGGAAGCGGAATTGGAAAGCTTGCAGTTAATGAAATTAACTAGATTCACACTCTGCGATGTACGAACATATTTCATTGACAATGTATAATGTACTGACACGAATCAATGAGAAAAAATAATAAAAATTAATGACAGGGAGTGCCAATTTAAATAATAATAATTCTTTTACTAAGAGTATTACAAATTTTGAAAAACCTCATTATAACAACATTTGTTGGCTTTTCATTGTTATCGACCATATCTTTACTTTCATGATTAAAAACGCTTTGGTAAAAATTTGTTATCAGTATCCGGTCATGCTCTTTATTCACATACCTGAAAAGATATTTAATGAATAGAGTCTAATTGCATCAAATTATACTTTTTAATAACTATCTCTAAAAATCCGTAACTTCTTTTGAATAAATCAGAGAATATCAACCAAACATATCAACATTTTTTATATACAAAATTTATCTAATTTCAAGGGATTCAATTTCTTGAAACGAACACTTGAAAATGCTGTTGAAGCTGCAACCGATCAAAGAGTGGATTACTTTCAGTAGTTTGGGACCAGTTTATCCTTGTTGACTAGCATTAATGTCTAAAATACATCGTACTGGTGTTTTCTGGTGAACAAAATTTTTTGTCAACAACACGCCTTTCTATTAGTCAAGTCGAGAAATGCAATTTGTTAAGTTAGAACATGTTTTTGGTAAATTCATTGTTCTTCTTCAACTAAGCATCTGTAACAAATTCTTGTGATACATTTAGCTTAACACGGTAAATACATGTAAGCTTAAATTCATGTTACATATTTTTAGTTGACTCTTGGTTTGAAATCACTTAGTTTTCATAATGTTGGGTGACAACAATACAAGATTTCTAAGTTTTACCAATGGACAAATCCGTTGGTAAAACCTCTTATTTTTTTGGTATTGAGTTTTACCAACGGAAAATAGCCGTTGGACAACCGTTTTGTAAGCTTCGATGCTAAAAGTTTTGCAATAGAAATATTTTTTCCATTGGTAATTACCAACGGATGCTTGACCGTTGGTAATTTGCAATGGAAATATAGGTCTGTTGAAAAATACCAACAGCTACTTGATCGTTGGTATTTTCAAAGGAAAAAATCCATTAGAAATAGTCACAGCTGGGTCATGATGTCCATTGGTAATAATCTCCAACGACTTATGGAACTTACCAACGAAAAAAAATTCGTTGGAGATTTCCGATGGATTGTTTTCCCATTTGAATTTTTTTTTTTTTTTTTTTCCATTTAAAATCTTAAATCCGCATTTGCATTTGTATTTTAATAATGGTTTCGCTCCTACATTTTGAAGGTATATTCCACAAAAAATCATCAACCACAAGAATCAATAGATTATATTTTCAGAATAGTCCAAAGATGAAATATTGGATTTCTGTTACATAAATTAACAAAAGGAGTAAGCTCCCAAAAATTTAGCTAACATAACATCATAAAAAATTTAGCTAACATAACATCATTATTTTCCCCAGCTCTTCAGCTAGCATGAAAAAAAAAATTATGGCATGTTCAGGTTCACCAACAAACTTTTTCCCTGAGAAAAGGATACAAAGTGGCAATCCCAACTGTAACACACAGACCCAAATATCGTAAGTATATGTATTATTTAGGTTATAACATGCATGAAACATTATATGGATAAAAATAATATCTCATTGATAATAATTGTCATGTGAATGTAACTAAAAGAAAAATAACTCCAAAAACCATACCAATCTTAATCTCCCTCATGAACACAAAGTTAATACAGCCAATAGTTGAAAAAATCTCCGACCGTCACATGGATTTGGCCAAAAACAATGCGATAAGATATGCCACAAAATTTAATTGAATTGTGAATGAAAAATGTTAAGAAAATTTTATTACAGATAATAATTTATCTATAATTTAAATAATCATCATGTTGGAATTATCAAGAATTAAATAACTGAAGCGGAAGCGAACATTAATCAAACATGATTCATGATGATCGATTATGGTGTTTGGATCTTTTAAATCGATACGTAGTCCTTATTTTCTCTCTGATGATGAGATGTCAAAAGAATGAACAGTACGTACGATTCAGGGACCATAACCGTGTTTATATACTGAATTTCCAGTTAACCTAATTCGGCCCATCATGAATTAGGTAATGACCTAGTATCTACACATAATAGTCTATACTTTAATTAGATGCATTAAAACCCGATATATATAAAATCCTTATTAGATCACTTTAAATGGGCTTTGTTGACCACAAAATCTGGATGGACCTTGGACCAACACGTCTCAGCTCCTTCCTCTTGAACACGTGGATCTCCTGCGCACTGTGACAAACAATCAGTTTGAAAAGGGGGCCGAGGTGGCTCCCGTTTGCACTTCGATGCCTAAGTCAGTACTCATTTTGGGCAAATGTATATTGGGTGCGGGAAATATAAATGTGTAGAAGAGAGAAAAGGGAGTGAGAGAAGTATAGAGTTAAGAGTGAGAAATTGTTAACCCTCTACTTGGAGACAATTGTGCTTCATTTATAGTGAAACTTCTTGTCTCGGATTGCGACACGTGGCATACTTTACACTTGTCATCACCCTAACTTATGGATGTGACAATCTTGTTTTTCAACCGTAATCAATGCTACATTTTGTAGGGGATGGACGCCTGTCACATCTGGGTAAAGGCAGTGTCCCATCACTGACTCCATCTCTCTCTTTTGGTCAACGCCATACAGCGCCACGGCTGAGTATATAGCACATCGGCTGGGCGTTAACCAGGTCGGCTAAAAAGGTTTGCTTGACATACCACCTCGGCATTCATCCCAAGGTGATATTCTAGGCCTTAGCTGTGGGTCAAGGTCCATTGGGCCACTATTGGGCCTCCGCTGGTGGATCACTGTACCTTTCTTTGGGCCCGGATTCAACACTAGTCCCTCAAATCCGAAGGGATCATTCATGGTCGTGTAGGATTTGCCATGATTTCACAGCATTAAGTTTTTAGGGAGTCAATAATGAAATTCCTTAGGTAAGGCTCGGATCCATATCATAGCCGACCTTCTGCCTCGGATTTTCTCTCCCTACTGGCTAGGATCATATCAGCGCATTTCCTAGGCGGCGCATTCAATTCGGAGGAGCTATCGGTATTTATTTCCAAGAAATATATATATAAAATGGGAGGGGGGCAGCATTTCGCAGCGCGTGGCATGCACTGTGGTAGCTGAACGGTTTTTGTCCCTCCCTTTGACAGCTGGCGCTTTGATTAGCTCATTTTCCAAGAAGCATGGGTTACCCACATTAATCATGCGGCTCACGAAACTCAAGGAATCTAGACCGTTTGGATGCCTATAAATCCTTCTTCATTTTACCATTTCACCTTTTACCATTTTTTTAGAATCTTTGCCGCCATACTTTCGCGAAAACTTGCGCCGTCTCTCTCTTCCTTGCGAGTTTCGTGTCTTTTCTTCAAGGGTTTTCTACCCAGCATCCACCCTTAACGTTCCACAGTTTTCCTTGGCGAGTTCTTCATTTCAAGTGCACAGTGTCAAGCATTCGTCTTTTGAAGGTAAATCTCTTGATCCCTGTATATGCAAGACTTTCTTATTTTTAGTTTCTCATTGTGGGTTTGAGAATTTTGTTTTTGCACTTTGTTTTTCTTTTGTTGAGTTTGACTCTCCTTTAAAACAAAAAGAAAAAATGGAAAGAGTTGGGGGAACGGGTTCACAGGAAATGTTAGCGATGGCGGTTCCCATCAGAGGTTTCTGCCCCATCTCTTTATCGGTTTTTAGTTCCCGTTTCTTTAGGGAGCAGGTTAAGAGAAGAAATAGGAAAACCAGTGGCATAATTTATTTGAGTGATTCTGACAGCGAAGAAGAAAAACACCAGAACTACATGGCTCATCTGTCATCCGAGGAGGAATCTGCGCTTAGGGAACTCCGAAGCAAACGAGACAGGGACTTGGGAGGAGAAATGGCGGCGGGCTCTTCTTCAGGTCACCAGGACCTCGGCTTGATCGTTAGGGCACCGTTTAGGGCGCATAGGGAAGAGTTGGGTTTGACTGCTGAGGAGATCGCTCAGGTAGAAGATTGGGTTGACCAGGTCAACAAAGTTTCGGGCTACCATGTCGACCCCGATCCAAACCCAGAGTCATGGGAAAGCAGTGAGGTTGCTACTGAAATCCGAAGGATCGATTTGGCCTCGGCTTCGACAAAATTCAGGTTTCCAGAAGGGGTCCATCTGGTGCTCCCTACCCCTTCCTGCCGACCTTGCAGTCCTCCCCCAGGCCAGGCGGCTATATGCCACGATGCCCTTTCTTGCGGGATGAGGCTCGCCCTGCATCCCTTTTTCTTAGGAGCTATAACTTGTGCCCCTATCAGCTGGCCCCCAATTTTTGGACTCAGGCTGTGGGGACCTGGTTGGCGTGGCAAGAGGTCAACCCGGATCATCCCATCTCACTGCACATCATTCACACTCTCTATACTTTGAAGAAATCAGTTAGGAGGGAGAGAGACGTGAGATCGGATGTTAAAGATTGGTATTATTTGTCCCCCAGAGGTTCTTATACTCCCGTTATTACCGGTCACCCTACCTCAATAAAGAACTGGAGGAACCAGTGGTTCTGGGTTGCTGGGGAGTGGCAGAGTTCCCCTGTGGACCCTAGTCCGGAAATTACAGTTCCCCGAACTCTTTCCCTACCTAGTGAGTCTTATATTTGCTTTAGAGTCTTTAAGTGTCATGCGTCTTTTGCTCTTTCATCCATACTCACTTTTCTTGACTGCTTCTTAACATATTATTGGCTTATGGCAGGGGACACTTTTGCCCATCTCCTCCCTGACGCGGATCTAGCGGCAGTGAGGCGTCTATTTGCCTACAAGGGCACTTTCCAAGGGGTCATACAACAGAACAAATTATTCGTTAAACACGGTCTTATGCGAGCTATGAGTAAGGTCGCCTCCTTATTGCTGTTACATCTTGTGTTTGTTCGCTTTTTTTTTTTTTTTAACCCCCATTGTCCTCCTTTCCTTGCTAGGTTCCAAAGAATTCTCAAAGATTTCTTTAAAGGGCCTCATGGCTACGAAGGTTCCTCCGGCTCTGCGCCATGGGAGTGAGGTTGAAAGAAAGCAGAAAGCGGTCTTGGCCGACCTGCAAATTGGGGTGGCAAGAGAAGTGTCTGAGAAGTCTACTGCCCAACTTCAGGGCCCTCTCCCAGCTCTACTGCCATTGCCCACTTTGCTGCCAGTGGGTCCCCAACAACCCAACATTGCTGGAGAGGCCGATCCTGAAAAAGGCGTCGCCAAAGGGAAAGGGAAGAGGTCGGATAGAGGCAGACCCAAGAGGGGCAGGGAGACTAAGGATGCTCCAGAGCCACCTTCCTTGTCCGAGGACATTTCTGAGCAAGCACTTGAGGAGGAGCCTGCTCCCTTAAAAAGGCTTAGAAGGGGAAAAGGCAAGGAGTCCACTTCCGCACCTCCGCTATCAATGATCGAGGAACTGGAGGACGAGCCATCCGTGCCCATGCCGGGCTTGGCTTATGAAGTGACACCAGAAGGGGCGGAAGAGCTTAAGCATATTAAAACCAGCATCCTCCCCAGAGATGTCACTTTCAACCCTTCATTGTTCGACTCACCCAGTTCGCCTCCAGCCAGGGCGGCCTTAATTACCGAACAGTTTTGGACAGAGGGTTGGGCCGCCTTTTCCTCCAGTGCTACTCCGTCTCGGAAGCTGCTCGCTGCCAAGGCTATGAACGCCAGAACTCTGGCTCTCATTGACGAGGTAGAGTCCTCCGTGGAGGTAGCTCAACGGGATAAGAGGGATGCTGAGACTGCTCTCCGCCACGCTGACAATATGCTCAAGGAGATTAATGACCTTAAGGCCCAGCTGTCCATAGCCCGCAAATCTTCTTCAGAAGAGAGGGCTAATGCGAAGCGCCTCCAAGAGGACAATGGCAAATTGAAGCATGACCTCCATGCCTCTGAATCAGACGTGGCGGCCTTATGCAAAAAATTGGATGATTCCAATCGTGCACAGTCTATTGCCTCTGAGGCCCTGGCCGCCGCTAATGCAGCCAAGTTGAAGCTAGAAGCTGAGGCGGCAGCGGTAAACGAAAAACTGGGGAGGGAGCTGGAGGCTAGGGCGAAAGCAGAGGAGGACCTTGCCTCGCTGGAAAAACACATGCAAACGAGGATCACTGAAGTCTTGGAACAGACCGTCGCAACACGGGGGGAGAATGCTTTAAAAACTAGAGTGTCGGAAGCTGTCCAGGACTTCAAGGACACCTTTGAAGAGACCCCTGAGTATGAGGCTATGCAGCGGGTTTTTGGGAACTTAGGGGCTAGGATGGCCTTGGGGGACGTGAAGGAAGCTTTTCCAACCTTAGACCTGTCCTCCATTGAAGCATTTTACCCCGAGCCTCAAGATGCTCCTGCAGATCCTTTAGACGCATCCAGCAAGGGTTCTCCAGAAGGCGTTCCTCCACAATGATCCTCTTCCATCTTTTACCTTTTTGTTAGTTAGTATGTTCGTTTCTGTTTTCTTCTTCTTCCCTTTTTTTTTGTGAGTGCCCCGACACTTAATATTGTGAGTGTAGCCTTTATTTGATTTGTAAATGCCTCATTTTCATGAATGGAATGGTCTACTTATATTTCGGCGTAGCAACATTTCTAACTGTTTAAGCATGAATATTTCCAAGTGCGAGTGTTTCCTAATTGTATGACGATATGTGGGGCATTGCGAATGTCTGTCTGTAAATGTCTCGATTTGTGAAATGCACATATTGTAAATGTCTGTCTGTAAATGTCTTGATTTGTAAAATACACCTGATTTAGAGCACCTCGGATAGGCATAACTTAGTTCGGCTGAAGGGGCTGAAGGGGCTTCTGTGCCTTTCCTCCTCAGCCATTAGTCCAAGGCGATATCTAAACTTTGATCATGGATGGCCATATGGCCATATTTTGGGCGTGCTAGTCCCTCAAATTCGATGTGGTCATTCATGAGCGGATCGAATTTGTCATCACTTCGCAGCAATAATTCTATTCAAGTTTAATCATTCGCTATACCCCCAGATCCGACACAGTTGATGTACTTTCGTTTGCTAATTAGATCTGATCTTGACCAACCTTTGAGCGATTTCATCTTAAAACTATGTGACATCTACATTTACAACTTTGTATGAACCTCTGTTAATGTCGCAGTGTAAATTCACCGGAGTCCCTTGTTTTTAACAAAGATCCTGCCTGGCGGAGGCGTGTGGTATTTGCGGCCAAAATAATATAAGAATTTTTTACGTTTGTCTTTTACGCTTATGCACACAGCACTTAGCATATATATATATATCTTGCAAACGCTTTGTCCGGATGTATGAACTAACTTAATGCACCAAGGATTTTGGTTTATGTGACAACATTTGGTTATATTTGAATGATTCCAAACATATTGCGCGGTGAATGACGGTGAACGAGTGCAGCACCTTAGATTTGAGTGGTTCGAAGCATTTATTGTATTAAAACTCCCAATCCTTACGTGGTGATCGTAGTTTAGCCTTATGAGAGTCCCTTGTCCTTAACAATTTTTATGCATAGTGTGGACGTATGGCGTCATGACCAAAATAATTTTAGAATGTGCGTTTATCCATTATGGTTGTCTAATAGAGATCGGCGTAATTTTTAACGCAGCTCGCCCACGATTTTTTGAAATAATATGATAATGTTGCAATCATAGAGGGATTTAGTTTTATTGAAAATAACGGCGAAGGAGGTCCGTGTTCCAAGGATTACATAGAGGTACTCCAGACAAGTCCTCAATTATGTATGTTCCGGGTACCACCTCGGCAACGACCTTGTAAGGGCCTTCCCAATTAGGACCCAGAGTCCCTACTCCTGGCTCCTGTCTTGAAGGAAGAACCTTTTTGAGGACCAAGTCCCCAATATTAAAGCGTCGGCTCTTCACCCTTTTGTTGTAGTATCGAGCCATCTTTTTCTGGTATTTGGCCATTACCTCTTTGGAATCATTGCGCTTTTCCATGAGGAAGTCTAAACCGGCCCTTTGCGCTTCCTCGTTCCTAACTTCGTCATAATGAATTTGACGAAGCGTAGGGATTTCGATTTCGACGGGGCATACCGCCTCGGCTCCGTAAGCCAGCAAGAAGGGTGTTTCACCAGTAGCGGTATGCGAGGTGGTTCGAAGCGCCCATAACACTTGTGGTAGCTCGTCTACCCACGCGCCCTTTCTGAATTCCAACTTCCTTTTCAGGGTATTTTTTATGGTCTTGTTCACCGCTTCGACCTGCCCGTTGGCCTGTGGGTGATGTGGAGATGAGAATAGCTTCCTGATTCCCAAATCGTCACACAACTCATCCACGCTTCTGTTTTTGAACTGTTTTGCATTATCACTAACCAGCGAATGTGGTATTCCGAACCGGCATATGATATTTTTCCAAATGAACTTGGTGGTGTTGGCCTCGGTGATCTTCATCAAAGGTTCAGCTTCGACCCACTTGCCAGCTCCTCTGGGCATAGGACCAATAATGTCAACCCCCACTTTGCAAAGGGCCAAGGGCTAGTCACCACAATTAACTCGTGATGCGGCTGATGTGGTATGGCCGCGTGTCTTTGGCATTTATCACATTTCCGCACAATGTCATGGGAATCTTTTTGCATTGTAGGCCAAAAATATCCCTGTTTGAGGGCTTTCTGAGCTAGCGATAAAGCCCTGGCATGGTTGCCGCAGATGCCCTCATGGATTTCTCTCATCACATACTGCCCTTCCTCTAGCCCCACACATCTCAACAAAGGAGAGGTATAACTCCGCTTATAAAGTAAGTCGTCCAAGAGCACGAAGTTCGCAGAGTATTTCTGCAATTTCCGAGCTGCTTCGGGCTCGTTCGGAGCTGTCTGATGCTTTAAATAGGCGATTAGGGGGTTCATCCAGGATCCCTCTTCTTCAATCGCCAGGATCTCCGGTCCCGGCTCAATGGAAGAGGTCATCATGTGCTCTACAGGGATCAGATTGTGGAGCTCCGAATCGCTGCTGCTTGCTAGTTTGGCCAGAGCATCAGCGTTGGAATTTTCTGTTCTGGGGATGTGCTGTAACTCCATTTTTCCGAAGTGCATAGCTAAATCTTTTACCTTCTTCAAGTAAGCGACCATAGAAGGTTCTTTGGTAGAAAATTGCCCATTGAATTGGCTTACAACAAGCTGCGAATCGCTGTTCGCCACCACGGACTTAATCTTCAACGCTTTTGCAAGTCTTAGCCCAGCTAATAACGCCTCGTATTCAGCAACATTGTTGGAGGCTTTGAATCCAAAGCGGATTGCACTGTGTAATTTAAACCCTTCTGGGCTTACTAGCAATATTCCTGCGCCGGATCGCCCATCAGCCGAGGACCCGTCAACGAACAATTTCCACTCCTGTCCATCATGTTCGCTGTCCTCGGTGCTATCTACCATTTCGACCTCAGGTGGATGGGTGAATTCAACTACGAAGTCTGCCAACGCCTGACCCTTTACGGCGGTCCGAGGCGCATAATGCAGGTCAAACTGGCTGATTTCTATCGCCCATTTCAGTAACCTCCCAGAAACGTCTGGTTTTTGCAACACTTGCCTCATGGGAAAATTGGTGAGCACTTGTATGGAGTGTGACTGAAAGTAGGGACGAAGCTTACGAGAGGCTGTGATCAACGAGAGAGCAAGTTTTTCCATATCTGGGTAGCGCGTCTCGGCGTCCAGCATGGCTTTGCTTACATAATATACTGGCAACTGGTTTCCATCCTCCTCTCGGATTAACAATGAGCTAACAGCCTCTTTGGATACAGCCAAATATAGGTAGAGAGGCTCGCCAGATTTTGGTTTTGATAGCAATGGGGGACGGCCTAAAGAAGCTTTCAGGTCGACAAACGCCTGCTCGCATTCTGGTGTCCATTGAAATCGCTTTCCTCCCTTCAGGACCTTGAAAAATGGCAAGCATTTGTCCGTGGATTTTGATACGAACCGGTTCAAGGCCGCAATTCTCCCCGTTAAGCTTTGCACTTCTTTTGGGTTTCGAGGCGACTGCATGTTTAGCAAAGCATTAATTTTGTCCGGATTGGCTTCGATTCCCCTCTTATTCACCATGAATCGGAGGAATTTCCCAGATGCTACCCCGAAAGCGCACTTCGCTGGGTTGAGTTTCATCCTATATTTTCTCGAAACATCAAATGCTTCTGACAAATGGTGGATATGATCCTCAGCGACCATGCTTTTGACTAGCATGTCATCAACGTATATCTCCATAGTGTTCCCCAATTGTTTCGAGAACATGCGGTTTACCAGCCTCTGATAGGTGGCTCCCGCATTCTTCAAGCCAAATGGCATAGCTCGGTAGCAATAGAGTCCCCTATCTGTGATAAATGAAGTATGCTCTTCATCCGATTCGAACATGGGGATTTGATTGTACCCGGAATATGCATCCATGAAGCTTAGCAACTCGTGTCCTGCTGTGGAATCAACCAACTGATCGATCCGGGGCAATGGAAAGCTGTCTTTGGGACATGCCTGGTTCAAGTTGGAAAAATCAATGCATACCCTCAATTTCCCATTGTGTTTTGGTACTAAAATAGGATTTGATATCCACTTCGGATACCGGGACTCTCTTATGAAGCCATTTTTCAATAGCTTTGCGACCTCGTCTTTCAAGGCCTCATACTTGTCCGAACTCATGGGCCTTCTCTTTTGCCTGTGCCCAGGACTTCGGGGATCCAGCTGGAGCCTGTGACAGGCCTCCTTAGGATCAATCCCAATCATGTCTCCATGTTTCCATGCGAATACATCGAGGTTTTGAAGTAGGAAGTCCTTCAATTGACTCTTGTATTCTGTTGGCGAGTCCAGTCCGATCTGTAATTCTTTGATTTGATCAAGTGGGTCTACGCCGAAGCATTCCAACTTTTCGGCCGGGGTGGGGCAATTGTCACCTGCCACCCTGGGGTCTAGATCAGCTAAATCCTCTTCTAGGGTCATCGTGACATCCTTATCTTCAGATGGCCCTTCACCCAATCTTTCAGGGTCTGGGGCAGCCTCGGCCATATCTACATCACTGATCATGTTTAGGCTTCGATCCTGAAACTTCCGGATCGCATTTGTGTAACAAGCCCGGGATTCTGTTTGGCTTCCCCTTACGGTTGCAACGCCATGCCCCGTGGGGAACTTCATGCAAATGTATTTGGTATGCGTTACAGCCCCCAAGTCAATAAGGCCAGGCCTTCCAACTGAACCATGGTAGGAGGAGATTTTGTCAACTACCAAAAATTCCATAGAAATTCTGGAGAGGGTCGATGATTTCCCTACTTCAGTCATAAGTGTTATGGATCCTCTGGGGGTTATGCTGTCTCCCGTGAAACCGTATATTGGATCAGGGACTGGAATGAGTGGGGTGCTGATCCCCATCTTATCAAAAGTTACCCCGTATATCACATTTACCGAGGCACCATCATCCACCATCATTCGTGATAGCCCATTCCGAGCCACCACCACTCTGATAACCAATGCGTCGTTGTGTGGGAAGTGCACTCCAACGGCATCGTCTTGTGTGAATGTGATAGGTTCCATCCGAGGAATCCCAACAGGATGGGAATGGATATGATAGTTCACGTTGGCGGGCTGCTTGGCCTCTCTTATATACCTCTTTTGGGAGTTGTTTGTGCTCCCACCTGGGTGGGGGCCTCCCAGTATTGTGTCGATTTCACGAATGGGGAGGTCGGCCACAGGAATAGGTGGTTCCCGTGTATCTTTAGCTTGTGCTGAGGAAGTTTCTTGACCCTTATTCCTGTCTCTTTGACGATTGTCAATCCTTTCTTTGGTTGAATTCTTCCACGGGGCTCTCCTATCAGCTCGGTTGAACTTCTGGCCACCAGATTTTTGAGTTCTCCCTGTGTCGGGGGGGAAGTCACCTCCCCTTCTCCCCTGCGCCTTTTGTTCAGCTAACATATGGATTTCCCTACAATCCTCTGTTGCGTGACCGTAATATCTGTGGTAGGCGCAGTAAGCCCCAATCATGGGCTGTTTCCCGCTTCGGCTGCTTTCCACTCTCCCTTGTGCCGTGGGAGGATTTTGAGAAGGGGTGTTAAAGTGCAAGTGAGGGATAGCTTCCGTGATTTCTGCTGCAAAGCTAGATCCTGTCCCCGGGAATGGACAAGGTGTACCACCTCGGTTACTGCCGACCCTATCCTTGTTTCCACCCTTTTTGAGGTCCGTTTCATTGGAGTACCCAAGGTTGTATCTCCCTTGGGGGTGATTATCTCTGGCCCTAGCCATTTCCTCCGATACAATCTCTTCCTTCATCAGGTCTACCAGGGTATTGTAATCCCTTGGTTTCCTGCTCCGGACATCCCTCCAAAACATGCTGGTCATATCTAGCCCTCATTTTAAGGCGGAAAACATCTCTGCTTCTGTGATATTTTCGCAGATATGCATTTCTTCAGTAAATCTAGCTAGGTAACTTTTCAGAGATTCGTCCCTTCCTTGTCTCAGATCCTGAAGGCGTTGGAGGGGGAGTTGGCCAGGCCTCGAAGAAACAAAACCATTCTTAAAAGCAGTTTTCATATCCCTCCAACTGTGGATGCTGCCCGGAGGGAGTTTTTTATACCATCGTATGGCACTCCCCTCAAGGGTTAAAGCGAAAGCTTTACATTTCAGTGCCAGGGTCGCCCCGGCTATTTCCATGCTGGCGCGGTAATTTAACAGGTGATCATCAGGGTCACCTCGGCCAGAGTATTTTGCTATTTCTGGCATCTCAAAGTCATGGGGAATGGGGCATCTACGGAGGCCCTCTGTGAAGGGACTTACTTCCTCTTCGTCATCCAACTCGTATGACGGCAGCTCGCTGTTCTCGTCGTGACCGGAATACTCCGGGTCACGGTATTGGCCATAGGGCGGCGGAGCGTGCTCCTGCCTTTGTGGTGGTGGAACGCGGCCGTAGTTTGGCCTTTCATGGCTTTGTAATTCATTACGAGGATTAGTCCGAACTGCTTCGGCTCTTCTTTCTTGCCTATTCCTAGGCTCATGTACTGATGCCATCCTTTCTCCCCCCATACCTTGTTTGTCCCTGTACATTTGATCCTGCGACAAGGCTTCTTTAGCGCGTCGCTCGCTCCTATTTCTAGGCTCTGCTGCATTATGCCAACCTGGGACCGTTTGTCCCCGTCGTTGTCCCCTGAATAACCCTCCCATTCGGCTGAAAACACTGCCGAATTTTGCGGGAGAAGCCTCCCTGCGTCTAGCTGGGAGTGGGTTTTGTTCCCCATGCGTTTCATGTTCTGGGTCTCTCTCGTAGAAGGGCTCGGATTCCACTTCGGCGTATGCCTGCGGGTCCTGATAATAATAAGATACAGTGGCCGCCTCGGATGGTGAATAATGTGGCTGTGAGTATTGCTGAGGCATCACGGGTTCGTTCACAGCATACCATCTGGCCATAAAGGCATTCATTGCAGCAGTCTGTTCTATTTGCTGCCTCTGCATCTCCAGCATTTGAGCCGCCATACGTGTCATGTCTCGCATCATGCGGCGATTTCGGTGCCGTCGAGGTAGATTAGGTTGTGCCACTTCCTCGTTGGCGTTTTCATGGATTTCTTGAGGAACTTCGTCCTCGCTGTGTCGGCCACTTCTTCCCCTACGGGGGTTAACATCACCGTCACTTTCATTCATGTTTCAGAAGAGTTTCTGGTCTTAGATTGCTTTTCAAGGATAGATAGACCTTTGTCTCGCTGTTTCAAGCCTTTTTCAAGGTTGTTAAACTTATGTTTCAAAGTTCTTTACCTTTTTCAAGGGTGTTTAGACTTATGTTTCAAAGTTCCTACCGTTTTTAAGGTCAACCAGCTTATCTTTCAAAGCTCCTACCTTTTTCAAGGCCAACCAGTTTATCTTTCAAAGCTCCTATCTTTTTCAAGGCCAATCAGCTTATCTTTCAAAGCTCCTACCTTTTTCAAGGCCAATCAGCTTATCTTTTAAAGCTCCTACCTTTTTCAAAGGCCAACCAGCTTATCTTTCAAATCTCCTACCTTTTTCAAGGCCAATCAGCTTATCTTTCAAAGCTCCTACCTTTTTCAAGGCCAATCAGCTTATCTTTCAAAGCTCCTACCTTTTTCAAGGCCAATCAGCTTATCTTTCAAAGCTCTTTGCAGTTATCCGCTCTATTGTAAGAGGTCATTCGTCCTTTTTCAGGACTACCTTTCTATGTGTGGCTTTTTACCATGTGTTTTCGTGGTTAGCAGTATGGTTTCCCACAGATGGCGCCAGAATGTTGACCACAAAATCCGGATGGACCTTGGACCAACACGTCTCAGCTCCTCCCTCTTGAACACGTGGATCTCCTGCGCACTGTGACAAACAATCAGTTTACAAAGGGGGCCGAGGTGGCTCCCGTTTGCACTCCGATGCCTAAGTCAGTACTCATTTTGGGCAAATGTATATTGGGTGCGGGAAATATAAATGTGTAGAAGAGAGAAAAGGGAGTGAGAGAAGTATAGAGTTAAGAGTGAGAAATTGCTAACCCTCTACTTGGAGAATATTGTGCTTCATTTATAGTGAAACTTCTTGTCTCGGATTGCGACACGTGGCATACTTTACACTTGTCATCACCCTAGCTTATGGATGTGACAATCTTGCTTTTCAACCGTAATCATTGCTACATTTTGTAGGGGATGGGCGCCTGTCACATCTAGGTAAAGGCAGTGTCCCATCACTGACTCCATCTCTCTCTTCTGGTCAACGCCATACAGCGCCCCGGCTGAGTATAAAGCACATCGGCTGGGCGTTAACCAGGTCGGCTAAAAAGGTTTGCTTGACATACCACATCGGCATTCATCCCAAAGTGATATTCTAGACCTTAGCTGTGGGTCAAGGTCCATTGGGCCACTATTGGGCCTCCGCTGGTGGATCACTGTACCACTCTTTGGGCCCGGATTCAACAGGCTTAACCAAATTGATAGCCTTTTATTCAATACACAATAATTCACATATAAGCCCACACGATTGATTAAAATTCTTACAATCTCCCACTTGGGCTATATGTGTAACCTTACAATTGTGTATCAATCATAACCTTATGAGTACTCAGAATTTTGCTATCATTACTGAATGCATCCCCAAACAATCCTGTCCATCAATTATATCAACATAGGATCAAAGTGGCTTTCGCTACATTAATCGTAACTAAACCTATCAATGGTCACGTATATCGACATAATTGAATGACATGGATCAAGTATGGATGTGTAGCATGGAAATTACATGTAATGTGATCTTTAACATGCCTATTTCCAACTGGTCCAACTTTAGTGAGATCATCCTCAAATGAGTTCAGAGATAATAAACCTGAACCTTACAGCTGTAAATAATTTTAACTTTAAACTGTATCCAAAATGACAATAAATGTGTCTAATGCACCCAAAATACAAACTCCCACTGAAACCAAATATCCTTAAGAAATACAACACCCATATGAGCAATGTGCTCATGAAAGACCTTGGGTTATAATACTTCAGTAAGCAGATCCGCAATTATGGAGTTTGTCCTAATGTGCTCTTATTGACACATGTCCACTCTGAACTGTATCCTTCACAACCGGGAACTTATGTCAATGTATTTTGACTTAGTTGAGCTCCTGTTGTTACTGGAATATAAATCTGCTGAGTTATTGCCACAATATAACTTTAGTGGTCTTTCTATACCGTACAAAATACGCAGCCCAGTGACAAAATTTCGCAGTTATATTCCATAATTAGATGCTCCAAAATTGCTACAAACTGTGCTGGCAAGTGAAATAAGTTAAAGTGTTTGTTAAGCACTCCTTCCGGAAATAGCTCATCCAACTAGCAGATAGATGTAGCCTAATGTAGATCTTCTACTGTTTTGGCATCCAACAAAAATCGGAATCATAATACCATATGATCTCCAACTGATCCGAATGTAATCTTTTGTTCTCTTTAAATACCTTATAACCCATGTTTGGCTGCTTTCCAAATGATCAATCCCAGGGTTACTTAAATATCTCATTAGTATACCAATAATGTATGCAATATCCGAACGCATACAAATTTGAGCATACATCAGATTTTCTATAGCTTAACTATATGAGATCCTCTGCATTTCTTTAACTTCAATATAACTTTTCGGGCATTAGTTGAGACTAAATTGTCTCCCTTAGCGATAAGGGTGTTCCTTGATTTACTGTCTTGCATGCCAAATCTCTTAAGTACTTTATCGATATAGCCCTTTTGTGACAATTCAAGAATACCTCGAGAACAATCCCGGTGTATCTGAATTCCTAATACAAAAGAGACGTCACCAAGATTTTTAATCTCAAAATTTTATGTGACATGCCTATATCATTAGTGGCAAGCAATATGTTATCAACATACAAAATCAGGAAAATACACTTACTCCCACTGAACTTGTAATACATACAACCATCAACAGCATTAATCTCAAGACCAAATGAAATAATTACTTGATGAAATTTGTATTACCCTTAACGAGAAGTTGGCTTGAGCACATAAATGGATTTCTTTAATTTGCAAACCATTTTCTTTGGGTCTACTGACACAAAGTTTACCGATTGCACCATATAGATCGTCCCATCAATGTCACCATTGAGAAACGCCACCTTAGTATCCATTTGATGTAACTCGAGGTCAAAATGTGCAACAACCTAACTTTCCTGAAAGAGTCTTTCGTAGAAACCAAAGGGAAAGTCTCTTTATAATCAATGCCATCATTCCATGTAAAGCATTTAGATACAAGATGAACTTTATATCTTTCCACATTACCTTTCAAATTCTTCTTGGTTTAAAAATTCATTTAAGACCAACACTTTCTGGTAATGGGACAAGATCCCAAACTTTATTGTCTTGCATATGCTTATACTCCTTATTTATGGCATCAATCCACTTCTGAGAGTTAGAACCCTGAATGACCTGATGGAATTGATTGGACCATCTTCCACCATTCCATTATTTCCTTATGTTCTTAGAAAAATACTATTTAAATTATCCGGAATAACATTTTCCCCTTTCTCTCGTGGATCTCCTTAATGGCTTTAGTTATTGAGGTTGTTGAGTTTGTACTTCTGAAATTTACCTTATTTTGGATGGGAGGTTCTTCAATATTTTCGAATTGAGGTTCCGCATATGCTTCTTGATCAATGACATGCATAAAAACTTGCACATTGTCAAAAGCAATAGTAGGAATCAAAACCGATCATTCCTCAACTTCTTCCTTAAAGACAATATCTCTAACCTTATTTCTCCCCCCAAACTCAACATCCTTAAAAATGTTGCATTTCCCGTTTCAAAAGTTGACTTAAGTGTGGGATCATAAAATTAATAGCCCCTTAAACGCACAAAACAATTAATAAAATAGCTGCTTACTGTTTTGGAGTCCAATTTCTTTATGTGGTTTCTTTTATTTTGGACCCTTAACAACTTTATTTTCTTTATTTGTTTTCTTACCCTTATCTTTAGAGGTGTTTGCCAAGTGAACACTTTCAGTTCTGTCCTGCTTCAACTTTTCTTCCTCTTGCACACAAAATAGAATGAGCTCATTTAGAGTTCATTTCTCCCTTTGATAGTTACAACTGACCTTAAATTGACTGAATTGTGCAAGAAGCTTGCACACTATGAAATGAGCTCATTTAGAGTCCATTTTTACTTTAACTGTTATAACTAACCTTAAATTAACTGTATTGTACAGGAAGCGATATCAATACCAAATGCACGAGCAAGTCATTAGACAAGTCGAGTTTTAGTTCCTTAAGTTTTGAAGCAGTGTGAGACATCTACATGACGTACTCCCTTATTTTCCTATTGCCTTTATACTTTATTGAAATCAAGCTTTGCATAAGCGTGCTTGTTTCAACCTTATCGTTTTTCCCAAAACGTTTCTTAATTTCGGCAAGGAATTCATTGGCATCATTTACCTCCTCAGATACTATGCCACTAAAGGCTTCCGGAATGCCGCACTTAATGATCATGAGACTCACGTAATTTAAGCAATCCCACTTCTCAAAGTTCCTCATTTGATTAGATGAACTTTCATCCGTAAGAGGAGCATGTTGCTCAATCCTTAGTACACGATCTAGATCCATGTAGCCAACGAAAAGTTAATGTTCTTGTTTTGATCATTGAAGTTTGTTCCATAAATACAGGGATTAAATTTGAGCTTGTAGATATACTACTAACAGAATTTGAAACCGAATAGAGAACACTTAAATAAAATAGCTCACATAAGTACCTTATTATGCAAATCATACTTTCAAACAGTGGTAGGGCCCATCACAAGATACCTAGCACAACATCAATATTTAGTCTTTGGATAGAAATATTGACTTGTAAGTGGTACTCTTGGTGTAGTGATCAAACACTGACAGTAAGACATGTCAACCAATAAACCTTTCTTTGAACCGATTTATTGATCACACGTTAAACCAAATAACCGTCACCTGTTTATCACCACAAGTTCATGTGAAATTCGAGCCAAATATTAACCTTCCTTTGGGCCGATCAATATCCGCATGAAATAACACACAAACACCTAATTTTTCCCTTAGTGTAGAGATCAGACACTGTCAATAAGACATGTTAACCAATAAACCTTTCTTTGGACCGATTTATTGGTCACACGTTAAACCAAATAATTGCCACGTGTTTATCACCACAGGTGCATGTGAAATTCGAGCCAAATATTGACCTTCCTTTGGGCCGATCAATATCCGCAATGAATAACACACACACAAATTGTAGCGTACCCGGTCCTCAAGGGCTGCCGACCGTCTACTCATGGTCTTTCCACTCCCCCCTGGTCGTCCTGCTTCTCAAGGGCTGGCAGCCTCGTTTCCAGGAAGTGGATTTTTTGCCTCCCCAGGGATTCGAACCTTATACCTAGGGGTTAAGTACAAACTTCATGAAATCCCTGGTACCATTAGACCAGGAAACGAGGCTGTCAGCCCTTGAGGAGCAGGATGACCAGGGGGAGTGGAAAGACCATGAGTAGACGGCCAGCAGTCCTTGAGGACCGGGTACGCTACAAAAAAAAGGCGCCTTTTTTTTTGTAGCGTACCCGGTCCTCAAGGGCTGCCGGCCGTCTACTCATGGTCTTTCCACTCCCCCCTCGTCGTCCTGCTCCTCAAGGGCTGACAGCCTCGTTTCCAGGAAGTGGATTTTTGCCTCCCCAGGGATTCGAACCTTGTACCTAGGGGTTAAGTACAAACTTCATGGAATCCCTGGGTCTAATGGTAGCAGGGATTTAAGAATCTTTGTACTTAACCCCTAGGTACAAGGTTCGATCCCTGCGAAAGGCAAAAATTCACTTCTTGAAAACGAGGCTGGCAGCCCTTGAGGACCAGGACGACCAAGGGGGGAGTGGAAAGACCATGAGTAGACGGCCGGTAGCCCTTAACGATCGGGTACACTACAAAAAAAGGCGCTTTTTTTGTAGCGTACCCGATCCTTAAGGGCTACCAGCGGTCTACTCATGGTCTTTCCACTCCCCCCTGGTCGTCCTGCTCCTCAAGGGCTGACAGCCTCTTTTCCAATGGTACCAGGGATTCCATGAAGTTTGTACTTACCCCCTAGGTACAAGGTTCGAATCCCTGGTGAGGCAAAAATCCACTTCCTGGAAACGAAGCTGCCAGCCCTTGAGGAGCAGGACGACCAGGGGAGAGTGGAAAGACCATGAGTAGACGGCCGGCAGCCCTTGAGGACCGGGTACGCTACAAAAATGTAACACCCCAAGTTTAAAAGTCTAAAACCTAGGCGTGTTAACTTCTATTCACATAATATGCGGAATTTAAAACGTTTACACATTTAAAATTTTCATTTCTCTAATTAAATGCGAAAAGAAATCATTTAAAACCTCAACATTTTCATTTTCTATTATGAAATTTTACAAAAATTTAGACAGAGTCTCCTCTATAAATTGGACTTAACCAACATGTAGAGAGACAACATAACCAAAATAAAAATTTAAAGCATCAATCACATCTCAACCACATTCATCATCACCAAACCAATTCATTCAATCCCCAAACTCCTTATGCATAAAATTTTCCAGAAATAACAATAGACATTGACAAAAATGAAATAAGAGGTAAGTTAACCTCTTACACGTCATCCATACTTATTCGAAATTATCTCCAACCAAACAAATTTATCAATGATAAATAAATTAAGGAATAATTGAAATGATATCTTAAATAAATTTAACTTTATTAAATAAGGCGACAACGGGTACTGTCTGAGTCAGCCGCCAAGTGTTCTCCTCGGATCACCTAACTTTCATCACCTGAAATGTTGGGGAGGGATTGGGGCGAGCTAAAGCTCAGTAAACAAACTTCGTGCAAGTGATGCATGCTTATGACATGAAAAGCTTTAACTTGAAATATGTATCCCCATTCACTTTAACCTTTCAAAACTTTCAAACATTTCAAACTTTCACTTAACATTTCAAAACTTTCACTTAACATTTCCATTGTGAGCTCACTTGATGTAACTTCTAGTCAATCAGATAGCAGTGGGCAATTCTTATTTGGAACCAGATTAACATTCACATTTCCACCACAAAGCGGCTCATTCATTTCATTCCACCGCAATGCGGCTCATTCATTTCATTCCACCGCAAAGCGGTTCATTCACTTCATTCCACCGCAAAGCGGCTCATTACATTCGGGTACGCCGGTCCCCCGCGCCCCATTTCCCACTCGCATCTTTCACGACATAGAAGCACACCCATTCTTTCTTGAAAAACTTGAGATACATAACTTTTGACAAAAATTTCACTTTGACACATTCATTTCATTAAAAACATTTGACTTTCCCATTTCGATGCCAATGTATGCTTAATGATGCAATGACATGATAACGTGCATACTTGAACATTTCCTTAAATACACATACTTGCATAGCGTAAATCAAATACATCAACATTAAGAAATTAACACAAAATCACTTACGCACATTAATTTCACATTAACTTTCTACTTTCATGAAAATAGGGAAAGTTTACTTACTTGCACTCCTTAGTAATTTACCGTTTCTGAATTTGCAAGTGGAGGAGCATCGGCTGCCCGTGACGTCAATGTACCAAATTCCTAGTTGTGCCCATTCATTTAATAAAATATACTTTTAGTTCAAAATCACATTTTAAACTCTAAGCAAGGTTGAAACTTTCATGTGACTTATAATTCAAATCAATTGGAATCTTAAACTACGTCAAACACAGATCATACTTCATTCGAAATAAGAGATTAACTCAAATGCCAAAATTGAAATCTAACTAATCAAATTACACAAAGGTTAAAGTTATGGAATCTTCATCACAACTTGAATTTCACAAAGACAATTCCAATTAGCATGCTAACTATTCGAAATCTGTAAATTCTCAAAAATGACAGTAAGCCTTTCAATTGAATTAACAAATTCATAATTTTGGAAATGTGAAATTATTCCATATAAATTAATAAATCAAAAAAATAAGAACTATAATTAAAAATGTACACTAAAAATTCAATTTAAACAATCTTATTATTTGAAATCCCAAATTTAAAAATTTCTATTTAAAACAACCATAAGCCAATAGAAAGTCAATTAAATACCCTCATTAGTTAAAATCTGAAAATTACGTACGTTCAATAGCTAGACATAAACACTAGCATCATCATCAAAATTCTCAATTTCGAAATATATATAAAAAAAATCGCAGTTTAAATCTAACAACTGAAATCTGGAAATTTCACATATTTAATATGAATACATACATACATATATGCAATAACATCCTTCTGTTCAAGTGTGTGTTCGTGCGTGTGTGTCATGTGCTGTGTGTGAGCGACTGTGTGTGAGTGTGGTGCGCTCGAGTTAGTGTGTGCGCAGAAAGTGAAGGGCAAGGTGCCTTACTGGTGGTGGCCGGTGACTGGCTCGAAGTGCCGGCGTGAAGGAGAGGCGGGAGTGGCGGCTTATGAGTGAGAGATCGCGAGAGAGAGCGAGCGTGAGAGACAGAGAGAGTGCAGAGGAAGAGAGAGCGTAGAGTGAGGGTGAGAATGAGGGTTAGGTTAGGGTTTAAGTGTAATCTTTAGGATATTTGCAATTTAGTCCCTCATTCTCCCTAAGTTTCAAAATTAAGTACACATCCATCATACATTTACAAAATATCCTAAAATTTACCACTTATAATAATTTGACAAAAAATAGGAATTGGCAAGTTTTGGAAATAAAACAATTATTCACATAAATTGCAAGTAGACAAATTTATAATTTTCTAATTGGCACATTGAGCGAGACGGCGTCCAAATCCTTCCACTGCAAAACAATTCCAAATCATTGACGTAAAATTAATTAAATTTCAAATTTCAAATAACATTAACATAAATATGACATGAAATTTAAAATTGCACGAAAACGCAAAGCGGCCTTACAATTCCTTACCCCCTAAAAGAAAATTTCGTCCTCGAAATTAGAATTTACCAAAATGAATACTTGGCATGCATTTCATCACTGCGTTCTCAAGTAATCTCTTCCACTACATGATTCCTCCAAAAGGACTTCAGTTAGTGTTATCTTCTTCCTTCTAAGTTCTTTGCCTGCTCCCGTTAGGATTCTCACAGGTGCTTCCTCATAAGTTAGATTCTCACGAAGATTAAGTGACTCATAACTGAGAATATGAGAGGGATTCAAAATACACTTCCTCAACATTGATACATGAAAAACATTGTGCACTCCCGATATTGCTGATGGCAATGCAACCTGACAAGTCAAGTCACCTACCCATTCAATTATTTCAAAGGGACCAACAAATCGCGGACTTAACTTTCCTTTCTTCCCGAATCTCATAACTCATTTCATTGGAGCTACCTTCAAAAAGATCATATCGCCTGCGGCGAATTCCAAAGATTTCCTTCTTTTGTCCGCATAGCTTTTCTGTCTAATCTGTGCAGTTTTCATTCGCTGACGAATCTTTTCAACAACTTTTGCTGTTTGTTGTACTATTTCTGAACCCAATAACTTTCTTTCTCCTAGCTCACCATCGTGAACTGACTATCTACCCTTCCTATCGTATACTACTCAATACGGATCGAAGTTTGATAGTTATTGTTGTAGGAGACCATCAACCGACATTATCCCACTTATGAATCCATTCACTAACTTTCTATTTACAACCTTTCATAGGATCTATTCTAACATCTAAACCTTAATATATATTGATTGATCACATCCTTAAAACTAAAATCAAGAAGATTGACCAAAACAAGACTTTATAATCCAAAATTAATGAAACTTGACGTCCATACCAAAATATACAGTAGAAATACTAAAACTTTGACAGAATCTTTCTGGAAAGATTTACAAACGAAATCCTTTCTGAACATGCTGACATTTCTTTTAAAATCGAAGGATCAACTTAAATCCTGTAACCCATACTTACATATTGTAATCAAGTATTCAGCATCATACACTCATCTTAGAACTAAAGCCAAGGTACTAATTTAAGAATTCATGCTTTCAAAATCATCATAACAACAATACTCTAACCAAGTATTTTATAAATAAATCATTGACCTATCACCAATGAATAAAACTTTTGTGATTCATATAGAATTCCTCATCAAGTTTACTTAACCCAAAGATACAATCCCATTATAAGTAAAAAGTCACACAACTGACCTCAAATAATATATCAATCTCTCTAAGATTACAACATAATAACCATCATATCCTTCACACGAACCTTTTACGTCAATATACTCACTAAGATTTTAATATCAATCTCTCAAATTCAATAAATCTTGGATTCTGCCATTGTCACTCTTTCTGCACACTACTCCATAATAAATAATCATTGTGAAGTCTTATTCTCATTTTCCACAAATCCTATCCACAAGGACAATTGCCTAAAATTTCATTTCTTATTTTTGAATCAAGATACCATCAATAATAATCTCCACAATTTCATGGTATGTACTATCATAAACTTTCCTCCGATCAGATGCATTACTTCTGCAATACTTGTACAAATCTAGGACCTGATAAAGTTCCTTTCATCAATTTCATCCCACAATCTCTCATATGATATTTTAGTTTCATCAATGAAAACTTAACGTACATCAGTGAATTATTCAAATTACAATGAAACCTGATTTATTTTCCATGACTGAGATTCATCTTTCTTCGAATTCCACTTAAAACCCAATATAGCATAACTTATTCATGGAAAGTCAACTTATTTCATAATCTCAATACATCGTCACCTTCAATTCTCACCATAAGAGCAATCACATTATTCCTGATAATTATCTCTTGTACTTTTTGTATTCAAATGACCTTATGACAATCATCATTATCTCACATACTCCCAAACCTTCAATCATATGTCCCCAAATTCTCATTTCGAATAAATGGTTACTCCTTTAAGGCATCTCACTATAAAATACTTTCAAGATCTCCCAATAATGATAACTGACTTCCCAAATAATCATAGTGCATGTAAATAACCAAATCTTTAACACATCATCTACCTATCAACTTCCAAAATAAATCAACAGTATCATCACTTACCATCATAATTTATAATGTTGTTTGGTCTTGTAATTAAGAAATTTTGGGATTATGATTTGTGTCATATATTTATAAGTATGACTAATGGGTGGTCGTTTGAGCCAATTAATGTATTGAAGGAAGTGAGATATTGATATTTGAAACTATGATTTGAAATTGTTATGTTGAGGAATTAAGAATTGATTTTCTGGAATATCATGGTATACATGAAATTATGTGATGACTTGATGCGTATATTGGGAAATGTCAAGTCATATTTTGAAAAGATGAGTGAAGACAAATGTTATGGCATTATTGGAAAGAATTTTAATTATTTTTAGGAACTTATTGATTATTAGTGAGAAATGATCACTTATATTGGAGAATATTATAAATTATGATTGAGATGTGATGGATGTTTTAAATTTTTAAAATGGTTTTTGATGTCCCTCTATAGGTTGGCTATGTCCAATTTATAGAGGAGACTCTGCCGAAATTTCGGTAAAATCTTATAATAGATAAATGAACATTTTAGTTGTGTAAATGATTTAATTCCGCGTTTAATGTGAATGGAAGTTGACACGCCTAGGTTTTAGACTCTTAAACTTGGGGTGTTACACAAATGCCTTCTAATATTCAAAGTTAATTAATATCCACAAGAGAGGTTGCTTTGGCAACATGTTGCTTCAACTAACTTACTTTCGAATATTATATCTTTTAAAAGAGTCCGATGTACCAAGATTTGAAATTGAAATCCACTGATTTGCATATATATTTGACTTTAGGATTTGAATTATAAAATTCAAAACTTTAGAATAAAGCAATCCTAAAGTTGAGAGAGTCAATTGTAATATTCTTAAACCTTAGGTGACCAATTATGTGAAATTTTAAGCTTGAAGGACTTAAATTATAATTTTTGCAAAACCTTATTGGCCAATTTATAGAAATTCCAAACTTTAGGTTCTAATTTGAAAGAAAATCAAACTTTAGAGGTCCAAAATAGTGAATTTGGAAACTTTAAGGACTTAATTAAAAAAATTTCAAACTTTATGGACCAAATTAGAGAATTTTAGAACTTTAGGTGCTATATTAAAATATTCTCAAACCTTAGGGGACTGAATTAGAAGATTTTCAAACTGAAAATGAAACTTTTCAAACTTTAAGGGACCAGTTTTGAAAATTCTCAAACATTAGGGGCTGAATTAGAAAATTTTCAAACTTCAGGGGTTGAATCATAAAATTCCATAACTTGAGAGGTCTTGACTTTAATAAATTATAACTTTAGGGGCTCAATTTAAAAATTTCAGAACTTTAAGGGCCAACTTAAATGGTTTTATAACTTTCAGGGATCAACTTTAATTCCTTAATACGATAAGGGGACCTAATTGTGCAATAAACCCAAAAATCTGAAATTGCACATTCAGTCCCCGAAATCATCAAATTTTCAGCAAAAGTCCCTTCTTCAAAATCTGATTTCTCGCAGCAGCTAGGGTTTGTAATCCCAACTTCCTCCGCCGCCCTCATCTTTACCGGCAGAATGCGCAGCCCCCCCGCCAGCCCCTCCACACCTAACGGCGTATCGCTTCGTGCTGCAGCGCCATCCACGGCGCTGCACCGCGACATCCACGACGCTGCACCACTCGCTAGTGCAACGGTGGTTAGCGCTGGCCATACCTTCTTCATCCACAAATCTCAATCCGAAAACCATACCCAACATCCATATTCAAAACCGAAAAATCAGATCCAAAACTGAATTCTTTAGTCGATTGATTTCAACCCAAGTTCAGAAAATCATACCGAACTTGATTTCGACCAACACCAAATCAGATTCCACAGAAAATTTCATCCTTAATTTCGAAAACTATATACACAGGAATGAATATATGTATACACACAAAAATCCACAACATGATTTAATCCATATCTGTCTGAACATATATAAACTGATTCTTAATCCCATAACCCGATTCAATATGTGTTGACAGAAAGCAATTCCAATTTTTAAGTAAATCACGTTTCCAAAATTTCAATTTGCTGTGTATGTGTATTTTCGAAATAATACTTGGTTTCATACGCAATTAATGAGGTTTCACATATATGAAATCGAAATAGATCTGATAATTCAACACGATGTTGGCTCTGATACCACTTGTTAGAAAATTTTATTACAGATAATAATTTATCTATAATCTAAATAATCATCATGTTGGAATTATCAAGAATTAAATAACTGAAGCGGAAGCGTACCTTAATCAAACATGGTTCACGATGATCGATTACGGTGTTTGGATCTTCTAAATCGATACGTAGTCCTTATTTTCTCTCTGATGATGAGATGTCAAAAGAATGAACAGTACGTACGATTCAGGGACCATAACCGTGTTTATATACTGAATTGCCAGTTAACCTAATTCGGCCCATCATGAATTAGGTAATAGCCTGGTATCTACACATAATAGCCCATACTTTAATTAGATGCATTAAAGCTCGATATATATAAAATTCTTATTAGATCACTTTAAATGAGCTTAACCAAATTGATAGCCTTTTATTCAATACACAATAATTTACATATAAGCCCACACGATTGATTAAAATCCTTCCAAAAAAACACATAGCAGAAAAAGATATTCAGATGTCATTGCTGACATAAGATAAATTAAGAGAATCTGAGTTCATGAAGGCTGCTACCCACACCTAAAGATAGGCTCTGCTTCTCTTAAATGTAGGTTCCGTGACAATGAAACAAATGACCCAACTGCCCACGAATCATTAGAGCTATCAGAGAAGAAATATGCATCGACGATGCCTTTTGGACTGCGTTTGCTCTGTGGCCATGATCATCCATTACCTCCAGAATTAGTTTATTGCAATCATCAATTCTTTCCTCTTATAATTCATACAACAATTTAAGAAACTAACAAACAACTGGAAATTTTTAGACCCTGATTTATAAAAATAAGGTATGGACTCAAAAAGTAAAAAGCTAACCTTGCTAATTCTCAGCACATTCAAAAGCCGATTTTGGTATTCCATTGCATTGCGTGGTTCTATTTCGAGAATCAAGTATATCACTGTTGCACCATCTATAACAGATGGAAGATAATGCACAAGCCTATTGTAGCGATCAAGAATTTTCCATAACTTATTTAAATAAATATTATTTAAAACGTGTCACTACGACTTTACCTATTTATTTTAAACACATTTTCGTCTAGCCATTTAAGTTAAAATTTAAATTATTTGAATTTATCGTAGTTCAATTTCAATTTTTATGAAAGTATCTTATTTTCATTATTTATGTATTTTAATCCAAATGTTAATTATTTAATTCCAAAATATTTTATCTCCAATTTAAATTCATTCTCAAATTTTTATTTATTTTTTTTAAAATCCCCAATTCACATTCATTTTAATCCCAAAATTTCCTCCCCAACTTCCATTTTCATATTCAGCACATTTCTTTTCCCTTCCACATGATCAACTTCAATCCCATAATTACATTCACACAATTTTTTCCTTTCCCATCCTCATCACCCCACATTCTCAACAAAAATTCCATCAACCATTTTAATTTCCCCAAATCCTCTCTCACTCAATCACCAATCAAGCAATTGCCAATTTCTGAATCCAACTCTATGTATATCTTTCCATCACCCTATCACAACTCGAAACACAGCCTGCAAAACATGGCTTCAAGCCACGACCAACTCCACTGCAACCTCGTCAAACCCGAATTTCTCAAAAACAACCTCACGATCGATCAAACCAATTTGCAACATCAAAACCACCAAGCTGCCAAGAAATCGAATCATTATCATCACCAACAACCACCAGCCATAATCATCACAACCACGACTACCTCCACCATACAACTCCACCGCCACCTCCAACAAACCGCCCCAACACCACCATCACAGCCAGTCAACCCACCTGCAAAGTCACCACACCCCCAACCGTCCCTGTTTCACCAACTCCACCACAATACCACCACACTGTCGTCAAGTCACTACGCCCGCCACCACCCAATCTCCCTCAACTCCATCCCAAGTCAGTCTCTAACCAATAAACCAAGAAACCCAAAAGAATCCCAGAAAATAACCAAGAGAAATCAAGAATCGAACCATCACCACCGGCCCTCCATCAAGCCGTAACTAGCCTTACCTGCAACATCACCACCCTTCACCATCGAAGAAACCACCTCAACCGCCCACTGCCCTCCTCAAACACCACTCAACCAACACCCAAATTCCAATCCCCAATCAAAAACCCATCATCATCATCGCTGCCCAAAATCAAAACCAAAGAGGAGAACCCATTTACTTACCTCCACTGCAGAACTTATTTCAACCGGATTTGTCACCGGAATTCGCAGCCAAGATCGAACCTTAAGCTTCGCCGCAGCCTCAGTTTTCTCCCTATTTTGACACCCAAGGTCGAGCCCATAACCTCCCCACCATCCGCCTTCGGCGCCGCCAAGTAATGGCGGCGATTTCCGCAGGCAGTGAAGGCACCAGCGGCGTGTACCCGTCGCAGCCCTCTCTCGCCTCTCCTCCCTGTTTTCACGCAAATTAGAGAGAGAGATGAGATAAGATCTGATAATATATTTTGATTTTCGAAAATTACCCCTTAAGCCCCCAAGTTTGAAAAGTTATTCAATTCAGTCCCTTTTGGTTTCAAATCATCAATTTCAGCCCTTAAGTTTTTAAATGAGTTTTAATCAGCCCTTTCATTTTGAAAATCAATTATTTCATCCCTATAGTTTAATATTCGTTTTGAGTTTCAACCAAACTTTCAAAGTATTCATTTTAGTCCCTTAACTTTCAAAATAATTTATTTTAGTCCCAACTAATTTTAAATTCCAACTATGTTTGATTTTCAATTTAAACCCTAAACTTTTATTTTAAACCTTTTAAAAATTTCCAAATATTGATTTAAGACTTATTTGGCTAGATGAGGCGCTTGGAAATTTAGAAGAACAACGTGAACTTTCTTGCTCAACTTTTAGACTCGTGATTTGAGGTAGACTCGCCCCCACTAATTAGTTTAAATTATAATTGCATGTCTTATGTGAAATTACGTGATTTACATGCTTTGATGCATGAGACGAGACAAGAATATCTCTTATGAGATAAGATGAGAAATGATGATGTTATGCATAACTTATGTGCCTTAAGTGCACGAGACGAGACTACCCACATCCTATGATTTTAACAGCCTTGATTTTGAAAATACAAGAGCCCAAGAATATGATGATGATGTCACTGTATGATTGCATAATTACGTATTCAATTATTCAACATCGGTTCACACTGGCATCAGCATAGCACTATTGGATAAAGAAGAAAAGCTCTTGCTGCAATTTAATTGGGTGAAACTCAGTTATAAAGTATCACCTGCTCCTACCCTATATCCATAATGTTTTCATATAGCATAGGATTATACTTGCTTACTAAATATGATAAATTATGTAACTTGAAACAAAAAGCCGCTGTGACAAGTCCTCTTCCTTGAGAACATACCATTTTCATATCATCAATCGAAAACCTAAATTCTATTATTCCAAATATTTATCTATATTACGAACAAAAGAAAGGTATAACTACTTCGAATCAGATTCTATATCTACTTAAGTTACTTAGATTTTAAAAGAATCTATGGTACATCTAGAAATCCAGTATTAACAATGTGCTCTCTTGATAGTGCAATGTAAGGGTAGAAGAACTTCAATTGTTTGGTATTGATTCAACTGTTCAAAGTATTTGATCCAAAATGAACCCGAACTACATTTGAATACATCACATTCCCCCAATTCAGAGCCATCTCGAATTCCAAATCAAAATACAAAGATAACCACAAGTAAACATGCGCATGAGCTTAAAAGACGTATTTGCTATAGTCATACTACTTGCGCTAATCCAAAAAACAGACAGCAACAAGACACAGAACCTAAGCTTGAAACAAACAACAATAGATATGTAAGTCGTGTTCCAAATAAATTTAAGGTTGTCTAACCATCTAAGTACCTATTTACAACACATTAATAATAGACCAGAAGGAACATGGCAAATCACCATCTCTTCTTTTCAGAATTAATGATTTATGCTTTTGGTGATGCTCAGGAAATTGTTTACGTTCATTCAATATCGATTCACCTCCATCAGAAATGCTTCTAGCACGGGGCATGATTGCCATTTCCTCGAGTGCTATTGCAAATGCCAATAGATACTTGACAAACTCCATTTCAATCATGCAAAAGACCATGATGCAGGAGCCTCACACGATCTGGGTAACTAATTTAACTACAATTACTTACAAATAAAATATTAAACATCATTACAGAACATTACAACACATTACAGAATATAGACATCGAAATTCTGTGAGATTTTTGAAATCCGGTGAAAAATGATCAACCGTAGAAGGTGGAAGACTAGATCCCGTAAGATTGAAGTCTGATTATGAAAGGAAACGCGTGCCTACAATTTTGGGATTTGTTGGAATTATCTAATTTAATTATTTAAAGAAATAGTAACAGTTTCCCTAAATATAAGAGATTTATGTTTAATGGTGTCAATTAAATATTACATTCTCTCTTATGAGAATTTGAAATTTTTCTAAAGTTATAATAAAAAATTCAGTAATATTACGAATAGTTTAAAAATTAAGTACTTTTAATTACAGCACATTATACCTAAGTAGTTACGTAATTTTCCCATCAATGAAAGCGTACAAAATGAAAGCCCAGTTTTGTCACCTGGGCCCAACGTCCGGCTTTTCCAAATTGCCCAACTCATCTGACACGAGAACAGTAATCCACATCTTGAATCCTTGATTGTTATGAAGAGGTTGCACACTTTCACTTCTTCAGAATCTATAAGCTAAATTGTCATACATACGAAAACATACAACTCTAAGGTACTCCCAGCTTTTTTCTCTCCGTTTTATTAAAAATAAAAAAATAAAAATTGTAATTCCTAATTTGTTTGTCTGTAATATTTAATTTTATTTATTAGAAATCATGTGTTTTAAATTTTTATTATGGAGAAGAATAGCGCTACTGAATCGGTACTTAAGAGTATCTTGGTGAATTCTTCGGCTCAGGTTCGTTGTTTTTCAAATTATTGTATTTTATTGTTAGTTATATGATACCTACTAATCAACTATGTTTACCAAGTAATGAGATTTTTTTTTTAATGCTTGAATGGAAATAAAATAATAAGGTGGCTGTTAAGTCGATATATTAAGTGGTAAAAATGTTGAAATCATGTAGATAAAGTAGGTGAATTAACTTTTAGAAGGCCTGTTTATATAAGACGGATAGGCTTCTTGATCATTTTGGTTGATTTTCTCAAGTCAAGATGCCCCTCGTCAGGAGAGATCGTAGTTTGTTTTAAACATTTGCTATTTTGATGCCTTGTTAAATGGCTTTACGTTGCAGTCATGGAAAATGCATTGTCAAGTCGAAATGAAATGGCTTCGAGTGATTGATTTCCAAGTTGCCATAACATCTGGAGCATTTTGTTTCCAGATTATGGATTAGTTGCAATCTGATCATGACTACAAGAAATATTTGTCAGTGTTATAGGCTTCAAAATTTGACTATGGAGGAATTAAATATTTTCCTTAGTAGGCTGTATTAGAAAATGATGTCCAAGTCTACAGCATGGGGCAGTTTCTCCTAATGTTTGTGTCAAAGGAGTCCTGTTGTTAAACTACACAGTCTACACTACTGCACCGATTTTATTGTCCTTGCGGCATTTGAGTGAACTTTGAATGGAGCACAAGCAAGTATATGGGCACGATGCTTTGCGGTTCAACCAAGATATATATTTCCTGATATGTGTGTTGTGAAGGAAGCAATCAGTACTACCAATGACACGCCGTTGATTTAGTGTTTGTTCCAAGTCTTTTCCATTCATTGTATGCTCTATATTTTATTTTTTTGTATGCTTCCTGGGAGTTCATAAAATTTTGAAGTGCCTATATCATTTTGAAAGTGTCCACACACACACACACACATATTCATCTCTGGGATACTATATATAGAACAGCTTTTTCTTTTTCCTTCTACATTGATCCCGTATGGACGTTGCAGTGCTTGAAAGAGAGTTCTTGCTTGTGTTTTCAAGAACACGGCTTGGTGATTGATGACAAACACCTAACCTCAACAAGCGAAGGAAGGCTTGGGTAAGCCGTCCGATTGATAAGCTCCCCTTACTTAGAAAGCAGACTGGAAATAGAACCTAAAGGAGTTTTTTCCGCTCATTAGGCCGCTTGATTGAAGGGATTTTCTTGCTTGTTTAGTAAAGTCTCATTTTTTATAGGAGTAGGTGCTTGGTAGGGCGCTCTTCATTAGAAACTAATGAGTGTCCAGTAGGGGCATATATTATACGTTTTGAAATCCTGCTATGGACTCTGAGGAAACATTTGCAGAAAATGGGGGTAAGCTGAGGCGGCCCATTCACTGCAGTACTTCATCGGATTCTCGCTTCATGATCAAAAACTTGCTGAAATCGAGCTGGGCCCTTTCTCTGTCAATCTCAAATTCGAATCTTTACTTACCTGTGGGCATTTCAGGATCACTTTTGGAGCTCGCAACGTTGAGTTTTATTCTCAATTGATCAATTCCCTACAAATCCCTGACTCCTTGATAAAAGCACTTTCTTTGTCTTGGTCCCAAGTCCCAACTCAACTACACACACACAAAAAACATGGTTGGCTCTAGTTTTACCCTTTTTTGAATCAGGAAAACATGTTATGTTGATTTCTTAATGTCTACAACACTTTAGCCTAGGGATACTACTAGAAAAAAATTGGTTTTTTGCAGGCCAAACAATATTGTAGCTGTGTTGCAACAAAGGATCCAGAAATTGAACAAGATATGTGTCTAAAAGAATTCATCGTCTTTAAGAATTGCATGTGGAATGCAGTATGACCAACTTAATTACACAAGTGTTTGTTTATTGTGATGCATCCCCTCAATTTGTATTATCCTGATTCTCTTTCTTTACTCTAGAATTTCCCATGCAGCTCCAACAAAAGGTTTGAGTTCAAGGAAGTTTATCAATTTGGCAGTAAAAGACACCAGACATCATCAGTAAAGCTTAGCTTTCCACAGTTTATTGAAGTATGTGAGAATCGAGAGTTTGTTTACAATGTTACTCATCAATCTCTCGTATTTAGCAATCCGTGTCTGATTCTGTCTTTATCCAACTTAGACTTAGTTTAAACGCATCCTACCAAATTTTAGTTGCATATCTGAAGAACAGGAACACGTTGACATGTCTGGAAAAGCATCTGCTTCTAACCATCCCGGTCTTAGTGTATCTGGCATTCTGTCACATGTTTATATTCAATATCCACCTTTAAGACGCACACTGGCTGGAACAAGAAGTTTCTTGTACGACTATGGGAATAAACTGCTACTTGAACTGACATCTGATCGGGTAATTACATTACAGCAGTGTGGATATGATAATGGCTGTTAACTGTCTGAAATATGTGTTTCAATAACTAGCTCTTTTCACCTAATTTATGTGGTTCTCATCTTTCGTAGGTTTTCTCATGGAAGACTGTTCCATATGATCCTCATGTTGTTCCAACCTTTGATCCAATATGCAAAGGCCTTGTCCTGTGTATTTGATATTCTTTAGATTTAAAGCTCTTGGCCATCCAAAGATCTAAAAACGAGGTTCAGATTTGGAACAAGCAAACTGGAAATACTTTTAGCCAGAAGTGCAGGCCTGAATCAGAAAGTATTCTGGGATTCTTTTGGATAGATTGTCCAACCTGTGATATCATTTTTGTTAAAACTAGGTAACCACTCAATGTTTCTTTTCTAAAATTTTCTGTCGATCCATGTGATAAGTTTATTTCATCAAATATTCTTTACCAATCTAGATACGCAAAGACATGGTCACTAGAATTCAGTTATTAGGTGTAATAGAGATGATACAGGTAAAGGAGACATTTATGAGGCTTCAACTGTAGGTTTTGTATTTAAATAGATATTTTTGAAAACAAGTTTTAGGTGATTACATGTGGCCCCTTTCCGATAGCTTAAGTTGTTATATAAGATGATTAACATGGTAACATATAATAGGCAAAAGACCCTATTTCAACTTTGCTAACACCCATTTATATAAATTGTGCATTTAGGCCTTTGATTAGAAAACAAACTTAGTCTGCATTTGAGGTGGCATATTGAATACCGATTTAAATGACTCATGTATCCCTCTTCTAACAATATAAGTTTTTAGATGAGATGGTTAATACTTAATAGAGAGTATGAAATTGTAAAATCGTCTTTGAATTTTATTTTGCTTCCTAATACTTTTATTGCTTAAAAATTTAGGCCCCATTTTCTTTGCTCTTTTCTGACCGTTTTTTGTTTCCAGTTTTTCAAAACAGCAAAAATGCGTACTCTTCTCCATTTTCGAAAATAAAAAAAATTGTAAAGGAAATCCAAAACGTCTTTTTGGTTATTTTTAGTTAAAACACTCAAAAATGCTTTCGCCAATAGTGACAATGAGATAGCTCAGTTGGTAGGGTCTCATACTTTGGAAAGTTATCGGTTCGAATCCAGATCAATGTTATTAGGTACGAATGTTTTTTTTTTTTTTAATATGCAGATTAATTTTTTTTTTTTTTTTTCAAAAAATAAAACGGTAGGCAGCGAGATTTGAACACGGAACTTCAACATGGAATTTCAACTAGTTAACCAAAGCGGCAACTGCCGCTGGTATTCTTTTTGAATGAACATAACTGCATATATATTAATTATCATGTTTTAAGTTTTCAAAATTACAAAGTACATAAGGCCCTGTTCTCTTTGCTGTTTTGAGTTTTCGATTTTTGGAAATATCGAAAACGCGTTCACTTTGCCCATTTTCAGAAACGAGTTTTCCAAAACACCAAAAAAATTACAAAGGAAACTAAAAACGAGTTTATTACGTTTTGGATATTTTGTGTTAAAAAGTCCAAAACGACCAAAACGCGCGTTTTTTTTTTTTAATAAATGTGACACTTCCTTCACTTGAAGTTCTTATATTATTTTGCCATTATATATAGATCCATGTTAATATATATATATATTTTTTTTTTTTGTAATTTTTTATTTATTATTATTATTATTATTTTTTTTTAATGTGAGACACTTCTTTCACTTGAAATTCTTATGTTATTTTGTCATTATATATAGATCCATATTAAGGTTTGTTTTTTTTTTTTGTAAATTATTATTATTATTATTATTATTTTGTAAAAGTGAGAGATACTTCATTCACTTGAAGTTCTTATATTATTTTGTCATTATATATAGATCATGTTAAGATTTTTTTTTTTTTTTTGTAAAAGTGAGATACTTCATTCACTTGAAGTTCTTATATTATTTTGTCATTATATATAGATCAATTTTAAGATTTTTATTTTATTTTATTTTATTTATTTATTATTTTATTTTATTTGTAAAAGTGAGACATTTCCTTCACCAGAAGTTCTTATGTTATTTTTTCATTTTATAGATCCATGTTAAAAAAAAAAAAAAATCTTTTTTTTTGTAATTTTATTATTATTATTATTATTATTATTTTTTTTTTTTTTTTTTTTTTTTTGTAAATGTGAGACATTTCCTTCACTTGAAGTTCTTATGTTATTTTGTCATTATATATATATTCATGTTAAGATTTTGTTGGTATGTGGTTAAATTTTTGTTTAGTTGAAACAATATTAATGATGAATTTATTGACATAGAGAACTAACTGATTTATTTACATTAAAATTAATGATATTCAACAAATCAATCATTTTTTACATATAAAATATTACAAAATAAATATATCAAAAAATTACAAAGTAAACGCATTTTTCAGTTTTCTGTTTTTGAAAATAGTTTTCCAAAATCACAAAGAGAACATGTTTTCAGCAATCCCAAAACAAACAACCAAAATCCAAAATTCAAAACTCAAAATCCAAAATCGAAACTCAAAGAGAACGGCCCCTAAGTTTTTCAGTTTTCTATTTTTGAAAAGAAGTTTTCAAAATGACAAAAAGAATGCATTTTTCAGCAATGCCAAAATGAACACTCAAAGCACAAAACGTAAAACAAATTCAAAATTGAAAATTGAAACACGAAGAAAACAGACCTTAGCTATGCAATCTTCTTGTTTGATTTGTAGAAGCAAAGTACTATATGGAAGTGAACTGAAACAATTCTTAGCTTGTACGCAGTTGTATATGTGGTACTCACATGAGAGGTTAGTTATAGTTAGCAAAGTTTAGAACCCAGAGTATCTGCTGACGTGATATCTGTCCCTAGTGAAGAGAATGCTTGTAAAAACTAAAAACACTTATTTTTGAACTTTACTTGTGCCGTGTGCGACCTCTAGTTGTATTTTGATTTTGTTTGATTTCTCTAATATGACTACAGTGGTCTGGATTTCTTTTCTTGCAATCCAGAGTTAAAATCACTCCATTTTGTTGAGACAAAGAAATTGAGTGTTAGTTGGTACATCTACATGCATGAAAGCAAGTTGGTGATTCTTGCTTCAGGCATGCAGAACAAGAGTTTCACAGGTTATCAGGTACAACAACTCACATAATTCTAGAGCTAAGACTTTTTCTGTTTTACCTTTGTCTTTAGATAAATTAAGCATTTTATTAGTTGTAGTGACGGCAGTCTTAATTACGTGTTGAAAGATATTAATAACAGAGTTTTCCCTCTGCTTACATTATCTGGCATCATGAAATAAAGTAGTAAAACAGTAATAACTGATGAGTGAATACTGATACTTAAGTGGAAATGATAATGGTAACTTTGTGTATTGGTTTGTCACGATTATGACCTAAGACTTTTGACTCATTCCATTCTTTCTGTATAGCTTTCATCTACTGGAATTATCTGCCTGCCTAAGTTTGAGATGACAATGGAAAAATCTGAGGCAAACAATAAGCCTATCCTTGCTGATGAAAATGTCCATATTATCACCGTGTAAGTTATTCTTTCTTTCTAATGTTTGTCTTGTTTCATATGTTAGAGTTTGAGGTTTCCATATAGTCATACTATCTCATGTTGATTCACAGGTATGGTAGAATTTACTGCTTGCAATTTGATAGAGTTGCAATGCTACTTCACTCATATAGGTTTTATCAAGATGCTGTTATACAACAGGTAAGTTCTTGAAGTAATGCCCAGTTCAGTGATAAGCTCAATATTCTCATACCACTTAATGAGCTGAAAGGCACCTCAAATTGATTTGGGTTAATTATATTACATTTTGAGCAATTATCGATGCTTTTATGTTCTTTCTTTTCAAACGTGTAGTGTTAATTGATAGGATATTTTCTTTGTTGCACTAGTGAAAGCCGTGCGACCAATGTTAGTTTTAGTAATACTGTTTGTATGCGGAATTGAGTGGAGGTATTGATGATGTATCACGGTTCAGTTTATTTTGTACAATGTTGTTTTATATTTCATGCATTTTCTGGAACCTGTAGCAATTTATTTGTCGATTGAATATAAAGTGGTATTAGAAATTGTCGTCTTATTTATTTGGAAAGTAATATAGCATCAAGCATGGACATTTAATTCATCACATCACTAATGTATGCAGCTTCACCAATGCTTCTCATTACAATATGCATTTGATCATAGAAAAGTGCCTACAATCTAACCACTGCAAATACAAAAAAGCTCCATCATGTATTGTGGAAATAACAATCAATGTTTTGCAATTTGTAAAACACTTAGTCAAGACCTAACCTTGAGCACGTCCAAGTTGCAGAACATTGAGAAAACGTCGATGCAATTCAGGTGGCCAGCATCTCCTCTGCTTCTTCTGATGCCCATCCCTCGAATTCGATTGATAATTAGCTGGAGAAGATGAACTTGATCCACTGCAACTGAATGTCAAGTTAAAACCACAAGATTCCATATTGTCCCTTGTATTCTTAATTGTAGGTGTAAGAAGAGAAAGTGCTGGTGCTCCAGGCAATTCATCCCTATCTTCCTTGCTCACTGTCATCGGTAGAAAATTAATATACCCCCTGAAAGACATGAAAGCCCTTCCCACTGTTATGTTATTGCTAGACTGAAACAAATCATCCGTCAAATTCTTCTTCTTAAGATCTTTATTAAGTAATAAAGATAAAAACAAGAATAAATCTATTACATACAGGAAATTAGATACATGTGTATGTGTGTGAAAAATAGATTTTGCTTTATACCCTTCCATTGTCTTATTGCTAAATTCAATATATGGGAGGGATTTTGATTATTAGAATTCCATAGCTGCAAAGAGGCAGAGCTCATCCGATTAATTTTATCTCTATTGCTAACAGTTTCATCTTTTGGTCTCTTCATTGGTATTCTTCCAATACTTGATTTTGCACTGCATTAACTCCCCCTTCATCATCGCGGTTGCTGCAAATGCCAGTCATCAAAATCCAAAAATTAGCAAACCCTATTTGATGATTCAACATTAAATCCATTTATCCATCCATCACTTACCAATAACAAACATATAACTCCAGGAACATTCACTTTGCCAAAATAGAATTAATCAATTTTAAAAAACTAAAGGATTCTACTCTCCATTCTCAAAGATAAAAATCCGATTTTGTTTCTTTCTTGTTGTTCATGTTTTTTGTAAAGTATCTGCTATTGAGAGTTGCCAAGGTTTTTAACAGTAGAAGTAGATTGTATATTTAAGCATAATTAGTAAAATTTCACTATAAAATATTAATAAAAGTCACAAGAAAATTTAAAAGCTAACGTTAATAGAAAACTTACTTCAAAATCTTACCCCACTGACTTTTTTGCTTCGATAAAATTCGAAATTTGATACTAATTATTCTGCCAAGCAAATATCCTACAAAGCTTTTAGATGAACAAAGCATTCATCAAGAGATACAACTACCTTGCAAATTGTGGCGCACTACCAGTGTAATAATTTGTGTCCAAGTAAAGTCAGAAAAAGTAAGTCCAGATTCCAGACTCCATATACAATCATGCAAGAGAAGAACCATCAAACTCATTAGCCTAAATGACTGAAAGTCAAAATAACACGAAGAGAATACATCAAATTCCTCCCTACAACACGACCAGATATCCATTTTCTTCCACATCATTGCTGTATTTAAAGTGAATATACCTATGAAATAACTCTATTGGCTATTACAGAGTTTTTAAAGATGATGAATACCATAATTTCAACAAACATCTAACCTAATTGCAAAAATGTCCAAAAAACAGATAATAGAAAAATGATCTCAAATGTTGATTTTGAAAATAATTTCCCAATGCTTTTTTTCCTAACCAAGCAAGTAAAGTCTAGAAAAAAAGAACACCTACAAAATCCAACCCAACTCTTTCTCACTAATCTCTAACTTTAACAATATCCCAAAAAACTATGTGAATCGAATCATATGAAAAATTCAACACTCTATAAAACTTCATTATGCTTCTTACTCCCTCTACCACAGTTCCTTATTCCTCTATCATCCATTGGAAAAAAAAAAGCACTGAATTGAATCATACAAAAAATTCAACTCTATGTAAAACGTCATTATGTTTCTTCCTCTACCACAACACAAGTTCCTTATGTTGAAAAATGGGGCTAAAATGTGGCCTAATTTTGTTGAAAATTTGTCATGCATGCTTGTGAATTTTGCCTATAAATAGAAGGCTAAAATTCACTTGTAAGACACCACCACAACATAGATTCTTCTTGTGTAGAAGAGTAACACAATCAAGAGGTGTTCACAAAATAGAGAGAAAAGTGAGTTGGAGAGAATAGCCTTTGCATAGGCAGATAAAAATACAGTGTAGTATTTTTGTACTCCTCATTTTTCCGAGTTAGTGAAATATATTGGTGTGGGTCCGTGGACGTAGGCAAATTGCTGAACCACGTAAATCTTTGTGTTTCGTATTTGCATTTTATTTTTGCGTATTTATATTTTCTCAGTCCAATTTATTTGTGTCACATCGATCTTGGGCGGGATTAGTTACGTCCTAATTCCCAACAACTGGTATCAGAGCTTTGGCTCATTGAGATCTTTTGAAATTCTTAGTATGCTCTGTGGTTGCAGCTTTGACTGATCTTCCACATCAGAAAAGATTTCTTTAGACTGTTTTGTGATCGAGTGGGAGCAATGTCGACAGATGAGAAAATATCCAAAATTGACAAATTTGATGGTTCAAATTTTGGATTTTGGAAAATGCAAATGGAGGACTATCTGTACCAGAAGGATCTATACAAGCCACTAAAAGAAAAGCCAGAAGATATAAGCCAGGGGGATTGGGAGTTGCTTGATCGAAAAGCACTCGGCACAATCAGGCTGACGTTGTCAAAGTCAGTGGCCTTCAACATAAAAAATGAGAAGACGACAGAGTCTCTCATGGCAGCCCTTTCTAGCATGTACGAACAGTCATCTGCAGCAAATAAAGTCCACTTAATTAAAAAGTTGTTCAATATGAAGATGGCCGAAGGCGGAAGATTTTGGGAGCACCTAAATGAATTCAATGAAGTGACGGACCAGTTAAACACAGTCGAAATCACTTTTAGTGATGAAGTTCGAGCTCTGTTAATTCTTGGGCAGTTACCAGACAGCTGGAATGGTACAGTCACAGCAATTAGTGGCTCTGCCGGAAAGTCAAAATTGAAGTTCGATGATGTCGTAAGCATGATCTTAACGGAGGAGATCAGACGACAATCAGAAGGTGCCTCAACTTCAGGATCGGCGTTGAACGTGGAAAGCAGAGGCAGAAATTCTAACAGAGGAAATGGGCGGGGCAATGGCAAATTCAGAAGTGGAAGATCAAGATCCAGAAATCCAAACAATTCCAACAAAACTAAGGTTGTGGAATGTTGGAAGTGTGGGAAGACCGGTCATTACAAAAATCAGTGCACAGCACCTCCAAAAGAAAAGGAGGACAGGACAGAAGTCAATGTTGTGGAAGAGGAAGCGGACGATGCTTTGATATGCTCTTTGGAGAGAAAAACGGAATACTGGGTGATTGATTCCGGAGCATCTTTTCATGCTACCTCAAACAAGGAGTTTTTTGTAAACTATACGCGGGTGATTTTGGCAGAGTATATCTCGGTAATGATCAACCGTGTGACGTGGTCGGAAAAGGTGATGTACAGATCAAGATCAATGGATCTGTGTGGAAGCTGAAGGACGTGAGACATATTCCAGAATTGAGGAAGAACTTGATCTCCGTCAAGCAATTGTCGGGAGAAGGACATGTCACCACCTTCTCTGGTGATAACTGGAAGATCACCAAGGGCGCCATGATTATCGCTCGAGGCAAGGATACTGGCACCCTCTACACAACGGCGGACGCTTGTGTGACAATTGCAGTTGCTGAAAGCAAGGAGGGCCCAAACTTGTGGCACCAGAGACTTGGGCATATGAGTCAGAAGGGACTCAAGTATATGCATGCAAAAGGGAAACTACCAGAGCTTCAGTCTACTGATATAGACTTATGCGAGAGTTGCATCTTTGGGAAGCAGACCAGGGTGAGTTTCAACACTAGTGGCAGAACTCGGAAGCAAGAGAAACTTGAGTTAGTCCACACAGACGTCTGGGGACCAACCGCAGTTTCATCTATTGGCGGAAAGTCATACTTTGTGACTTTCATTGATGACCACTCGAAAAAAGTGTGGGTTTATTTCTTGAGACACAAGTCCGAAGTATTCGATGTGTTCAAGAAGTGGAAAGCCATGGTGGAAAATGAAACAGGATTGCGAGTAAAGAAGCTGAGGTCCGACAACGGAGGAGAATATACGGATATGGCGTTCAAGAAGTTCTGTTACCAGAATGGCATCAAAATGGAGAGGACGTTGCCAGGGACTCCACAGCAAAATGGAGTTGCAGAACGTATGAACCGGACATTAACGGAGAGAGCCAGAAGCATGAGGTTACATGCAGGCTTGCCCAAACAGTTTTGGGCAGAAGCAGTCAACACAGCGGTGTACTTGATCAATCGAGGACCCTCGGTACCGTTGGAGTATAGGATACCGGAGGAAGTATGGAGCGGAAAAGAAATAAAACTTTCCCACTTGAAAGTTTTTGGATGTGTCGCATATGCACATATTAGTGATCAGGCAAGGGGCAAGTTAGACCCCAAATCACTAAAGTGCACATTCATTGGATATGGCGGAGATGAGTTCGGCTACCCCTTATGGAATGACCAGAACAGAAAGGTCATTAGAAGCAGGGATGTCATATTCAACGAGAAGGTTATGTACAAGGACAGAAATGCAGTGCAGTCCGATGACACAGTACATGATGATCCAACATATGTTGAGTTGGATGCTCCAGAAAGTAGTACGTCGCAGCAGACAGAGGAGGATCTGCAGTTACAGGAGCCTGTTCTAGAGACTGATGCATCACAGTCTCCAGTTCCTGTTCTTAGAAGGTCAACCAGACCTCATGTTCCAAATAGAAAGTACATGAGCTACATGTTACTTACTGATGCAGGTGAACCTGAATGCTATCATGAGGCATGTCAGGTCGGTGATTCTGGCAAGTGGGAGCTTGCAATGAAAGATGAGATAAAGTCTCTCATCTCTAACCAGACGTGGGAACTAGCCGAGTTACCTACAGGAAAGAGAGCTCTACAAAATAAGTGGGTGTACAGAATCAAGGAGGAACATGATGGATCAAAGAGATACAAGGCGAGGTTGGTGGTCAAAGGTTTCCAGCAGAAAGAAGGAATTGACTACACGGAAATATTTTCGCCAGTTGTGAAGCTGACAACAATCAGATCAGTCTTGAGTATTGTTGCAGCAGAGGGTTTGCACTTGGAGCAGTTAGATGTAAAAACTGCTTTCCTCCATGGTGACCTTGAGGAGGAAATATATATGCAGCAGCCAGAAGGCTTCTCAGTCAAAGGAAAGGAGAAGCTCGTTTGCAAATTGAAGAAGAGCCTGTATGGCTTAAAGCAAGCCCCGAGACAGTGGTACAAGAAGTTCGACGGATTTATGCAGAAAAATGGCTACTTCAAATGTAATGCTGACCATTGTTGCTACTTCAGGAGATTCGAGTCCAGTTATATAATTTTGCTACTTTATGTCGATGATATGTTAGTAGCAGGCTCAGATATGGACGAAATCAAGAAGTTAAAGATGCAGCTGTCAGCAGAATTCGAAATGAAGGACTTGGGTGCAGCGAAGCAGATTCTCGGAATGAGGATTTTCAGAGATAAGCAGAAGGGTATCTTGCAGTTATCTCAGGCCAAGTACATTAGTCAAGTCCTGCAGAGATTTAACATGTGCAGTGCGAAGGCTGTCAGCACGCCACTAGCTAATCACTTCCGTCTATCTAGTGATCAGAGTCCTAAGACAGAGGACGAGATAAACTTCATGGCTAAAATACCATATGCCTCAGCCATTGGAAGTTTGATGTATGCCATGGTTTGTACCAGACCAGATATTGCTCATGCAGTGGGAGTTGTGAGCAGATTTATGGCAAATCCAGGAAAGCAGCATTGGGAAGCAGTAAAGTGGATATTAAGATATCTACGGGGAACTACTGATAGATGCTTATGCTTTGGACGAGGCGAGGTGACTCTACAAGGCTTTGTAGATGCAGATTTTGCTGGCGAAGTAGATCGCAGGAGAAGTACTACTGGTTATGTTTTCACAGTAGGTACTACTGCAGTTAGCTGGATTTCGCAGATACAGAAGATTGTTGCTCTATCCACTACAGAAGCAGAGTACGTGGCAGTAACCGAGGCTAGCAAAGAAATGATCTGGTTACAGGGTTTGTTGGCAGAATTGGGATTCAGTCAGGAGAAGAATGTTTTGCACATTGATAGTCAGAGTGCGATACATCTGGCAAAGAATTCAGCATTTCATTCTAGAACCAAGCACATTGGACTCCGTTATCACTTCATCAGGTCTCTTCTAGAGGATGAAGTATTAACACTAGAGAAGATCCAGGGTAGCAAGAACCCAGCCGACATGATGACCAAGACAGTAACAAAGGAAAAATTGGAGCTGTGCTCAGCTTCAATTGGTCTTCTGAAGTGAAGACAAAGGAAATGACTCACACCATATTTCACAAGGAGTTGCAAGAAGGAGATATCTCAGGGGAAGCCACATTTGTCCCCAAGTGGGAGATTGTTGAAAAATGGGGCTAAAATGTGGCCTAATTTTGTTGAAAATTTGTCATGCATGCTTGTGAATTTTGCCTATAAATAGAAGGCTAAAATTTACTTGTAAGACACCACCACAACATAGATTCTTCTTGTGTAGAAGAGTAACACAATCAAGAGGTGTTCACAAAATAGAGAGAAAAGTGAGTTGGAGAGAATAGCCTTTGCATAGGCAGATAAAAATACAGTGTAGTATTTTTGTACTCCTCATTTTTCCGAGTTAGTGAAATATATTGGTGTGGGTCCGTGGACGTAGGCAAATTGCTGAACCACGTAAATCTTTGTGTTTCGTATTTGCATTTTATTTTTGCGTATTTATATTTTCTCAGTCCAATTTATTTGTGTCACATCGATCTTGGGCGGGATTAGTTACGTCCTAATTCCCAACACCTTATTCCTCCATACATGACAACCAAAAAAAAAAAAAAAAAATCAAAACTTTTACCAGCTAATCCTTTGTTGCAGTATTTAACACGATTGTAGGTGTTCTCCTCATATTACTCACAGGTGGCTTGACGAAAATCAATAACGGGAGAGAAAATACAATGAGTAATCATTTATTTTAGCTTTGACTTACCATTTTGTAGTGGTGTCAATTACAACCAAATCCACTCTAAAATATCAAACATCAAAGTCAACACACAAGCAAAAGAGGAGAAAATTATGAACACAACAAACCTGGTCTGGAGATGCAACACCATTGATAGGACCTGCAAATTCAACAACAAGATCATTTGCAACTTGGTCAGGCAGGCATTATTTTTTGTCAAACTAGATAACAAGCAGTTCAACAAATTAACATTAATGGAAAATATAAAGGTCATTCCCAAATTTTATTTTATCAATTGAGCTATTTATTAAGTTACACAATCTATAGCTATGGGTACATAGAAGAGAATTATCATTTTACAATTGTGGAGGATTCCCACATAATAAAACAACATGCATATAATTTCTTAATCATCAACAAGATAACTCCCCTGTTCCGTGGCAGTTCACGATCAAAAGAGAGCATGCCATACTGAACAAAGAGAGGAAGAAGAGGAGATACAGAATTTGAAGAGCAATAAACACAACTACTACCTCTGAAATTAATCCCCCAAGAGGTGGACCTTGTTTTACATTCTTAAAACTGTATAGAATTACACCAACACAATTAAGAAAAGTAGCCAACCTACTTCCCAGAGAAAGAGGCAAAAAGCATTTAAGTTGGTTTTTGGAAGAGTTATTGTGTACCAACAGACTTAAAAAAACTCATTATATCGAACAAAATGATTCTTATAGTGACCAAGAAATCGATAAAGATTTCAGTATATTGAAGAAAATGATTCTTTTAGTGACCAAGAAATCGATAAAGGTTGCATATTTAATTCAAGAAAATGTAACAACTTAAAAGGATTTCAACAAATTCATCTATCAAATTAGGAGAGGTAATTTTAGCATCCTTTCTAAGTATGACTAAAAAATGTTGCAGCAATCTTCTTTAAATTTGCTTTGTGCACAATATAATATTTTACACACTATTGTGAAAAAAAAAAAAAAACCTTTAGACTAATGCAAACAATTCACAATTATATTATTCTGTAACTAACCTAACTTAAATTCGTTGATTCTTGAAACAACTTAATTTTTATCTTGAAAGATGAAAAATAATTTGCCTAATCAAACATCGAAATCAAACCCATTGGCTTGTATGCTACATTCGACAACTAATGGAACTCAATATTTGTCCAGAATGAAGAAGGAACCGTAGGGAAGATAACAGAGGTTCAAGGGACAGACATCTCCAAAGTTTCAGTGAGGGTGACCATTGACCAACATGCCATAGAGTGATGCCACTTAGGGGGACATTAAAGACATGCCCGCAATTTCCAGCCCACGGATGAAGTCAAACAACACTTTTATTTATATCTTTAAGCCACCATCAAAACGGCCAAAGTATTTTTATTGTTAACAAATATCTAACTTCCATAGTCAAATTAAGAGCAATGCTCACTAAAAAACACATAATTGATTCAAAAGATGCAAGCAAAACTCATTTCAATGTAATTGTTTTACTTCTTCCCTTCTTCCTAAAAAACAACGAAAAAAAAAAAAAAGAACAAGAGAAGAAATATTAATTAAATAAAAAATACACTCACATATACACATATTCAGGAAAGAAAATGAAAGAGCAAATTTCAATGGGAACAGAGAGTTAGTACGATAAATTGAAAAAAAAAAAAAAAAAACGTAAATGGTCTAAGATAAACCTTGTTTCAACTTTCAAGTGACGAATAGATGTTATAGAGCATGGAAAGTGCCAACTTGTTGCTACAGAGTTCATTTTCCTTTGGAAGCTGTAGCATTTCCTAGATGTTGCATTGCGTATAAGAAAAGATCACTAACAACATATGAAAAGGTTCGAGTGGATAAAAACTCATAAATTAGCCTAGCCTAGCTTGAAAGGAGCAATATATTTCTAATGTTCAGGAAATTTCAATACATTTGTTAGAAATCAATGATAATGGGCATCTGTGGTGTTATGAAATTTGGGCATACAGATCATGAAGGTCTCCAAGCAAACAAAGCCAAAAATCTTGTTTTGGAAAAAGAAACAGGAAAAAAGAAGCAATTTTATGATGGTCAATTGATGATGATGATGATGGGGGTAGCTTCCAATACAACACTTAAATATAACATTGAAAGATATAAACAACGGTTCAACTAAGATGTCTACTACCAATAATATCTCAAAATAAATATGCTCATAGGGATTATTTGGTAAAATGTTCATCTACAGTACACACGTTGTCACTCGAAATGACTTCATGGTGTCAATATATATATATATATATATATCCCCCTCTCTTAAAAGAGGGTAGAGCCAACATACCGTTGAAAATATGTCCCCCTCGCGTTCACACATGAATCGGTTATGAAAATATCTTTTGTTTCTGGACCCACATTTCTGGCTTATCTTGTCACATATAGCACACAGATTTTCGCCGACGAGACGACATTGCAGTCCGAAATTCCCTCCCAAGCTCTATCTGTCCGAAGTCGAGGCTGTTCCAGCCCCAAGGTCCTTTATGAGGCCCCTTAACCTCCAATTTCATGTCCTTCTTTGTGTATTTTCTATGGAAATTGGGATGAGTTTCTCTTATTGTACCATATCTGTAATGACCCGGTTTATACTAGTCAAAAGTCAAGGAATTATTTAGTCAAAATCAATTGTTAAGTTAAATTAGAACCAAATTATATTATTTTATTTGTTGGGGTTATTTTCTAAAATTTATATAAGTTGAGGATTATATTAAATCATGGATAAATTTGGGGACCTTCTTGACAATATTTAGGGAATTTACATATTATAATACCCATATAACAACAAATTGCCAAACGAAAGAGGGCCAAGAGAAGCTTGAGCAGGAAACGACCAGGAAGAAGAAAGAGAAAGAAAAGAAAAATAAAGGAAAGAAAGAAGAAAAGGAAAAAGGAGAAAAAGAAGAGGTATGTTCATTTAATTTCTAAGGTTTATGGATTATTAGCTTAAATTTGAAGTTTAGCTAGTATTAAGCTTTATTGACATGGATATGAGGTAATAAGTTAAATAGATTGCAAGGAAGTTGTGTATGTAGATTTTGATGGTTAAGTTGTTTTATTTATGACATGGGTTTTTAAATTGGTACTTTGATCTTTGATTTTGGTATGATTATGTAATTCTAAATACCTTATTTGTGGTATATATAAGTGTAGATTAAGGGATTAAAATTTAATAAGAAAAAAAGGGAAGTGAAAGGAAATGGGTATTATATGATAATTGTGCAAATTTCATGCTTTTGGTTATGGAAATGGGTCATTAATATATGGAAACAAATGAGTATATTTTCTAATGATATAATCTTTTATGTGTGCCAATCTTGAAGTATGTTGGGGATTTAATAAGTAAGGACATGTGATTGGATGAAAAATGGGGAATAAGGTCTAAAAGAGAGTTTGGTTGGATTTTATAATTATTATTTGGGAATTATGGAATTTGATAGAAAAGAAAGTATAAAGTATGTACTTCCTTAATTCTAGTAAGGAGAAAAATGTAAAAGAATTAAGTTATTATTAGTCGATTTTTTAAATGGTTTGATATGATTGGTTTTGATACAAGAGAATTATATTTTTATTTCAGGAGATGAAGTAGAGATGAGTCCAGATTTATCAACTTAGCTAGCTTCAAGTAAATGAGCTCTGTGAGTGGAAAAGTTATTCTTTTAAAAACTTAAAAGAATTTATGTTATGCAAGTTTTCTATTACTTTGATTTTCTTTAAATCATGTTTATCAAGGAAAATGTTTTATAATTACACTTGCTCAAGCATGATGGTTCTAATACCATTTTTACGAGCATGATTAATCAAGTTGAGCATGTATGATTTCAAAACCACCGAAGTACCCGATGTGGTTATCTGTTCTTGTGTTAGTGCACGGAGGGGGCCTTGGGCCCGTGTACTAGCGGATATTATTTGTGATCTTAAGGCTCTGTCACGGAGGGGGCCTATGGCCTGTGTTCAGATGATCTTAAAATCCACTCTTATGCACGGAGGGGGCCTATGGCCCGTGTGTAAGGGTGTATATATGAGGTCTTTGGGACTCACTTTTGTACCCAGAGGGGCTTTGGGCCGGGTACGGAGGTGCTCAGTAGTATACGCGCGTATGACTAGATACAGATTTCAGATGATTTAGTTGGGTACCTTTGGTGTGATTTTCTTATGTATTTCATTTTATCAGTTATGCCACAGATAATTATTCCACGATCTTTATGATTATCCTTAGCATGTATGAATTGATTTAAAGTGACAAAAGCTTATGGAATAAATTATGTTTCAGAAATGGTTTATAAAAATACTTTTATTTCAGAAATTCCACTCACTGAGTCACAAGCTCATGTTTTTCCCTACCTTTACAGTATAGGAAGAAAAATAAGAGTTTCAGCAACATCGAAGGAGCCTTTACAGCTCTCGAGGAGCTTTGTAACATTGTCATTTGTAGGAGTTACTTTGGTAAGCTCTTAGGAGACATATTCTAGGAAGATGCATTGGAATATGCATTTATTTTATATAAGTAATATACTTTATCAAGAACGTGTCTGATGATGATGTATTTTGGGATCATGTATATATATAGAAGTGGATTAAGAATTGTAGTTATTATATTATATCAATGGTCTTGGTTGGAAGATTTGAAAAGTGATATAGTTATTTATGATTAAATGTTTGAGGATTTGTTATTGTTTTACAGGTTGGTTAAGTCAATATTATAGGGGAGACTCTGTTAAAATTTTTATTAATACTTATGGGATCAAATTTAAGTATAAGGTGAATCTGAAAGTTAAAGAAAAGTCAAGATTGCCTTGGTGGTGGGTCCAACATCTAGTTGGCACCTGCCATCGGCGCACGTCACGTTTCAGGTCCAGTAGGGTGACCTGGGACGGGTCGTGACAATATCAACCTTCAAAGTTTCAGTATTTGCTCAATCTAATTCTTTGTTGAGCCTCCCGATTTCTAAAATTTGTGTTTGTATGTTATACTTTATCTTTCACTCCTTGATGTTTGTGATGGGTATGCAATGATATATAATTCGGTTCTTTTTATGGTGGCGCAAGATAACCAAGAAATGGGTTTGTCTGTACGTTAATTATAATCAATTTCAAGTTTAAACATAATGCTCATATCCTTTTCATACTTAATTTCATTTTTTGGTGTTCAGAATTTTCATACTAATGAATTATAGTATATACCTTATATATGCACTAGTTATTGCGGTTGATCGCATGCTTAACAAGATTTTGGTCCCCTTATTATTTAAGCTGGTCTTAAATCGATGAGATTTTGATTTCCTATATTTGAGCTGGTCCAACTTCATCGACCGACTACTCATATTACTATCATATGTGGTAGTATCCGATTACATTTTAGTCCCCGTATATTTTAGCTAGTTTTAAATCAATGAGATTTTGATTTCTATATATTTGAGCTGCTCTAAACTGAATCGCTAAGACACCTTCGTTCGCCTATCTTCATCCACTGCTCTTGCTCAAATTCTGTTTGAAGAATTGAATTGTTCCTCCTTATAGGCCTCTTCGATGCGAACACTACTCTCATGTCATCACCCAAGATTCTGACTCAAAAGCATTTCGAAAATAAGAAGATTGCTCCATTCTTCGAAGAATCAGTGAATGGGACAAAATGGCTTCAACGGTGGGATGGGTGTGTTGAAAATGTTCAAGTTAGAAATAGAAATTGAAGTTATTTTAAATTCAATAAATTTCAATTCTTGCTTTGCATCGTATGCTTGTGCTATGTTTCCTTTTTTTTATGGCGGGACAAATTGGTTTCCAATGGCAGGATGGATTGGGGCTGTACGGTTAATCAATTGTTAGAATTTAATCCTAAGTTGTAGAAATATGTAATCTAATTCTTGATTACCAAATTCAAAGACATTTTTCATCTAATCTTTTTATTTTCCACCATAAATTTCAGAACGTCAAGGAATTTTATGCTTATATTGTGTCTGTGTTCTGATTGCTTTTTGTAAAAAACTAGATGAACAGGCTCAGGAATGCTCAACTACTTTAATACATAAGGTAAGTTAACCAAACCATCAATTATAAAACAGAGTGCTACTATATTAAATTTCTTTATCTGCTATTATAATAGAGTGGTTTGGCGTATGGATTTTTGCAGTGACTCTAGGCTCTGAATATGCAAGTTATGAAGACTTGTCGCACAGGCAAAATGTCGAAGCATTTTATCCAGTAGTGCAGCTGAAGATTCTTTACTGACTTGCCTTATTCAGGTATAAATAATCAAATTGAAACCTGAGTTTTTTTTTTTTTTTTTTTTTTAAAATTTTTTGGTTTTTCATTTCATGCGTTAAATAGAAGTTTGATTTAGGTAGATGGTTATGTTTAGATTCTTTTCACTCTTCTTATATGTTTTAATCATCCTTTATCCTTCTCCTATATTAATTTTTTTGTGTATGAATTCCTCTTTTCCTTTCTCTGTTAGAGTGTGGTCATTCTAGAATTCTCTGTATATAATTTCAATATAAAATATATTATATATCTTTTGTGATACTGATGTAGATAGTATTTAGGATCCCCCCCCCCCCAATTTTTATATTTCTTATGATTTTCTTTTTCAGTTGTGCGTATCATTATCCACAACAAAAAAAGAGCACGTAAATAAAAGTTGTACTCAAACCATCAAACATATAGAACTTACACATGTACTACAAATGCTTAGTAGGTAACTCGTTCTCTTTTAATTGAAATCATTCAGTAACTTCTCTCTCTCTCTCTCTCTCTCTCTTTTGTTGAGTGCATTTTACATGCATATTTCATACATTTATGGTAGTACTTTTTGAGTAATTTAGACAAATACCTACTTAATTGTGCATATTTTGTGGTTAAATATGTTTAACAATCAACTTCATGCAGAAAGCACAAGAAAGGAGCTAAATGGATGAATAATTGAAGAATTTGAGGAGAAAAGAATCAAATCCTTCAAAGAGTCAAAGTTTGGGGACCAAATTGTCACTTCAGGAAAGTTGTGGATCGCATGTGCAATTGACCGAAGGACTAAATTGTAAGTTTCCAAAGTTGACGGACTCAAATGCACTTTTGGAAGGGCTCATTGAAAGAAATCGAAAACTTTGAGGACCAAGTTGATCTACATTGAAAGTTGGAAGACCCATAGCAAATTATTGAAGGACAGAGCTGCCAGGTGAACTACGCGATCGCGTGTCTCGACCAGGCCGTGTTCACGAATTAGGCCAAAAATCCAAGCAGAGATTTTTCAGCTCAACCACGCGATCGCGAATCATTCATCCACGCGATCCCGTGGTCAAAAATTTCAACGATATTTGGGCCGACCCGGTGCGACCCAAACGCTGAAAACGCGGATCTACATGAAAATGAGTGTTTTTAGGGCACTTTTTTGCTAGAGTTCATAACTTTTGACTCCATTTTTCATCCAAAAACATTTTTCTCTCTTTTGTTCTTCATTGTTCTTGCTAATTTCTTGTAATTTTTCATTGTAATTAGTTAGGTTGGTTGATGAATGTTGATTTTTTTTCATTGTAATTAGTTAGGTTGGTTGATGAATGTTGATTTAGAGGAGAAATACCTACAACATTGTAGAGAAACATTGGTGTTTTGAAGCACTAACCATTGTTGATGGGAAGTTTTCTTGTTAATCTTCATATTTCTTCATCTATTTTAATCTATTGTTGAAATGATGTATTTAATTCTTGAGTTTTATTGTTATTTCATCATGGGCTAAACTATTTTGTGTTAGGATGATTGATGAAGCTTGAACTAGCTTAGTTGATTTTAATGCTTGTATTAAGAATTTAGGCTTTTTGTTATCTTGTGCATTTGTTGTTGTATTTATTGTGACCGTATTTATGCTTGAAATTCATGGGATGTGCAATTATTGAGAAATTGTTGTGTATTCTAGATCAATACAATATTTGATCTAGGTTCTTGTTTAGGATAGAGATATACCTAAAATCCTAGATGATCAATTGAGCTATTTTCACAAAGGTTTAATGCAATTAGTGTATTTTTAATCGACATAGAGATATAGTAGGTTAATTCCACTAATTAAAGTTGATTATACTCAAGAGAGGTAATTGACTAAGCTTGAAAAATCGGGTCTAATATGATTAATAAATTGCATATCTTTTTGATTGTTGAGAATTCAATTAGGTAATTGTCAAGTGGAATCAAGAATCCCAACACTCCTTCATCATCAAGTCATCACCATTTTTCTAGTGTTTATTTATAATTATGATTTAAATTCTAGTACTAGGACTTTCCCAATTCAAACTTTATTGTGTGTGTTTTCTTGTTAAAATTGATTAAATTAGAGTGTAATTGAAATAGACAATCCTTGTGAGATCGATAAACCGGACTCATTTAGTCTACTATCACTTGTATGCGATACGTACACTTGCGGTGTGTTTCTAGCGAACATCTCTCTCTCTCTCTCTCTCTCTCTCTCTCTCTCTTTTATTTATTTATTTATTTTTTTTCTTTTTCTACTATTTTCGGCGTGCCTCTCATTGATAAAATTGAATCTTCAGTACCAATTTTTGTTTAGTGCATGGCATATGAATCTTGCACCATGTCAGTTGACCATTAAAGATCAAACCTTACTTTCAATTACTCTAATACATAAGGTTAGTTAACTGAATCAAGAAGTGTGAATAATAGTAGTGGTATATTCAAGTTGTCTTTAAAGAGTTGAAAAAAAATTAACATTGTCAAATCGAAAAGCCTCAACCTTTTAACCTTTCAATCATCCTCTGAGTTCCTCTCTTAATATCAAATGAGATCCTCTCTTAATCTCAAACATTAAACAATAATACATTGTTATTTTAATACCAATAATTTATAAGGCTTGAAAAACATTTTTAGTGTTTTTGACTTCCCTCCAACTGCCATTACTGTTGAGTGAATTTACAACTCATTCATTGTGTTATTGAAGTTCAATTTATTATTAAAAAAAATTTGTAACTTGGCACTTCTCAATTAGGTTCTTCATCTTAATTTACTTCAATCGAGTCACCGCTTAATTAGCTTATTTAAGAGGTAAAACCAGCAAGCAAGTCAGATATTTCAATATTTTACACACAATACTTTGGGAATAAAAATGATAACTATATGATTCACACGTGCATAATAAGGAAATACCAGTGCATTATTTTTAAAACTCATCATTAGAATAGAAAGCGAACCTTTGTTGAACTCCTCCTCTTGTCAATAAAAAAACTTTATGTAAGCAGAGCCGAGTCCATTTCTTTAATTAACATGGGTCCGCTATCAAATTGAGGTATAATGAGGCTATCCACGGTAGACTTGCTGATGAGGTGAGAGAGGTTAAATTCTGAATTCAGGCGTAGAACGTCGATGTATGTTGTTAAATACTAAGCCTCTGTTTGGGAGCAGGTTTTTGGCCAAAAAATGAAGTTTTGTACAGATAAAACAAGTCAATAATATACTGCGCAAGAGAGATCAAATGTTGTGGCCCCCCAGGAAGCAGCAAAAATTGGTAAAAACTCCTCCACAACCGGGTCCCGTCCCAAACAGAGGCTAAATAAAATAGTGGAGCTTTAATCGGCCAATGTAAAAATTCTCAGATAATGGATGGTGGATTGTGTTTCTTCATTATTTATTACAGGCCATTTGCTACTAATTCAGTTTATACCTATTTATTTATTTCAATTCCCACAACATCTTACTCTCCACCAAACAAGGCCTTAATTAGTTACATTAATAAGTTTTATGCCCTGTTCTTTTATAAAGAGCCATGCTTATTAGTTTTTTACTTTTATTTTCAGCCAATATATTATATATAGGACGTTGCATTCAGAGTAGATTATACAATACCATCCATAGCAAAAAATTTGGATCGGTTGTCTTTACCATTGGCCATACCAAAATAACCTTTCTGTTTGCCGCTACAGGCTTGACAAAGGTGACATTTGACAACACTTGTATTTCTTTCTTTAATTATTATTTTATTTTTTATTTTTTGGCATCAGATCAGTTCTTATGGATGCAAGTTAGAGATCAAAGTCACGAAAAAGGAGAAGTTGGTCCTCATTAGCTGAGTTACTACGTCTTGAAGAGCAAGCCAAATTAAATAACAAGGTCTAGGTCGTTGGAATAGAGTATGTCTTTATTTGTTTTCTTCGCAATCAATTCCATGTACCCCAATATATCACGTGTTAGATTTTCCTTTCGAAGAAACAAATAAAGTTTAATTTTTCATATCAATGGGTTTCGTAATATTATTTTTCATTTCTCTGGGTTCTATACTTTTATCTTTTAATCATTATCTAGATGATATCACACTATTCTCTAATTGCGTCCTCTTTATCAAGAAACTTATTCTACCTGATGTCTTTATACCTTAAATGTAGTTGATGCTTTTTTCACTTGAGTAACTGTTTTTCTTTTTTTTTTTTTTAACTCCTTTGTCTATTTTCTTTTGGCAGATAACAAGTTTCCTTGACGAAAAGCTCTACAAGGAATTACAAAGTGGAAACTTTCCCTGGGCAAAAATTATAGCGTATGTTTACAGGAAATTGACAGTTTCTTGCAAGGAACAAATGTATGTCTATTAATCTCTACATTTTCTGTTTGTTGTTCTCTTAAATTCTTGTCATACTCTAAAGATAATCTGTTTTAATTTTTCACACGAGAGTGTTATTTGCTGGTTGATGATGTCTCGGCTTCTCACCAAGTATTCAAGATCGCCATGGCTTCTCCAAGTCTGTTCTTATTCAGCTGCTTCTTACAAAAAAAAAAAAAAAAAACAAAGCTAGCACCATTATAGGTAATCCGCCAGTTTCAGCTCTCTCTTCTCTTCAGCCTATGTTTGTGCATGCACGTTATGTATGCAATTAATATATTAAAATATTTTATGTTTTCTATTCTATTTTATGTTTTCTATTCTATGATTTCCTCTTATAGGTTACATGGGCGAAGAATGATATGTTGAAAAATGGAGCTAAATGTGGAAAATAAAGCCAACTTTGTTGAAATTGGCAAGCCACCATTAATAGTCCATGTTCACACCTATTTGGTAAGACACCATTAGCCTACAATCCTCATATGTTCACACCTATTTTATTCCTTCCATTGTTGATTCTTTGTCCAAACTTTCCCTATAAATAGAGGGCAAAACCTCAATGAAAAATACACCACCACAACAAAGAGTGATCTTGTGTAGAGAGCAACACAAGAGAGGCATTTCACAAAATAGGAAGAAAAGTGAGTTGGAGAGAATAGCCTTTGCATAGGCAGATAAAAATACAGTGTTGTATTTTGTACTCCTCATTTTCGAGTTAGTGAAATATATTGGTGTGGGTCCGTGGACGTAGGCAAATTGCTGAACCACGTAAATCTTTGTGTTTCGTATTTGCATTTTATTTTTGCGTATTTATATTTTCTCAGTCCAATTTATTTGTGTCACATCGATCCTGGGCGGGATTAGTTGCGTCCTAATTCCCAACAATTGGTATCAGAGCTTTGGCTCATTAAAATCTTTTGAAATTCTTAGTATGCTCTGTGGTTGCAGCTTTGACTGATCTTCCACATCAGAAAAGATTTCTTTAGACTGTCTTGTGATCGAGTGGGAGCAATGTCGACAGATGAGAAAATATCCAAAATTGACAAATTTGATGGTTCAAATTTTGGATTTTGGAAAATGCAAATGGAGGACTATCTGTACCAGAAGGATCTATACAAGCCACTAAAAGAAAAGCCAGAAGATATAAGCCAGGGGGATTGGGAGTTGCTTGATCGAAAAGCACTCGGCACAATCAGGCTGACGTTGTCAAAGTCAGTGGCCTTCAACATAAAAAATGAGAAGACGACAGAGTCTCTCATGGCAGCCCTTTCTAGTATGTACGAACAGCCATCTGCAGCAAATAAAGTCCACTTAATTAAAAAGCTGTTCAATATGAAGATGGCCGAAGGCGGAAGATTTGGGGAGCACCTAAATGAATTCAATGAAGTGACGGACCAGCTAAACACAGTCGAAATCACTTTTAGTGATGAAGTTCGAGCTTTGTTAATTCTTGGGCAGTTGCCAGACAGCTGGAATGGTACAGTCACAGCAATTAGTGGCTCTGCCGGAAAGTCAAAATTGAAGTTCGATGATGTCGTAAGCATGATCTTAACGGAGGAGATCAGACGACAATCAGAAGGTGCCTCAACTTCAGGATCGGCATTGAACGTGGAAAGCAGAGGCAGAAATTCTAACAGAGGAAATGGGCGGGGTAATGGCAAATTCAGAAGTGGAAGATCAAGATCCAGAAATCCAAACAATTCCAACAAAACTAAGGTTGTGGAATGTTGGAAGTGTGGGAAGACCGGTCATTACAAAAACCAGTGTCCAACACCTCCAAAAGAAAAGGAGGACAGGACAGAAGTCAATGTTGTGGAAGAGGAAGCGGACGATGCTTTGATATGCTCTTTGGAGAGAAAAACGGAATACTGGGTGATTGATTCCGGAGCATCTTTTCATGCTACCTCAAATAAGGAGTTTTTTGTAAACTATACGCGGGGTGATTTTGGTAGAGTCTATCTCGGTAATGATCAACCGTGTGACGTGGTTGGAAAGGGTGATGTACAGATCAAGATCAATGGATCTGCGTGGAAGCTGAAGGACGTGAGACATATTCCAGAATTGAGGAAGAACTTGATCTCCGTCAAGCAATTGTCGGGAGAAGGACATGTCACCACCTTCTCTGGTGATAACTGGAAGATCACCAAGGGCGCCATGATTATCGCTCGAGGCAAGGATACTGGCACCCTCTACACAACGACGGATGCTTGTGTGACAATTGCAGTTGCTGAAAGCAAGGAGGGCCCAAACTTGTGGCACCAGAGACTTGGGCATATGAGTCAGAAGGGACTCAAGTATATGCATGCAAAGGGGAAACTACCAGAGCTTCAGTCTACTGATATAGACTTATGCGAGAGTTGCATCTTTGGGAAGCAGACCAGGGTGAGTTTCAACATTAGTGGCAGAACTCGGAAGCAAGAGAAACTTGAGTTAGTCCACACAGACGTTTGGGGACCAACCGCAGTTTCATCCATTGGCGGAAAGTCATACTTTGTGACTTTCATTGATGACCACTCGAGAAAAGTGTGGGTTTATTTCTTGAGACACAAGTCCGAAGTATTCGATGTGTTCAAGAAGTGGAAAGCCATGGTGGAAAATGAAACAGGATTGCGAGTAAAGAAGCTGAGGTCCGATAACGGAGGAGAATATACGGATATGGCGTTCAAGAAGTTCTGTTACCAGAATGGCATCAAAATGGAGAGGACGTTGCCAGGGACTCCACAGCAAAATGGAGTTGCAGAACGTATGAACCGGACATTAACAGAGAGAGCCAGAAGCATGAGGTTACATGCAGGCTTGCCCAAACAGTTTTGGGCAGAAGCAGTCAACACAGCGGTGTACCTGATCAATCGAGGACCCTCGGTACCGTTGGAGTACAGGATACCGGAGGAAGTATGGAGCAGAAAAGAAATAAAACTTTCCCACTTGAAAGTTTTTGGATGTGTCGCATATGCACATATTAGTGACCAGGCAAGGGGCAAGTTAGACCCCAAATCACTAAAGTGCACATTCATTGGATATGGCGGAGATGAGTTCGACTACCGCTTATGGGATGACCAGAACAGAAAGGTCATCAGAAGCAGGGATGTCATATTCAACGAGAAGGTTATGTACAAGGACAGAAATGCAATGCAGTCCGATGACACAGTACATGATGATCCAACATATGTTGAGTTGGATGCTCCAGAAAGTAGTACGTCGCAGCAGACAGAGGAGGATCTGCAGTTACAGGAGCCTGTTCTAGAGACTGATGCATTACAGTCTCCAGTCCCTATTCTTAGAAGGTCAACCAGACCTCATGTTCCAAATAGAAAGTACATGAGCTACATGTTACTTACTGATGCAGGTGAACCTGAATGCTATCATGAGGCATGTCAGGTCGGTGATTCTGGCAAGTGGGAGCTTGCAATGAAAGATGAGATAAAGTCTCTCATCTCTAACCAGACGTGGGAACTAGCCGAGTTACCTACAGGAAAGAGAGCTCTACACAATAAGTGGGTGTACAGAATCAAGGAGGAACATGATGGATCAAAGAGATACAAGGCGAGGTTGGTGGTCAAAGGTTTCCAGCAGAAAGAAGGAATTGACTACACGGAAATATTTTCGCCAGTTGTGAAGCTGACAACAATCAGATCAGTCTTGAGTATTGTTGCAGCAGAGGGTTTGCACTTGGAGCAGTTAGATGTAAAAACTGCTTTCCTCCATGGTGACCTTGAGGAGGAAATATATATGCAGCAGCCAGAAGGCTTCTCAGTCAAAGGAAAGGAGAAGCTCGTTTGCAAATTGAAGAAGAGCCTGTATGGCTTAAAGCAAGCCCCGAGACAGTGGTACAAGAAGTTCGACGGATTTATGCAGAAAAATGGCTACTTCAAATGTAATGCTGACCATTGTTGCTACTTCAGGAGATTCGAGTCAAGTTATATAATTTTGCTACTTTATGTCGATGATATGTTAGTAGCAGGCTCAGATATGGACGAAATCAAGAAGTTAAAGATGCAGCTGTCAGCAGAATTCGAAATGAAGGACTTGGGTGCAGCAAAGCAGATTCTCGGAATGAGGATTTTCAGAGATAAGCAGAAGGGTATCTTGCAGTTATCTCAGGCCAAGTACATTAGTCAAGTCCTGCAGAGATTTAACATGTGCAGTGCGAAGGCTGTCAGCACGCCACTAGCTAATCACTTCCGTCTATCTAGTGATCAGAGTCCTAAGACAGAGGACGAGATAAACTTCATGGCTAAAATACCATATGCCTCAGCCATTGGAAGTTTGATGTATGCCATGGTTTGTACCAGACCAGATATTGCTCATGCAGTGGGAGTTGTGAGCAGGTTTATGGCAAATCCAGGAAAGCAGCATTGGGAAGCAGTAAAGTGGATATTAAGATATCTACGGGGAACTACTGATAGATGCTTATGCTTTGGACGAGGCGAGGTGACTCTACAAGGCTTTGTAGATGCAGATTTTGCTGGCGAGGTAGATCGCAGGAGAAGTACTACTGGTTATGTTTTCACAGTAGGTACTACTGCAGTTAGCTGGATTTCGCAGATACAGAAGATTGTTGCTCTATCCACTACAGAAGCAGAGTACGTGGCAGTAACCGAGGCTAGCAAAGAAATGATCTGGTTACAGGGTTTGTTGGCAGAATTGGGATTCAGTCAGGAGAAGAATGTTTTGCACAGTGATAGTCAGAGTGCGATACATCTGGCAAAGAATTCAGCATTTCATTCTAGAACCAAGCACATTGGACTCCGTTATCACTTCATCAGGTCTCTTCTAGAGGATGAAGTATTAACACTAGAGAAGATCCAGGGTAGCAAGAACCCAGCCGACATGATGACCAAGACAGTAACAAAGGAAAAATTGGAGCTGTGCTCAGCTTCAATTGGTCTTCTGAAGTGAAGACAAAGGAAATGACTCACACCATATTTCACAAAGAGTTGTAAGAAGGAGATATCTCAGGGGAAGCCACATTTATCCCCAAGTGGGAGATTGTTGAAAAATGGAGCTAAATGTGGAAAATAAAGCCAACTTTGTTGAAATTGGCAAGCCACCATTAATAGTCCATGTTCACACCTATTTGGTAAGACACCATTAGCCTACAATCCTCATATGTTCACACCTATTTTATTCCTTCCATTGTTGATTCTTTGTCCAAACTTTCCCTATAAATAGAGGGCAAAACCTCAATGAAAAATACACCACCACAACAAAGAGTGATCTTGTGTAGAGAGCAACACAAGAGAGGCATTTCACAAAATAGGAAGAAAAGTGAGTTGGAGAGAATAGCCTTTGCATAGGCAGATAAAAATACAGTGTTGTATTTTGTACTCCTCATTTTCGAGTTAGTGAAATATATTGGTGTGGGTCCGTGGACGTAGGCAAATTGCTGAACCACGTAAATCTTTGTGTTTCGTATTTGCATTTTATTTTTGCGTATTTATATTTTCTCAGTCCAATTTATTTGTGTCACATCGATCCTGGGCGGGATTAGTTGCGTCCTAATTCCCAACATGATAGACCAGATTATGAAAAGGTTGAACCCCAACCTTAGGGGCCCCTACCTGCCCTGTCCTGGGCTTTGGTAAATGATGTAAATCGCAGGTTATGTCTTCCAGAGTGCAGGGTGAGGGCTTACATTTTAACTTGGTAAGGGTCGAATTCGAACCCCTGATCAAGCGAGACTGGTCTTTAAACCACCCTCCCTTTCACCGCTGGAAAATGTGCCATGGGGGCATGATAGATCAATTTATGATATGGGCTAAAGGAGGCGATGGGGCAATGGTTGCAGCTTTCTTCGTAGCCGTCATGATTGTCATGGTAGACCAAATGGTGGGTTCCACTGACAAGTTATTAAGAGTGTGTTTGGTAATTTTTAAATGAGTTTTTTTAAATGAATAGTATTTTTTAGGAGAATGGATGGTAGAAAAGTCAAATATTGTGAGCTTACTTTTAATTGATGGTCGAGCTTAAATACTGTAGAATAATTTAATGAAAACCAAACTAAGGGCTACGATTTGTTTTAAATTGTCAAACTTTAACCTTTCCTTTCTAATAGATTTGTTTTAAATTGACAAGTTATTGATGTGTGGAGATTTCAACTCAAATTTGGAAGTTTTCTCAGCTTTCATTTTCATTATATGATCACTTAATGAAATCTATTTTCTCTTATTCACGCAAGAAATCAATTACGGATCGTTTCTCGTACAACGTACGAATCGACACTAGTATTCATAAAAGTGAGAAGTTTTTTTCACTCATATATTAAGATTTGATAAGTAGTCTAGTAAGTGAATATATAAGTGAACTATGCTACATTGCCAGATTAGTTTATCGAGTTGCTTACCTACAATACACTTGGTAGATATCTATCACTTTACTCATTACGTCATTTTCAAAATCAATTATCATAAATGTGCCAACATTAATCTGGATAAGTAGATTAATTCTATATAAGTAGGATGCTTTCTTTATTTACATCTTTTTTATGTCACCATATGGGATACTTTCATCGTTTTCGTATAGAACTTGTATACATGCGGAGTGTGAAATTACACATGTTGATTTTAGTGGTTAGAAGAAGTACTTTGTATTTATTGTGGGTTTTGAAATCCTTAAATAGGTTTTGGAGTTGTACGGCAACTAAAATACGTCAACTTCCAGCTTCGGTTTGTCAGATAATGCATCACATCACGTGCCAAAGTCAAATTGTAGCAAGTATGGTTGATATCTTGTTTATAAATAAATTTGGCCAAAAAAAATTTTTACACCTATTTTCGAAATACTTTCAATCACATATTTAACATAGAAAACATTAAATTCTTTGTGTATAGACATTTTTTTTCTTTTTACGATTGAGGCAGTTAGAGCTTGTGTTTTAACATTTTATTAATCAACCTTGATGCTTGTAAAATGTGACTAAGATGTTTATTATGATATTATACTGCATATTGAATATGATTTTAAAAAATATTTTAGTTCATTCGAGAAGCAAAAAAAGAAATATTTCCGTTTGAATATTTATGATAGATTCAATGTGATTATGTTCACTTTTCAATAGTAATAGCCATGAACGTATGAACTATAGTGCCCTCTCACAATTATACAATTCATTTGACTACTAGGGGAGCGTATGTTTGATTACCACAAATTTGTCATGGAAAATTCGAATATTTTTCATCTTTTCTCATTTCTCCTTGTTTGACAAGTCAAATTTGGAGTGAAAAACTTTTTCTTTGAATTGATCCACATGCCACATCTGGTAGGAATTGATGCACGCGCCACATTTTGTGGGAGAAAATATTTTCTTAGTTTGTAAAGTTACTTTTTCGTTACGTTTCATCAATTTCGTTGTTATTTTTAAAAAAATAATATTATTATTATCGAGTACAAATGTCAAAAAAAAAAAATTATAATTTTGATTAAAATAACTAAATTTTATTGTCATGAAAATAATGTCAATTAAATAACAAATTTGGAAAATTTCTCACATTTTCCATCTTAAAAATTAAATCAATCAAAAACTTCTGATTGACATTTTCTACGAAAATAATTTTCAGACAAATCAATTTCCTTGAAAAATATTTTATTCCCACCAATTTTTCGATCTAGCTCACAATTAAACAAATCCTTACTTGTCGTTTCCCATTAAGCGTTAACATTGATCTTCATGTTCTCAGAGTTACACAATTCAATTCGAATATTAGGCAACAAGTTCACTATTAATTGCCACGAATACATTAGCAAGAGCATTTACATCATCATAACTCATTAGTGTAGCATCCTCCATCATCTTTAAGTGTTACATATAGTTAAAGTAGAAATCGACTGTTATATGTGGCGAGGCTAGGTGGGGGCCAGTGGGGTCCCTGCACCACTCAATTCTTTGATTTTTTTTATATATATGTTGGTATTTTTTTTATTTTTTTTATAGAAATTTTGCAACAATCCTTTATTTTAGAGCATCTTCAATGCACTTCGTCAATTGAAAAAAAGATTTGACATGTCAGTAAATTGACGAATGAGTTAAAAATGTCTCATCAATGCACAATGTCAATTACAATGTTAAAAATGTCAGCAAATTAACGAATGAGTTAAAAATGTCTCTTCAATGCACAATGTTAATTACAATGTTAGTTGACATAGCTTGAAAAAATTGACAATACCTAGTGCTCTGTCTATATATTGACGCTCCATCCGACTGAATGAGTCAGCATTAATTTATTTTATAATTATTTAATTATATTAAAAAGGACGTGGGTGCCATGACATGAAGATTTTCGTTAAAAATAATCTCTGATCAAGCACTTTTTAAGTACTTTTATTCAAAATTTTCATAATTTTATTAAATTTAAGATTAATAATTAAAAAAAATATGCATTTTAATAAATTTATTTTCTCCATAAAAAATTATTGCTAAATAAAGTTATATAAAAATATTAGTCATTGAAATATCTTAACAAAATAACAATAAAAAATAATAATTTAAGATTAATAAATAATTTTATGTTTGTAATAATTAAAAAATCTAACAATAAATTTAACTACCAAAATAAAATATAAATATGAAATATAGTCCAAGAAAATAACATTTATAGTTTATAATAACGAAAAGTTTAATATTATATTAATTATTTTGTCAATAAGTGATTATTTTAAAATTTAAAAAAAATGTCACGTACGTAATCAATAATATTTAAATGTAAACAGAATCACTGGAGATGAGATTTAAGACATCTCATTCAATTTATTCACGTTCTCTAGAAGTCAATCAATTTCTTTGTTACGTCAACCTCAATTCACATTGTAGAGATGCTCTTAGTGTTATAATTCTTAGCATATGATGTGATAATGTGGTTTTTTTAATTTGGTGTTAATGATAATTTTGGTAGGAATGCATAAATTGTTTTGAATTAGTTTGCTTAAATGATATAAATTGTAGCTTGGATTATCATGGATATGTGTTTAATTTGTACAAGTGTAATGGAAATAAAATGGTGTAGAAATTATTATTGCAATTCCGAATACATTATAATCCTGGATTAAGAATTCAATTTGAACAATTAAAAGGTCATCTATATTAATACTACGTTATATTTATTATACAATGTTATCTTCATTTAAACAAATGTGTTTGATGAAATTGTTTATAAGCTCATCAAATATTTTTTGAATTAAGATTTGTAGGTATAAGGTAAAAGTTGTTTTTAAAAAAAAAAATAAAAAAATTATATGATTATAAACTCATCATTTTTGAGTTAAAATTTGTAGGTATAAGATAAAAGTTGTTAAAAAATAAAAAAAAATAATTTTTTTAATTTATTAAAGGCTGCTCGAGTTTTGAGAACGGGAAAGTGCTTAACATATATAAATACAAATAGTGTGTTTGGTATTATTTAAAATGAGTTTTTTTGAAATGAATAGTGATTTTTAGGAGAAATGATGGTTGAGATTTGTTTGAAAAGTAAAAATTTTTGGACTTGACTTTTGATGAATGGTTGATATTAAATACTATAGAAAAATTTAATGGAAATCAAACTGGGGGCAAATTCGCTTAGGTAATTAAAAGTTTCATTATCTACTTTAAATTAACTATGCCACTAATCAAGAAATATGAACTGTATTATGAATAGAGAATTTTGAAAAAGAAGCCAATAATTACTAAAGGAAATGAAGAAATAATTATCAAGAGCTATTGAACAAAATTCTTAGAATATTTGATAAAAGTTGATAAATCATGTGATTAAAAAGTTGATAAAAGTTGTGGATTCGATTAAATATGTGGTTAAAATTGAAACTTGATTTAGTAAAATTTTATCAAATTAAGCACTTATTTTCCATATCAAGGAATTTCTACTAATTAAACAACAACTAAAAAGGAACAATACTCGCTTTTCTACTAATGAAAAGCATATACACGCATAATAAAAAAAACTTACATCAAAGAGGTTATTTCTCTTTTATTTTTTCTTTATCATGGATAATGATGATCGAACAAACAAACACACATATATATATATGTATGTATGTATCTAGAGCTTGAGTGTCAAATCCAGCTTTTCTGCCTCAACTTCATTGCCAGTACCATTGCATACCATAGCTTCTGCAACCTCTGCATGGATGCCAACCTTCACTGCAAGGCTAAGTTCCTTGGGTGAGAAGGAATTAATTTGAATAGGAGAAAAAAATGGCTCTTTGCTCATGATGAACCTCTGATTATTACGAGGATGATGATAATAATTGCCTTTAGCAGCAAGTGGTTTTGGCTTAATCCTGAAAGGAGCCAGCTTTTTTTGAGTAATAATGGATGCAGCCCTAGACGAAGAACTCTCTCCAACTTCAAGGGAAGCTGGTTGTGGCTTAATCATCAGTGGAGCCACCTTCTTTTGAGAAACAGCAGTGGGTGCAGTTTCATGTTTCACCATTTCTGTTGCAGCACGAAGTCGAAACTTGATGGCTGCTGCTGCAACATTGCTTTTTGATTCAGAATCTTTCAGAGTTTTCACAGATCGAATAAATGCCTGTCTAGGGTATCCAATGGGGTCGTGAAGGAACAGCTTCTTCTCACGTATGCGTTCAAGGCGGTGAGCATTTTGATGCCCTCCCATGGACTGTGCACAATAAAATTTCTTGAAGCAGAATGTGCAAGTGTATTCATAAAACCTCATTGTCAACTCATTTTTTTCAACAAAATTCCCTTCATTTTTCTCTCCTACAAAAAGAACACCTTTCCCTTTCATGGCCATGGAAGAAGAAATGATCTAGGGATCAGAGAGAAGTAAGGTGGTCAGTGTCAGTGGGATGAGAAGAAGGGTACACACGTACTTATAGCGAAATTAATTTCTACCTTTCCATGGTGATCGATGGTGTCATAAAAACTGTTACTTTCTGGGGAGAGTGAAACTGGGATGGAAAACTTAACTTGTTAAGAAAACCAGTGAAAGGATCGGAGGAAATTGATGATCAGTTTGAAAGATGATGAAAGAAAGAGATGAGTTAATTGCTCAAATCTGCCTGCAGGTGGAAATGGAGGAATAGGTTTGTGTGCATGAGACACGTAATTGAGATGCTAGAGACTTGTGTGACAAGTATGCAAAATTCAACCGGTCCAATAAGGGCTAGTTTGTATTTACGTAGTTAATTAATTTAATGCATGATCGACTAATTAAATTTTAACTTCTTAAGGCCTTGTTTGTATTTAGTTATTTACATAGTTAATGACGAGAATAATATTACCATTAGATTAGATAGAAATACTGTTGTGTTGAAGATCGTATTTAGTTTAGGACATAAATAACATACTACTTGGAATTCTATGCATTAAGTATTCGTTCGGCCCTCCTCCCGTTAAGGCAGAAACATCAACTAGATCTATCTTAGCCCTTGTTTGAGCCCCATTATTTCTCTTTTTTTTTTTACAAATTTTTTCCACAGTAATAAATCTCAACCATTCAAAAAAGTCAAGCCCACAATTTTTTTACTTTTCAAACCACTTTTTAACTATTAGATTTTCAAAAACCAAATTTTAACTTGAAATAATGGGGCTCAAACAAGGGCTTAATTTCTACGTAAATTTCCCGGTTGAATAATATTTCCTTCAGTCTAGGCTCTAGCTATATCAATTGCAGGTGTATATTTTGCAACTATTAATTTTTTGGACCTATATATATATATATATATATTTAAAGTAAAGAATAATTACAAAAACAATCTCACTTATGAAGTACAATTGAATACTTTTTCGCATATTGGAACAAAATGGTTATGGAAAGTTGGAAACTACAAAACTTTAACGACGTTATTATCCTGAACTATTTTTCCGATTGTAGAATGTATGAATATTGGAGATGTTTTTTCAACTAGTTGTTTTACATTAATGTCCAAATATATTTGACAAATTGTTTCCGATTCCTTATTGATAAATTTTGCTTGCACATTTCTACTTCTAGCCCCAAACACAGAGCAAAGTCAAAATTTGGAGGTGTTATTTTCCTACATTCATTCGCCATATTTTACATTTTCTGAAACTAAATTGTCTTTTGATGCCATATTTATTTATAAAATTGTACCATTGTTTACTTAGAGCCCGTTTGGTAAAGTGAAATTTTTTTTATTTTTGTGATTTTTTGTAATTTTTTTATGAATGTGTGGTTTGAAAATATTTGAAAAATCAAAATTTGTAGACTTGACAAAGAATGGATGGTTGAGATTGAATTTGAAAAGTTGTGGTAAAATTTTTACCTTTACCAAACAAGCTTTAATTTTAGACTATTCTGTAACCAAACTGCCAATGAGAAATATTTGGGGAAACAAAAATATTTCAATGTCTGGATATAAAAACCACTGGGGAACAACCTAGGACTACATAAGAGACCATGTAGATTTTAGAGTGTCATTGATCAGGAACCTGGAGAAAGCGGAGAGATTTAGAGCATGGCATCATTGCATTCATATGTAAGTCATCAAATTCCATATTGTATAACAAAGATGCAAACAATAAATCTTGCATGTTCCTGCCCAAATTGACAACTTCCTTATTCATTCAAAAGGAGAATGTGTATTGTGCTGATACCTCCTAACATCGGAATAAAACCGATTATTATTAAAAAAAGGTGGTGTAATTATCTAAATAAAAGAATGAACTTGACTGACTTATTAGCACAAAAAGAAAAAGAAAAAGAAACAGAAAGATCAGATAGTTACAAGGATTCGTGCACCATCTAACGGAATGAAAATAAATTAATCCATTCGTACCATTCCCTTGTCATTGCCTTTCGTATTATTATATAATCATAAGACTAGCAAACTTCATACTAATGTTTAAAGCAGTAAGATCTAACTGAGTCTCTTAATACAAACTTATGGAGAAGATTGGCAACAGACATAGACGAGCCAAAAACCGAATGAGTATAAAACACATAAGCAAAAAGAGTGGTAAGCCTAGGATTTTTTTTTTTTTTTTTCCCAACATCACATAGAAAGAAAGTTCAGAATGCAGGGGCAAATCCAAAAATTTTACTCAATGGGGGTAATCTTCTTAACTGATCAAATTGTAGTGGTGGCACTTCATAGCCAAATTATAATTTTTTGCACAATATATTAGTACCTCTTTTTGAATTTTCAAATCTTAGTGGGGGCAATTGAACCCTCCGTGTCAGAAAGTATAACAAAGAGAAGGAAACTGGAGTTAGAGCATGTTTCATTGTGCTTAAAAAGTAAGCCAAATTAGTTCCTTTACAAACATGATTCTTAAAGTTACGACTTTTTACCAACAACACTTATTTACATTTAAGCACAGCAAAACATGCTGTAAATAACCAAACATTGCAGATTATACAATGCATACATTACTAGTAAATTTGTTTATAAACAACACATTTCTCCAAACCACACATATTTTTTCAAACTACTTTTTCAATCACATATTTTACATCGAAATCGCCAAGTTCTTTCTTTATAAACAAAGAAAAGCTGTCAAACAGTGAAACCATCAGTTAGATAACTACTGTAAGTTTATGTAATGCCCCCCAAAACTCGAGAGTTCTATACTGTTTAACAGTGCAAAATCCCTTAAAATGGAATCCAGGACAGGTGGAACTTCTAGAAACCCCATAATTATCCGATGGTGCATAACATTAATTATTTAGGAATTACTAATAGTTGGCTTACGTTAGATGTAGCCTATATCAGTTATCAGTTCCGCTCCGTGGTCAGAAGTGGACAACGTAACGTTGCTCACTTCTGACGACATAGCAATTTCGTATAAGTTATATACAAACACAAATCACAAGGTCCGAACAAAAAACTAAAAAATAAAAACAACACTAACTTCCCACAAACAATCAATTATTCAAGATTAGATTTTGATAACGAAATACCATAGTTAAACTACAAATTACGCCACTATTTGCAGTAAAACAAATAAAGAATCAAATTATAACAAAGATAGCATCAGGTTACTTAAATAAAAATTCCACAAAGTAACAATAGCTGAAAATACTTATTCATTATCCCCAGGCCACCATAATTTTCTAAATGTCTCCGCTCCAAACATTAAATTAATTTAAAGAAAAACCCAACTAAATCAGTACCGTATGGGCAAATCAATCGAGCCCCAATCAACTGGATTTGGGATCTGGCATGGGGAAGAGCCCGGCGCCGGCGGCCCCACGTGGCGGAGAGAAGCCCAAGAACTTCTGAAGGTTAGTCCTTATACTAATCGAGCACAAAAAGTACAAAAACGCCATCGAACAATCCGTCATATCGTCCCCTGACAATCCCCTGTGGCTCATCTTCTGCACCAGCTTTATGGGCACAAATGGGATTTTTGCGACGGGCTTCCCCTCAAAAAGGCTGTTAAGTAAACCAAAAACCATGAACAAAACAAGGGCAACTACTCCGCCAGATTTGAATTTGAACATGGAGAGGTCTCGACTCGATTCCTTCAAGGATGATTCGACCCGGTCGATTTTCTTGGTTTTGGATTTTTTAACAATTGTTGCAGTATTCGGATCGGTGTTTTTCATCGTTTCGAGTTTCTTGGAGGCCTTATCGATGGTGGATTTGAGGGATTTGTAGGCTGAAGTACGGTAGATTAGGAGCCAAGAGATGGCCTCACAGATTATGGCTGTGCAGATTGAGATTCCGACAACGGTTAAGCTATCGGAATATTTCATGTTTGAGAACAATGTTGATGACATCGTCGTCGAAGGTGAAGCAACAAAAAATAAAGAAAATGAGGGAATTGGATGTGTGTGTGTGTGTGTGTGTGTGAGAGAGAGATAGAGAGTAGTAACCTAACTAATGGTAAATTTGTTATAAGCTGTCTTTAGTCTCCGTTGTTTATAAAAACATTTTTCAAATTACTTTTTATCCCTTTTTAATGACACTTAAAATTTTATTTTAATTAAATTCAAAGTTAACATGTAATCTTAATCATATATTTTATGGGACTCACAATTTTTTAATCATACATTTCATTAATGTTTATCAAAATCTAAAAATCCGATTTTTATCAATATCAAATAGGAGCTTAATCATATGCATTTTTTCTCTTCACTTTTCAACCACACATCTTATCTTAAAATCATAAATAAACTAATTTATAAACTTACATATATATTTTTTCAAATTAATTTTCAACAAAATATTTCATCTTAAATCACAATATTCTTGTGATATATTCTACATATATCTAAAGACTTTGAATTGGGCATTGTTCATCCACGGTCAACTATAACGGCATTGTTTTGGTAATTACTATTTTCTCCTCTACATATGTTAATGTAGGACTTTGGCGATCCCAAAACCCATCATTTAATAAATAGCATTTATTTGAAAATTTAGATAAAATTTAAAAATGTTGGAGCGCATAATCTCAGGTGTCAACACAAGTGTCGACACGAAAGTAACTGATGATGCACTGTCAAGTTGGTGTCGACACCAATACAGAATGGTATCGACACCAACCCTATTTAAGAGGAAAATAGTTTTAGTGTTGAATTCTAGGGTTTTGGAATCGACACGTAATAATCAAAACCATCAATTTACTTGAAATAATAGCTTTGAAAACATAAGACTTACTTCATAGATAAGTTGTCAAACATAGTACAACCGAGACTTTAGAAAGAGATTACAAGGACAACTCAAAACTTCTCTTCTTTATTTTAACGAAAACAACTAAACACGAGCTACCTTACTCAATTTCCTCACCGGGGAAATCATCGGTATTCATATTCCATAGTATGGAAGTCTACATAAAAGCGAGAATGCTGAAAACTAGTTAAAGCGGGAAAGTCGCAGTACGTCTGTCACGTGTGAATTTCAGTCACATACATATAATATCGCCCATCAGATGACTTAATCCATTCCCGAGAGATTACTTCAAAGTTGTCGTAACGCAGCATCTACAAGTTGAAAACATGGAAAATATGAATTGATAATTCAATGAGTAATTCGATACATATTCAAGTATTTTCAAAGATTTATGATTTCAAAACCCGATTATAAATTATCTTCTTTACCCCCAAAGCGCTTAATATATATACAACCAGGATATCGATAAATGGCCATAATCATAAACATATTATTCGGGACTCCATATCCTTTAGGGCTTCTACATCTCTGTCATCTTTCCCCCATATTCAACTCCAATAAGGTTACTAGATCTCCATGTCATTTGTCGGAGCTTTGGAGTCACAAGGTCCTCACGACACATATCGATATCCAAACATTAAACATTTGATTACCAAGGGGGCTAGAGTCACAAGTACAAAATACTAGAAAAAAAGGGGGAATACACGTCGGTTTTTCAAAAAATCGACGTGTAAAAAAGGACGGTGGCATTTTCGTAATTTTATTTTTGGAATCCGCGTTGAATCTAAATAAGAACCGACGCATATTCTCTTTATATTTTCCCCGCGAACTTTCATATCTTCACTCTCGCGCCTCTCTCTCTCTCTCTCTCTCTCTCTCTCTCTCTCTCTCTCTCTCTCTCTTTCCTCCACTCTCCACCACCGAGCCCCTCCACCACCGAGCCGCCTCCACCCACATCGTGCCTCCACCCACCGCCGCCACCTCCACCGCTCGGCACCACCTCCGCCCGCCGCCACCTCCTACATTGTAAGACGCACTTCGATTCTCATATGTGTATAAATGTATGTATATGTATGTGATACATATATATATATATATTTGTTAGGATAAATTTATTGATTAAATGTTAATATGTATACATTTATATTTGTTAGTATATATATATGTTAATATATGTATGTAAATTTGTTAATTACATGTTAATATGTATACATGTGTTAATTAAATTTTAATATATATAAATTTGGATGTTAAATTTATATTGTTGATTTTAAGTTAGTAGATAGATACATTGTAATATTTCAATTATTGGAGTTGAAATTATGAGATATTAAATTATGAAATCTTAGCTTGACTTTATAAGAATTAGGAATGGATTTTGGATTAAACTTGGAGTAATTGATGATGTTGAAGTTTGATTGGAGTTGTATTTGATTTTTGAATATGTCGAGGTTGAATATTTTGGTTTATTGTGGCATTTTGATTCTTCCTACAGGTTGGCTAAGTCCAATTTATAGGGGAGGTTCTGTCGAAATTTTTGTAGGATTTTGTAAATAAAAAATTATAATTATAATTTAAAGTGATTTTCACTATTACAGAATTGACCTACTAAATAAATAATTACATAGAATATAATCATCCTAATAAAATTATGAAGTTTCCAACCTAAAAAATTATTGTATTTGATTTCAAATATTAATGTATAGTTGGTTTAAGGTTGTATCATGAAAAACATTAACTCAAAACTAATAATTTTTTTTAATTATATCTTCACATATAGGTCATTGATATGGATCGGGGTTGGGTGTATGACAGACGTAATAGACATGAATATGTAAAAGGTGTTGAAGAGTTTATGAAATGTGCGGATGAAAACAAGAGAAAGAAATGTGAAGCAATGATTTTGTATCTTTGTTATGATTGTAAGAATTTGAGAAAGTTTCGTAGTTTTGATCAAGTGAAGAGTCATTTGATTCGTCGTGGGTTTAAGGAAGGTTATACACGATGGATATGGCATGGTGAGAGTATGCTTCCCAGGACGAGCACTGGTGACGATGTTGGTGATCAATAGGAGAATAATTTGAGCAATATTGGTGAGAATGATTTGAAAAATGATGAGAATGATATGATAGACGAAATGATGCGTGATATACAAGGGGAATACATTGAAAATCCTCATGTATTAGATAGCTTGTTCAACGATTCTGAGAAGCCTTTATTTTCTGGTTGTAATAAATTCACTAAATTGTCTGTTGTACTGAAATTGTATAACTTGAAAGCAAGCAATAGGTGGAGTGATAAGAGTTTCACGGAATTATTGGAACTGTTACGATATATGCTTCCGGAAGATAACGAACTTCCTAGTTCAATCTACGAGGCAAAGAAATTGTTGTGCCCGATGGGTATGGAGATTGAGAGGATACATGCATGTCCAAATGATTGTATGCTGTATCGAAATGATTACAAGGACTTGCGTCTATGTCCAAAGTGTGGGGCATCATGGTATAAGCGAAAGAACGTGAATGATAATTGTGGTGATAAGAAAAGCCCTCCGGCAAAGGTGTTATGGTATTTACCTGTAATACCAAGATTTAAACGTTTGTTTTCCAATGCAAAGGATGCAAAGAACTTGTGGTGGCATGCTGATGGGAGAAAAGAAGATGAAAAACTAAGACACGTGACCGATTCTCCTCAATGGAGGAACATTAACAGGCTGTTTCCTGAATTTGAGGGCGAAGATAGAAATCTTAAGCTGTGACTATGTACAGATGGGATGAACCCACACGGTAATATGAGTAGTCGACATAGCACTTGGCTGGTTCTTTTGACGATTTACAATCTTCCTCCTTGGTTATGTATGAAGCGCAAGTATATCATGTTATCTTTGTTAATATCAGGGCCTAAACAACCGGGGAATGACATAGATATTTACCTAGCCCCACTAATTGAAGATTTAAAACTGTTGTGGGATGAAGGCATGTCGGCATTTGATGCACATACTCAGATGAGTTTCACCTTACGTGCTATGATATTTTGCACCGTAAATGATTTTTCAGCTTATGGTAACTTTTCGGGTTATACTAACAAAGGATCTAAATCATGTCCCGTTTGTGAAGAAAACACGATTGATCTTTGGTTAAAAAACTGCAAGAAAAATGTCTTTATGAGTCATAAAAGATTTCTCCCTACTGACCACCCTTATCGCAAAAAGAAAAAGTCATTCAATGGAAAAATTGATGCTCGAGCAGCTCGCTTACCGTTAACAGGAGGTGGGTATATGAACGAGTTAAAAATTTTGATGTTTCGTTTGGAAAAACTTTTAAGCCTCCTCAGAAGAGTCTTTGGAAGAAGAGATCCATATTCTAGGATCTACCTTATTGGCAACACTTATCTGTAAGGCATTGTCTTGATGTAATGCACATGGAGAAAAATGTTTGTGATAGCATCATTGGGAGATTGTTGAACGTTCCAGGAAAGACGAAAGATGGTATTAAAGTCAGGAAGGACATGGTAGAAATGGGGATACGGGATCAATTAGCACAGTAAAAGTCGGAAAACGTACTTATTTACCCCCAACTTGCTATACTTTGTCAAGAAAAGAGAAAACAAGTTTTTGTGAGTGCCTGCATGCTATTAAGGTTCCATCTGGGTACTCATCAAACATTAAAAGTCTTGTGTCGATGGAGGACTTAAAATTGGTTGGTATGAAGTCTCATGTCTTAATGCAACAATTGTTACCAGTTGCAATTCGAGGCATTCTCCCAAAACATGTTAGACAAGTCATTATAAAACTTTGTTTTTTCTTTAATGCAATTTGTAGCAAAGTTGTTGACCCGGAGGTGTTGGATGATTTGCAGGCCGATATTTTTATCACTCTATGTCAATTTGAAATGTATTTTTCGCCATCATTTTTTGACGTTATGGTGCAATTGCTCACTTGGTGAGAGAAATTAAGATCTGTGGTCCAGTATTCTTGAGGTATATGTATCCATTTGAGAGATGCATGGGTATATTGAAAAGATATGTGAGAAATCGATTTCGACCTGAAGGCAGTATCATTGAAGGTTATGTTGCTGAAGAGGCTATTGGATTTTGTACTGATTACTTGGATGACGTTGAGACTATTGGCGTTCCTAAATCTCAGCATGATGGAAAACTTGAAGGTAAAGGTACTATTGGATGCAAGTCAATCGTCCCCACAGTTGAATTACGAGATGAAGCACACCTCCTTATATTACAATACCTTCCTGAAGTTCATCCATATTTGGAAGAGCATGTGTCCATCATAAGGTAGCAGAATCCTTCAAAAGTTGAAAGGTGGGTAACTAATGAACATAATCGTTCATTTACAAAATGGTTCAAAGATAAAGTCATGAAAGAATTGTCACAAACACCGAATACCATTGTTGAAACGGTAAAGTGGTTAGCTTACGGTCATAGCACGATTTTGAGGTCATATGATCCATATGACATTAATGGGTATACGTTTTACACTAAACGTCAAGATGATAAGAGTGCGGTGCAAAACAGTGGAGTGACTCAAGTAGCAATATCAAGAGATTTTTCAAATGCTAAAGATACCATGCCAGTAGATGCCTCGATGTCCTATTATGGTATCATTGAAGATATTTGGGAACTTGATTACAGGGAGTTCAAGTTTCCTCTCTTCCAATGTAAATGGGTTGATAACCGACGGGGTGTTTGGGTGGATGAATTAGGATTCACTATGGTGGATTTCGGACGGTTAGGTTATCTAGACGAGCCATTCATACTTGCATCACAAGCCAAACAAGTATTTTATGTTCTTGATCCTGCCGATACTAAGTGGTCAGTCGTCCTTCAAGGCAAGAGACGCATTGTTGAGATTGACGATGTAGTAGATGAAGAAGATTATGATCACTTTGATAAAACCCCTCCATTTTCTATCGCTATACAAGGGAGTGTAACTTTAGGGGAAGATAACATTGAATCAAATTATATGCGTTGGGATCATGAAGAAGGATTATGGATTGACAGTTGTTCCTGATTTTAATTGTGTGAGTTTATTTACACATTCTTGCTTATAACTTTCTTTTATTTTTTATATATGCTCTATACGTTGGTAATAATTTCATTTGTGATTTTGATAACAATAATTTGATATATATATATATATATATATATATATATATATATATATATATATATATATATATATATATATATACGTTGTTATATGTGCAGGTACGTTCACAGTGGTTTCAATATAATGCCCGAGTCTTCTTTATCTTCAGATGATCATTGTACTACCAGCACAAAAAGGACTAGAGGGCCAACAATGTGCAAAAACATGAAGAAGGCGGGGGAACTGAATGTCATCGAGTTCGATGAAAAACATAGGCCAATCGGACCGGGCAAGGGGAACTTCCGAAATTATGTCGGGTGTTTGGTCTGTATTCACGTTGACATAAACATCAGCGATTGGCACAAGGTTGATCCCGGCCTTAAGGACATGATGTGGGAAGAAATAAAGGTACTATCACTTCATACATGGTTAATTAATAACGTTTCGTAATTTTTTTCTATAACATCGCATATTATATTCGTCTTTCAGAAGGAGTTCAACATCCCCGATGAATCGGCCAAAAAAAGGGTGTTGAAAGTTGCGGGGATGCGATGGAAAGATTTCAAGACTCAGCTGGTTCATGATTATATTACACATGACCACCGGAAATATACATCTCCTACGCAGCTTTATGATTTTATAACTGAAGAGCAATGGGAGTCGTTCAAGAAAGAACGCCAGACGGAGATATTTAAGGTATATATATATTTAAATGTACGCATGTGATTTATTGAGTTGAAAACTAAATACTTGATGTGACATTTTTCAGGAAAAAGGTAAGAAGGCCAGGGATGCTCAATTGTGAAACGAGCATCCACATTATATGGGCTCAGCTGGTTATGCGGGGATTGTTGACCCAAGAGTAAACTAACCAAGAGGGGGGTGAATTGGTTTATAAAACTTTTTCGATAAATAATCTCAAACTTAAAACCAATGGGTACAAATATGAGCACTTAGTGTTACAAGAAACTAATCTATCAATTTAGTGTGCTATATATGTGTAAACTTAATTGATAAGGCAAGTATAGCACTTAGATATAATGTTGCACAATATAAATTGATAGAATAGAATAAGTGCGATGTACGTAAGTAAAAGAGATAAGAGAGTGCAAACACGATTTATGGAGGTTCAATCAACCAACGTGATCTACGTCCCCCGTTACCGAGCTCTCCGTCACGAGCAAGGCCAAATCCACTATATTGGTAACTTACAACAAGGAGTACCTATCCTTTACAATCGAGTTTTGACAAGGCTCTCGAAACCAACAATCGAGTTTTCACAAGGCTCTCGAAACCGTAAGATATATAGAATTGAATTTACAATTGAAATAACTCTCTTGACAAATGATATACTCAAATTAAGTACCGAGAGAGTTAGGCTAATACTTCAATAGATAGCAATGAATTAAGTTCGAGTGTTAGAGAAAAACTTTGATGCAAATGATAATGAAAAGTTCAATGCAATCAAACAAAGTTTTTCAAATGATCTCTTGTTAAAAATATTGAATCAAATTAAGTACCAAGAGATGCCACACTTGAATAATTAACAATAAGTTAAGCTCAAAGTGTTTAGGCAATGGAACTTTGATGAATCAAATGATAATGAAAAATGTAGTACAAATAATCAAAGTTCCTTAATTGGAATTTCTCTCTTTTAAAAGATTAAAACAAGTTTAGAACAAAGAGAGACTTACACTTCAATTCCAATATAGTGTGAAGATGTTGAAGAAATTTAAACAATGTAAAACCAAGAATCTTCACACAACTTTCTTCCAAAAACTTTGATGAAATTGATAAAACAAAGTTTAGATCAATCAAAGTTTTTATGAAAATAAAAGATGAATATAAACCAAGTAAGAATACTAAATTTTCACAAGAAAGTTTGTATAAAATGTTTTCTAAGTTGTTTTTAATGAATGCAAGAGAGAAGGCTATTTATAGATGAAATTTCGCACATTCTGTCTTTTGCGGTCGACCTGTTCATCATGCGGTCGACCTCAATATATCCGTTGCAAGAAAATAGCCGTTGAGTTTAAAAACAGCAGTGCGGAAGATCAGTGCGGTCGACCGGTCTTTTGTCATGCGGTCGACCGGTCTTTCATGCGGTCGACCGGTCTGGTCTACCTCAAAAAACAGCATTTCAAGATTTTGATTTTTCAAGGTTTTCTGACTTGTTTTTCAATAGTATAATCATGATTTAAGATCAAATAACCTTTGAAAGACAATCTTGACTTAGATAAAAATATTTTATGCAAGTGATGAATTTTCAAGTAAGTTTCTTGATGCATAAAAAATTATTTTCGAGCTCGTTGAATTTCATCGCTAAAGATTGAGAGTGTTATACCTTTACATATGTTAAATCAACTCTAATCTTGTATGCTCGAATTCTTGATCTTCATGTCATGCTTCAATTTTGATCTTTGAATTTCTTTTGCGTCTCATATGCTCGATCACATAATTTACTGATATCTTTGAGAGACGATTTGAACATAGAGTGCTTTGAAAATTTATCATTACATGAAACACTTGAAGCACACTTGTTAGTAACACAATAAATTCTTGTTTATTATGATCAAAACAATAAGGTCAAATCGACCATAGGTCAACAGGGATGAAGCTACAGTGGCTAGTTAGTGACCCACTATCTTCTAGTTCTTCATGCGACATGATTTGCTCGTCAATTGTAAGTGAGGATCGAAGTTTAGATTGGATTCGAGCTAGATCCAAGAAGAAAGCAGATGGAAGTTATTACATCCCCAACGAGAAAATGAGGGGGTGTTTGACAAAATTGTAAGTATATCATCATTATTTTTTCATAATTTAAATTCAAATTTACTTAAATATATACTTATTTTTACGTTTCATTTTTTTTAATATGTTGAAAAAGCTGAGCAGGCCACGCATGGGACATTTGTAGCAAGTAGATATCATGATATTTTAAGTGAAGCCCTTGGTAAGCCGGATCACCCTGGTAGGGTGAGGGGGTATGGCGTCTATGTGACCACGAGGGATGTTTACGACAGGCCTGATGATTACATTAGACGTTCGTGTGGGATCGTCTCAGTAGACGATATTAAGGAGATGATCAGGTCAGAGATGGAGGATAGTATTGCCGAGCGGGTCAGGCATCAGATCATGTCGGAGATGCAGAGTAAATTCGATACTATGCAGAGGGAGTACCATAGTATGCAAACTAAATACGATTCTATCCTCCAACACTTGGGCTTAAATGTTGAGGAAGAGGTTGACGTAACTCCACAACCCCGACCATCAACTCGCACCAGTTGCCACTCCATGATCCAAATCCATTTCATGGACTTCAGGTATTTAATGTTAAGTTATTTATAATTTTTCAACATTAATTATGTTATTTCAACTGGAATTTGCTAACATATATGTTCAATGATGTTGTATAATAGAAGCCGACTACTTGTCGTCTCGCCATAAGTTTTAATGGTGAGAAACAAATAGTGGCGAGCGGGATGGTTTATCCAGCCTGACCCGACACGGTGGTGCACCATCAACCTCTTTGGCCTGATCATGCTAAGGTGTCAATTGACCACATTGTCGATGGTGCAGAAGCGTTCTATATTCCAGTGTCATCTCAACACCACACCACAGTGGGGGAAGTTTCGTGCAATCGCCTAAGGAATTGGTAAATTCTGGAGAGGTAATAACGTTTAGTTATATTAAAGTTTCTGTCAATATTAATTTCTTTTAAATTTGTATAACACGTTAAGATGATAAAAATTATCTTGTTACAGGAAGAGGCACCACAACAGGCAAAAAAAATCTAATGAAGTAAAAACGCCTCAGAGTTTCGAAATGTCATCTACCCAGCGACCTTCGATTGTTGACGATGAGACGTTGCAATGTCTGGGTGATAATTGTAAAATGTTACACACTCTGGTCCTTCAATTTCCTGTTGGTGATGACTTCTACCAGGTGCCCGTATATGCCGTTGTGTTCAATTGTGCATTCGAAGATGGTTTTTTTTTTTTTGTTACAATCGGAGACATCACCGACTTGCTTACGATGCAATAGTTGGATACATCTATCTTACAAGTGTTTTCATTGTAAGACTTCTGATAAAAAATTATAACTTCAATTTAAATCATTATTTTATTTCTATTTATTGGTATTATTATTTTTAGGTACCTCTATGAGTTGTGTCAGGAATGCGGTATTGAATCGATTGGATTCATATCTTTGACACAAAATGAAATCGATTTCAGTAAGAAAAAATAAAAATAGTGTTATAAATTACATGGTCAACACCATGAAGGCAATGAAAACTAAGAAATTCATTCTAGCACCGTATTTTCAGGACTAAGACCATTGATATTCTCTATTTTTAACCTAATTTGAATGATATGATATTTAAAGTTGTATTTACACGTTCATAATACGTAGAAAATCACTGGATGTTGCTAGTTATTTCTCTTGAGAAGAATACGTTGTACTTCTTGGATTCAGATGCTGCATCTAAGCTGACTTAGATATCAAGCCGATATTAAACACGTAAGTTAGGAAACTTTTCATGAAATAATTGTGGATGTTCAGGTCACTGCAGGCCACGTGATGTGATTCCGGGAGGGGGTCACAACTAACACGCGGAATTAAATGAAACAAAGATTGGAAAGATCCAGATTCAGCCAAGAAACACAAGAACACAATAATTAAAATACTGGAAAAGATAAAAATTGACGATAGGACCTGGACCCAACAATCACGACGCAATAAATTGACGATGCGGATTGAAGAACCGATGTTTTCGAAACACCACAAGGACTTGTCAATTCCTTGATAAGATTCTAATTGGAAACGCCACAAATATTCTCGCGAATATTTGATAAGTTCAATGCCACAAATATTTTCACAATATTTGATAAGTTGGATTTGTTCTTGAAGAACGCAAAAGGGACTCCTCAACCTTTCAATTGGAGAAAACTCTCTCAACTTTATTAATCTCAAAACTCAAACTAAACTATTTTTTTACAATGAATGGAAAGGAATATAAATAAGCAAAATAACCTAGCCGCTAATTTACTCGAAATAGAATTCTAATTAGACTAAAATTCTAAAATAGGAAAATAACTTTAAATTATAAAGGAAACAAAATAATTGAAATTCCCGCAAAATCTGGCCCGCTCCTTGATGCGTGTCGTAATGCACCAAAATAATAATTAAATTCCTTGTTCACTATTACTAAGAATATAGCAGTGGAAGCAAGGGTCGATCCCACGAGGAACGGGAACTAACTTAGTGTTATGTCAATTAGAATCGTAAAGGGGGGTTTTGAGTTGAAAATTGCAATTAATCTAAATAATCAAATAAAGATGTAAAATAGCTGGAATAAAAATCAAATAATAAAGAATCCTAGTTCTCAGGTTCGGTTGTGTCCTATCATAATATTGTCATTCCCCAAGCAACGCATGTACTATTTCCTTTGTTTTATTTATCACCAGGAATAATCAAAAAGCTCTAATTAATCCAATTCTTCCTTAATAATAATCAATTAGAATTAGTTCTCCAATCAATTTAGAGTGAATGAACAACCTAGAATAAGCTCCCTAGATTTAATTCATTAATTATGTGGAAACAAGAAGAATTAGGTGAACTAAATTATCAATTACATATGCTCGAATTGATTAATCTAGATTGGATTTTCATATGGAAATATAAAATTACCAATTGCTACTATGATTTGGATAACAAGACAAATACGAATCCAATTACCCAAATTAGCAAACATCAACACAATAATTAAAAGACAAGGCCTTAATCAATTAATAAATTGTCTTGACGAAATTGATGTTCATGAGAAATCCAATAAATAAAATATAAAAACAAGAACTACGTTACGAGTTTGAGGAATGAATAATAGAATAATATGAACACAACGTCCCCCTTGAACTAGGTTGAGAAGATTAGCCACGCATTGCCATGAAGAATTCCCCAAAAATATTGTCTCGATTCACCTTGATTTTGCCCGGAATTTCTTCTCTTCAAACTTTGATATTGGTGGCTCTCAAAAATAATTCTCCTCCTCTTTTTCTTGTCATGAACTTCCCTATTTATAACCTCAATTTTCGTGCCCTAGCTTTGGCCTCAAGAAATCCCAAATTATGGAAAGAATTGAAATAAGGAAATTCTTGACTTGAAGATTTACGGCCGTAATTTTCCATTTACGGCCGTAATTGAGTTTCTGCGTATTTTCCAAAGTTGACATTACGGCCGTGACATATCCATTTACGGCCGTGACATATCAATTTACGGCCGTAACTAAGTCTCTGCTGATTTCTTTCTTTTAGATGGTTACGGCCGTAACTTTACCTTTACGACCGTAACTAAGTCTCTGCTTAATTTCACTTTGCTTCACGACGCTTTCACGGCCGTAACCTTATTTTCTTACGGCCGTAACTTTATTTGCATGAAAGTCCCCAGACTTCAGTTTTGAGTGCATTTTGATCCTTTTTTCTTCTTTTATGATCCTATGCAATATAAAACATAAAATGCATTAATAATACTTAGATAGAATCACATTATTGCTTATTTAAGGATATAAGTGCATCAAATAAACGTTAATATAACACTTATCAAATCCCCCCACACTTGAACCATTGTTCGTCCTCGAATAATGATAGAAAAGAACTAAAGCACGGAAATCAAATGAACATGTTAGACTTTTAAATCTGGAAAGTCAAGGTCACAACCCACTTCTTTTTAGCACGAAAATCAAATTGCATAATCGGAGTGTGTTAGTGTGTGTAAGAGATGCATCACCCAATATTCTCCGAACAAAAATGAAAATTGATACCCCAATGTGGATTATATCCTTTCACCTCTCGTGAGTTCTCTCTGAATTTATCAAATCCCCATAAAAATGTAAGTTTTGACTAATTCAAGTAAATGCCAACAGATTAGTGCGGTTTATCTCATGGTAAAAATTTTTAGTCAATACACAGTTTCAGATCAAAAGGGCACAAAATATAGACCAAGCAATTCAAACCACTCATAAGTACATGTAATGGGAGCCAACACTCTCACCGGATATCTCTCTTCGCACAAAGTGTATATAAAGGTGAGAATTTTACGCTCAACTCACTGCATGAAAAACTTGTTACCACAGATTGCTCAAATGTCAAAACCGGAGCCAACAATAACACAAGTGCGAAGCAAAGGTCTTTGTTAGGTTGTAGCGGGGCTTCGGGTCAGGTGGGATAAAAGGGAAACATTTAGGCTGAATCGAGAAGGAGTTTCACAAGCCGAATCGGTTCAATTATAACATTCCTTCTTTCTTCTTCAACATGAATTAATAATCTCCCTGCTATCCAACTGATTTAACACTAGACTTCTATTTTGCACAGCTTGAGTGTTTATTTTCAATACTAGCAAATATTCATGACCTCGTAATTTGAGAACTGGCCCGAACTTCTCTTTTTTTTTAAACATATACTGCAATTTTTCTCTTTTGGTCAGATCACCCCACAACCCCCAATGACACAAGATCGAATTTCCATTTTGAAACTTAATCCACCTCAAACTTCTCAACCAACACAAGCTTGTGAATCCGTTCTCCATAGGTTCAAGAAAAAGGATAACATGAAAGAATGGGTGTTCGTGGCTTGTAGTGTGGTACTAATATTCCAAAGAAAGGCTAAGGCTCAAAGGGTCTTCTATTGGTAAATGTACAATGGTAGGCTTATTTAGAAGGCCAAATTTGGTTCATCCTAGTGCCTTTACTATATTTTGCACTCGAGCCAAGAAGCTACTACGGCATGTACACAAAAGCAAATCCAAGAACAAATCAACCATGCAGGACACACATTAAAAAAATAAGAGCTTTATAATAAGAGTAAAAGTAGCTCATAGGCTCAAAAGCTCACAAATTATGGTTCATATGTGTGTCTCCCATCCAATTATGAGTTTTGGTCATTGCTCGGTCTTAGGGTCGAATTGAAAAATGCAAAAAATCTAGTGGCCAAAGGGGTGAATCTCTTTACTCGAGGTAATTATTAGTCATATCAAATTTGGGTTTGAATCTACTAGGTTGCAGAGATATGGCATTTTGTCCCCATTTTCAAACCTATTCGGAAAGTATTGGAAAATTCATCTGTACGTGCTCAATTCATGTCCAATTATGCAATTATATTTCAAAAAAAATGAACCAAAAGTGGGGTCGCTTCCTATCAGAGATTAAAATGGATGCTGACTCAAACTGAATTTTAACGTTTCGACTACAGAAAGTAGATAAAGACATTAAGCTCACCATCAATTCAATTCCCCCCCACACTTAAACAAAACAATGTCCTCATTGAAAAATAAAGCTAAATAATAAAATGGAAGTTATGCGCGAGGGGACCGTTTTAAAATTTTGAAAAAGGGTAGACTTACGGCCGTGAAGGTATGACTTACGACCGTAAGTCACAGTCTGAAAAAAATTGCCAAGAAACAATTACGGCCGTAAAAATGTAATTACGGCCGTAATAAGGCCTCTGTATAAAAACTGGAATTGAGTTACGGCCGTAAAAATGTTAACTTACGGCCGTAACAAGGCTACTGAGTTTTTTTTTTTTTTTTTTTTCAAATGAAATGACTAAATAAACTAAAATTAACCAAAAAGGAAAATACGAAAATAAAAAGTTGAGGAGATAAAGAAACTCCCCTCTCGGGTTGCCTCCCGAGTAGCGCATTTGTTTACTGTCGTTGGCTCGACTTGTTGTTTCCTCCTTCAACCGGGATTAGGTGGATTCCCAAAACTCAATTTTTTCTTCATGCTCTTCATTAAGATCTGCAAAATAGGGGGTAGAGGTTTTTCATCAGAAATTGGTAATGAGATGGATGAGATTTTACCTGATTTCGGAGACTTTGGACAGTCCTTTCCACCAATATCGAGAACTTCCTGTACTAAAGAGTCATTAACATTAACAGAATAAACAGGATCATCACCAAAATTCTTCACGGAATCATAAATATTGAATTGAACAATTTCATTATCAAATTCCATGGAAAGTGTGCCACTACTAACATCTATCTTAGTCTTAGATGTCTTTAGGAATGGTCTCCCTAAAAAAATAGGAGTGGAGTTGGGGGAGTGGTCGTCATTCATGTCCAAAACATAAAAATCTGCAGGAAATACTAACCCGCCTACTTGCACTAGAATGTCTTCAACTACCCCGTCAGGATAAGCATTAGAACGATCGGCTAGTTGAATTATAACATTAGTTTCAATCATATTAGCAAGTTTTAATGCATTGTATGTAGACTTAGGCATTACATTTATAGATGCACCCAAATCTATTAATGCACGATCCAGCTTAGTGTTACCTATTTGGCATGGTATAGTGAACATACCTGGATCCTTGCATTTTGGGGGCAGTTTCCTTTGGAAGAGTGCTGACACATTTTCCCCCATTCTTACCATTTCATTTCCCATCAACTTCCGTTTGTTGGTGCACTGCTCCTTTAAGAACTTCGAGTATCGGGGCACTTGCTTGATTGCATCCAACAGTGGAATGTTGATTTCCACTTTCCTGAACATTTCCAGAATTTCCTTCTCCTTGCTTTCCTTAGTCGCCTTCGCTAACCTGCTCGGAAAAGGCGGTGGAGTTAGTTTCGCATTCACAATAGGTTCGGTTTTTACCTGAGAGTTTTGTGGAATGCTGTTTTTCTTTTCGACTTCTTTTTCTTCAACCTCCTCCTCTTCACTCGCGGTTGGCTTTGATTGTGGCGCCTCAATTTCTTTTCCACTTCGAAGAGTAATTGCACTTACATTCTTCGGATTCACCTCGGGTTGAGATGGCAATTTTCCTCCTGTTTGTGCTTCCAGTCTGTTGATAGCTGTGGCCATTTGACTCATTTGATTTTCCAGGTTTTGAATGCTGGATTTGGCATCCTGTTGAAATTGTAGAGTGTTAGTGGCCAAAGTTTTCATCATTTCTTCGAGAGACATACCTGATGATTGTGGCTTTTGCTGATATTGTCCCTGTGGATGAAAATTTCCTTGTTGTTGAAAATTCCCTTGAGGCTTGTTGGAGACGAAACCCGGAGGTTTGTTATTTCCATAGCTCAAGTTCGGGTGGTCCCTCCAGCCAGGATTGTAAGTGTTCGAGTACGGATTGTATTGTTGTTTTTGAAATGGGAAGCCTCCAGCAGCGTTCACTTGTTCTCTGTTTTCCTCTTGGAGCACTGGGCACGCATCCGTTGCATGTCCGAAGTTAGCACATATCCCGCATGCTTTGACTTGTTGTGCACTTCCTACAGTAAGTTTTTTAACGAGATTTGTTAGTTCAAACAGTTGACTTTCTATATTGGAACTACTTACCTCGTTCACGCGGCGAACTTGCATGTCTCGGGTTGGGTTAAATTGCTGAGTGTTTTCAGCCATGTTGGAAATCAAAGCCCGAGCCTGTTCTGGTGTTTTGTCCATTAAGGCACCTCCACTTGCGGCATCTATCATACTTCTATCCATTGGTAGCAGTCCTTCGTAGAAATATTGCACCAGTAGTTGTTCGCTGATTTGATGATGGGGGCAGCTCGAGATGAGCTTCTTGAAGCGCTCCCAATATTCATACAGCGATTCACCATTGTTTTGACGAACATGCAAATTTCCTTCCGGATTGTTCCAGCCCGAGAAGCAGGGAAATATTTTTCCAAAAATAGCCTCTTCATGTCATCCCAGGTGGTGACTGATCCGGATGGTAAACAGTATAGCCAATCAGTAGCGGCATCCTTTAACGAGAATGGAAAGGCCCTCATTTTAATTTGTTCCTCGGTAATACCAGTGGGTCTCATACTGTCACAAACCACGTGGAATTCCTTGAGATGCCTGTAAGGGTCTTCACCAGCATATCCTCGAAAAGTTGGCAACAAGTGAATGAGTCCAGATTTTAGTTCAAAAGTTTTTCCCTCCTCCACTGTTGGAAAAGTGATACAGAGTGGCTGTTGAGCGACATCTGGAGTGGCCAATTGTTTAAGTGTCATGTTGTTGAGGTTATGAGCTGCCATTTGTTCTAGTGCTTCCCTTCTTCGCTGTCGAAAAGTTCGCTCGATTTCTGGATCAAATAAACAATATTCAGGATTAGTGGATCGAGTTTTATGCATATAAATAAATAAATAAATAAAATTTTCGGAATTTAAAATTTTTTTTTTATTAAACCGAAAATAAAAGTAAATAAATAAAAATGCAGAAAATAAAATTCTAATTGATTAAACAGAAAATTGGTTAACCGTTCCCCGACAACGGCGCCAAAAACTTGATGCGTGTCGTAATGCACCAAAATAATAATTAAATTCCTTGTTCACTATTACTAAGAATATAGCAGTGGAAGCAAAGGTCGATCCCACGAGGAACGGGAACTAACTTAGTGTTATGTCAATTAGAATCGTAAAGGGGGGTTTTGAGTTGAAAATTGCAATTAATCTAAATAATCAAATAAAGATGTAAAATAGCTGGAATAAAAATCAAATAATAAAGAATCCTAGTTCTCAGGTTCGGTTGTGTCCTATCATAATATTGTCATTCCCCAAGCAACGCATGTACTATTTCCTTTGTTTTATTTATCACCAGGAATAATCAAAAAGCTCTAATTAATCCAATTCTTCCTTAATAATAATCAATTAGAATTAGTTCTCCAATCAATTTAGAGTGAATGAACAACCTAGAATAAGCTCCCTAGATTTAATTCATTAATTATGTGGAAACAAGAAGAATTAGGTGAACTAAATTATCAATTACATATGCTCGAATTGATTAATCTAGATTGGATTTTCATATGGAAATATAAAATTACCAATTGCTACTATGATTTGGATAACAAGACAAATACGAATCCAATTACCCAAATTAGCAAACATCAACACAATAATTAAAAGACAAGGCCTTAATCAATTAATAAATTGTCTTGACGAAATTGATGTTCATGAGAAATCCAATAAATAAAATATAAAAACAAGAACTACGTTACGAGTTTGAGGAATGAATAATAGAATAATATGAACACAACGTCCCCCTTGAACTAGGTTGAGAAGATTAGCCACGCATTGCCATGAAGAATTCCCCAAAAATATTGTCTCGATTCACCTTGATTTTGCCCGGAATTTCTTCTCTTCAAACTTTGATATTGGTGGCTCTCAAAAATAATTCTCCTCCTCTTTTTCTTGTCATGAACTTCCCTATTTATAACCTCAATTTTCGTGCCCTAGCTTTGGCCTCAAGAAATCCCAAATTATGGAAAGAATTGAAATAAGGAAATTCTTGACTTGAAGATTTACGGCCGTAATTTTCCATTTACGGCCGTAATTGAGTTTCTGCGTATTTTCCAAAGTTGACATTACGGCCGTGACATATCCATTTACGGCCGTGACATATCAATTTACGGCCGTAACTAAGTCTCTGCTGATTTCTTTCTTTTAGATGGTTACGGCCGTAACTTTACCTTTACGACCGTAACTAAGTCTCTGCTTAATTTCACTTTGCTTCACGACGCTTTCACGGCCGTAACCTTATTTTCTTACTGCCGTATCTTTATTTGCATGAAAGTCCCCAGACTTCAGTTTTGAGTGCATTTTGATCCTTTTTTCTTCTTTTCTCTTCTTTTATGATCCTATGCAATATAAAACATAAAATGCATTAATAATACTTAGATAGAATCACATTATTGCTTATTTAAGGATATAAGTGCATCAAATAAACGTTAATATAACACTTATCACTCCTCAATTACGGCCGTGAAGAATACATTTACGGCCGTAAAGCCTTCTCTGGTCTAAAACTGTTTTATGAGTTACGACCGTAACTTTCAGACTTACGGCCGTAAGCCTGGTTCTGTTGAAATTTTGCCTTTTTCCTCGATAGTTGATTACGGCCGTGATTATATGCGTTACGGCCGTGAAGGATCTCCATTACGGCCTTAATGACCTTTTTGCACAAATAATTTTGATCCCTTGATTTGGCCTGATCCGTCCCTCTTCTCGGCTCGACCGAACTTACTCCGTTTTGCACGTAGATCATTGTCATATTGCCGATGGCTCGACTTTGCCCTTCGATGCCTGGTCCAGATCATATCATACTCCCTCTCTTGAAAAGGATTCGACCTCGAATCCAATTTTGGTCGGCTTTTCAAACTTCTTCTGCTTTTCTGGGCTCGATGATCACGTTTATGCCTCGTGCTTGCTTTCAACATTTTGGACTGCCCATTTTCTCCTTCAACTTTCTCGGCCTTTTGGGTTGTTCATTTGTGCCAACAAGTTTCTTTCCTGTTTTAAGCTCATGGTTTGACTTCGGTACCTGTAAAATAGATTTTAAAGAACTGGGGAGGGGTGTGTTAGCGTGAGTAAGTGCAAATAGACTCATTTTTGTGGTAGACTCTCTTTTCTTTTGCTTTTTGCACTCAGTCTCTCCTTTTTCTGAGGTTTGTACCACAACCTTATTTTCTTTATTTTTCACTCCCTCTCCTTTTTCTGAGGTCGTGGCCTCAACTCTCTTTTCTTCAATTTCCACTCCCTCTCCTTTTTCTGAGGTCGTGGCCTCAACTCTCTTATTTGTCCCCTCAAACTCACTTTTCACCTTCAATTGATATTTCAGGGCTTCACTTGGAGATAGTGGCATTAGAGTAAATTTTTTCCCCCCTTTTACCCAGTCGTATCTATTCGTATACCCATCATGTAGCACAGCCCTTTCATGTTGCCAAGGTCTCCCCAACAGTATGTGACTAATTTGCATTGGCACCACGTCACAAACTACCTCATCCGAATACCCACCAAAAGAAAATGCCACTAATGTCTGTCTCTTCACCTTAACTTCCCCCGACTCAGTCAACCATTATAATTTATAAGGTGTTGGATGTTTCATTAAAGGTATGCCTAATTTTTCCACCAACATTGTACTAACTACATTAGTACAACTTCCCCCGTCAATCACCAAGCTACAAACTTTTTCATCCACTAAGCATCTAATGCGAAAATTATTATCCCTTTGCCCATCCAAAGTTTCCAAAACATTCGCCTTACGCTTAACGCTAAGAGCATGCCTATCAATAATTGACTTATCCACCACAACACTTTTCGCCCCTTCACTATCACACCTAACATTTTTACGTGGACAATCAAGTGCAATGTGACCCCGTTCCAAGCATTTAAAGCACTTAATGTTTTTATCCTTAAGAGGCTTGGAATCAAAATTATTTTTACCTTTGGTTGTCGGTTCCTCCCTCCTTTTGTGAACATGATCACTACTCTCCCGTTTTGATGTCTCTTTTCGCTTTAATGTCCTTTCATCACCCCCATCTCCACCTCTAGAATTGGCTTCACGCCCCTTATGCCTCCTAGCCCTAGAATCCGCCTGATATTGCTCCTTTTCCCATTGAGCAAGTTCTACTTCCCTTCTATCTATCATAGCCATCAATCTCTCAAGTTTTACCTTCATGGCCTCCATCTGTTTAAAATTCTTGTGGTCACCTGTTGATGGAGATTTTTCCCTGCGAGACATGATTAGTTTTCAAAGACAAACAAAAATTCCTCTCGTGTTTATTTTCACTCGTGTATCACACTCAATCCCTTCAAATTTCACCTAAGAACAAACCAAGGATCAACAATCAAAGAATTTATGGAAGATACGAAAAGTTAAAAAAAAAAATTAGGAAATTCTCAGAATATTCGAATTTTTTTTTTAATCTGCCAGAAAATTTGACTACGAGTATGGCAGAAAAAACGGAATTGGATTTGGACGAGAAACGAACAAGAAAAATACTTTTGAATTTTTGGGACTGACTCTTATGGATCAAATTGGAAAAAATTTATAACTGGCACGAAGAACACGAAGAACAAGAAAATTAAGAAAAACAAGAAAATGTCAAGAATACCAAGAACTGAATCTAGATCTAAGCTCTGATACCAGATGATGTGATCCCGGGAGGGGGTCACAACGAACACGCTGAATTAAACGAAACAAAGATAGGAAAGATCCAGATTCAGCCAAGCAACACAAGAACACAATAATTAAAATACCGGAAAAGATAAAAATTGACGATAGGACTTGGACCCAACAATCACGACGCAATAAATTGACGATGCAGATTGAAGAACCGAGGTTTTCGAAACACCACAAGGACTTGTCAATTCCTTGATAAGATTCTAATTGGAAACGCCACAAATATTCTCGCGAATATTTGATAAGTTCAATGTCACAAATATTTTCACAATATTTGATAAGTTGGATTTGTTCTCGAAGAACGCAAAAGGGACTCCTCAACCTTTCAATTGGAGAAAACTCTCTCAACTTTATTAATCTCAAAACTCAAACTAAACTGTTTTTTTACAATGAATGGAAAGGAATATAAATAAGCAAAATAACCTAGCCTCTAATTTACTCGAAATAGAATTCTAATTAGACTAAAATTCTAAAATAGGAAAATAACTTTAAATTATAAAGGAAACAAAATAATTGAAATTCCCGCAAAATCTGGCCCACTCCTCAGTTACGGCCGTGAAGAATACATTTACGGCCGTAAAGCCTTCTCTGGTCTAAAACTGTTTTATGAGTTACGACCGTAACTTTCAGACTTATGGCCGTAAGCCTGGTTCTCCTGAAATTCTGCCTTTTCCCTCGATAGTTGGTTACGGCCGTGATTATATGCGTTACGGCCGTGAAGGATCTCCATTACGGCCGTAATGACCTTTTTGCACAAATAATTTTGATCCCTTGATTTGGCCTGATCCGTCCCTCTTCTCGGCTCGACCCCAACATGGAACTTACTCCGTTTTGCACGTAGATCATTGTCATATTGCCGATGGCTCGACTTTGCCCTTCGATGTCTGGTCCGGATCATATCATACTCCCTCTCTTGAAAAGGATTCGACCTCGAATCCAATTTTGGTCGAATTTTCAAACTCCTTCTGCTTTTCTGGGCTCGATGATCACGTTTATGCCTCGTGCTTGCTTTCAACATTTTGGACTGCCCATTTTTCTCCTTCAACTTTCTCGGCCTTTTGGGTTGTTCATTTGTGCCAACAAGTTTCTTTCCTGTTTTAAGCTCACTGCAGGCCACGACTTGCAGTGGCCTGGGTCATTGCAAGCCAAGTTTAGGTGACTACAGGCCACGACGTGCAGTGGCCTAGGTCATTGTAGGTCATATAATTAGAATTATTTTTACTGCAAATAATAATAATAATAACTTTGGGCGTCGGTTCTAATATAGAACAGACGCTTAAAACTAACTTTGGGCGTCGGTTCTAAATTTAGAACCGACGTCCAAAGTTGATTTTTTTTAAGCGTTGGTTTCTACAACCGACGCTTAAAGTTGATCTTTATGCGTCGGTTTACAACCGACGCCTAAAGTCAAGACTTTAGGCGTCTGAGTCATAGGCTTCGCCGCTACAACCGACGCGTATTCCGTTTTTCAACCGACGCGTTTTCCAGTTTCTGTACTAGTGAGTTTAAATCTATAATCATTACTTGAAAATGCTCCTTTTGTGAATCATATCACATTCAATATCATCATCAATATGCATCAAAAGCATTTTATCACATATCAGACTTGCACATAATGAAACATGTAAAGGGTGTATCGAATACTCACGATTTTGATGATTATGTAATATCTATCAACCTAAAATTCATAAAATAACTTCATATCATGAACATAACTAAAAATAGAGGCGTTGTGTACACCATGTTCATCATTCTTCGTTTGACGTCGACACCAAATCACCAGGTATCGACACCAAGTGTAGTTTCAAAAATTGGATTTTTATTTCTTTGATTCTGTTGATCCCTAATTAATATATTTTGATAATCACTTTTGAGAAACAAGTTTGGGGGATCAAAAGAATGATTTAAAACAGATTTAAACATGATTTTGGCAAGAATTCTAAAATTGATGTATAAAAAGAGATAGAGCTTTTGATGCTGATTACCTGGAGTGATGTTTTATAACTTCAAAAACTCAGGTATTTAAAAGGAAGAAAGGGTGTAGGGAAGCAAGGGATCACGGTTGTATTGAATTAGAACCTTACTTCATTCTTAAGCTTACTAATTACCAAGCATGAGGTGTCTACCATGTAGCTGGAGCTGGAGCTGGAGCATGGCCATGCAAGCATGAGGTGGAAAGAAGGTATAAGTTGAGTAATAGAAGCTATAAAAGCAGCGCTGGCAGTCCAAGAGTCCAACCTATGCTGCTATTTTGGCTTTTTCCCATTTTTGAGTAGTTTAGTTCGAATTTGGTTTTGAAGTAGAAAACGACATCCAAATTAAGAGTTTTTGGTGTCATTTCAAAGTACTCATACAGTACTTCCATATAAAATTTTCTTCCCTGAATTTGGATAATCGAGGAAGAAGTTATGATGCACCAAAGTCGGCCCTTCGAAACTGCCGTTTAGAGTCGTTCTGTTGCACAGCCAACTTTGAAAAACTACTGGGAACGGTACGCTAATCAAAATGATGAACGGATTTCAGATTCTCGAAGTTCACTTCGAGTACTTATTCGTACATATAAGATATACATTTATCCAAGGCCAGAAGAGGTCAAACGAATTTCCTAAAGATAGGCGTTAAACCACCATTTTTTATTTCTAACATAGGTTTCGTTTTCCTTTCCTAATTTCCTATAAATATAAATAAAAATCCTAAAATATATTTATCATGTAATAATGAGTAAAGAAGGACGTCATAATTTTTTGGAGCATTACAAGGACAGTGAGAGAAAATGTTAGGGTAATTTATCATTACAGGTTTCTCTGATCCAACTTCTTGAAATTGAATGAGAATTCCGATTTACGAAAAAGTTTGAATTCCAACATTAGGATCCCCTATAGCCCATGTCTTCGGGAAGATGTAAATCGCGAGATGTACCTTAAGATAACAGAGTTAAGAGCTTACTGTTTAACTACGCTTGTAATGAACATCATCCATATATTTGATATGATTCGAACTCCCACCCTACAACTGCGTGTTGGAATTGAAGAGGGACAAACAGTGATTTGATGGCACTATCAAGTGATTAAAGGAAAGCATCTGGTTAATTTTTGCAGGGTAAATTATCGATTTCATTTTTTCCTCTTTTATTGTATTAGGGTTTGTATCAATTGCACTTCGATTTTGTGAATTTAAAGCGCTGATTACCATTATTTGTTGTCACTCGTTATTTGTAGTCATTCATTGGTATTGGGCACCAGAGCTACTTCTCTGTGACAATTATAGTTCCTCTATTGACGTGTGGTCTGCCGGTTGCATTGTTTCCAAACATCTTGGTCAGGAACCCTTTTTTTCAGGTATAGTGTCTTAACCATCTTAAACTGATTATCAGCATCCTTGCTAGCCAGAGGGAAAATTCTCGAGTTTATTGATAACCCAAAAGGCAGGAAAGTACATTAAGTCACTACCTTACTCCCTCAAAACCCTCTTTTCATGCCTTTATCTGAATGCCCATCCTTTGGCGCTCGATCTGTTACAGAATATGCTCGTATTCCACCCTGCAGAGGATAAGTGTAACATGAGCACGTCAACACTCATAAATGTCTCGCCTTTACGGTCCAAGACGTGACCATCCGGTTAATGTACTATTCAATCTTGACATACACGAGGATCTAAGCGAAGATTTGATTCGAGATATGATGTGGATGGTAATTCTTCGTTACCATCCAGAAGCTGTTGTAGCCAATATGGGGGTAAACATGTAATATTTAGTTTCTCCATTGCTCATGAAGAACTTTGTGTTTATCTTTGCTCGTCTTTTGATTTATTTCAATAATCTTGGAAAAAAAATACATTAGCAATTTGAGCTGTTAATGCACTTTGAGTTGAATTTTTGTCAAAAGTTTTAGACTTATCAAACATGTGAAATATAACTAATTATTCAAATTATTAAAAATTTATTTGAACAGTAAATGTTAATTTAAATAATAAAATGTCAATTTATATATTTAAATAATAAATTATCATAGGTTTGAATAATTTTTATGAGTTATATGTATTTCTCCCTTGCGATGCACGAGAATTGATATTCATCAATAACGATTTAGATAAGTATTTGTAAAATTTTAATGCTTACACATAATTTTTCCTTATACAAAATGCATAAAAAATAATATTATATTAAAATAATTATTAAAATTTTACAATCAATAAAACTGCTTCAAATTATAATAGCTTCTTTGAATAAAAAAAATGCAATTTATATATTTAAATAATAAATTATTATTATTTTTTCCAACTTTTTTTACAAAAATAAAAATAAAAATGAAGTTGTTATTCGCAAAAAAAAAAATGATATTGTTTTTATTGAAAATAATAGATATTTGTACACGATTTGGAGTTGCATCGTTTTTAAAAAATAAATGATATTAAATGCTTATCAATTAACAACAATAAATGTAAGTACTTTTTTAATACAAATTTTGGGGGAAAAACATTCCTCTATGGTATCATCGAAAATTACCTAATTATTATTACTTTCAATTCTATTATTTTTGAATACATATACAAAAAATCCAAATTCCAGCATGCGTATAGATTTGAACTCGGGTGTTCTATCTGATAAGGGAGCGACTCGGGCTAACCTACCTTGACTTTACTTTCAATTATTAATTATCATTCACTTTTTTTTTTTTCACAGAATTCGAAATTTAGTTAAACAGACAATTGTTAAATATTAAAATTAATCTTTCTTAATAATTTCAATTTCATTTCTCATTGCACTAAACACGTCATCCATTATAGTAATGTAATTAATTATTTTCAAATTAATTACATAATAATCCTTCACTATGCAAAATGGGTTTCCATAATACATTTGAAGTTTATATCTATGACATAGTAATTGATTTTAGTTTCAATAAATTATTAATTATCATCAGTACATTTTACGTTGATGCAAGTAAGTTTTAATTCAAATAATAAAAAAAATGAATAGCCACCGTTTTCTAAAAAAATTATCATTTAAAAAAAAAAAAAAAGGAGGTGTAAACAAACTTATTTGTCACTTATATTTTAGTTGAACAAAAATAAAAAATATTAAAGTTTAATAAAATATTAATCTAATTAATGCACGAAAAAAATTAAGTCATCTTTGTTTTTCAAAATTAATGCACAGCTTTTCAAATGTATTAATTTCTTTTATTGTTTATAAAACAATTAATGATGAATATAAATACATTCTAATTTAGGTTTAGAAATTATAAATATATGGCATAAATGTATTCAGCAATTTTTGGAAAGTGTTTTAGGCGGGAAAATATAAAATGAAGGCTGTTCTGCTTAAATATATACTCCCTACGTCCCACAAAAATAGACTTGTATACTATTTTCGTCCGTCCCACAAAGATAGACCACTTACTATAATGAGCATGTATTTAATTTTTCATTTCCTCAAATACCCCTAATTAATGTACCATGATAGTTAATTTCAATGTCAATTTAATGGAATGTAGTTTAAATGAATTAATGAGTCTTTGAAATTAACATAAGGGTATATTTAGAAAAGTATAAATAAATTTATTATTTCAACTATTTTAACTACTATTTCTTAATCTGTGTGAAAATGAAAACGGCCTATCTTTGTGGGACGGAGAGAGTAGTGTATAGATTGTTAACTTCATTGAAAATGCAAATTTACATGATTTACGTATTTTCCTTTAGTATTTAACATTTTTTTTTCCAACTTTCATTCAAAAATTATAAACGTGTATTTATTCTCAACCTAGCAAATATTTATAAATATTAACCAATAAAATTATACTTTTATTTACAAAGTAAAGAAAATTAATAATTACGAAAAATCTTCAATTATCATGATACAACAATTGGACAATGTGGGAGATTAAGAAATTATATCGAAAACCTTATACCATGTAATCTTTACACAATTATTAAAATTAAGAATGATTAAAAATACTAGCATCCATTCGGTAACTTTGTCTATAAATTTATTTACATGCAACACATTTTTCACCCGCTTTTTAACAATATGCATTTTTTGAAACCATTTTCAAACACACATTTTATCTCAAAAATAACAATATTTTTATTTATAGACAAAAATAAAACATTTGAACGGAGGTTTTAATTTATTAAATAGTTATTAATAATATATATTTTAAAAAATATGATTTCTTATTTAAAGGATAATAAATATTATTTACACGGATTTTATTTTATTCAATTTTTATTTTAGTTTTTTTTTTCCAAAAATTGTAAATGCATTTTGGAGAGAAAAATGACATTTAATGCTTTTCTCTCCTCACTTTTACCTTTATATATGTATAGATAGATTGATTTTTATTTTATTTTTTTTCCAAAAATTGTAAATACATTTTGGAGGAAAAATGACATTTAATGCTTCTCTCTCCTCACTTTTACCTTTATATATGTATAGATCGATAGATGGATGTATAGATATAGATATAGATAGATGGATAGATGTAGATAGATTTGAAATACAATTACACTATTCCAACTTCTCTACTTCAACCCACTAATACTAAATCTTACACAAAATGTACGCTATTAATTATTTTCCTTATTTTTTATTTAAAAAAATACAATTTCATTACATTTAATTATTTCGATGATTAAATACAAAAAACGTATTTATATTTTAATGCAAGTGCTTGTTGCGTCCGTTTATCAAACTTTAATGTGTTATATTTTATTGTAAAAATTTTCTACTTGCTACTAATTTATTAAAAATATGATCATTAACTACGATTGAATAAAAAAATAAATAACTACAATTTACTTAACTAGAAAAATTTATGGACAATTTTACATAACTTTTTTTTTTTTAACAAACTAAACAAAAGTATAAGAAACAAAATGGAAAGGAAAAAAATGAAATAGGGACAAAAAAGCTGCGTCGAAGGAGCTCTCAATCCTTGGAAATTTTTATGATTAAGTGCCTTCAATCAAGAACCTTTTATTAGGGGTGGACGTGATTTGGTTTGCTTCTGGTTCCAAAATTGGTTATTTTAAAGATATGGAATCAAACTGGAACTAAACCGCTCGGTTCTTGTTTGGTTTGGTTTTGTTTGATTTGGTTTGGTTCTGGAATCATTACTTGAGTTTTAAAATAATAAATGCAAATTAAAACTTGTTTATATCTGCTTCTTTATTAAAATTCATCTACATCATTACTAAATAGAAAATGAAATTTTTAGTTAATAAAACAAAAGTTTAGAAAAAGTAACACGTTATTCTAAATCAAAGAAGAAGAAACCCGTCTGAAGGAGACTCGCCGACTCATCAAAACTTAGAGAATTGAACATAAAAGTCGTTTAGACTTATAGTTACAGATTACGATAAAGTTCTGACTCCGCCCATTCTACCATGACGCGGTATGAGTTAGGAATGAATTTTCAACTTGAGTTTGGGTTAACTTCGGAAAATTGATGAATTGAGCTGAGGTTTATATATACATAAATTTTAAAAAATAAACATCAACGCCATCAAGGAGTACAACGATTGCTGTGTTATAGGAGTGCAAGTAAAACGGTATGAATATGTGTCTATAATTGAAAAGAAGAGAAATGAATTAGAATTAGAATTTAGATTTATGATTTAAAATCTTTGTCTGAGGTTAAATGTATGGTAAATAACATTTTTGTACATTTCACATTTATAATTTCAGATTTGAATTTTTTGGTGAGATGAATATTCGCTGATTTGTAAAAAAAAAAAATATTATTATATATAAAAAAATTGAGTTTGGTCTCTGGTTCAAGTTCTAGAAATAGAACCAAAACCAAATGGTTCTTGATTCTAAAAATCAAACCATTATTTTTTCGATGTAGAACTGAACCAAACCGCTTGATTTGGTTTAGTTCGATTATTTTGTCCACCCCTACCTTTTATTGTAAAATGCTTGAATCATTCGACTAGATGGAGTTTAACTATAGCGTTTACTTGTCCCCTTGACTCATTCTTACTATATGTTTTCTTTTCTATGGTTTATTTGAATTAGGAATTTTTTGACATCAGATACGAAAAATAATTATTTTGAATTGGGAGGCCTAATTTAAATTTCGGCATAGGTATATAGCATCGGATACCAGCAACATTAGAAATCCTGAATGATTGTTTGAGACATTACTGTTTGGAAAACTTGTTTAAAAACAAGTTTTTTACAATATAATTCTTCAAATCATTTTTTAACCAAACATATTTTTTCTCTCCATTTTTTAACTACATATTTTACCTCGAAAATATAAAAAAACATGTTTTTAAACAAATTTTTTTAACAAACAGAGGCTTACCAGATACAATTGAGTAAGAGCATCCACAATGGGATGTGCAAAGTGGATGTCCAAGGGATGAGAGAGAAAAAGATAGATATATTATTTTAAATGTAAGGTTTGAAGTAGAATGTGAGAAAAAATAGAGAAAAAGAGAGGGAAAAGTGGAAAAGAAAAGAGAGATAGATAGATACAATTTTAAATAAATTAATAAACAAAAGTAGTGGAAAGTGTGAAGTAGAATGTGTGATTATGGAAAGTGTGAAGTGGAAATGTGAGAAAAAGTGGAAGAGAGAGGGAAAAAAGAGATATTATGGTGGAACCCACAATTTTTTTGGTGTCTCTCTCATGCATTTGATAGCCAAACTGTGTGTGAGCATTGTGGATGTTCATGTTTCTCCCGCTTTTTTTTCAAAAAGTACTAAAAATTGTCTGAAGATAAATAGATATTTTTGTCAATGCTTCAAGGAGTTCATTTTAGGGGGCCAGTCATGTTCTATGTCTTCTTAATTAATTTATATATATACACAAAATTTGAACATAAATATCTTAGAGTGTGTTTGATTAAACATTGTTTTTCATGGAAAATGCAATTTCCACTCAAAATCTCCATGTTTCAATCTAACAAACTTTTATTTTTCACGGAATTTGAATTCCACCAACTCACTATTTGACCATATTTTACTTGAATTCAAGGAATTGGAATTCCTTGGGAGTATGAGAATTGGAATTCTACCTCATTTTCCACCCTCAAACCAAACATAGTTTTATGGCATTTCAGTTATCTAATAGACAATTTGACGCGATCCCACTTGGGAATCTCGAAGAAAACGTGGAATAACAAAAACAATAACCTAGGAAAGATCTAAATTCAGCCCAAACACAAGAACCAAGAAATCAAGAACAAATAATGGAAAAGAAAAGATAGATTGACGATAAAACCTTGACCCAATATTCACGACGCAAGAAACGATGCGAAATAAAGAGCCAAGATTGGTGAACTCTACAAGGGACGTTAACTCCTTGATAAGTTCTGGTTAGAATGCCACAAAGACTCAAGAATCTTTGATAAGTTCAATTGTTCATGAAGAACAAGAAAAGGGAAAAATCACCCTTCACGAGAAAATCTCTTAACAGCATAAGTCAATCATTTGTCATCACTACTACTAGCCCCCGCATCCTGTAATCTAGGAATCCCCTTAAATTCATCATTCGAACTAATCTCACCATTATCACGCAAAATCATCACCCTCTTATTTGGACACTGGGATGCTATATGACCTGAACCCAAACACTTATAACACTTAATATTTCTATCCATAGTAGGTTGAGAATCAGAAATATTTTTACCTTTTGCTGTAGGTTCCTCCTTTCCTTTCGAGACATGTTCATCATTTTGATCCCTCCTTGATTGTGATGTAGGATAAGACCCCGGTGAGTGTCTTGCTGTCCCCTTTCACCTTAGTTTCCTTTTCACCTTCATTGCCATATGCACCATGTCCTCTAGTTCCAAATAATGTTGCAGCTAAATGATATTGACAATATCTCTGTTCAACCCACTTAAAAACCTAGCCATTGTAGCTTCCCGATCCTCCACCACATTGGCCCGAATCATTGCCAGCTCCATATCCTTATGATAATCCTCTACACTTCTCGACCCCTGAGTCAGACCCTGCAGCCTCTGATAAATATCCCTATAATAATGAGTTGGCACAAATCGCTTCCTCATTATAGCCTTTAATTCACCCCAAGTCTCTACCGGCCCCTCGATGTTCCTCCTCCTACCGGTCACCAGTTGATCCCACCAAATATTTGCATAATCAGTGAATTCAATCACTGCTAATTTCACCTTCTTCTTTTCAAAATAATTATGACAATCAAAAATCCGTTCAACTTTTGTTTCCCAATCAAGGTACGCCTCGGGATTACCCCTACCTTGGAACGAAGGTATTTTTATTTTAATGTTTTCAAGGTCTCCATCCTCAACATCTCTACGTCCACGATGCCCCTAACATTACAATGTTCCCTATCATACCTCCTTCCATACCCTTCTCATCTATCCCTCCTTCGCACACTTGATAACGAAGATACACTACCACTCTCACTACCCATACTCTCATCACATTCTACACCCCATTTCTCCATCTGAGCCATCAACCTCTCAAATTGTACCCGCATTGTTGCAATCTCATCATTACCTAGTTCATCTTTCCTATTCACAAGCCTGAATTGTTTTTTATCACCCATAGAAGATGATGATTCTGACCCCTCTTTGTAAGACATTTTCTTGAATTACTAGAAAATTTGACTACGACTATGGTAGAAAAAAGGGAATTGGATTTGGATGAGAAACAAACTCGAAAAACACTTTCGAAATTTTCGGAATGATTTTTTATGGATCAAAACCAAGGAAAACTTGACTGGCACGAAGAATAAGAAGAAACAAGAAAACAAGAAAAGTAAAAAATACCAAAAACTGAATCTAGATCCAAGCTCTGATACCAACAACTCGATCCCACTCGGGAATCTCGAATAAAACGCGGAATAACAAAAACAATAACCTAGGAAAGATCTAAATTCAACCCAAACACAAGAACCAAGAAATCAATAACATATAATGGAAAAGAAAAGATAGATTGAGAATAAAACCTTGACCCAATATTCACGACACAAGAAACGAGGGGGAATAAAGAACCAAGATTGGTGAACGCCACAAGGGATGTCAACTCCTTGATAAGTTCTAGTTGAAACGGAACAAAGACTCAAAAATCTTTGATAAGTTCAATTGTTCATGAAGAACAAGAAAAGGGAAAAATTACCCTTTACGAGAAAATCTCTCAATAATTCAATTCAATCTCCAAGCTGTGTTTACAATAATAGAAACTTGTTAATATAATGTCAAAACACGCCTAAACCTAGCCCTAGTCGCTAAAGAACTCAAAAATACAAAAAATAATAAAGAAAATAGATAAAATTAAAAAAAGCAAAAATCTGGTTTCAGGTGAATTGCACGATCGCGTGGTTGAAATCCGCGTGATCGCGTGGTTTATCACTGTAGCTTCTGCCTTATTTTTGACGTCATCACGTGATCGCTTCTCCTGTGGCCTGCCCGATTGCGTGGCGGCTCCGGCCGTATCAATTTTCGCCCCTTTGAAACAATTCAATTCTTGACTCGTGCTCAACACAAAATTTGTTCATTTTCCCTTGTAGTTTATTTTTGCATTGCCCATAACTTGGTTTCTCCTTTGATCTCCTACCTCTAATCATATTATAATTAGCTGTATATCTGAATTGTTGTGGATTCGATGGTTACTCAAACATATGAGTGTTTCCTTTACTGACAGCTCTTCCCTCCATTGTGACAATACTAGTACTATACAGATAGCCTATAATGATGTCTTTCATGAGCACACAAAGCACATTAAGATATATTGTCATTTCATTCGTCATCATCTTAGGTAAGGTACTGATGCAAACCCTCTTGTTATATTGACCAAGAATTCCCACAACTATTCGAAATCTTTCCAAGAAAGCTAAAGTGGTAAATAAAGCGATAAAACACCTTAAACCAAGTTTAAATCTAACCCAATATTCATTGGTTAAAGAACCAAGCACAATGGGTATCAACTAAACAAATTTAAAGGTGGCAGAAATCAATAACAAACACAAGAATAACAATACTCTAGAATTAGTTGAAGACATTCCAAGAAGATTACAAGATAAAAGGGTTTACCTCACCCATGGGGGACTCTCTCAAGAGCAATACATTGAACATCCAAGTTATTGAGGGTTTGAAGAATGAAAGTGTATTTATCACAAAATAGGGACTAAAAGAGAAATTATGAAGAAAAACCCCCATTTTTCTGAAACAGTGTGTTTCGGTCGATCGAACCGGTTGATCAAAATATTTTCGATCGATCACATGGTCAACCAAAATGGCACTTTCGGTCGACCAATCCTCAGCTGAACGCGGCTGAGGCTGTACCCCAAAATCTGTGCAGAGTTTCGGTCGACCGAAATGATTTTTGGTCGACTGAAATTGGCTGAGTCCAAGTTCTTCTTTTTTTTTGCTCCAACTTGATTCTTGACTTCTTTTCTTGACTTATTCACATTTTTTTTGCCTCGAATCTTGAACCTTCTTGAATTGGATCTCGTCATGGGTTCCACAGGCACAAGCATCGAGGTTTGAATTTGTCAATTCTTATCATCCCCTCCCTCTCGAAAAGGATTCGACCTCGAATCTTGTTTGAATGCACTGTCATGAGACTCCTTGAACTTTGATCTTGCAACATTGTGGATCACATGTTCGTGCAATGATGTTAGACCTTCGTGATTCTCATCATCTCCTCCATCTCGAAAGAGATTCAACCACAAATCGACACCTACAATAAAAATAGAAAATTCAGATACAATAAATGTAACTGAAATTTCATACTTACCGTGCAAAATCAATTTGTAGGCGTTGCCAAGAGCTTGAAATGTGTCAATACCGTAGAGTAGCAATTTGGATTTTATTTGATCAGGAACCCGTCCTTTCCTCGAAAGGAACAACATCCAACCATCAGGGTCAAATACAACTCGCATTCGATCTTGGTTCGTATTGGAAGTACATTTTTCAATATGCATCCCAAGTCGATGCTCACCCTGCTCTCTCAGGGGCTCAACCAAATTTATCATTTTATGCCCACCTAAACTAACAGTTCCATCAATAAACAGTACATCAAGCTCAAAAGAGTTAGTAGGCTAGGGCCATAAGCAACATCAAGTGGAGAAAGTTTGCGAATAGGATGAGCAATTAAATTGCAAGCAAATTTAACAACCACGAAATTAACATCAATTTCATGCCAATGCACCACTCCCCAAAAGAAAAGTTTCATCATGTTGATAGCAATGTTGGTTTCATGAAATGTAACAAAATGTAAAATTTTAATACCCCTAACAACATTCACAAAATTAGAATCATTTTCTTTCTTTGTTCCAAGTAAACTCACTATAAAGTTCATATAATTAGTAATTCAAGGTTTACTTATGATGGAAAAATATGTATGGAATTCTTGGGGCATAAACTTGAGTTTAGCCATTTTGCAAGTTCGGAATTTACTACAAGTGCAAACATGTTCAACACCAATCTTTAAATTAGACCAATAAAATTGATCACATAATACCCCTTAAGACCCCGTTGATTTTAAATCGCCTAATCAAACAACCGTCATGTGCCTCTCCCACTAGCAATTCGCGCATGACACATTTAAAAAGAAACAATCCAATTTTCCAAAATAAATAATTATCATGACCATAAAATCCATCAAGATATTGCTCACAACATGATTCATAAATGTTTAACAAATTTGGAATATCAACATACATGCCCTTAACATGTTCAAAACAAAATGAGGGAGCATCAAGAAATGTTAGAAGGGAAGTCCTTTTATCATCAAGACATCCCAATAAATTTCTCCCATGGACTCCCCTAACTAGCAATTCCTTTATAGGGCAAATAGGCACATCAAGCATATTTTCACAAAATAGGAATTCATCATGCCCATGAAATTTACTATATGCAACATTTTCACTAGTCAAAAATACACTTGTCAAATCCACTTCAACATTATACAACCCTCTAATGTATTCAAAACATAATAACATTGCATTCAAAGAATTGTTAGGAGCATACCTCCTAGATGTTGCATTGGTTATTTTATTTTATTTACCTCGGTTGCATTTGTTGTTGTAGGAAAATATTTCATTGAATTTCTTCCACAAGACATGACTTTGAAGTTCTTTGTTGCCTTGATAAGTTGGCCTCACGATCTCCTGTAACAAAGAAGTAACCAAGTTAGGGAGGGAAGTGTTAGAGTATTCAAGAGTAAGGAACATTTTGGTGTGATCTCTGCTCTCAATTTTCTTGGTGGTATTCATCACTTCCTCACATTTTTCTGAGGTAGAAACCTCAACTCTCGGTTCTTATGTTACCTCTCCTTTTTCTGGAGTCGTTGCTCCAACCCTCATTGCCTCTCCTTTTTCTAGGGACGTGGCCCCAACTCTCATGCTCTCATTTTTCTCTCATTTTTGTTTTCTTCAATTTTTTCAATTGAATTTTCTTTTTCTTTTTCTTTCTCCTTTTTCTTTTCTTCTTCTTTTTCTTTTTCTCCTTTTATTCCTCAAATTCCTTCTTGAACTTCATTTGGTCTTTGCATACATCTTCTGGGCTCAAAGACAGGATCACAACCTTTTTCCATTCATTTTGAAGCTATACCGATTCCTCCCCATATCATGATTCACATTTCTCTCGCATTGCCAAGGTCTCCCCAAAATTATGTGAGTAGTGTGTATATGAACTACATCAAATACCACTTGATCACTATAGGTTCCAATGTTGAAAGTAAGAAGAACTCGTTCACTCACTATCACTTCCCCATCGTCACCCAACCCTTGCAATACATAAGAATTAGGATGCCTCATAACCGGTAACCCCAATTTTTCAACTCTCCTAGCACTCACCAAATTAGTGCCAATCTCTCCATCTATCATGAGACTACATGGTTTATCACTCACTAGACACCTAGTGTAGAAATTATCCTCCCCATGTTCCTCCATCTCATTAGTATGGGCCAAAGATTGTGGTGGCCCAGCATTCATTTCCTTCACTACTTATCCACTTTTACTCATCCCATGGAGTGATGAATTTTGCATTATCAAATTATCAATATTTTCATCAACTCATTTCTCCTATCATCTAACCATTCTCTTCTTTTCTATTCATACTCCCATTTTGTTCACCATCCCCATCATTTCTCAAAATATCCCCACATTTACCCCTAACTTCTTTCCAATTCTTCCTTCCCATTCTCCCATCATCCACCAAAACATCTCCACATTTATTCATCATTCTTCTATGATCCCTTCCCTCTCCTCCATTACTAGTTGATGTACTCTCCCCTTTTGTTGCTAACCTTTCTAACCCTCCCTCAATCTCCTCCATTTTCCTAGCCATGGTGATTGAAAAAGTTTGCAAAAATTTCTTCAAGTATTGAGTTTGAGTATTGGAATTTGACATGGTGTGCAAGTGTGAAAGTGTTCTTACAAGAATATTTTTTCACTCGTGTTCCACTCAATTTAGACTTTTACCCTCTAATAAGCTCACCACTCTTGCCTTTTTCCACTCAAAATCTCATTTCTCAAGTTGTCCAATGAGGGTAATCAACTAAACCACAAAGTATAATTCTTGTGGAGTCAAAGAAATCACAAACAAAGAAGAAGGAATTTATAACAAGTAGACACAATAGCAAGTGAAATTTATGTGCTTGCTATACTCAAAAGGAACAATTGTTATGTGGGATAAGATGCTAGGAACACAATTTCAACAATGAGATTGAATAACCACAAGTAATAGATAAGGCATAGATATAGAGCAATAAGTACAAAGAGTGTAATTTTCAATGAGGCAATTTATCAAATACTTTGTACTCAATCTTGAAGTGGCCTTGAATGTGGATATTGTGGATAGATGACAACTCCCCCCAACAACTCAAATTTGACAAGGAAGGAATGAAAAATAATTACCCAATGTATGGAGCAAGTGATATATGGGATAAAATGTTAACAACGCAATTTCTACAATGGAAATGGACACCCACAAATAATTAACAAGTCATGGGTATTGAATAATAAGGCATTAATGGAGTATTTTTCTTTGGGACAATTTATCAAACACTTGGTAGGCACACTTATGAACACATAGAATCGCAATTGTATGACTAATGAAATTCCCCAATAAGTTCAATAATCAAAATGCCCAATATGTGGAGTTCAACAAATGCTCAAGAACATGAAATTTTTCCCAATTTTTTTTTTTAAATTTTCGTTTTTTTTGTTTATTAATAACAAGAACAAAAACAAGAAGAAAGTAAAGATAGGTTTACCAAATTAGAGCCAAACACTGATACCAAATGATGAGGACCCTCTTGGTATATGGACCAAGAATTTCTACAACTATTCGAAATCTTCCCAAGAAAGCTAAAGTAGTAAATAAAGCAATAAAACACCTTAAACCAAGTTTAAATCTAACCCAAAATTCATTGGTTAAAGAACCAAGCCCAATGGGTATCAACTAAACAAATTTCAAGGTGACAGAAATCAATAACAAACACAAGAATAACAATACTCTAGAATTAGTTGAAGATATTCCAAGAAGATTACAAGATAAAAGGATTTACCTCACCCATGGGGGACTCTCTCAAGAGCAATACATTGAACATCCAATTTATTGAGGGTTTGAAGAATGAAAGTGTATTTATTATAAAATAGGGACTAAAAGAGAAATTCTGAAGAAAAACCCCATTTTTCTGAAACAGGGTGTTTCGGTCGATCACATGGTCGACCGAAATGGCACTTTCGGTCGATCAATCCTCAGCCGAACGTGACTGAGGTTGTACCACAAAATCTCTGCAGAGTTTCGATCGAACGGAATGATTTTCGATCGAACGAAATTGACTGAGTCCAATTTCTTCTTATTTTTGGCTCCAACTTGATTCTTGGCTTCTTTTCTTGACTTATTCACATTGTTTAGCCTCGAATCTTAAACCTCCTTGGCATCGGATCTCGTCATGGGTCCCACGGGCACACGCATCGAGGTTTGACTTTCTCAGTTCTCATCAGGTACTCTTCAGCTGTGTCATGTTTCTTCTGATGATCAGCTTGATTACATGTTTACCAAGGCCCATCCCCCTGGACGTCATCATGATTTGGTTGCAAACTTAAGCTGACATCTTCGCTCCCATCTTCAGTTTGAGGGAGGGTGTTATAATATATTATACCATCTATTTTATATATTCTGTATATTATATTTATAGTATAGCGAATATCCTGTAATCTATATATATGGTAGCTACCCCCATTCTCCTCTTATAAAAAGGGACGGACCTTTATATAGTTACATACAGTTCAATAAACTAGTCTACTATTCTCTCTTGTTCTTTATTCGTAAAAAGCAAGATCATTCTTCTACTTTAGGAATTACAGATGAGTCTGAACTTGCTGGATAATTTGAAAAGAGGTTATTACAAATAAACTCGATTCCCTTAAGTATGGGTTCCATGAAGTCCTTTGAACAAGTGAGAGTTGGGTGCATACTACGGTTAGTATTTGTTATCAGGTTTACTTACCTCAAGAAGTTGGAGATAAAATCATTGAGTATTACATTGAATCATCCACTTGAAGTCTTAAAAATGATGGAAGAACGCCAAATAATCGAATAAAATGATAGGCTTGAACACGTGATTAAACGTTGTCCTAAAAGTACATTTGCCTCCTCTCAATCGAGATGATAAAGGATTAGATAGAAAATGTTTTAGCGGATTAATCAAGTCTACAAACCAAATATTCTTAAGCACAAAGAATACATGGAAGAGGAACAAAGAACAATTGAAAAATGAGTATGAATATTGGTGGAAATGATCTCTATAAATAAATTGATGTTTTTCTCATATTTTTCATATGAATTCCAACACCCCATTTTGTGGTTCACAAATCTTTTCACTAAAGAGTATCAATGGTTGATGAAAAGGTGCCAAAAAGAAATCTCAAAATTTCTGCCAACGGTCGGATTTTCTCACCATGCAATCGCATGGTTATAAGACCAAGCATTCACATGACGGTCAATTTCTTAAACAAATTAAAAATCCGCCTTACCAATCGATCACCTGACCATGAACCAAGAGATCGCTTGGTTCATATTATTGTCCGGATCTTGCACTTTTTCATCTCATACTTTAATTTACTCATTTATCAAATATTTGAACAACCATTTGGAATTAATAAATTTCCAATAATCCCCCACTTGTTCAAATATTTTCATCAACTCATTTTATAACCGTGTTATGCATAAAATAAGGTATCTTTCGATTTGAACATTACCTTAGTGTAAACATCACAAAGTATTATCGAAATCCCGGGTAGCAGTAGCTTTGAACCTGTTATTCCATGTGACAATACCGACAACATCACACACACACCACTCTAGTCTTTTATTCCACACAATTTTTAGCTTTAGCGCATTAATGGTCTTGTGCTCATTTGATTTGTGAACTTTTCAAAAAGTAACTCCAAACTTTCCTTGAAGCGGCACCACTTCTAACTTTATATAGGTGAAGTTCTTCCAGTATCTTTATTACATTTAGAGATACTTGTAATTCTGAACTTCATTAAGAGTTTTAAAACTCAACCCTCAAATAGTAACAATCAAAACTTTTGATTTAGAATGAGGTATTGCTTGATAAAGTGTTGAAACTATATTGAATGACTTGTTATTACCCTTTGAACCCGTGAATTACTCATTTTGTAATCACATGTAGGATTGCCGTCATTGACGGATATTTATAAAGGAGTTTCACACCCATCCTACTCTATTATGTTCTTACGATTTTACATAAGATATAAAGTCAAGTCTTAACTTAACTTTTTCACAAGTTATTGCGGTGGGTGTCAAATCTAACAAATAATAATATTTTCCTGCTTTCATAAAAATAAATTGTAATGATGGTGAACAAAGTCGAATACACATGGATTGTTTAGATTTAATTCTTCAAGAAAATTAAAAAAATAAATTTAAAAAAGGGGGGGGGTTTGAATTTCGAATGTGAAATTAAATTGTAAATAAACAATTGCGGAATTAAAGTGATGAAAATATTAAATTAAATAAATATCCAGCACAAGGTATAATCTTAGAATTGATTCATAGATGCAAAAATAAAATCTTTTACTCATTTCCTAAATTGGTTATGCAGGTCATTGATACGATCTAACAACATATATCTCCTTAAGATCTCGATAATCAAGAGACGCTCGTTGATTATTTCTCTAATCAATAAACAACCCTAGATACGATATTAGAATTTAATTTACCAATAACATTAATCTCTAGAGAGACAACAAATTCTAACCAACAAATTCACACGTGTGATTCATTTAAGTTAGATTATGTATCTCCATAACATAAATCGAAAATCAATCTATAATCAACTATGTTATTTGGCACATGTATTAGAAAACCTAAACAATTATGGATTTAGATTCTTAATTGACTAAATATCATTTTGACAATTAAAACAACGTGCACTTTGTATTAATAAATCAAAACAACTTCAATGCAAACAAAAGATATATAAATATGAAAGAGATGATAGAACAGTGAAATTAATTAGTTCTCACAATTCTTGAAGAATCAAAACTTCGATTATCCTCGTGCTGGAATAATAAATTAGCTACTCATAAACATTGTGAGCTAACGCTTCTGCAAATGGGATATTTATGTGCAGTTTCTTGAATTGGAGGCACATTGATGTTTTCTCAGTCTTTGTGGGTATGAAATTGGAGGCACATAAGCTTTGACTTTCGGTCTAACTCGAACTTCTTCTTCAACCTTTTCTTCAACTTCAGGAGTTGACCCCTGTTCTTTTTCTCTTTTCTGCTCTTCCACCACATTTTTCTTTTGGCTCTTCTGCTTTTCATATTCCTCTACAGTCACTTCAGATAGCTGAACCCCACTCCTTGTTGTTATTGCATTAACATGCTCCCGAGGGTTTGTTTCAGTATTACTGGGTAACTGTCCTGGCTGTCTTATTGAACTGCTAGCTGCCAGCTCTCCCATTTGTCTCTTCAAATTCTTAATCTCAGCTGCTTGGTTCATAATCTTACCATTCTGACTCTTGACCAGCTAGATTAACATCTCCATGTTTGCTGCCATGGTTTTATGAGATTGTTGCTGCTGCTGTTGTTGAAAACCAAGCGGATGCTGAATATTCTGATTATTAGACCAGGAGAAGTTGGGATGGTTCTTCCATTCTGAGTTGTAGGTTTGTGAATAAGGACCACCATGTTGCCTATTGCCCACGAAATTGACTTGTTCTGGATTTGATTAACTCTGTTGCATGGGACAGAAATTAACAGTGTGATTTTCAAAACAAAAATCATATAGCGCTTTTTGAACTGAATTCACTGGCTGCACACCCATGCTGTCTATCTTCTTTGTCAACGCATCCAGCTTAGCAGTTAATGCTGTAATTTCACTAACTGCAGCAATTCCTCCAGATTTTGGTGTAGATCTATCTGAGTACCACTGGTAACTGTTCGCAGCCATCTTCTCAAAGATCTCAGATACTTCTTCATATGTCATATCCATTACTGATCCTCCAGCTGCTGAGTCTGCATGCTTCTTGTTTTCATTTGTCAGCCCATTGTAGAATGTTTGAATTAGGATCCAATTAGCTATTCCATGAGTAGGACATTGTCGAACCAGCTCGTTGAATCTCTCCCAAGCCTCAAAAATTGACTCCCCTGGCTGTTGATTGAATGAAAGAATTTCACGCCTTAGCTTTGACATCCGGCCAGGTGGAAAGAACTTATCAACAAATTTTTGACTCATTACTTCCCAAGTGGTAATTGTGTGGAGGGGTAGTGTGTAAAACCATACCTTTGCCTTGTCTGCCAATGAGAATGAAAATAGTTTCAGCTTCAGGGCATCACCCGGAACTCCGTTCATGTGCTGCATGTCACATAGTTCTTGGAAAGTCCGTAAGTGTGCATGTGGATCTTCAGACGGTAGCCCGTGGAATACGGCAGAATTTTGGATCAAAGAGATCAAAGAAGTCTTGATCTCAAAGTTATTAGCAGGGATAGCAGGCAGCACTATGCAAGTTCCAATGTTCCCCACAGGAGGAACCATGTAGTCTCTCAAAACACGCCTTCCATGATTTTGTTGCTGTCCATTCACAACTGCTGGTATATTTTGTTGATTTCCCTAATCATCCTGAATTATGTCATCTGTCATGGCTAAGTCTGTTTGTTGATTCGCTTCCAACTGTTGTCTACGCCTCTGTCGAAATGTGCGTTCAATTTTTGTATCTAAAGGAAGCAAATCAAATGACTTAGTCCTTCTTAACATAAATTAAAAACAAAAATTGAAAATTAATATAAAAATAAAAATAAGCAAAATAAAGTTCAAAGTAAAATAAGAACTAATGGGTATCGATATTAATTAACAGTCCCCAGCAACGGCGTCAAAAACTTGTTCACTGATATCTCGCGATGCGAAATACCCCCGCAAGTGCATGGGTCGTGAGAAGTAATAAAGTGGACCTAGGAGTCCGGATTATCGTCCCACGAGTACTGCTATTAATTACCGAAATATTTTAGTTCTACACTTTATTTGAACGAACAAATGAATTTGAGGTTTTAAACTAAAACTAAAGAATTTAAAATTGGAGAATTGTTTTGTTTTCAAATACGTTTGTGAAGTAGTTGGGATTTACGATTTCACCTAACCAATTAAATTAACTCCAATTCTAGTTTTATTTCCTAAATATGCATTCGGTCGAATTCACTAATTTAAATTGAAGTTCCTCTCTCGAGTTTAAAGCAACTCTACCTAAATAAGTCAACCATGTATTTCTACAGCGGGTCTGAGTATTCCTTATCTAGATGCATTACATTCAAGAATTCACACACGACCGCAATAATTACAAGAGTATATCTCTATCTCTCGTTCAATTATCGGATTTATTACCTAGATCTATGTTATTAACTCACCTCTCGGATTATGGAAATAACACATAAAATCATGAATAAGTGGCCAGTTCATTCACGCATTAAACGCAATAATAAATCAACATAGACATTAAAGCGTTAAAATAAGGAATATGGAATTAAAATAATTAACTAGGCTATATCGTTCATCCCAACATCAAATTTAGCTACACATCATATTTAAATAGCAAAAACAAAATATAATGACGTTCATTGAAAATATCAACGAAGAATGGAAAGATTGCACCAATTATCAATTCTTCAAGTATCTTCAATTCACGCCCCTTTGCGATGCTTGAATCTCCAAGAATTTGAATTAAAATCTCTATTGTGACTCATTCTATGGAGAGGCAAAGGTCTAGATCTCGTGCCTCTTATGTTGTATATATAGGTTTTGGAGAAACCTAGGTCAAGAAAAAGAGACTTCTGTTGAAAATTGCGAGAAAAAGCCCACAGTCGGCCCAGTTGGATAACTGAGCGATCGCGTGGCTTCAACCCTAGCGATCGCGTGCTTGACCCTAAAACTCTCGGGTTATATTTTCGCACCATCTCGCGATCGCGTAGCACGTATCCAGCGATCGCGACTTCCATCTTTTCTCGGCTGTGTAAGTTGGTCCCTGACTTTTAATTGCACCTTCAGTCCTCAACTTCCAATGTTGCAATTTAGTCCCCAAACTTTATCTTCTTCTTGATTTGCCCATTTAAGCTCTTAATTCATTCAATTAGGTCCTCCAACCTCTGATTCGTTCATTTTGGCACATTGCATCTTTCCGGTTGACGTTACAAACTCCTCACTTGTCCAATTTAGCTCCAATTAGCAATCCAATTATGCGTTTTTCCCATTGATTTCATCATTCTTCATCTTTTCGGATATTTTCTGAAAAGTAAACGATAAACACAAATTAAATAGCAAATATTCCTAAACGACAATAATTACACCTAATTTAGACATACAAATAAGTGTATAAAATAACACTTATCACATTGTTAATAAAAAACTAAAAAGAAAGAAAAATAAACTAAGGTTAAAGCCAAACTCAATGAATAATGAATAATGTGGCTGCCTTCATGTCCTGAAAAAGAAAGTCCCCCATTGTAGTCATGCCCTTTTGTCTTTTCTAGGGTATTAGATTAATCACGGGCCAAAGAAAAATGGGTTGCTGGACTTTTCTTTTCAATAACGTAGTGCCGCGGGAATTGTCTCCTTTTTTTTTTTTTTAATCCACCCGAAATCTGCCCTTCCAATTGTCTCTTGTCACTAATTCAAATTCGGTTACTGGGCTCTTAATTTCAGCCTCCCAAGATGTGTCTAGCCCATTAATTTTTTTGAGGTTGCTGTCTTTCAAAAACAATAGGACGTGCCCACGCCTTATGCAAAATACTTTTCTGATTGTGTTCTTTTTGAGTTCCAAACTTCTTTTAATTTATTATGATATTGAATTCAATTTGATCCAACCCCTTCATCTAATCCATAAAACGTAAAATATGATTAATATCCACAATTTAAGCATTTAAAATCAATGAGGTAAGAGAAAATATCACAAATTAAGTAACAATTACGCGCTCTATCATATTGAATCACTATTTGATTCAATTTTATATGTTTATGTCTAGACTTCTTTTGTATATATATGTGATCACTTCACAATTATTTGACAACACTTGTCAAATATTTCGTAATATTTTGTAGTCTATTTTGTGCACTTTATAGACTTCAAAATAATATTACTTTAAACTTTATTTTAAAGTTTAATTGTACTACCCCCACACTTATAGGGTAGACTCAAAATTATTCTTTCACTCAATGAAAGAATCTAACGTTATATTACAATTTATTTACTCGATAAAAGAAATTATTTTCGCAATTCTTTCACTCAGTTGAAAGAAATAGAATCTTAATTCCATGAACAAATTTTGTTCTAACAATAGTTTAATTGTCTCATCAACTAGTACAATAAGTATTTTACAATATTTGTTTGAGTGTTACCCCCACACTTTGGGATAAATTTTCAAATTTCTCAACTTCATTTAAGTGGGCGACTCTCCTTGTAAACATTAATGTTCAACAATAATTCATATTCACTTCTATGTTTCATATTATTACTCTCCATTAGTAATAATGCTTTTCACATATGATATCAATATCAATTGGATAGACTCATTCTATCATATCATCTTGCACACTTTCTCAAATTATATAATAATTAAAATTGATTATGCACAATAGTATGAAATAAGATGATAACAAATTCGAATAAAAAATTCATAAAATGTATTAAATTTATGTATAATAAATTAGCCTCTATTTGTTCAAATTTCTCAAATAATCAAATAAGACATTTGTATCTTTATTTAATTAAAGGCACATTGACAATAAATACTTCACATAAGTATCTACAAAGGATTCACATATTTTAAGAGAAAAAAATACTTTATTATCGCATGATAAACATTTATCATTTACCTAATATCCATGCCATATAATTATCTCATATACCAAATACATTTAGTATGCAATAATTTAGCATTTATATTATGAATAAGCGTAACATATATTTATTCCTCATAGAGTTCAAGCATGTGAGATTTACATGACTTAATACTTATATCATGCTATTAATTAATATAAGAGTAACATACTCATCATAATGTAATTTTAAGATATTGAATGATTGATAACCTTGCTAAGGTTAAAATCTCATGCATACATGAAACTTCAGTTTCATAGATTTAAAACTTGAAAATCACATACTTCATAATTTTCCACTAACTAAGGGTCCGTTCGGTTTCTTTTAATTTACCAAATTAATTGGCTAAAAGAAAAAAAAGACAACAAATTTAATTTACACAATTTCTTAAATCACTTTTTAACCATCCATATTTTCTCTCTCTAATTACACAATTTATCAAACCAATTTTTAACCCAACATCTTACCTAGAAAACACAAATAAATCAACACAAAATTTAATTTGGCACAATTTTCTACCTAACAGGGCCTAAGTAATAATATATTGATTTATGCAATAATCAAGATAGATTTTCACATAATCAATGCACACATTGTCACCAACAATATTAAAACTAATATTTTAAATAAAATTAATCTCAATCTTGCGCACACAAATTTTACATAATGCATTTATGGATTATATCTCAAAATAAAGTATAACAATATAGTATACTTTATTGCAAATTTATCATTTTATTAATTTATACCTCTCTTTTTGAAGTACAGATAATTTTGTTTATGTGATCCAACTTAATCACTTGTTTGCATTTTAATATCCTTTAAGCTTATCAAAGTTTATGCTAGGATATTTGATCATAATCACAATATAATTTCATAAATTTAAAAATTATAATTTGAATCTTTTGCTAAAATGTCACTCTACATTTTAGGCTAAATTCATCTTTTACGTATAATCTTTCAACTCAATTGAAAGAAACATAATAAAAGCTCAATTATTTTATTGATGTTTTTGTTACAAAAGATTATTGTCTCCACTATGAGCACAATATAATTTTCCTTTGTCACTATCATTATTCACACATATTTGGAATAAGCACAATTTGTAATTCTTTCACATCATTTGAAAGAAATAAATTTGTAATTCTTTCACTCATTGAAAGACTTTGTTTTTCGAGATACCAGCAAATTTGTTTTACAAAACAAATATCAATGTTAATCAATGATCGTGATAAAATCATATTTGTGATATCATCATCCAATTGTGTAAATATTTATCACTTTTCATATGACCATTGTAATAATCACAACAATGAGAATTCACATATTTTCAATAATTGTTATGCATCTCTATGCATTAATAAAAAATACTTCATATAAGTATTTTATTTCAAAAGAAATAAACACTCTAATGAATCTCAATATTAATCAATGATCATTCTTGAACATCATAATTCCTTAATTATTTAGGAAATTCTACTAATTGGGTAACATTGCTTTCACAAGCAACATATGGCACCTCCATAATTTGTTGTAGAATTATTTAATACAACAATACGTATCAAGATTTTCACTACCTCATTTAAGCCAAACAATGGGCATTTTTTTAACACAAGCTAGTGGTAGTCTCCAATTTACCATTGAAAATGGTTGCTTTAATATATCATGAAATAATTGAAGTAAACTATCGTATTTATTTTCTCTACAATATTTGATTATCATCAAATTAATATTGTGCATTTAATCATGATTTCATGCTTCAATATTTAAGAACTCTATTTGACATTATATAATAAAATGGATTCACGTGTTTATAAAATTCTTATGCCAATATCAAGAGTTCAACTGATTCATAAAGAGAGATACAGTTCCCATAAACCGAATCAATTGGTAATAAAATTATTGAAAGATCATATACTTTCAATTTTCCACTATCATGGAAAATTTCTTCATAATGAATAATCACATAGTTAAAATATCACAACTAGTTATTCATATAACCACATACAATAATAATCATGTACGGGGTTCAAACAAGAATCTGATAAAAAAAATGCTTAATCAATTTAAAGTATATAAGACAGACTTTATGGTATTTTGATGGTTTCAATTTGATTATCAGTATTTCAAGTTTCTTGAATTCAGATAAAAAGAAGATAAACGTTTGGAATCAATTTAAAATTGAAAGGACACAAATTATCTATCACGGTGCATTCTCTTCATGAACAGATACATCTTTTTGTAATTAAAATAAATGTAATGAAATATTAAACTCTTAATTCTTTCACTAATCACCGTCATCATGCCACAAACATGATTACATATATTATGGCACAGTACACGTTAATCAAGCATCTTTTCTTATGATTTCTCATGCATTCAAGAAGTCAAAAAATTTCTTAATTTCTTCTAAAGATACATGCAAAATATGCATGTTAATTATAACAAAAGATAAAGAAGCCTTCAAGAAACAATCACGCTACAAAAAATTTGTTTTATGATTTAATGAACACACACAATATCATGATTCAAGATCCTCAAAATCTTGACTCCATTAGCACAAATGTACTTTTAAATTGTTATCAAGTTTACTTACCTCGAGAGATTGGAGACGAAATTATTGAGTATCACATGAAGAATCATGAACCAATAACATTGAATCATCCACTTGAAGTCTTGAAAATGATGGAAGAACGACAAATAATAGAATAAAATGATAGGCTTGAACATGTGATTAAACGTTATCCTAAAAGTATACATTTGTCCACTCTCGATCAAGATGCTAAAGGGTTAAATAAAAAATACTTTAGCAGATTAATCAAGCTTACAAACCAAATATTCTTAAGCACAAAGAATACATGGAAGAGGAACAAAGAACAATTGAAAATGAATATGAATATTGGTGGAAATGATCTCTATAAAAAATTGATGTTTTTCTCATATTTTTCATATGAATTCTATATCTATTTATAGAGTTCCAAGACCCATTTCATGGTTCACACATCTTTTCAGAAAAGAGTACCAATAAGAAATTTGGAAATTTCTGTCAACGGTCGGATTTTTTTACCATGCGATTGCATCGTTATAAGACCAAGCGTTCGCATGTTGATCAATTTCTTAAAGAGATTAAAAATCGGCCTTACCAAGCGATCGCTTGGTTCATATTATTGTCCAGATCTTCAATATTTTCATCTCATACTTTGATTTACTCATTTACAAATATTTGAACAACTATTTGGAAATAATAAATTTTCAACACACTACAAGAAAAAAGGGCCTTTTGCAACATGCAAACGGCAACATTCGTTAATTGCATATTGCTAAAAGGAGTCTATCGCAACATTCACTTGTTGCATTTTGCCTTTGATTCATTTATTTGACTTTTAGCAACATTCAGCAAGTGAGTATTGCTAAAATTAAGCTTTTGCAACTTTCAGAAAATGTTGCCTTTAGTTCAGCCTTTAGCAACGTGCAATGAGCGTTGTGAAAGGCTAACCTTTGGCAACGCGCAGTGAACGTTGCTAAAGGTCTATTGCAACGTGCAATACTTCTTTTTTGCAATACGCAATGAACGTTGTCATATACTTTCCCTCTACGGCAATACTGCGATTTAAAACATGCACACGAACGCTGCAAAAATGTCTTTTACAACAATTTTTACGCGTTGTCTTCGGTTATTTTTGTTGTAGTGACAGCCTTTTATTTTTGTTTGTCTGACTTTAATGACTACGTCAATTGTGAGGAAAGTTTCCATATTTGAATATAAAGAGTACTTCCATATTAGTAGTTGCCTTGGGAAATTTTAGGCCCATTACCTGCATAGAAATCAGAAATACTATGAAGCAGAGACATCTTCAGGGGCGGACCCATTAAGGGTCCAGTGGGTGCAGCCGCACCCACTGGATCCGGCCCAAATTTTTTTGGCCCAAATTGAGCGCCCGTTTTTTTTTTTTCATACTGCTTCCTCGTTCCTTCCTCTCATTTCAGCAAAGCCAGAGCAGGGAGAGACCTTCACAAATTCACAATCACGGTGGCTTCACTCCTTCTCCTTCAGCACGGCAGCACGACAGGTCCGCAGCAAAGCCCAATACTCGCTCGCTCTCCTCCTGTTCTCTTTTCTCTCATCATCCTCTCAAGTCTCTGGACTCTGGTGGACAGTGTGGGAGTGGGAGTGGAGTGGAGTTGCATTTAAGGCTGGGTAATCCCTTACCTAACTTTATTTCAACTATTTTAGTACTTATTTCACCATTTCTGGAGTTTTATCGCGATTTTGAAGAATATGACACTGTTCATCATCGTGTAAGATCATCTCTACTGGGTTCGGATTTCTGCTTTGAGTGGGTTACTGGGTACTGGGCTTAGTCCTCACTACCCAGATTCGTCACTTTATTAGGTTATTCTACAGTTTGGTGTGGATTTCACGAAGTTTATGCTTCGGTGCATCTGGTTTTATCACTACTCAGCTACGGTTTGGGTTATTTCAATATTTCTTCGTGCTTTTCCTACCCAAAACCACTGGGCTCTCATTCATCTTCTTGGAGGTAGCTTATTCTGGGTTTTCATCACTTTCTGAGCATTTACACAACTTTCATTGTGCTGGGTTCCTGTTCATAAATGATCTTTTTCGGACTGCTTCATTGTACCCAGCAAGAATAGAGTTTTGGTTTTCCCTCTACCTACTTGCTGGGTTTTGTTCATACAGATCAGGTTAGTGTGGCTGTCCCTTGGCCTAGTCGGCCCTATTACCTGTGTGCCTGGTGGGCACTTGTTCTTGTTTGTGCTTGTTGGTTGTTTAATTGGCATGTTCATTGGCTTTGTTGCTGGATTGTGTTTTTGAATCTGGTTGTTTGTTTGGTGAATTCTGTTAGGATTTGTTCTTTTTGAGAATTGGAGGCCAACCAACCAAAGCTTATGGAAATCTTCATCAATGGAAATCTATCCGATCATAACTGGCTTACTTTTTTAAGTTGCGGTGTTGACATGAATGTGTGAACTCTATGTATCTACTTTATAATTTAAAGCTCAAATTTTAGCATATATATTTGTAACAGTACCCATTGGTTTATAGGCTCGTGACTTTAGGATTAACCCTTCCAGTTGTTAATGCTACAGTTGAAAGGGTATTTTCTGCTATGAATATTGTGAAAAATTGATTGCGCAATCGGATTGGAGACCAATGGATGAATGATAGCTTAGTGCTGTATGTTGAAAAAGATGTATTTAATAAAATTGATAATGAGACTATTATACGACGTTTTCAAAGTATGAAAAGTCGTAAGGAACAATTGTAAAAAATGTACTACATTTTGATTTTTGAATACTATCGTTGTCTTATTTGAAATTATTTTTTACATTATTCTGTTTCGCACCCACTGATCAAAAATCCTGGGTCCGCCACTGGACATCTTCATCTGTTTTTAAAAACACGCAGTCACGCACATGTTGTAAGTAATCATAGGGAGAACTGAAGGTTTTAAGTCTTTTTATTAATTATTATTATTATTATTTAAGAAGATTAAGATACAACAAGTTCCAAGAATTAAGGACGACGTACCTTCTGTTGATGAAGCAACCTCGAACCATCAAAGGCTGTTGGATAGGTTACTCGCTGCCCTCTTGTTCACACATTGATTTGAGTGGGATTAAATTAAATATGTGCATCATAGACATATCATGCATACTAGCACCTCTTTTTCCTCTGTCAATTTTGATGCCACTTTTGGAGTTTAACCATGTCGAAAAAGGGGATGCATTATATGGTAACAAGTTCTTTTACAAGTAATGTTGCACTGCTTATAATTATATATATAATGTACAGAGATATTTTTTATGGAGATTTGTGGAGTGGATTTCTATGTTTATATGTAAATAAATGGTTCTTAAATTTTTACGTGCTTCTGTCATACATTTCTACTATATGCTATTTTCTTATCTTTTCAATGTTTGTTGGGTGAATTTGTGAATAGTGACGCCAAATAATGAAAGTTTGTAAATCGGAGCCGAAATTTGAACAGAGTAACGGCAATGAAAATACAAACAATGAAGAAGAAGAAAAGAAGGACAAAGCCGAGGCAAGAGTTGAACGCTTTGTCCTTAAGTCGAATTTGCCCCGCAACAGTGCCTACGGATAACGGCAATCGACTCCCAAGATACAACGGCTTCACTTGTGTTTTAGCACTTCAAAACATAAGTACAACGAACCAAATATAGGCTTATGTATTCCAAATGATGCAATGAAGGAAAATCAAAATAAATGAAATGATTTTGATTTAGGAGACAAGTGAGGATGATAGGTGTTTTTGCATATCAAATTGTGAGGAATGGGACACCCAAAGGGTCCTATTTATAGACCATGAAAGGGTGTGGACGAAGTGGTTGAGGCCCAAACCATGCACCATTTCCAAATAATGCACCTTTATGAAAAGATGTCATTTGGCCGGACAACCGTGCGGTCGCACGGTCTTACTCAAAAATCCGAAAATAAAATTGACGTGTGGTCGCACGGTTTACGAACCATGCGGCCGCACGGTCAAATATTTAGACCTGATTTTCGTGATTTTCCGTAATTTCTCATTCATCCGATATTGGTTTTCGAAATGTCAAATATACCCTTCAATACATGCAGAGAAATCAAAATTCTCTTTCGGGGGCGTTGCCCCATCGACCCCCGCGACCTGACCGGCAGGTCGATCCCCGTTTGTGCCCCCCCAAGCGGCGAAGTGGCAAACAATTTTGCCTAAACGGATTGAGTCGAGCTTTTGAGTATTTGGCCGAAGTCGACACGAAGTCACTTTAATCGATTTTCAATTCTCGATTTATTAACCAATATCCAACAATATTGACATCAACAAATAGACCAATTCATCTCTATATTTCTTATATTTCTTTTGATCTTTTGATATTCTTATCTTGAAATTTTGTATGATATATTTTTTACGCAATTGTGTACATAATTACAGTTACAACACGTGCAGGCAACACTAGTAAAGAAAAAAAAAAGACTTTTACCAAATAGAAGATAAGCTTTGTTTCATTGCCATTATTGGCACAAAAAAAAATGGTTTTTAATAGTCATTGATAAGATATTATGTAGTTGAAAAAAAACGAGAAATTAGTTTTGGATTTATATAAAGAATATTTTATTTTTAAAACGTATGATCAAAATTGAGTATTGTAGTAAAATGAATTAAAAATAATGGTTATTAAACGGAAGCTTAATAACCTCCCTTGAGCTAATTGTGGCTCACCTCACCTAGATCACTTCGACCTAGATCGTTCCATCGATTTATTTTAAGTCTCTATTTTTTAACTCAATCATTAGAATTTATAAACTAAAATTTTTCAGACAATTTTCAAACTTACACATTTTCTCTATCCACTTTTAAACGACGCATTTTATCTCAAACTTAAATAAATCAATTTATAAATGTTAAACAACACATTTTATCTCAAACTTAAATAAATCAATTTATAAATGTTACGGTGTTGTTGAAAAACTTTTTTCCTTTATTTCATCCGGTCTTATCAAGAAAATCATTTTTTCAAAACTATTTTTCAACTATACATTCTCTAATAAAATAATTTCATGCAAAAAAATAAAAAAAATAAAAAAAATCCCCCACTTTTTAATTACACATTCTTCAAAAACTCATATTCATAAAAAAGAAATAAAAAATAAAAAAGGTCCGGAAGGACCGTGTCTTTTAAAAATGATGAAAAGTCAAGTATTTCAGATAGGTCGTTTATTCCTTTTTAGACAATTAATCGTTCAAGTCAATAAACGCGTTAGAAGCCAACTTTTGAAATTAAGGTAGAATTTATTTAATTTATGATATTAATAAAAACCCACCTTTTTGTTCAAGTCAATATATTTGTTCGAAACAATAAAAAAAAAATTAAAAAAAAATTAGAGGATGTCATATAATTTTTTATGACAAAAGTGTTCCAAATATCAAAATATGATCTTGAATTTCTCTGATTATTGTATTGATTGATTATTATAGTTAGATTGTTATTAAGAAACATATTTATCGGTTAATTAACTTAATTTTTAATGACATGTTAGACTAATTAATTTTTAAGTTGAATAAACATAGGCTATATAAGATATATAAATTAACAATTCATGCTAAATGTTTTAATCGATAATTAGGTCAAAGAAAGCATAAATTTCATATCCCATGTTGCAAATCCATCTACAGAGTTCCTCAAATTCTTTACAATGATGCTTGCTTCATGTTTGAGTTGATGAGGAACACGATAAATTTTAAATTATCGTTTTTAAGAGTAACTTAATATATTTGTAAAATATTACAAGGGAAAAAAAAAATGAAATACTGAAACGAAGATATTACACGAAGAAGAAGTTGGACCCCCGATCCATTTTCCCCTTGACTTTTTGTACTTTCTTCTTGTTATGTACCCGTACAGTCTTTTTCAATTAATTTTTACTCATTTCTTCGAAAGTTTACATTTTTTTGCCGGTCAAATAAGTAACGCGTGCGTGGAATTTTCAATATATATCAGCTACTATAGATCCAATCCAACTGGCCCCCGTTTTGTAATACTGTAGTGGTTTATAAATTAATTTATTTATGATTTTGAGGTAAAATATGTGATTAAAAAGTGAAGAAAAAAATATATGTTGTTGAAAACGATTTAAAAAATCGAGTGATTTCTAAATCAATTTATAAACCGTTTATCGATAAGAGGCTTCTTCCTAGTTTAGCCATAAATATGTTTATAATAATATTTTTTTTTCAAATCACATTTTAACAATATTCATTAGAGGTGGTATTAATCGATCGATCCCTCCGAAATCGCTCAAATCAACCCAACCCGATCGATTTGAGTTGATTTTTCATGAAAATTGAGTTGGGTTCTAATTTTTTTAAAAAAAATTTAGTCGAGTTGGGTTGGGTCGGGTTGTGGGTTGGGTGAAAAACCCGACCAGACCCAACCCGAACAAAAAATCTATTTTTTTTTAAAACTTAACTTATTTAAATATTAATTGAACATATTTTAATTTTATTAACAAATATTCAACTTATTGTTTTTGATGTTATTGTACGGTGCATAATTGATTTGAATTAATGATTGATTGATGGACCTTTTTTTTTTCTTTTTCAAGAATTTTGTCAATTGGGCCAAAACCCAACCCGACCCAATTCGACAAAAACTTGATTGGGCTGAATTGGGTAGGTTTAAACTCGTAGTTCGGTTGGATTGGATTGATTTTTTATCAATTCGATCATAGTTTGTTCGGATTGGGCAAAAAATCGACCCAACTCAACTCACGCCCACCTCTAATATCCATTACCTAAACTCACTTTCAACAATTTATTTTATATCAAAAATATTACTTTCTTTATTTATGAATAATAATTTTTTTAAAAAAAATATATATATATTAATTTGTTTAACCTCACCCTTGAAAACCTCACATTTGAGAAAAATTGCCAGACACACAAATAATAAAATAAACTAAAGACAGAAATTCTATAGAATCAGTGCGACCTCAACTGGAGATCCCGAGGAGTCCAGTTCCAATTCATAGCGACAATTCAATTTTTGGACTATTGGAAGTTTTTAGGGGTCGTCTTCTTCTAGGACGACCTTCCTTCTCAGAAACAGAGAAACAGAAAGCTGAACAAGAATTTAGAATGGAAAGCATACCGTGCTGGCAAGTAATTTTTCTAGGTGGAATAGCATCATGGATTGTGTTTTCTTCAATTCTCAATGTGACTCAGAAACTCAGATCTCTTACGCAGCCATGGGTCTCTCACTGTGTAATGTCTGGTACTTCCATTGTTCTCGAGATCCAGGTTTGTATTGTGGGCTTTGTTAATCTGAAGAATATACATCGAAAGATTGGGTTTTTATTGGGATTTTGGGATGATCTTGATTTAATTTTGTTGGGTCCAGCAGAAATACGAGCATAGATATTTGGATGCGTTATTTTCTGGGCTGTCCTGTGTAGTTTCTGTGCCTTTCTACACTGCCTTTCTTCCTTTGCTATTCTGGGTTTGTTCTCTATCACCCTCTACCTGATTTACATTTATTGAGGGAATTAATCATTAACGTTGTTTTTATTGGTTTTATATTTTATATTGTAGAGTGGGCATTGCAAATTGGCTAGGCAGATGACTCTCTTAATGGCCTTCTGTGATTATATGGGAAATTGTATAAAGGCACTCTCTTTTCCCTATTTTAATCATCACGTGTAAACTTGTATATTTCCTTGCATAATTCCGCATCAATTGATTTCAATCCTATTCTGCAATTTTGTTTGGACCGTGTTCTGTAGGATGTGGTATCAGCACCCAGACCAAGTTCACCACCTGTTAGGAGAGTAACAGCCACCAAAGACGAGGAAGATAATGCAATGGAATACGGATTACCTTCTTCACATACTCTTAATACTGTCTGCTTATCAGGGTATGGCGATTCTCTTGTATTTGATTCCTGAAGCTTTTTAGGCTTCTCGTTGAACTTTGATGTAACTAGCTACACAATTGTAAGGCATAAGAGATTCTGATGCACATTGGACGCGGCGGCTTTAAGTCATGCCTTCTCGAGTGTGTACACAAAATACTTATATGAAAACCACAAACTTATTCTCAATACATTACGAGGGTGTATATGAACTACTTGTACGATGACCATAAATGCAGAAATATGGTATGATTAAATTTTTCGTGTGCCTTTATGTTCCCATACATGGTCCTAAGTTTTAAAATACTATTATAATATTCTAGTTTCGCAAATTAGAAATTTAGAAACCAGAACCCGTATCTATCTATTAGGATATTCTTTACCTCACTCATTAGCTTTCCAGTGATTCATTTGAACTTAAAGCTTAAGCTTCTTTCCGGGCGACCAGGTACATGTTACAATACATCCTGTCATACACTGGAAGCGATGATGTCAGCACAAAATTAATGGGGATTGCCCTGGTTTGTTTGGTTGTTGGTCTTATTGGCGTGGGTAAGTTTCACCTCATTCCTTAGATTTTTTCACTCTTTGATTCTCTTTATAATTCATTCTTCCACCCATTTTGAAAATTTGTTATCTTGTAGGTAGGATTTACCTGGGGATGCACAGCTTGATTGACATTATTGGTGGTCTAGCTCTTGGATTGGGGATCCTGACATTGTGGCTTTCTGTTGACATGTACATAGATGATTTTGTAGTTTCGGGACAAAATGGTAAGGATGCTGAGCTGTGCAGCATTTCATGCTTGAGTCTCAAATGTAGCTGTCATTATCTTAATTAATTAATGTCACATCACTAGTGCTTGTGAATACTCAAGTAAAACAGCAGTGTTGCTTCCTTAATTGATAAAACCATAAGATTTTTTGAATTTAATCTTATAACATTAGTAATGTCTGATATTGGTGAAGTAATGATTTGTGATAAGGAAACAAGGTATTACCAAACTGGTAAATGCATAATTACCTATTGGATGAGCTTGACATGCTAAAGAGTAAAATGCGTAAATTTCAATTTTAAGCCGGTCAAAAAGCATTTCAATTTTAACTCAATAAAAACTTAGTATGTTTGGCATTGCTTAAATTTTAATTAAAGCTAATTAAAGATGGTCAAACATACTCTTTATTCACATTTTTCTTAGGACACATAACTACTACCTACATATCAGCCTTACATTCCATAGAATCAACAACTCATAAGCACACTACCAAACAGGCACTTATAATTTCTCTTAAATCTCTCTTAAAAGACCAACTCATTCTGCTAACAGTAATTGGCCAGTTCTTTTTATAACTGTTAGATGAAACTCGTAGTTGTTATCTCATCTAATTTGACTCACCTCTTCTGCTGACTGTCAAACGACATCACACTTCTTACATATGCATTTCCAAGTTGAACTTGCATAAGTGATGTATACTATTATCTCTCAGTTTATCTATGTTGGTATCTGCTTTACCTTCCAATGAATGTGTGTACTTATCTTTCTTCAAAAGAGTTTAATTTTTTTTTTCCAAGAGGCAACAATGGGAAGCGACCATGTTCAAGAATGTATTTATTTCTAACTGAAATACATATTATTTTTATGATTTTTAAGGGACTTTGCTTTCTGTTTTGCTAAACATAGCTAGTCTTAAGTCTGTAAAATCTTCCTTTGTTGTCAAACGGTATACATCTTGAATAATATTTTTATGCATTTATTACTGATTATTCAACCTTGCTTGGTTCCAGAACATCATAAATATGATCTGTCAAGCTGTCTAAGTTTGTCATATTAGCAAATGATAGCCTACTGAGTTGAATGTCCTCTGATTTCAGCATCAGAAAATGCATTTAAGAGCATTAAAGTACCAAAGTTTTGAAAATTTTGGATTTTAAACTTCATAACAATAGAAAATATAAGGTAAGGAGAGAATTACAATGCAATTCAGGCTTTTATTGCTGAACATGGTGATATGGTATAATTTAATGATGTCTGGAATGGTAGCTTTATTAGTTGGAGTCTGTTGTTTGGTATTTGGTGTACTTTGCCTTTATTGATTGTAATCTTTAAGCATTTTGATGTGCGTTTTATGCCTTCATATCCTTTTGTTTCAGTTGCGTCGTTCTGGGCTACGCTTAGCTTCTTGTTACTCTTTGCTTACCCTACGCCAGATCTTCCAACTCCAAGTTATGAGTATCACACAGCCTTCAATGGTGTTGCCTTGGGAATTGTAAGCATATTTTTGCAGTTCTTTATTTTGAACGTGTTTTCAATTTACAATTTAGTCGTTTGCGTTAGCAGGAATAATGTTGCCAGTGCAAGGAGAACTGATATGTACTTCGCCTGTTGTTTTGTTTCATGCATTAACATTGATTTTTTGTGCAAAATGGTGTGAAAAACGAATGGACATCCAGTTATGTCAACGTAAAACTTGCACTTTCTTTTCATTCTTTACGACTTTTAGATATGCGAGTTCCATGACTTGAAATAATTTTATCCAGGTAATTGGGATACAGCAAACATATCATCAGTTTCACCACGAAAATGTTGCGCGCATATTGACTGCTCAACTTGGGATTCATGCTTTTGTGGGTAGAATGCTTGTGGGAATCCCAACTATACTTGTTGTGAAGTTCTGTAGCAAGGCGCTCGCCAAATGGATTCTTCCCATTCTTGCTTACACTTTGGGAATCCCTGTAAGATCGACTAGCTACATACCAGCATTAAATGGTACGGGTAAAAGGTTGGATGTTAAGCAATCCAGTTATGTCCAAAAACTGTTATTTTTCTCGAAGCAGACCTCATTTGACGTTGATACTGGCATAAGGCTCCTTCAGTATGCTGGTCTTGCCTGGTCTGTTGTGGATCTCGTTCCTTCTTTATTTTCTCACCTAGGCCTGTGATGCTTGGCATGTATCTTTTTCACAAGGGAAATATTATTTTTCTTTGACAATTTTTTTGTCTTTTTCTTTTTGTTTTTCTGAGTGCGATGTGAAGGGTTTCTATGTTGGGCAGTATCAGAAAGAAAATATTGCTGCTATTTCTGTAGGTCTATTGTTTAGAATCATTTCCGAACTTTGATGTATAATATGTAAACTATAAATGAACATGATTAACTTCTGCAATTCTGTTTCTGTTAAGATAAATAAAAGCGAATGAGAAGTTCTTAAAAGAGAGATTGATTTCAGTTAATGATTTTTCTTCTGTTGTTTGGACATGAGGTGTAAAGTTTGAGGAAATTATTTGCATTTACTAGCTTTGGCATATATATGATAATAACATTGACTACATGGAGCCTAAGTTTTATCAAAGTTCAGTGTAGAAACAAGGAACTCAAGCGATTATGAATTAATGGATGTACATTCGAATGATATTACATAAGGGATGATGATTAATTTAGGAAGTCTTTTTTTTCTAAAAAAAATCTTACAGGAATTACAGCAGTTCGGAAGAGAAAAAAGGAAGCAGTTCATTTGCAGTTGGCTGAAGAAATTAAACACAATTCTTTCAGCAGAAGCCACATTAATTTCGCAAGCCGCATTTGACATGAATATATTCCATCAGTCTTTTTGTGTTGCTATTGTCAATTTGTTGCTTTTCTCAAAGCAGACCTTATTTGACATTGCTGCAAGCACAAGGCTCCTTCAGTATGCTGGTCTTGACTGGTCTACAGTGATCTCTCTATTCTCTCACCTGGGCCTGTGATAAAACGTGGTTTTTGTAGTTCTACTTTTAGAACAATTTCCAGATTTTGATGAATAATATGTGATTATAAATAAATTTAGTTAACATTGCAGTTCTGTTACTGTTGATATGGAAGTCTTGGCAGACGAACAAAGTTGTACTATTTTTTCGAGGAAGGAATTTACGTTCATTAGCTTTGCATTTGGTCATAATGTCGACTGAACTAATGAAGTTCCAAGACAACCATGCTGCCTAAGTTTAGTCAGAGCTCCATGTAGAACCCAGCTCGGAAACTCAAGCGATTATTATTCATCATAGACGTACATTGAAATGATAATACATTGGGGATAGATAGGCATAGGCAAGTGTTGTTTTTATCTAATCTTATTTTATAGGAAATTACAGTAGTTTGGAAGAAAAAAGAAAGAAGTTGGAGCTTTTACAGAAATTCGTTGAGCAGAAGCCATTAATTATAGTTTGGCTTGGCAATCATCTACCCTTTGTGACATGCCTCCTTAATCCTGGAATGTGGACATTAGAGATGTAATCTTGCCAATATATGTTCTCAACATCAAACCCAAACTCATCTCTTTCCTCCTTGGACATGTATCCCATCAGTCTTTTTGTGTTGCTATTATCGAACCTGGCAGTGGCAGTATTTTTATATACATATATACATATACATACATACATTATTGGTAAAATGATATATTAGGTAGGTAGGTATGGTGGTGAATTAAGGATCTTAATCGTACCTTCCACCATAGAAAGTGTATGGTTGATAAATATTAGCCAAGTATTTTGCTTGTTCCACTGATTTCCTGCAGATAGTTTGGAGCTTCTGGGACAAGTTCCCATCAAGATTGGTCAAAGTTCGATTAAGTGCATCTCTCCAAAGGTGAGATGAAAAATCTTCCATAGAGCTGAAAAGCTTCATTTCTGGAACACGAATTGGCATCCCTGTTGAGTCCATGAATGGGGAGGAGTTGAAGTGTTGGTAGAGCAATCTGGCCAGGTCTTTGAAAACTAATGGGTTCTCAACAGAAGAAGCAATTTGATAGATATTGCTCTCAGATTTTCCAGCTGCCCCGTGCTTTGCCATAGCTGCCAATGTCGCATTCACCACCATATCAGCTGGAACCTAAAGCAAGCCATTTGTACGTGTTCCATTGATACAAATAAATAAATAAATAAACGCACTCTTGGTGTTATAATTATTTGCTTCTTAGTAGAATTTACTTTCCTTCAAAGTGAGAGAGAGATGATGAGGTGAGGTGACTAAAGAAAAGATGACTGGTTTGATTTATGAAGTAGAGTGGAGCTACTTACTACATCAAGGACTCCATTGGGATCTACCAGAAATCCGGTAAGTTGCCCTTTTCCATAGTAGAGAATAACTGGATCCATCATCCTGGGAGGAAAGAGAGAGATTCTTCCAAGTATCATCAAACTTGGTCGTCTCATCTCAATTCAAATAACACTACAGTTATTAATTACCTGTTTCCTTCCATCCATCCAGGGAATGGCTCTTTGTACGTGCTCTCAATAACACTGGGTCTAATTATAACTACTGGTATGTCACCTCTTAAACTATCGATCATCATTTCTCCCATAGCCTTTGTAAATACATAGGTATCTTGCCACCCAAATTTGTTTGCTCTGATAAAAAGTCATCAGTGAAAATACAGTCACTTGGATTGATTTTAATGAGAAAGGATAGATAGCAAATTTGAATGCTTGTTACCTCTCTAAACCAAGTTCTTTCATTTTCTGGACGACTATGTTATCTTCCAAACCCTGTTTTGATTCCAAAACTAACTTGATTTCATCCTCAACTTGCAACATAGGAAGGGATCTTTGTTGGTTTTCTAAAACAAGACTCTCCATTGCTATACTATCTCCTAAGCAGAAAGGCTTCTCCATCACTCGCCCCTGTCGTTGTCCATTAACATATGCTGCATGCAATAAAACAAAACTTCTCCAATCAACAAGAATGTCATTTCTCAGACAAATCACGTCTCTATTTCTAAGTTATTTTGACAAGAATCATACTTGCATACATTTACTTGCCTGTGGATACTTGTAGGAAGATTTTAAGTTTCTTGCACTGTTTTGCAAAGTTCATGAGACGGGTAGGTCCACCAGTGTTTATATCAAGGGCAACATCATACCTGAAACTCAATTAGATCAATCTGAAATTACATATTTTCACATTTTTGTTTATGATTCTACATGTAATTGAAAGTTTTTAAGTAACCTTTCATCAAAAGTTGTATTGGCTGCTGAATTTATGATTATGTCAATCTCTTTTCCCATCATATCAGCTTCATCTCCATCAAATCCAAGATTAAATTCAGAGACATTTCCAACAACAGGGACCAACTTGCTCAACATTAATGATTGATAAGATTTTCCATAGTTTTCTTTCAGACGCTTGAAAAGCTCTGCATTGATGATCTATATATATAATACAATGGTATTATTAATAATCAATCAAATGAGCTCGAAATATTTAATCATAATTCGCCAAAGATAATATTCATACTTCATTTTTCACTCTCTCCATTGCAGCTTCATTGTTTTTTGCCTTGATCAAAACAAATATCTTACCAACATCAGGTGCTGTCCGTAGTATCTTCTCAATAAGAACTGGAATTTATTCGTCAAGAAACAAAAGACGAAACATAAATTAAGAACAACGATGTTAGCTGTTTATAAGCACGGCCGGAAGAAAAGACGAAGAAAGTTACTTGCCTTTTCCTAAGAAACCAGTTGCACCAGTAACCAGAAGAGATTTTCCTCTAAGAAACTTAACAATACCAATACCAATACCAATACCATCATCATGCCTGTCCACACCACCATAGGGTACCAAATCCTTGACTGCAATATCTGCTGTAGCCTGGTTATTCCCATTTGGGGTTGAAACTACATTGCCAGATTCTATTATGCCCCTTCCATGATCTGTGCTAATCAGCGTTGATTTTTCAATCAAAACAGAAGACATCCCACTTGATTTTATTGCATGAGGACCACCACCACCACCACCACCTTGGTGACAATACACTAGTTTCTGCTTATTCTTCAATGATTGCTTGTTTTTATCAGACGCTTTTGCAACCCATTTTGATGCTACAGAGATAGAATTCAGATACAAGGCATCCATTATTGTAGATGACGGGAACGAAAAGATAAATAAATGCAAAACAATCGAATGCTAAGAGGTGAAAAACTAGCTACTTTTCTTGATAGAAAGAATAAAAAAAGCAATTAAGAAACAAGTAGTTTGTTTAAGATTTGAGTTTGGTTTGAGTTAAGAGGCAGGAAAAGAGTGAAAGTGAGAATAAAAAGATTGTTGGTTGAGGTTTTTAAGGTTGTAGGAAATGAGAATAACAAAAAAGCTCTCTTTTTGCCACCCTGCACTCACTTACTTGCCAACGTCTAAATTGGCGAAACCCTTATCATCTTTCTTTAATTTATATCATTTTTTTATTGTTTAACAAAGACGACTTGTATTACTCATCACGCATGAAAGGCGCAATGAAACGAGAAATGGTGTTGAATGTTTACCACTTCTATCCATTTTTCATTTTAAATGGAAGTGGAGAAAAACTAGTTGAGATTTTACTAGTCGGACTCTCTCCTTGCCTTCCTTCTTCGTTTCTTCTTTAGTCTTTGATCATAAGGGTTATAACATTCCACTTGACCTGAATCGTATGCCTTAATTGTTCTCGCTCAGACATAGTTGGCAATTTAAATTATTAATGTAGGTATAAATTATCTTGCGAAAAGACTGAAATTCATATGTACACATAAATTTAATGTGTTACTCAAGGTGCATTATGCACACGAAAAGAATACGAAACCCAATTTTATATAGATAAAAACACAGAAAAAGAACATTTAAGTAAGCATATTTACTTTTAATTGCTCTTGAAGGAATGTAACTCTTAATATGTGGGTTAGAGAACAAATTAAGAAAAAACGTACATCAATAAGAGGATGAGGAAATTTGTGCAAATGTGCTCGGTGAAATTCTTGTTTGTTTCAAGATTTATTGTCAAGTATAATATCCTTAAAGAACATCAGCAAGCGTTTGTAGTCCAACGGTTAGGATAATTGCCTTCCAAGCAATAGACCCGGGTTCGACTCCCGGCAAACGCATTTTTACGTTTCTGCATATAATTTTGGTGGAAAAAGAAAAACAATCTAGGTTTCAGAATTCATTCAGGACTGGAGATGGTGCCTACGTGCAAAGAAAAGGAGAGGAAATAATATACGGCACAGTGTCTCCATCACTGACTATTTTGTTTTCTTTTAATTTCTAGACTAGACTAGAAAAAACTAGAGTAATAAGTTTAATCATTTGACAGACATCTAGGACAATTGCACAAAAAACCAAATCCTTCATACAACACCGTTTGTCGAGCCTTGTGACTCATGCTTGCATCAATGTAGCATATCCGCAACTCTTCCCCTGCAAAAACATATGTCGACAACTTAAACATTAATCCAAAATCCCGGAAATGCTGAAGCTATTCCAACTTATCTATTTATCCTAAAGTGATTTCCAGACTTTCACATCCCAAGTATTGCTTAGCGTAAAAAGACTGTTAATAATCCACCGAAAGTCATTTTATGGAACTAACTTGTGTTCAAGTTAATAATAATTATCGATGATAATATCAGCAGAACACATTTTTCTTCTGAAAACTGAAAGAAGACAACAGCATTCGCCATTCAGCATTTTCTCACTCACTCACTCACTCACTCTAAACCTCAGCAATGTTAAAAGTGTGAATAGAAATAGACCTGCTTCAATGTCACGTAGAGCCTTTATTCTTGCATCTGCATTTTCCACCCACAAAATATGTGCATTTGGATCTGAAATAGAAGAATTAAATCATATGCATCATCCTACCACATCAATATTGTTTTTGCTGCCCCAAATGCAACAATTGTCCTTGTATTATCTCACAAAATATAACCTTTTTTTTCTTTGAATTTCGAGAATTAACTTCTATCTAGACTAGATATCAAGATGGTGTCTAATCTCTAGAATCTAGATAGTGGAATTCAACTATACAACTGATTCTGTTCAAGTAAATGGTACAATCATTGAAGTGTCTTCCATTGGGGAAGAGAAAGGAAACACTTGGGGGGCCTTTAAAACTGCTGTGTGACCCCAAGGATTTATTGGTTATTGATTGTGCACATCAATTCTGGAGGAGAGAGTTTGGGAGAGGGAAGGGGCTGGATGATGGGAGGGTTTTTTCGATTTTTTTTTTTTTTTTTTTTTTAAATTGAATGTAAAAACCTTTTTTTTTTAATTGCCAGATTTACTGCTTGATTGGACCAGACAAATTCACAAGGGACCCATCTAGTCAACATACAATTTTGGGGACCCATTTGCCATCAACGAGAAAAGGTGTTCCTACGGCTATAAATTAAACGACAAGTAGTGAGCTTGCTGTGAAATGAGAAATCTTACCACAATCATGATTGTAGAAGGATGGAAGCATATAAACAGCATTGCCTACAGCAAGTTCTGCTTCTACTGATGCAGCTGCTGAGGAAAGAAAATCTCCATATGATCCTCCAGCCAATTCGACATGGAAGGCATTGATGCGCATCCGAGCCAAAATACCAGTATACCATTCCTTAGTCAGAACTAGCAAGTCAAAGATACATTCTCTTTGAAACTCTAGGAAGTTTCAGTTTGAAAAAATAAAAAATTTGTAACAAGTATGACAAGCATCAAGAAATCAGGGGGAAAAAGCAACTTTAGCTAATCTTGATGAACTTCTACAGCACAAGGATACAAACCATCTGCTCCCCTTTAATATCTGTTTCCTGAAAAGTGCTTCTTAGCAGGAAAAATTCATTTTCCATCTGAAAACCGAAAAATAAACCAATATTTATCATGAATGTTCACTAAGAATACTAACATGATTGCTCTTACCTCACTTTAACGTTGTTTTTCCCCCCTCTCCCCCCAAATATACCAGTACATGACTTAGAAACTAACATGTAAGTTTTTTTTTTTTTTTTTGGTTGAAGAGGACAATTTTCTTTTGAAAATAGAGTTCCATTTGAAGATTTTTCCTGTACTTTTTTTCCTTATTATAATTATGCAGGAGGATGTCCAGGTTATTAGACCTCTACTAATTCCAAATGCAAATCATAAGGCCTTATGAGAAGAAATGGAGATGCTTACCAATGAAACCATTTCAGAAGTTAAAGTTGCTGGCTGAATTATGTCAAGACTGTCAGCAGATACAACCCCAGATATAACCTGACAAGCAAACCGCTTGACCAGAAGAGGATATTTTAAACCCTGCAATCTTCAGAGAATAGATTTCATGAGTTCGGCAATTTATCTTTTCTCTAAGGCTTTGTTCATTAGGCTAGAATCCAGGCAAAAAAAAAAACACAGGAGTTCAAGAAATTCTAATGAATTATATAGTACTAGTGCTTGGTGGTTGAAATTAATGAGCTCTTAAATCTCACAAAGTCGATGACATGTAAGTTATATATAGCATGAAATAAGGAGATAATCTAAGGAATTATTCATCAAATGAATTAGCAAATAAAATCAACTTCTTTTATTCTAAAATTAAGAGAGTTCAAAATTTGAGAGAATTGATTCGCAAGAATTGAATCCTTCCCTCTATAGATGTACTTAAGGTAAGTTCAATATAAATCAGATAAACATTTCTGGAAGGGGAAAAAAATAGAGGAAAAGTTTTAGATGCTTGGATGATAAATGAAAAGAGGAACCAAGAAATAATACGTTTCTACAAGTGAATAAGTCCATTTTTCCAACAAAGTAGTGAATACATACACAGAAAATCTTATAAATGTGATTTCTCTCATGTTGTGGAAACTTGAGAAGATATATGAGAATCCGTATATTCTAGCCTGGATAAATAATTTTACTTTAGAACTTGCAGGTGCAGGATATGTCATTTTCACAATCCTTTTCCTTTGTCTGAGCAGCCTATTGAAAAGATGTAAATGCTAAGCAGCTAAAGATTTATTATTTCCCACTTCAGTGGGACTCTTCTTCAGCAATCTGGCCATTTCTCTTTTCTTTTCTTTAGATCATTCTTTCTGTTGGGATCTTTCAATTCAACTTACAAAGTATTCGTGTTTGATTATATCATGGAAAATTCTTTAGAGCTCAATCCTGAACCGAGAATAGAAGGAAAAACACAATTAGTAAAAGTCACAATTATTTCCTCAGGACTGAGGTGATCAGATTTCATTTTCAGAATACACATAAAAATTATCTCCACTAAAACTCGGTAGGAACAACTCCAGCAGTCACATACCTACCTCTAACCAACATGACTAGGCAGTTGCAAGTGAGATATTGGTAGATTGTAGTAACCAGTACATAGCAACAAATTATAAGTAGACCGCACGAAAGAAAATATGAATAAAAATCAGCATCTAACTAGATGATTAAAAAAACATAAAAAGAAGATATATAAATATTATTATCAACAAGAATGCGACAAAAGACCATGAGTTACATACCGACAGTATTCATTGAATCTTGACCAATCTGCTTTCTTCTCAATCTCATAAAAGTTCTGATGCCATTAGATAAAGAAAGCAAAGCGTGAATGAATAAAGTCTGGATGGAAAGGAAAGGTAAAATAAGATTTGATTTTGCTACATGTAAAATAAGAATGTAGCTATAATTAAAAAAGATACAGATAATAAGTTGTTCTCTTTACGAACAAGTTCTTCTCCGTTTCTACTTTTCTCCAATAAAATGTTCTAACTTCTCATCTGTTTACATTAACTAAAAGGTAAAAACAATAAAGTTTAAAGTGCAAGTCACAATTCAAAATTGATAAACAGGTCAGTTTGAAATAAAAATAAGATAGTCTTGCTCTCCTACCCGTGAAAATACCCAACAGAGATAGGAAGGGTGGGGGGAAATGGGGGTGCGGTGGGGGCCCACAGCCACCAGGGTGGGTTTTTGTGAGGGGAGGGTAAATAACTCTCCTACCCGTGAAGGGTAACTAAAACTAGACAGTAATTATGCACGAGTCCAGATTTGCTTTCCTAAAATGGTGTCTTCTTAGCTGTTCATTCAATTAAAATTGTACACATATACATGCCGACAACAGATTTTAAATCTACACAAACAGTTACATTCAAAAGTGACGATGTATATAATTTTAATTAAATGGACAGCTAAGGGGACACCATTTTGGGATATCAAATCTAACCTCATTATGCACACCCATGCATATATTCTGGATCTCACATTGTATAATATTTTGTTTTAAACTTTCGGAATATAACGTATTATTAATTATATATCCATATTTCGGGTGCATATTAAAGATGCATAGAAAACTAGACCTAGTGAACTTCCCTTTAGCATGATTTACACAGAAAGTGTTTCATATATTGAGTCCCAATATCCAGGAAGAGAAGAAATTCTCTATTCATTCAACATAAAGAAAATGAATCTAGAAGAAACTACCGGAATCAAGATGGTAATCCTCTCAGGAGCACATTTTCAAACTCTTAGGGCACCTCCTATCCTCTTGATTTTCTTGCGTTAATAGAAAAAAATGTGTTATTTATCCTCTTGATATTGTTTTCACCTTCACTCAGGTTTTCTTGCATTTTTTTGTGACATTATATAAATAAATAAATAAAATAAAGAGGGGGAAAAAAAAGTTGTTCGAAAAAAACCAGTTAATGAATAGTAATGAACCACCAAGTGTGAAAAGGGATGGGACAATTGTGAATAGTATTACTCATTCCCTCTTTTAAGATAGGAGGGATATATATATATTTTTTGTTCTTTAACTTTAATTTATATATTTTTTGTCCCTATTTCATTTTTTTCTCCATTTTGGTCCCTACACTTTTGTTTAGTTTGATTTAAAAAAGTGATGTATATTTGAGATTGTCCATTAATTTCAATAGTTCAATAAATTGTAGTGTTTTATCTTTTTATTCAAAGGTATTTAACAATTATATTTTTAATATAATGACAAATAGAAAACTTTGACAATAAAATGTAACACATTAAAATATGATAAACGAATGCGACTACAAAGATAATGAAAATTTTGAAAAAATTGGACGAAACTAAAATTAAATTAGACCACATCACAAACAATAACATAGCATTTCACAACACGAGATAGTTGTTTTCAATAATCAGGAAAATTTGCTCCGGAGCCACCTAGATCATCGAATAGTGAACTGAACGAGCTTGAGTCAGATTGACTGACATTCATTTGTTCTTGAGTCCTTTTTCGAATGATTCGTTGTTGTTCACTCATGAATTCACGCGTCATCGAATATGATATTGAATTCAAGTTTGTCAATAAAATCTTGTTATCTTCCTTATACATCTGCAACTGATAAAAGTTTTGCCTGTCAGCCGCTCCCTTCCTTACCAACTCCGTGAGTTCTTTGTTTTCAGCCTTGATCTCATTCAATTCTTTTCTAGTCTCATCTTCAATTTTATTTTATTTTTTTTGGCCTTTTTAACACCCATTGTCCGTTCAGAAGAAGTACCCCCAACATCAACGTCCTCCATGTTCAGAGAAAATGATGAAATTCCAGGAGATGTGGGAGACCCAACAAGTGGGTAGCCTGGTTCAAAAGATCCAAATGTATTTTGGGAGGTTTGAAATTCATGGCGTGACACATTCGGCGTCGGGCTAAATTTTTCAATGTTCTTCAGGAAGGGCCACAAATGATCAAATTTGAAAACACCCTTGTTAGTGGGGTCTTGTGTATACAACATTTTGACTTTGTCCATCTGCAAGATTTTTTGTAAGATTGTTTATTAATAAAGTGTGACAGAAAAATAACGATGTATATTAAATACGAATGCTTACAATGCTATGAAGCACGGACACGGACGCGAGTGTCGGATACGACACGTGTCCGACACGTCGACACGTGATTTTCGAAAAAACTTGGGATACGACACGTTAATTATTTATTAATTAAAATTTTTTTTTTTAATAAAAAATTTTTTGTAACACTTTTTGTATGGTAGAAAATTAATGGGCAGTGTTTTTCTTCTTTTTTTCACACGCACAGGAGCTAGACAGAACACAAATGAAGTTTGCTTTACAACCTACTTTTTTAACTTTTAGCCTTTTGTCTTGTATTTAAAATTCAAAAGAAAAGAAGTAATGGCATAAATGTAAAATGATAACACTTAAAAGTTAAAGCTTGCTGGACAATTCATTCATTAAATTATTATTTTATTATATACAATACACCTCTGAAGCACGGACAAGACAAAAGGGGAAAAAAAATAAGAACTCAGCCGTTCTCTTCTCCGACACCACCAGCAGGCTTCAACTCTTCTTCGTTTCTTCCTTCCACCTTTTTCTCCTCTTCCAGACAAGCTTGATTATTCCCATATTTCATTGTCAATTTTGCCGGCAAACACAGGAGCAAAGATTTTCAGAATTAGGGATTTTCCCCCTCACGCACTGGTAAACTTTCCTTCCAATATTTAGGTTTTTTTTTTTTGGTTTTGGACGTGTCCGACACGTCTAGTATAGTCTCCATTTTCAGACACGAAAAATGGAGTGTCCGACTCGTGTCGCCGGCGCGTCGGCTCGTGTCCGTGTCCGATACGTGTCGGACACGGACTCGCCTGTTGCCTGAGCGTGTCCGTGCTTCAGAGTTACAATGTCTTGCTCCGATGCCCCACTCGGATGCAAATTTTCAACCTGACGCAAACAACCTCATAATTTTGAGATAGCCTTGGTAATTTCACCCATACGTGTTGAGATCGACCGTTCTGGACGAGGGTTCATCTGGGGTGACTTAGTGTTGTTATAGGCCTCGGAAACTCTTTGCCACAGTTTTGACCCTTTTTGTCGAATACCAACGATGGGATCCTGGGATATATCCAAGTAAACATGAGTTAAATGTACATTATCATCAACTGATCAACTGTATAGTTAGCTGATCTTCTACTAGAACTCATGTTTAATTGCAGAAATAAATTTTTGAGTCTCCAAATTATGATGTACGAGTTCAAAATTGGTTGCCACCATTTATAGGCCAAAACACCTTACACAAAACACTATTATTGTCAACAAAGTTTTAATAAAATAAAATAATGCAATGTAAAAGAAGACAAGGAATCTTTGCAAAGTTTGAATATAGGTGATATAATGCAAAGATTTTTTTCTGCAACGTGCAAATAATGCAAAGATTTTTCTCTGGAAAGTTAAGGTGGCGTTCTGTTTGTATTTTATTTTGTATTTTCATTTTCGAAAATGTTTTGTATTTTGTGTTTTCATTTTTGTTTTCAAATTTGCTGAAAACGCGTTTGGTTTGTCATTTCTGAAAACTGTTTTTGAAAATGAAAAGCTGGAAAACACGTTCTGTTTGAAATTTTGCAGAACACTATTTAAATTATTTTTAATTAATTTGCTTGCAGAATACTACTAATTCCAACTCAAATTTCCTTTCACAATACACTAAAAATATGGTTACATGCAACACACTAATGTGAGCATTAAGAGTCTATATTAACACAGCTTAGTCAGGTTCGGGACTTGAGAAAGCTCTACTTCTATTAAAATCCAGAAAATGCAAGTTCTTTCAAAATCACCAGAGTCCATTTATCATTGCATTTTTTGAAATATAACAACAAGAATTCTCATTTAATTTTTTTTTTTTTTTGTAATGTTGATATTGATAAAATTTTATTTAAACTAAGTTCCAAGTTAGGATAATTCTCAAAAAAAAAAATCTTTATTTAGGCTTAGTTCCAAGCTAGGATAATTCTAAAAAAAATAAAATAAAAATAAAAACTTTATATTAAGCTTATTTATAAGTTAAGATAATTCTAAAAAAAAAAAAAAAATTCCCAAAACGCGTTTTCCGCGTTTTGGACATTTTTTGTCGAAATACACACAAAACGCCCAAAACGATGTTTCGGGCGTTTTCCGTTTTGTGTACAAAATTTTTTTTTTGTTTTCCAAAATGCGTTTTCGAAAATGGTAAAGAGAACGCGTTTTTAGCGTTTTCGAAAATAAAAACAGAAAACGACCTCAAAACAGCAAAGAGAACAGGGGCTAAGATTTTGCAAATATTTTCTCTGCAAAGTTAAAATCATGCGAATAGTAAATCTGCAAAGTAAATATCATGCAAAGATTTTCTCTACAACGGGCAAATAATGCAAAGATTTTTCTCTGCAAAGTTAAAATAATGCAAAGATTTTCTCTGCAAAGTTATAATAATGCAAAAACTTTTCTCTACAAAGTTATAATAATGCAAAGATTTTCTCTGCAACGGGCAAATAATGCAAAGATTTTTCTCTGCAAAGTTAAAATAATGCAAAGATTTTCTCTGCAAAGTTAAAATCATGCAAATAGTATCTCTGCAAAGTAAATATCATGCAAAGATTTTCTCTGCAAAGTTAAAATCATGCAACGATTTATAAATAGGCCAAAAACTTATCTATAAATAGGCCAATATAACTTATCTAGACTACAACTTTGAATCAAATATTTAAGAAAGATGACTTTCAATGTAGACTCGTCCTCATCTACAATGCCCGACCCCGACACTGACGAAGAGTACGTTGAACATATCAACAAGATTGATGAGCAAGAGGAGATTGTGCTTCGCATTCGACAAAACAACATCCGTCGTCGGGCCCGTCTGCTTGAGAACCAAATGAATGATGCAACTCGTACAGGTTCAATTGTCGGCCATGTTGTGATTGAACGCGATCGTGAGGCGGCAGATCAATGATTGTGGAACGATTACTTCTCTGCAAATCCACAGTTCGATGAAAAAAGGTTCCGTCAACGGTATCGCATGTCCCGAAATCTATTCATGCGTATACTTCAGAGGTGCAAAGTCATGACGAGTATTTCGTGCAAAAACGAGACGGTCTAGGAATGCTCCCCTATCCAGAAAATCACAGCTGCAATGCGGATGTTGGCATATGGTATTGCAACAGACGCCACTGACGAGTACGTGAAAATAGGTGAGTCAACAGCAACAGAGAGTTTGCAACGATTCTGTCGACAGCTATAGAGGTATTTTCACAACGTTACCTGCGGGCACCAAATGCCGAAGACATTGCGAGATTATTGTACATTGGGCAGCAACGTGGCTTTTCAGGTACGTTAGGCAACCTTGATTGTATGCATTGGAAATGGAAAAATTATTCCACCGTAGAAGTGTCAAGACGGGCGGGCCGACTAGACCCGTGAAAACCGGCCCGGATCGACCCGGGACCGCGGGCTGACCCTTGACCCATGCGGGGGATTCACGGGTCAAGAAGTTGTGAACCGCGAATTTTGCAGGTCAAACTTTCGCACTGGCCCGTAAAAAAAAAAAACTATTTTTATTAAATATGGTAACATTAAAAATCTCCATTCTTTTACAAACTCTAATACAACTTTTAAAGAAAAATCTTATTTTTTCTCCCTAATAGCTAAAAAATGTAATGTTCTTTGATAATAGTAATTACAAATACATTTAGCATTTAATTGTTTTTTGTTTATATTTTATTTAAATTTGAAAATTTAGAAGTAATTCATATAACATAAAATATAATTTTAAATTTTATGTAAATATTTTATGATATAAATATGAATTTATCATTTTAATCATTTTGTATTTAGAAACTTGACAAAAAAATTGTTATAAATATGAAAAAAAAATCTATGTTTTTATTCATACGGGCCAAATTAGAACGAACTGCAACCCGCATGGGCTCGACCCGGATGGGCCAACGGGCGGGCCTGGGTTGTAGTTCGAAATTTGTGGACTGACTTGGAACCGGCCCGTGACCCTCAGCGGGCGGGCTTTTTTCCAAGCGGGCCGTTACCGGGCTTTTATGTTGGCGGGCCGACCCGGACCACTCGGATTGACACCTCTATCCCACTGCATGGGCTGGACAATATACAGGTCGTAGCGGATCCCCTACAATAATTCTCAAAGCTGTAGCCGACTATGATCTTTGGATATGGCATGCTCACTTTGGATTGCCAGGGTCAAACAACGATATAAATGTATTGGAGTCGTCTCATCTATTTTCCGACTTCCCAGACGGCATAGCTCCACCGGAAAATTATGTCAAACAGGAAAAACAATACACAATGGGTACTATATAGCTGATGGAATTTACCGTAAGTGGTCAACACTTGTACAAACGATCCATGATCCTCAAACTCCTAAGAAAAAATATTTTGCAATGAGGCAAGAAAGTTGTAGAAAAGACGTTGAGCGCGCATTTGGGGTGCTTCAATCAAGGTTTAAGATTATCAGTGGACCGGCTCGATATTGAAAAAAAAATGTATTGCATGACATAATGACAGCATGCATTATCATGCATAACATGATAGTGAAAGACGAACGAGATCTCAGTGCACCAATTGGCGCATATGTGGAAGCGCCGAGTCCAACAGTTGAGGTTGCCGTGGACGAGAATGAACGCTTTCGGGAGTTTCTTGCTCGACATCGAAAGATTAAGGACATGGAAACACACATCGCGCTAAGAAATGCGTTGATTGAGCACTTGTGGGAGGAGTATAGCAACTCCCAAAACTAAATTTCCTATGTTATTTCGAGTTGTGTCATTACTACATATTTCATATCCCGTGTTTTAAATTTTCAAGTATGTTATTCGAAGTTTCAGATAATAACAAGTTGAATTTCAATTTGTTTACGACAAAATTAATTTTGAAGTGTTAAAAAAAATTAATTACTAAATTAATTAATTTTATAAAATATTAATTATTAAAATATAAAAACATTTTTTCTATTTAATTACCGAAATAATTAAATGTAATGAAATTGTATTTTCTTAAAAATAGAAATTATAGAAAATGATGAATAATGTACATTTGGTGTAAGATTTAGTGTTGCTGGGTTGGAGTAGAGAAGCTGGAATAATGTAACTGTAATTCAAATTTAGTGTAAAAGTGAGAATTTAGTGTAAAAATTTAGTGTATGTGTGTGTTGGAGATGGCCTTAGTTGGCATCTATTAATTCACATAATTTAGATGATACATCAACCCGCAAACACATTATACCAAGAAGCATATAAAGACAAAAACATATATTTATATTCATAATAAAAAAACGTAATAATCAAAGCTAAAGAACTATTAATAGAAGGTGATTGTATGCACCTTGGACTGGTCTTTGCAGTGTTCGCTGCAAAAAACCACATTTTGATGAGCTTCTGAGTGGGTTTTGTTGATTGGGAGCTTTCTGAGGCAGAAATAGCAAACTTGGTGAAGCGAAGAGAGAGAAGGGTGAGCAACGACGGGTTTGGCGGTGTGAATGAGTTCACCCGTACCAATTCTCCGAGTCGCGAAAACTGCTCTGCCTACTGTCTCGGTGAGACCTACCCGGATTGGAGGCGGCGAAGGCCGATTCTGTCGTGAGTCGTTGGTGACGGTGGAAAAGAAAGAGAAGATTGTTGGTGGTTTTTTGAATTGGGAAGCCCAACGACTACAACGAAATAGCGAAGACATTTTGATTGTGTTGCTGTTTCTGGAGTCAAAATATGGGTTTGGAGTTGTAAAAAATGAAAACAAACAGTCTGAGTCAGGGCAGGATCCATTCATTTCACTGTTAAATAAATGAATAGTTACATCTGATCCGATTCAAGTATGTGACGGAGATGTATCCACTTTGATGAATATAAACGGATTAATAGCACAAAAAGTCTCTATTTTTTATATGTATTGTGTAAAACGTTCCAATCTTTGATATGCATTGTGCAAAACGTCCTAACGTTGTGATTTTTGACGCTAAACATCCCAACCTTTACATTTTCTTGTTGGAGACATCATTTCTGTCAAATTTAACCTCATTTCATCGTTAATTTGGAAATGAACAGTAAACATTTAACACATGCAAGGGCATTTTCGTCAAAATTAAAAGCAGTCCATTCATATTTGGGTAATTGGTACAAAACGTCCCTACGTTTGACACTCATTGTGGAAAAACGTCCATACGTTCCTTTTTTTGGTGAATAACGTCCCTACCTTTAGATTTTCTTGTTGATTAGTCCCCGAATTTTACTTTTCTTTCAATTTAGTCATTCCGTATTTGATTTAAAGGTCATTGTCTTCAAACGTGTATAACTTTTGATCCACAACTCCGAATTGCACTCCGTTTTTTGCGTTGAACTCCAAATTCAACCATCTTTCTTATGATGTATCATGTGCTCATTTATTAAACATTTCATTTTGACTTTTGTATAGTAAATACTTATTTTGTTAGGGCATCATTGATTAACGTAAATTGATTTTTGTAAATTTTATTGAAACAGTGAAATTTTAATTTTAGTGTGTGTTCGACGGCCAACGAAATTTATAAATTGGATTTATTTGACTTTTTTTTTATTTTTTTAAGGTAAAATATTTGGTTAAAAATTGTTATGTTTAGCCTCTGTTTGAGGCATATTATAACCTCAAATCACTTTTTGAACAACACACAATTCCGTTGGCCATCGAACACACACTAAAATTAAAATTTTACTATTTCAATAAAATTTACAAAAATCAATTTACGTTAATCAATGATGCCCTAACAAAATAAGTATCTACTATACAAAAGTCAAAATGAAATGTTTAATAAATGAGCACATGATACATCATAAAAAAGATGGTTGAATTTGAAGTTCAACGCAAAAAACGGAGTGCACTTCGGAGTTGTGGATCAAAAGTTATATACGTTTGAAGACAATAACCTTTAAATCAAATACGGAATGACTAAATTGAAAGAAAAGTAAAATTTGGAGACTAATCAGCAAGAAAATCTAAAGATATGGACGTTATTCGCCAAAAAAATGAACGTAAGGACGTTATTCGCCAAAAAAAGGAAAGTAGGAACGTTTTTTCACAATAAGTGTCAAACGATGAAACGTTTTGTACCAATTACTCAAATATGAATGGACTGCTTTTGATTTTAACGAAAATACCCTTGCATGTGTTAAATGTTTATTGTTCATTTCCAAATTAACGGTGAAATGATATTAAATTTAACAGAAATGATATTTCCAACAAGAAAATATAAATGTTAAGACGTTTAGCATCAAAAATCACAACGTTAGAAAGTTTTGTGATACTAACCCAAAATAAACTGTCCTTTCGATTGTTCTGATTCACCTTTTAAGGTTCAAAAAATAGGAAGACGTTTAGCATCAAAAATCACAACGTTAGGAAGTTTTGTGATACTAACCCAAAATAAACTGTCCTTTCGATTGTTCTGATTCACCTTTTAAGGTTCAAAAAATAGGTTAGAAGTGTGTGCGCCAATATTATCTGCAGTTAACATGAAAGAAGAAACATTGAGATTGGGAAAAAAGACTGTCTTCACTTCACCAAGCAGTTGAGTACGTGCATATGAATATTCATTCATTCGTGTACACACCCGCAAAGCATCTAAATCTAGTCTAGGTCAATCAATATAAAGAAGTAAACTAAAAATCAATCATGACCGTTCATCGTATAAAATAAAATATTATTATTATGCATGTAATGGAGATCTCCAATCAAGATTTTCTTGAGGATAGTCTTTTTGCACTTCTTCTGGAGGAATAAAGGAGTCAATAGAAAGGCCAGGGACATCAACTGCTAAATCATCTATTGTGTACGTCTCCTCCATCCGTGTGATCACCGGCCCTGCTTTCAAATTGTCTCCAAATTGAGTGATGATAACGTTGGATTGACCTGAATGAGCAATCATCATGCCCTCCACACTCCGATAATCCTCCACTTTTGTACCCATTGTCGTTTCCCAGTACGTGGGCCGACAACCAGGTGACTGGATTCTGGTTAAGTATGAGTCCTCTAAATAAACCAGCAATCCACTTCTTTGACTGAAGTAACCATACATAACGTGCTTGATCATCTCTGCTGTGTTGTCACTGCGTTCCACAAGGTCCGTATGATCAGCTGATAATTTTAACACAAAGCAATCGAGGCCAGATACATGTTTTTCTCCCATGTATTGTGCTGTAGAGAATACAGCTGATATAGTCACTGGATCTAATCCCTACAAAATTCAAGTCAAGAAAATCTTTTCACCTTTATTGTAAACATTCATGTTAATTCAGATCATCATCATATGTTCCCTTAGAAATTATGATATCATCAAATAAAATTGACTTTTTTGTCGCAATTATAAAGCTAAAGTTTAGAAGGACTTTTAGGAATAGACTTTGCCTATTTACCAGAAAGAAAAAAATTACATTGTTCACAGAGGTTGGTCTTTCATACCATACCATACCAGCAATGAAAATGATGTGCAGTCTCCTAGAAATGAGAATTATACAAGGAAAGTTGTACTAGAAAAAAATATAATTCTGTCACTGATTAGATCAATTACTTGCCTGAATTGCACGTCGGAGAGGTCGGACGCCGCCTTTAGCTGCATGAGCACCTAGCCAGGGAGTGTGCCTCCAAGCCACATTGCCATCACTACCTGCAGCAACTTTATGACCATCCACAACTAATTCAATTAACCACTTATTAGGTACCATTTGCCACATCACAAAGCATCCCTTTTGTGACATGCCATTAGGCCTACCCGCCTTGCTGGTCGACCCGAGCTCGTCCACCATCAACATCGTAACTTTTCCAGTGGCATACATGTTCTTTATGACTCCCTCTAGCTTCCGGCAGCCGGTTGCAGCTGTGAAGTGTTGTAATATGTATTGCGCAGAAGAAGATACCTGAGCCATTCAAATAATCTATATTCAAGGTGCAGTAATTACTTAAACAAAGGTTTGTAGACTACATTTTATTCTGAAAACTAGCACGTGTTTCTACATTGTCCAGACCCAAAAAAACCCAGTTTAGTAATATAATTCTATATATAGCAAGATTTAATATATAATCACAGTATGCTCTGTCATCCACGGATTGAACAGATTAAAATATAGGTCTCAGTTTCAAGATTTTTTTTTTTTTTTTTGGTTAAAGTGGTTCATGATGTTTATTTGTACAAGAATAATTCATGATGGTAACAGACAGATGCTTTTACATTGAGATAGTGAACTTACATAAAAATTCAAGAAATATAAATATAAATATCACAATTAATGCTGAACAACATGGTTTTGAAAAGTAAAAGTAGGCCTAAAAAAACAGCACAAGTTGTCTACTTCTGGAAAGGAACTTATGCCGGTATAACAATAGATCCCTGAAAATGCAAAATTTAAAATTTAAAAGAAGGGCAAAAACCTCATATTCTGATCTGAAAAACCCATCTGGGCATTTTCTTGAATTGATTTTTTAGAAAATAAGTAGAGAAAGGAAAAACACTCACTTCAGCAAAGGGCTGTTTTGGATGAACAGAAACAGGAAAAAGAGGGCAACCCAGAACACTTAAAAGAATCTTGAGGTCAGATTTCTTGTTGAAGAGAAGAGGGAAATGGTTCTTGAGCCAGTTTCGCCATGTTTGTGCCTTCTTTGAACAGTTTGTAGATGAATCTTCTTCGTTTAAGGGCTCTTCTGATAATGGTGCAAGACGATTCATCTTCTAATCTGCTTATAGCTTTTCTTCCTGCTTTTTTAAGCTTTTTAAGTATTTCTTTTTTATTTATGTATGATCAAACGAGCAAAGATGGAGAGGGAGACTTTATATTGAATGCTAGTACTAGTGGAGAGAAAAGACAGTTCGAGCTCTTTAAAGTTGAGCACCTGAGGTTACTTACTTTGTGCACGTGCAATTAAAGCGCGTACCCTTTACTTACTTGATGGAAACCAGATTTTTTTTTTTTTTTTTTCACGCGAATTAAGAGTCTATTTGGTAATGTGAAAAAATTTGACTTTTGTAGTTTTTTTTAGTTTTTTGATAGATGTGTGGTTTAAAATTGTTTGAAAAGTCAACAATGGTGGACTTGATTAAGAATGAAGGGTTGAGATTGAGTTTGAAAAAATTGTGGTAAAATATTCACCTTTACCAAACAAGCTCTAAGATTGGTATTTTTTTATGTTTGACAAATATGTTTTTAAATATTTTGTTAATTTTATATCATTGACATTTCCTATTTTTTCACAAATGTGTAATTTAAGAAAACTTAATTCAATTACTAAATACGTGTATTTAATAGATTATCAAGTTTAATTAAATTATGCAAAATATATCTCTTATTTTCGAGAAAATCATGTTATTGTTGGAAAGATAATGATCAAGAAATATTGATTTGATTAGGATCATAATCTCGAAATCCTGATCTTGTTATCTTGTGATTTTGGTAAATTTCGTGATGATCTATTTTATGATTATTCTTGGCACTTAAGCTTATCCTTAAATATGGTAAGTTTCTTATTGTTATAATCAAGAATATTTCAATCTTATCTTTGCATATGGTAAGATCATCATCTTGATAAAACCGAGCATATTCAAACTTATCTACATATGGTAAGATTGCTTCTTGATAAGGCCGAAAATCTTGGTTGTTGAGTTGGACAAAAATATGGTTCCTATTCTTGGTGTCCAAATCTATGTTAATCACTTGTTTAATAAATGATTAACTTAAGGTAAGATCTTTCATGATTTTCACTATCCTATTGTATGGTAAGATTTATTCAAGAATAATTATCTTACATTTCTCTAATTATCTCTATTGTATTATGCAGGTATTAGAGATCTTTTGCAATAAGGAAACTTGGGGTCAAGTAACTTATTTGTATTTAAATATAAGAAAAACGGGATGCTTGTCTGAAGCAGTCAAGACGTGAAAAATACTAAAATCCGTGTGGTGCTTAATCATTCAAGTCCACTACATTCAAGGAGTCAAGAAGCCAAATTTCATGTGGTGCACTAATATTAAAGACTTCAATTGTGTTGTGACTCTGGTACTCCGGGAGGAGGATTCAATCACTTAGAGAAGGAAAGAATTTCAGCGTGAAGATCAAACGAGAGGTTTGGATCGTGTTCGAACGGGAGTCCGAGGTTGCTGAAAAAGTGTTGCAGATTCAAAGAAAACTACTGAAAAGTGGTGGGACGTCAGCTCACATTACATGCCATAGAAGGATCAGGGAGTGGTCTATTTCTTAGATGTTTGATAAGTCTATGCGTAGATTTATCCTGTAGTTTAGATTGATCTGTATAAACTCATTCCTTATATAGTGATTGATTTTTGTCCGCAAGATGCGGGCCGTGGGTTTTCCCTGTTAGGGTTTTTCCCACGTTAAACCCACGTTAAGCTCAAATTATTGTATTCTTGTTCATTTAAAATTCTGCACTATTTATTCTGTTCATTTACATTTTACTATTCAGACGAATCTGCATCGGCAAGATTCATCGGTATAGCGCTAAAACATATCTTAACGATTTACTGTTTGTTGACCACAAAATCCGGCTGGACCTTGGACCAACACGTCTCAGCTCCTCCCTCTTGAACACGTAGATCTCCTGCGTACTGTGACAAACAATCAGTTTGCAAAGGGGGCCGAGGTGGCTCCCGTTTGCACTCCGATGCCAAAGTCAGTGCTCATTTCAAGAAAATATAAATTGGGTGCGGGAAATATAACAGTGTAAAAGAGAGAAAGGGGAGTGAGAGTAAAATATTCAGTTAAGAGATTGAAAATGCTAACCATTTACTAGGCGGGAGGAGTGCTCTATTTATAGGGGAATTTATAATCTTGGATGGCGACACGTGGTAGATTTTACATGTGTATTTACCCTAGCGGTTGGAGAGGAAAATCTTGCTTTTTGACAGTAATCATTGCTACGTTTGGTAGGGGATGGGCGTCTGTCACTTTTGGTAAAAGCGGTGTCACATCTCTGACTTCATCCGTTGTCACATCACTCATCTGTGGCACCAACGTAAAGCACATCAGCTAAACGTAAAGCATATCGACTAAACGTAAATCAGTTCGGCCAAAGAAGTTCACGTGCTATTCTACCTCGAAAGTTGGCCCAAGGTGATGCCCTAGACTGTAATCGTGGGCTAAGGTCTATTGGGCTCCTATTGGGCCTTCGCTGGTGGTTCAACGTACTATGTTTTTGGGCACGGTCTCAACACTAGTCCCTCAAATCCGACGTGGTCATTCATGGGCGGATCGAATTTGTCATAGTTTCGCAGCAATAATTTTGTTCAAGTTTCATCATTTGTTATATCCAATATTTTGTAATTATTCCGCCATCCGCTCACTGGGAGTCACTATGTAGCGCGGCGATTTTAAGGTTAGGAATGGCATTCCTTATGGAAAGTTCGGATTCAGAGTATAGCCGACCTCCTACTTCGGCTTTTCCCTCCTGAGCGAAGATTGGGATCGCACTAGCACGTTTCTTAGGCGGCATATTTAATAAAAAGGGGCTACTGATATTGGTTCCCAAGAAATATAAAAGGTGATGGGAGTGACATTTTTTCCGCGCGTGGCCCTCACTGTGGTAGCTAAACGGTTTCATCCCTTCCTCCGACAACTGGCGCTTTGATTAGCCCATTCCCCAAGAGGCGTGGGTTACCCGCATCAATCATGCGGCTCAAAGACCAAGGGTTCTAGATCATTAGGTTCCCTATAAATCCTCCTTCGTCTCATTATCTTCCCTTTACCATTTTCTTAGAATTTTTGCAGTAACACTCTCGCAAAAGGTTGTATTGTTTTTTCCTTTCTTGCAAGTCTCGCATCTTCTCTTCAAGGGTTTTCTACCCAGCAAACCGTCCTTACCGTTCAACAGCTTTCATTGGCGTGTTCCTCATTTCAAGTGTACAATCTCAAACGTTCGTTCTTTGAAGGTAAATTTCTTTTCCTTTCTATGTGCAAAACTTTTTTATTTCTAATTTTCGAGTGTGGGTTTGAAAATTTCGTTTTGCATTTTGTTTTCCTTTTGATGAGTCTGGCCCATCTTTAACAACAAAAAATGGAAAGAGTTGGGAGAACGGGTTCACAAGAACTATTGGCAATTGCGATTCCTGTCAGAGGTTTCTACCCATTGTTTTTATTGGTTTCTAGTTCCCGCTTCTTTAGGGAACAGATTAGGAGGAGGAATAGGAAATGCAGTGGTATAATTTATTTGGATGATTCTGACAGCGAAGAAGAAAAGAACCAGAACTACATGACTCATCTATCATCCAAGGAGGAGGCTTCTTTGCGGGAGCTTCGAAGCAAGCAGGACAGGGATTTGGAAAGAGGAGAGGCAGTGGGCTCTTCTTCCGGTCACCAGGACCTCGGATTAATTATTAGGGCCCCATTTAGGGCACATAGGGAAGAACTAGGGCTTTCTGGGGAGGAAATAGCCCAGGTTGAAGATTAGGTAGACCTGGTAAATATAGTGTCGAGGTATCATTTAGACCCTGATCCAAACTTAGAATCTTGGGAAAGCAGTGAGATTGCCACGGAAATTCGGGGGGTTGATTTGGCGGGAGCTTCGGCGAAATTCAGGATGCCAGAGGGGGTTCGATTAGTGCACCCTACACCTTCTTGCCGACCCTGTAGTCCTCCCCAGGTCAGGTGGGCGTATGTTATGATGCTCTATCCTGCGGGATGAGGCTGCCCCTGCACCCCTTTTTCAGGGCACTGCTTAGGAGTTACAACTTATGCCCCTACCAGTTGACCCCAAATTTCTGGACGCAGGAGGTGGGTACTTGGCTGGTGTGGCAGGAGGTCAACCCTGACTACCTCATCTCGCTGCACATCATCCACACCTTATATACCCTGAAAAAGTCTATTAGAAGGGATAAGGATGTGAGGTCAGACGTCAAGTACTGGTACTACTTGTCTCCCAGGGGCTCATATCCTCCTGTTATTATTGGTCATCCCACTTCGATAAAGAACTGGAGGAACCAGTGGTTCTAGGTTGCAGGGGAGTGGCAGAGCTTACCTGTGGATCCTAATCCAGAAATCACAGTTCCCCGAACTCTTTCCCCACCTAGTGAGTCTTGTATTTGCTTTCGCGTCCTTAAGTGTCATGTGTCATTCACTTTTTATTTTCTGTTCATCTTTCTTTACCTGTTTTTCACATGTTATTGGTTTATGGCAGGGGACATTTTTGCTTGCCTTCTCTTCGACGCGGACTTAGCGACAGTGAGGCGCTTGTTTGCCTACAAGGGCACTTTTCAGGGGGTCATTCAACAAAATAAACTCTTTGTTAAGCACGGCCTTATGCGAGCTATGAGTAAGTTTGTTTCCTTACTGCCTTCATATCTTATGTCTCGTCCGTTCATAGCCCCATTCTCCTTCTTTTCTTGCTAGGTTCCAAGGACTTTCCGAAAATTTCCTTGAAGGGTCTTATGGCCAAAAAGATCCCTCATGCCCTTTGCCACGACAGCGAAATTGAAAGGAGACAGAAAACAATACTTGTTAATTTGCAAGTAGGGGTGGCAAAGGAGGCATCTGGGGCGTCCGGTGCCCAACTTCAGGGTCCTTTTCCTGCATTATTGCCCCACCCAGTCTGTTGTCGGTGGGTCCCCAACAGCCTAACTTGGAAAAAAGGGCTAAACCTAAGAAGATTACTGTAACGGGGAAGGGAAAAAGGTCAGAATGGGGCGGCTCCAAGAGGGAGAAGGTGATACATTCTGGACCAGGCATTGAAGGGTGAAGTCGAGCCATCGGTAGTATAACGATGATCTACGTGGAAAACAGAGCAAGTTCCGTGTTGGGGTCGATCCGGGAGGAAGAAAGGATCAAGCCGAAGCAAGTAATCGAAGTTCAGAGGGAAAAAAGGTGTAGAAGTCATCTTAGGGCCGTAAGAGTGGAAGTTACAGCCGTAACACAGCTATCGTAAATTTGAGCAGAACCTTCATTACGGCCGTAAAGAATAATCCTCATGGTCGTAACTTCACCTCGGGTTTAAATGAAGAATAACAGAATTTCATAGTTACGGCCGTAAGAAATATGGTCACGACCGTAAATCTCAAGCAGAAAGTCATTTACGGCCGTAAATGAGTTCATCACGGCCGTAAATCTAATATTCTGGATTTTCGCGTATTTTAATTATTTTTCTGTTTTTAATTATTTATTTTCCTATTTTAGTATTTTAGTATAATTAGGATTCTGTTTTGAGCCCAATTAGTGGCTAGGTTATTTTCTTATTTATATTCATTTCCATGATTGTAAAAGACAGTTTAGTTTGAGTTTATGAATTAAATTGAGAGAGAATTCTCCAAAATTGAAATGTTGAGTTATTCTCTTTTTCTTGAACTTATCAAAGATCCGATCTTTGTGGCATTCACCCAACGAACTTATCAAGGAATTGACAACCCTTGTGGAGTTCACCTATCTTGGTTCTTCAATCCGCATCGTCATTAATTGCATCGTGATTGTCGAGTCAAAGTTTTATCGTCGATCTATCTTTAATTTCGATGTTTATTACCTCGTGTTCTTGTTTATTTTCACGTTTAATCTGTCTTAGATCTTTCCTAGGTTTTAATTGTGTTGTTTCCGCGTGTTTGTCGAGATTCCCCGATTGGGATCTCATCATCTGGTATCAGAGTTTGGATCTATTTCAGATTCTTGCGTTTCTTGTTAATTCTTGATTTTCTTGATTTTTTTCGCGTTCTTCGCGTTCTTCGTGTTATTTTCGTTCTTCGTGTTAGTCATAATTTTCTTCAGTTTGATCCATAAGAGTCAGTCCCAAAAATTCAAAAGTGTTTTTCTTGTTCGTTTTTCGTCCAAATCCAGTTCCGTTTTTTCTTCCATACTCGTAGTCCAATTCTCTTGCAGATTAAAAAAATTCCCAAATATTCCCCAAATATTTCGAATTTTTCTCAATTTCCAAAATTCTTTGTTTTTGTTCGTGTCTTACCTTTTTCAGACCCTTGATTAGTTCTTGGGTGAAATTTTAAGGGATATAAGAGTGAAACACGAGTGAAAATACAAGTGAGGAGAATATTTTTTTTTTTTTGGAATTAAAAATGTCTGATAGAGAGGGTTACACATCTTCATCTTCTGTTGGAGATCGAAAATAGCTCAGGGGTGTGAATAGAAAGGATGAACAGGGTAATGATGATATTGCAGCAATGATGACACAATTTGAGAGGTTTATGGCTAAGATGTAGAATCGAGGAGCAGAACGTGAACAAAGACCTGGGGATCAATCTCATGATGGTTCTCGGGTTAGGAGAGGTAATAGGCGTGAGGTTGGTATGGATGATGAGGACATGGGAAGTGGAAGTGGAAGTATATATTTGGGAAGTATGCGAAGGAGGGATAGAGGAGATAGGTATGAGAGGAGGCATGATAGGGAGCGTCATGATGCTAGGAGGCATCATGGGGGCAGAGATGTTGTTGATGATGACCTTGGGAAAATTAAAGTGAAAATACCATCGTTCCAGATTAGGAGTGATCCGGAGGCATACTTGGATTGGGAGACCAAGGTTGAACGGCTATTTGATTGTCACAATTATTCAGAAAAAAGGTGAAATTAGCCGTAATTGAATTCACAGATTATGCCAATATTTGGTGGGATCAGCTAGTGATGGGTAGGAGGAGGAACCTTGAGGAGCCGCTGGAGATTGAGAGGGAGTATGATATGTTCCGGACTAGGCATCGAAGGGCGAAGTCGAGCCATCGGAAGTATAACGGTAATCTACGTGGAAAACTGAACAAGTTCCGTGTTGAGGTCGAGCCGGGAGGAAGAAAGGATCAAGCCGAAGTAAGGAATTGAAGTTCAGAGGGAAAAATGGGCAAAAGTCATCTTACGGCCGTAAGAGTGGAAGTTACGTCCGTAACACAGCTATCGCAAATTTGAGCAAAACCTTCATTACGGCCGTAGAGAATAATCCTCACGGCCGTAACTCCACCTCGGGTTTCAATGAAGAATTACAGAATTTCATAGTTACGGCCGTAAGAAATATGGTCACGGCCGTAAGTCTCAAGCAGAAAGTCATTTACAACCGTAAATGAGTTCATCACGGCCGTAAATCTAATATTCCGGATTTTCGCGTATTTTGATTATTTTTCCGTTTTTAATTATTTATTTTCCTATTTTAGTATTTTAGTCTAATTAGGATTCTGTTTTGAGCCCAATTAGTGGCTAGGTTATTTTCTTATTTATATTTCTTTCCATGATTGTAAAAGACAGTTTAGTTTGAGTTTATGAATTAAATTGAGAGAGGATTCTCCAAAATCGAAAGGTTGATTTATTCCCTTTTTCTTGAACTTATTAAAGATCTAATCTTTGTGGCGTTCACCCAACGAACTTATCAAGGAATTGACAACCCTTGTAGCATTCACCAATCTTGGTTCTTCAATCTGCATAGTCATTAATTGCATCGTGATTGTCGGGTCAAGGTTTTATCGTCGATCTATCTTTAATTCCGTTGTTTATTTCCTCGTGTTCTTATTTATTTTCACGTTTAATCTGTCTTAGATCTTTCATAGGTTTTAATTGTGTTGTTTCCGCGTATTTGTCGAGATTCCCCGATTGGGATCTCATCAGAGGGAGTCTAAGAATGTTTCTGTGCCATCTCACTTATTCGAGGATATTTCTAAGCACGTATCCGAGGAGGAACCCGCCCCTTTAAAGAGGCTCGGAAGGGGCAAGGAAACCACCTCCGCACCTCTGCCCCCAGAGACTCAAGACTTGGAGGATGAGCTTTCTGTGTCTATCCCAGACTTGGCTTACAAAATAACACCCGCAAGATCAGAAAAGTTCAAACAGATTAAAGCCAGTGTTTTCCCCAGGGATGTTACTTTCAATCCTTCCTTGTTTGACTCCCCCAGCTTTCCTCCTGCCAGGGCTGCCTTGGTCACTGAACAATTTTGGACAAAGGGCTGGTCTTCCTTCCCTTCCAGTGCCACTCCGTTCCGGAAGCTGCTTGCTGCCAAAGCTATGAATACTAGGGCACTGGCCCTTATTGACGAAGTGAAGTCTCCAGTGGAGTAGGGGCAGCGGGACAAGAAGGACGCTGATACTGCACTCCGTCATGCGGACAATATGCTGAGGGAGATTAAGGACCTCAAGGAGCATCTGTCCATCGCTCGTAAGGCATACTCGGAAGATAGGGTGACAGCCAAACGTCTTCAAGAAGACAATGAAAAGTTAAAGCACAGTCTTCATGCTTCCGAGGAAGATGTGGCGTCCCTTTGTAAGAAATTGGACGACTCTAACTGTGTGCAGTCCATCACATCTGAAGCCTTAGCAGAGGCAAATTCCACGAAGGCCAAGCTAGCATCCGAGGTGGCAGAAATCACCTCTAAGCTACAAGGGGAGGTGGAGGCTAAGAAGAAGGCTGAGGAGGATTATGCTTCCCTGGAGAAACATATTGATTCCATAATTGCTGAGGCCTTGGAGCGTACCATTGCAGCCAGGGTGAAGGAGGTTCTGGGGGCTGAAGTGTCGAAGGCAGTTCAGAACTTCAAGGATACTTTCGAAGAGACCCCTGAGTATGAAACTATGCAGAGGGTTTTTGGGAACATTGGGGCTAGGATGGCCTTAGGAGATGTAAAAGAGACTTTCCCAGATTTGGACATTTCCCAGATCGAGGCCTTATATCCTGAGCCACAAGCTTTAGGGGAAGATCCTCCTACTAATGCTCCTTCTGACTCCTACCAGATCATACCAGGCAGCGATTTTGCCAAAGACCCCCCCCCCCCCCGGTGAATGCGGCTAGTTAGTTTTTTTTGTTTATTTCTTGAACTTCAAATTGTAAATGTAACGACATTTTGAATTGTAAATACTTTGATTTATAAATGCAGTGGTTTATTTTAGCTCAATGTTTTGGTCATTTTGCGAGGTTCGACATTGCTGACCACAAGTTTTGGTTTGTATAACATTATTTGTTTAAGTGTGAATGCTTCCAAACACAAACCCCCCCTAAACGCGTTGTATGAAGATAAGTAAACGTTTCCAAACACAAACGCATTGTAAGAAGATGTGTGAATAGTCCCTCAAATCTAAGTAGCTTAAGGCATTCATGCTTGCTGGTTAGATCTGATTTTGAAAAACATCTGAACATTTTTTATTTATACTCCGTAACACCTGCGTTTATTAGTTTGGATGAACTCCTATTGACGGTGTTAATACGTTCAACCCACACGCAGTGATTGCAGTGTAGGCTTTATAAGAGTCCCTTGTTTTAACAAAGTTCAAGCATAGTGGGGATGTATTGTCCTATAAACAAAATAATGTAGGCATTTTTACTATCCGTTATGCTTACTGATAGTGCTTGGTTCAATCCTTAACGTAACTCACTTAAGATTTTTATTAAATTATATGGAGACGTTGTGACCACTGAAGAGGGATTTGATTTATTGAAAATAGCGACGAATGTGATCCGTGTTCTAAGGATTACACAAAGGTGCCCCGGATAGGTCTTCGATCATATACGTACTGGGTACCACCTCGATGGTGACTTTGTAAGGGCCTTCCCAATTAGGACCTAAAGTCCCAACTCCTGGTTCTTGGGTGGAGGGAAGGTCCTTTTTGAGGACTAAATCCCCAATGTTAAAGTGCCGACTCTTTACCCTTTTGTTGTAGTAGCGGGCCATTTTTTCATGGTACTTGATCATTACTTTTTGAGAGTCACTCCGTTTTTCTAGGAGGAAATACAAGCTATCCCTCTATGCTTCTCCATTTCCCACTTCGTCATAATGGATTTAACGAAAAGAAGGCACCCCAATTTCAACTGGGCATACCGCCTCGGATCCATATGCTAAGGAGAAAGGTGTTTCACCAGTGGCAGTGTGCAAGGTGGTTTGAAGTGCCTATAATACTTGTGGGAGTTCATCTACCCATGCGCCTTTTTTGGATTCTAGCTTCCTCTTTAGGGTGTTTTTTATTTTCTTATTCACAGCTTCAACCTGTCTATTAGCTTGTGGATGATGCGGAGACGAAAATAATTTCTTAATTCCCAAATCGTTGCACAATTCATCTATACTTCTGTTTTTTAACTGTTTTGCATTATCACTAACCAACGAGTGCGGTATTCCGAATATGCATATAACATTCTTCCAGATGAACTTGGTGGTGTTGGCCTCATTAATCCTCATCAGGGGTTCCGCCTCGACCCACTTGGTGAAGTAGTCAATTGCCACTATTGCAAAGCAATTGTTACCAGCACTCCTAGGCATAGGACCAATAATATCAACCCCCCACTTAGCAAAAGGCCAAGGGCTAGTTACCAAGGTCAACTTATGATGAGGCTGATGTGGTATGGTTGCATGCATTTAACATTTATCACACTTGCGGACGAAGTCATGGGAATCCTTTCGCATAGTCGGCCAAAAATATCCCTGTTTAAGGGCTTTCCGAGCCAGCGACAACGCCCTGGCGTGGTTGCCGCATATGACCTCATGGATTTCTTTCATCACACATCGTCCTTCCTCCGGCCCAACACATCTCAGTAAAGGAGGGGAGTAACTCCATTTATAAAGTAAATCATCAAAGAGTACGAAATTTGCAGCATGTCTTTGCAATTTCCGAGCTGCTTTCGGCTCGTCTGGTACTGTCTGATGTTTCAAGTATGCTAGTATGGGACTCATCCAGGATCCTTATTTTTCGATTGCCAAAATCTCCATTCCTAGGTCAATAGAAGAAGTCATCAAATGCTCAATTGGGATAAGATTGTGGAGCTCGGAATCATTACTGCTTGCTAGTTTGGATAAAGCATCTGCATTAGAATTCTCATTTCTGGGAATATGCTGTAACTCCATTTTTCCAAAGTTCGCAGCCAAATCTTTCACTTTTTTCAAGTAAGCAACCATGGTTGGTTCTTTAGCAGCGAATTGTCCGCTAAACTGGCTTACGACAAGCTGTGAGTCACTATTTGCCACCACGGACCTAATCTTTAAAGGTTTCGCAAGTCTTAGCCCAGCTAAGAGTGCCTTGTATTCTGCAACGTTGTTTGAGGCTTTAAATCCAAAGCGGATGGCACCGTGTATTTTGTATCCCTCCGGGCTCATTAGTAGTATACCCGCCCCAGATCTTCCATCAGCCGAGGACCCGTTAACGAACAACTTCCAATCACGGCTATCCTCCGCGTTATCAATCATCTCCACCTCCGGCGGATGGGTGAACTCCACTATGAAATCTGCTAATGCTTGACCCTTTATAGCAGTCCAAGGTTCATAATGCAGGTCATACTGACTGATTTCTATTGCCCACTTCATTAACCTCCCAGATACATCTGGTTTCTGTAACACCTGCCTCATAGGAAAGTTGGTGAGAACATGTATGGAGTGTGACTGAAAGTAGGGGCAGAGTTTGCGAGCTGCTGTGATCAACGAGAGAGCAAGTTTCTCCATATTTGGGTAACGTGTTTCTTCATCCAGCATGACTTTGCTTACATAATACACTGGGAACTGATCCCCATCTTCCTCTCTGATCAACACTGAGCTAACAGCCTCTTTTGATACGGCTAAATATAGAAAAATGATTCGCCCGCTCTTGGTTTTGATAACAATGGGACTTACCCCTAGAATGCTTTCAGGTCGACAAAAGCTTGCTCACATTCTGGCGTCTATTGGAATCGCTTCCCTCCCTTCAAGATCTTAAAAAATGGCAAGCATTTGTCAGTGGACTTAGAAACAAATTGATTTAAAGCCGCAATTCTTCCCGTCAAGCTTTGCACTTCTTTTGGGCTCCGAGGAGATCGCATGTTCAGCAAAGCTTTGATTTTATCGGGATTGGCTTCAATCCCTCTTCTATTTTCCATGAATCCCAGAAATTATCCGGATGCTACTCCAAAAGCGCATTTCGCTGTGTTGAGCTTCATTCGATATTTTCTCAAGACATCAAAGGCTTCTGACAAATGGCGGATATGTTCTGTAGCGACCATACTTTTGACCAGTATGTCATCAACATATACTTCCATGGTGTTTCCCAATTGTTCTGAAAACATACGATTTACCAATCTTTGATAGGTGGCTCCAACATTCTTTAAGCCAAATGGCATAGCTTTGTAACAATAGAGTCCCCTATCCGTAATAAACGAGGTGTGCTCCTAATCTGATTCGTGCATGGGGATTTGATTGTATCCGGAGTATGCATCCATAAAGCTCAGCATCTCATGTCCCGCTGTGGAGTCAACTAACTGATCAATCCGAGGCAGTGGAAAACTATCTTTGGGGCATGCCTGGTTTAAATTTGAAAAATCAATACATACTCTCAGTCTCCCATTCTGTTTTGGTACCAAAACAGGGTTTGATACCCATTTCGGATACCGAGATTCTCTGATGAAGTTATTTTTCAGTAGCTTCGTTACCTCTTCTTTCAAGGCCTCGTATTTATCAGAATTCATCAGTCTTCTCTTTTTCCTGTGCCCAGGACTTCTGGGATCAAGCTGGAGTCTGTGACAAGCCACTTTAGGATCACTTTCAACCATGTCATCATGTTTCCATGCAAATACATCGAGGTTCTCGATTAAGAAATTTTTCAGCTGATATTTGTATTCAACCGGCGAATCTAATCCAATCTGTAACTCCTTGATTGGGTCAAGTGGATCCACACCGAAGCATTCTAGCCTTTCAGCTGGGGTAGAGCAATTGTCTCCAGCCATTCTCGGGTCTAGATCTGCCAGATCTTCTTCTGGCGTCATTGTAACATCCTCATTTTTTGAGGGCCCTCCACCCAGTCTTTCAGGGTCCGGAGCAGCCTCGGCCATTGCCACATCGCTAATCATGTTCAAGCTCCGGTCTTGAAATTTTCGGATAGCGTTCGTGTAACAGCATTACGACTCAATTTGGCTCCCCTAACAGTTGCAACACCGTACTTCGTGGGGAATTTCATGCAAATATATTTTGTATGGGTTGCAGCCCCCAAGTCGATGAGACCTGGCATTCCAATTGAGCCATGATAAGAGGAGATCTTGTCCACAACCAAGAATTCCATGGGAATTCTGGATAAAGTGGGTGCTTGCCCTACCTCAGTCATAAGGGTTATGGATCCTCTGAGAGTTATGCTGTCCCCCGTGAATCCATATATTGGATCTGGAATGAGTGGGGTGCTAATCCCCATCTTATCGAAAGTTACTCCGTAAATTACGTTTACCGAGGCACCATCATCCACCATCATTCGTGACAACCCATTCCGAGCCACCACTACCCTGATAACCAATGCATCATTATGCGGAAAGTGTACCCCAATAGCGTCGTTGATAAGTGTTATATTAACGTTTATTTTATGCACTTATATCCTTGAATATGCCATAATGTGATTCTATCTAAGTATTATTAATGCATTTTATGTTTTATATTGTATAGGATCATAAAAGAAGAGAAAAGAAGAAAAAAGGACCAAAATACAATCAAAACTGAAGATTGGGGACTTAGGTGCAATTTTGTTACGGCCGTAAGATAACACATTCATGGCCGTAAGAGTGTGTTGAATCAGAAAAAAAAATAAGCAGAAAAGAGTTTACGGCCGTAAAACATATCCTTACGGCCGTAACCTTCAAAGGGTGAAAAATATGCAGAGACACAATTACGGCCGTAATTACGGTCGTAAATGGGTATGTTACGGCCGTAACCTCAATTTAAGGAAAATATGCAGAAACGGTGTTACGGCCGTAAAAGAAATGTCACGGCCTTAACTTTCCAGTCAAAAATTTCCATATTTTAATTCTTTCCATAATTTTGGGATTTCTTGAGCCCAAAGCTAGGGCACGAAATTGAGGCTATAAAAAGGGAATGTCATGACAAGAAAAGCAAGTGAAATAATTATTAAAAGAGGAGCGGCTTGCTTGGAGCGTGGAAGAGAAATAAATCCGGAGAAGAAGATGAATGAGATGCAAAATTCTGGGTTTTTCATCATGACTATGCGCGGCTAAGCTTCCATACCTAGTTCGAAGGGGAAGTTGTATTTCATATCAATTTGTTATTGCTTTTCCAAACTAGTAACGTAGTTCTAAATTCTTTACTTTGATTTGTTGGATTCTTATGCGTTTTTAATTCAATCAATGCAATTCTTTATTTGATTAAGGCCTTATCATTTAATTTGTTGTATTGAGATTTGCTATTTTGAATGATTGGATCCGTAATTGTCTTGTTGTTCAAATCATAGTAGCAAGTGGAAATTTAATAATTTTCATAGAGAATTCCAACTTAGGTTAATTGTCACGAGCTTGTGTGATTGATAATCTAATCCACCCTAATTCTTCTCAACCATTATATAGTTGTTGTCTTAAATCTAAAGAGTTTGTTTTAGGTTATTCAATGGCTAATGTTTGATTAGAGAGCTTATTCTAATTAAATGCAATTAAGGGAGAATAGGAATAGTTAGAACTTATTAACTATTTACGGGTGATAAATCAAAGAAGAAATTGAACTCGCGTTACTTGGAAAGTGATAACATTGTGATAGAATACAACTGAACCTGAGAACTAGGACTCGTCAATATTTGATATTTATTCCAATCATTTTAATTGCTTTATTTTATTAGTTAAATCATTTACAAGCAACCCAAAACAAAACTCCCCTTTACAATTCTAATTGACATGACACTAAGTTAGTTCCCGTTCTTTGTGGGATCGACCCTTGCTTCTATTGCTACATTCTTAGTAATAGTGAACAAGGAATTTATTTATTATTTTGGTGCATCACGATACGCATCAGTCGTCTTGGGTAAAGGTGATAGATTCTGTCCGAGGCATCCCAACAAGATGTGAATGGATGTCGTAATTCACGTTGGCGGGCTGCTTAGCCTCTCTAATATATCTCTTCTGGGAGTTATTCGTACTTCCACCTGGATGGGGGCCTCCCAATATTGTGTCGATTTCACGGATCGACGAATCATTTGCAGACATAGGTGGCTCTCTCGTATCTTTAGCATGTGTCGAGGAGTTATCCTGATCTTTCCTCCTGTCTCTTTGACGACTGTCAATCCTTTATTTGGTTGGGTTCTTCCATGGAGCTCACCTGTCAGCTCGGTCGAACTTTTGACTACCTGGTTTTTGTGTTTTCCCCTTGTCAGGAGAGAAATCACTTCCCTTTCTCCCGTGTGCCTTTTGGTCCGCTAACATGTGGATTTCTCTACAATCCTCCGTTGCGTGGCCATAATACCTATGGTAGGCGCAGTAAGCCCCAATCATGGGCTTTTTTCCACTTCGGCTACTTTTCATTCCTCCTTAAGTCGAGGGGGGATTCTGAGGGGGAGCGTTGGAGTGCAAGTTAGGGATAGCTTCCATGATCTCTGCTGCATAGCTGGACCCGGTTCTTGGAAACGGACGTGGCGCTCCACTTCGGTTACTGCCGAACCTATCCTTATTACCTCCTTCCCTGAGGTTCGCTTCATTAGAATACCCAAGATTGTATCTCCCTTGAGGATGATTGTCTCGGGCCTTAGCCATTGCTTCGGACATCCCTCCAAAACATGCTCGTCATGTCTAGCCCCCCTTTTAATGCGGAAAACATTTCCGCCTCGGTGATGTTCTCACAAATGTGCATCTCTTCAGTGAACTGGGCTAGGTAACTTTTTAGAGATTCCTCCCTTCCTTGCCTTAAGTCCTGAAGGCGTTGGAGTGGGAGCTGGCCAGGCCTGGAGGAAACAAAGCCATTTTTGAATGCTGCCTTCAAATCTCTCCAGCTGTGGATGCTACCAAGAGGGAGTTTTTTGTACCATCGTATCGCACTTCCCTTAAGGGTTAAAGCAAATTCTTTGCATTTCAGTGCCGGAGTGGCTCCGACTATTTCCATGCTAGCGCGGTAGTTTAACAGGTGATCTTCAGGGTCACCTCGGCCAAAATACTTTGCTATTTCTGGCATTTCAATGTCATGAGGCACTGGGCACATACGGATGCCCTCCGTGAAGGGGCTTATTTCCTCTTCGTCATCTAGCTCGTATGACGGTAATTTACTGTTCTATTCATGACCGGAATATATCAGGTCATGGTGTTGGCCGTAGGGTGGTGGAGCGTACTCCTGTCATTGTGGTGGCAAAACTCGCCTGTAGTTTGGCCTTTCGAAGTTCGGAAGATCATTACGAGATTTCGTCCGAGCTGCTTCTGCTCTCCTTTCCTGCCTATTCCTAGGCTCACGTGTGGGGGCTAAATTTTCTGCCCCTGTGTTTTACTGATCTCCATGCCTTTGGCTCCGCGACAGGGCTTCTTCAGCGCGTCGCTCTCACCTATTTCTAGGCTCAGCTGCATGGTGTTGACCTTGGTCAGTCCGGCCCCCTCGTTTGCCTCAGAATAATTCCCCATTCGGCTAAAAGCGCTACCAGACTTCGAATGCGAAGCCTCCCTGCGGCTAATAGGAGGTTGATCTTGTGCTTCGGGTGCTTCATGCTCTGGGCCTTCTTCGTAGAGAGGCACGAATTCCACCTTGGCATATGCCTGCAGATCTTGATAATAATAGGAGGTTGTAGCCGCATCAGATGGTGAGTAATGTGACTGTGAATATTGCGGGGGCATCACGGGCTCGTTCATAACATACCCTCTAGTCATGTATTTCTACTCCTACGAGGGTTAATATCATCGTCACTTTCATTCATGTTCAGAGCAGTTTTTTGGTTTTATCTTCTCTTTCAAAGATAGGTGAACTTTTATCTCAAAGTTCTAAGGCATTTTCAAGGTTATTAAACTTGTATTTCAAAGTTTCACGCCTTTTTCAAGGTTATTAAACTTGTATTTCAAAGTTTTACGTCTTTTTCAAGGTTAACAAACTTATATTTCAAAGTTCTTGCCTTTTTCAAGGTTAACAAACTTATGTTTCAAAGTTTCACGCCTTTTTCAAGGGTAACAAACTTATATTTCAAAGTTCTTGCATTTCTCCGCTCTTTTGCAAGAGGTTATTCGTCATTTTCTCAAGATTTCCTTTTTGAGTGTGGCTTTTTATCATGTGTTTTCGTGGTTAGCAGTATGGTTTCCCACAGACGGCGCCAAAATGTTGACTACAAAATCCGGATGGACCTTGGACCAACACATCTTAGCTCCTCCCTCTTAAACACATGGATCTCCTGCGCACTGTGACAAACAATCAGTTTGCAAAGGGGCCCGATGTGGCTCCCGTTTGCACTCTGATGCCAAAGTCAGTGCTCATTTCAAGCAAATATAAATTGGGTGCGGGAAATATAAGTGTGTAAAAAAGAGAAAGGGGAGTGAGAGTAAAATATTCAGTTAAGAGAGTGAAAATGCTAACCCTTTACCAGGCGGGAGGAGTGCTCTATTTATAGGGGAATTTATAATCTTGGATGGCGACACGTGGTAGGTTTTACACGTGTATTTCCCTAGCGGTTTGAGAGGAAAATCTTGCTTTTTGACAGTAATCATTGCTACGTTTGGTAGGGGATGGGTGTCGTCACTTTTGGTAAAGACGGTGTCACATCTCCGATTTCATCCGTTGTCCCATCACTCATCTGTGGCGTCAACGTAAAGCGTATCGGATAAACGTAAATCAGTTCGGACAAAGAAGTTCACGTGCTATTCTACCTCGGAAGTTGGCCCAAGGTGATGCCCTAGACTTTAATCGTGGGCCAAGGTCCATTGGGCCCCTATTGGGCCTTCGCTGGTGGTTCAACGTACTATGTTTTTGGGCACGGTCTCAACACTGTTAATTGGTTACTGTCCAAACTTATCTGTAACAGTCTATTTATAAAAATTAGACAAATTTAAATTTTCATATTTTTTCCTATACAATTTTTTAAATCACTTTTTAACCACACATATTTTCTTTCTCCATTTTTTAACAACATATTTTACCTAAAAAATATAAAAAAACATGTTTTTAAACAAAAAAACTTTTAACAAAAGAGGAATAAAAAGAATGTAGTATTTTTGAAGTAAAATATGTAGTTAAAAAGTGATTTGAAAAAGTGTATGTAGTTTAATGGTGTGAAGAAATATCTTATTTATAAATTTATTGATAAACAGTTTACCAAACAAAGAGTTAGCCTCCGTTCGGGAAAGATGTTATAATACCTAATTATAATTAACGTAATTTCCAACTATACCATTTTTTAATCATACATATTTCCTCGAATCATAAAAAATACAAATAACACAAAAAATAATGCCAACTTTAGTTGGCAAACGGAGGCTATAGGTTGAACTATTGCTATATTTAATAATAGTAATTCATATTTGTTGATGACAATGTTCATTAAATAAGGAAATATTCTGTTTGTTAAAAGTTTTGTGTTTAAAAATATTTGTATATATTTTCGAGATAAAATATATGGTTGAAAAGTGAAAAGAGAAAATGTGTGTGGTTAAAAAATGGTTTGAAAAATTACGTTGTTTATAAATTGATTTATATATCAATTTATTTTATTTACCAAACAAATGTATAATTTGTCAAACGGAGACTAGAGATTCATGTATTCTTATTAAAAAAAAAAAAAGTGACTTATCTCCTACTTCCTACTGTATGTATATATATATATATATATATATATATATATATATATATATACACTAGTAAATTATACGTGCGTTGCACGAAGCATTTCATATTTGTATTTATTCGCGTGATATTAAAAATGAAGAAGCAGTTATTTGTAAGTACAAATTAATATTAAGGTTAGGTGACAATTTTTGGCTGATGAAAAAATGCAGACGGTGTTGATGGAGGTATTTCCTAAAATGAATAATTTATTTGTGATCGTGAAATTTTAAAGACTTCCATGTGCTTTATGATGCAATATCGAATTCGCAAAATTCAAGCTCAGTTGAAACTGCATATAGAAATTGTAGAAAATTTCTCAAGCTTTGATGCAATGCATAATAAAGTATTACACAGATTATAAATGCTTCTTCACTATAAACTTTAATACACTTAGCTCAATAATTTATAAAATAAACATAATGAGACTATACACCGAAAAGAACGGCTCGTGAAAATAAAATAATTAATGTGTATGCTAAGCAAGCACTTTCCCAATAAGCCTAATAATCCACTTTCAAAGTGACAAGCGAGGAAGAAGATTATTAGTACGGAAGTATGAGTAAGTTAGTTTTAAAGTCGAAAAAAGATATAAATTTCAAACTCACTCAGACGCACGTGTTACAATGTCGTTGGGTACGTAAAAGTGTAAATATAAAAAGTAAAAAACAAATATGTTTATATTTGTAAGCTGCTTGTTTTCTTTTGCATTCCTAAGCATTATATTCATATCACGATATGAAGTACTGAAGTAAAAATGTTGACAATAGCATATTTAAGAAAAATATATATATATAAAGAAAGACAGTCCAACATCCAATAAAGGTCATAAAATCCCATGCAACTAACCTAAGCCTAGAGAATACTGCACTACTATACATAACACTGCTTAAACTTCCATTTATAGCAGAACATCAAGTTAAGATACAGCTGGACTTTAGCTAGAGCAGAGAAGAGGAGAGGAACGAGAAGTATCAATCTGACGTGCTATTTTTGTGGACATTATTGTACTCATTTGAAGATCCATCAAATGGGTACTTGAGGGCATTAATCAGAGAGTCTGATGAAGTAAAGCAAAACATATGAAAGTTCCTCTCCAAGGTGTTCTTTTCTTCCTCTTTCCAGTCAGGCAATCCCTTTGGGACCTCACCTTTCAATTGAAATGTTTCAAGAGTTCTCCAATTTCCCCAACTTGTAAAGATGAATAGGAAAGGTTCTAATTATATTCTTTTTCTGGTTAGGACAGAAAACCAAAAAGCAAAAAGGCTAACTGTGTTGATTCAATGGATTTTTATTAAAAACCGCAATGTTATATCCACAGTTGATCATGTTATTTGACTTTTTGGGGGCAAGCTTTTGCATGACATGTTTCCAATTTAACATGTTTTTCTCAAGTTTTCTTAAGAAGTAACAGTAAAAAGGAAAGAAGGCAATTACTCACTGAGCCTGTGGGACAAGTTCCATGGTAGAAAATAAGTGTTGAAATATCAAGTAATTTTACCAAACATATCATCTAACTGAATGAACAACCCTTCTCGAGTGTCGTTGAAAAATTAAAAGTCGCTTTCAGCTTCCAATACCTATCAAGCAAATAAGAGCAAAATTCCCCTTTGAGGTCATCTGTTGTAGCCGTAATGAAATGCAATCTAGACAATAGAGAGAAGGCTAATCAGTATAAAACACAAATAGAATATTTCAAAGACAATAGCAAAACTACAAACATGCTTGAGATTAGTGTGTTAAAGATGATAGCTTCATTTTAGCTTTCTTGGCCGTCTCAGTCAGAAAACATGTAACCAGTTAACTTTTGAATGCAATATTGGTGATACAAATAATAGGCTCTCTCTAATATATTTAAAAACAATGCAATTTAATGGGAAAGTTCAACATGTATTAATCAAACTGTTTTCGATGCATAACTTAAATAAGAATTACAAAAGATATTTTTTTCAAATGAAAACGGGATATATTTTAGTTCTATTGGGAAAATTGGAGGAAGAGACGATAGGCTAGGAACACTTCCTAAAAGCATGTTCAACCAAGCCACACTTTGAAATTTGGGTTTTGTGGTTTTACAATGAAACTTTTCGAATTTCGTCGGTGAATTAAATTTGGTAGCATCACATAATTGAACTACACGTAATAAATTAAGTTGGTAAGGCTTCTCCAAATATCTTAACAATAAAACAATGTTCACAGTTAATTGTTTCCATCTAGGCTACCTTACCTCGAAAAATCAACAAAAACGCCAATTGAGATCAAAAGCACAAAAAATTAACATAACATTCAAAGAACACGACCAATCAATGCATCAGATCCCCCATAGAGCACCAAAATCCTATAGTCATTCACACATTTAACAAAGCAATTAGATCACCCCAATCCAACTTACCACAAATCATTTCAAGCAACATGCGCAAGCCAATATCTGAATGCATAAATGCATAATAAATTATGCACAACCTGTCCCTTTATTACATAATGTATGGGAGAGAAAACAATTCAAGATCAAAATATTATATGTCACAAGAAAATGAAATTCAAAAAACTTCATAATGTACAGTATTGCGAAAGCATTTAGATATCTATAGAATCTATGTGACATCAATTGCCAAAATGAATGAGTAATCGACAATAGAATCTTCCAAAATTCAATTACATCACATTATTTGGTTTTACAGGAAACTCGGGATGCTATAGAAAATGATGCATCAATAGCCGACAATATTTGTCCTCGTCGAGATTAATAGATAAACATGTCTTCAATTATCATCTAGATCTTTGTTATGCTGGTCCAATTTTGCCTATTTACATGCAAGGATAATTTTCATATCTTACTCAAAACTTTGTATAAGTTTAACAGAAGAAAAGATTACCAAAGAGGAAGTATTCGAGACTCTTGTTAGGCAAATACTCATACACAAGCTTCTTTTAAGGTCCTTCCACAAAATATCCTAGCAATGTGACTAAGTTTGTGTGTTGAATTTTGAACAATATTTTCACTTCATTTGAAAACTCTTTCAGCCCTTGTCTAGAATTCAAGGAAAGCTTCTCCACGGCTATTTCTAAGCCACATGGCATCAATCCCTGTGAACAGGAATATGACAAAAAAATCATTAGAAAAAGGTCACCGAATTATAGCTCAGTAATTTTTCTGGATGAAAAAAACGGTTAACTAATGCAATGAAATTAAGTTTTCTTCTTGATGACACTTTAAATATTGACAACTGGTTAAAAAACCTACAAGACTTAAAGAGCTTGTAAAGAAATGCATTTATTTTATCTATATTTGCTGTCATAGCAATAAAAAGAACCAAATTCAATTGTGAAACTAACGTTCTGTTTTAATTCTATTCTTTGTTATGCTTACACTTATAAATTATATTTTAGATCCCGTAGTAGATTCACATATAAATTGCAACTTCTAAAAACTCCCCTAATAACCATATGTCAGAGATTTCTCACCTTTGACCAAGAGGTTATGTGAACTGCTATGGTGGAGAAAACAAGAAATAACAATTACATGAAAAACTTGAGCATGAAATGCAAACTTTCAGAGTAAAAATTCAAACCCAATCTTTAATTTCTAAACCAAAAAACCAAAAATCGGAAAAACTATAGCATTAATATATATAAAATATGTTCACGTATAGACAGAGAAAAAAAATATATATTTCACAATAGATTATAGATTCAAAGGAAAAATAAGATTTTGTTATTGCTCCGATATCATCACCGAACTTCAAATTTCAACTGTTTAATCTCCACTGGAGTAAGCACATTTTCCCACTCTTTCTTCGTAACCTTTATCGTGGGCCCTAAAATAGTGGTTAAAAATTCGAGCAAAAGCTAGAGCAAGAGCATGAGCACGAGAACAACATCCTCATTCTTGCTCCAGAATATGAACATGGAAACTGGCTTAAGACAATTTTATTATGTGCAGGAAACAAAAGTGTACCTCAACAAGGCATCATGAAGTAAGATTTAGCTGCTTCAGACTCCAATCCATGAACCAAGCTGAAACTTACCGAAGGAAGTAAAAGGGAAAATTTGCCTACAAAATGAGGTCCAACAAAAAACAAAAAAAGGGGGAAAAACGAAGAACTAAGGTTTTCGAAAAAACCCCTTTCCATGACCAACTCAAAACAGAGGAAATAATAGATCTACATGAAACGGGGGAAAAAAGGATCAACAAATTAAGACATGAAACATGGGGGGGAAAAAAAGATCAACAAAGACTAACCGGTGGCGGCGATAGACGGCGGAAACTGTAACCCTAGGCACGAATGATCTGAAAGCGCGACGGTATCAAAATCGGACAAAACAATAGAAATAGATCTACACGAAACAACAAAAGAAAAAAAATACAAACCTTTAGTGGCGATGGACTAGGAACACTGTAAACCTAGTGATTTTTTTTTTTCCGTAAACAAAGAAGATGGCAGAGATAGAAAGCTGAAGAGGAGAGGACAGAGGAAACGAAAGACGGACGAAGATTCTGGAAGTGGAACCACCATTTTTTTTCTTGATTATATTATTGTAGGGATAGGACGAAAAAAGCGCTATTAACTGAGGAAGAGAAAGAAGAGACGTATTTCATTTCAACTAAAAGTGCTGTTTTTGGTCCAATGAATAGTAATTTTGGAAGTTGATTTTATATATAGTAGGGATATATATCCACTCTTCCACTCTACATAAAAAGAGACAATAAATATTACTATTCATCCTGAAACCTTCCATTTCACACTTGAATCCCCTAAAAGTAGTTTGGCAATAGTGAAGAAAAAATATCTGAGGCAACCACCGTCTCTCCATATCTCTCTCCAAAACATATCTCCATCTCTCTCTCTCTCTCTCTCCAAAATCCACCATATCTCCGTCTCTCTCTACAAAATCGTCTTCTGATTCACACCTGAATCTCGACGATCAAACCTATATCGATTAGCGTCTTAACCGAAAGACTCAAAGGCTCGTCATCTTCATTTCTTGTTCTTGTTACAGAAATCCCTTTTTAAATAGTTTTCCTTACGTATTTAGTTTTGGTTTTTGAATGAGATCAATTCGATATTTCTTTCTTCGACAATGCGTCTATTCCGGTATTTGCAGCTTCGTTCTCTTCGACTAGGCGACTTAAAGATTCGTCTTCGGCATTTGTGCGGTTTTGGGTATCTCCATGGTGCGTTCAGGATTCCGGAGGATTTGTGTTTCAACGATAGTAATTTTTTCAACACTGGGTTTTTCTCGTTCCAACTCTTTTGTTGAAAGTAAGTATAGGATTTTTGTTTCAACGATCGAAATTTGTTCAACACTGAGTTTTTCTCGTTTCAACTCTTTTGTTGAAAGTAAGTATACCAGTAAGCTTCCTTCACCTTTAGGAGTAACCTAAAGTGTGCCTTGGAACTTGTTGTTGATTTGTTTATATGAGCTTTAATTTTTCTGTTCATGCAATGTCACAAAATATATTTTTGCATAGGCAGCTGGTTTCATATTAAATTCAACGACCATATTGATTTTCCAAAAATGGACACTTTGGTTTTGAATGCAGCTTCACAATGAAATCCTTATAGAATTGACCAACAAACCGTTCACAATTTTAAGCGTATGAGTACATTTTTTTTTAAGTTTTGCGAATATATGATAAGTGTGATATTTACGTTTATTTTATACACTTATATCTTTGAATATGCCATAATGTGATTCTATCTAAGTATTATTAATGCATTTTATGTTTCATGTTGTATATGATCCTAAAAGAGGAGAAAAGAATGAAAAAGGACCAAATTGCACTAAAAACTGAAGTTTGGGGACTTAGGTGCAAATAGATTTACGGCCGCAAGAAAAAAGATGTTACGGCTGTAAGTGCATGTTGAAACAGAAAAAATTAAGCAGAAAAGATGTTACGGCCGTAAGAAACATCTTTACGGCCGTAACCCTCAAAAGATAAAAATGCGCAAAAACATCTTTACGGCCGTAAATCAGAAGTTACGGCCGTGACCTCACTTTGTAAAAAATACGCAGAAACCCAATTACGTCCGTAAATGGAAAGTCACGGCCGTAACTATTCAAGTCAAAAATTTCCTTATTTTAATTATTTCCATAATTTGGGATTTCTTGGTCCCAAAGCTAGGGCACGAAATTGAGGCTACAAAAAGGGAATTTCATGACAAGAAAAAGACTTTTATTATTTTTGAAAGAGGCTACACATTGAGGAAAACTGAGAAAAAAATATAGAGCATTCTTGGGAGATTTTCAAGTGCAAGAATATCAACAACAATGGAATTCATGAAGCAACTTGAAGAATCTACCACAACCATGCTAGGTTAAATTTCATATCTTGTTCAAAGGGGAAGTTGTGGCAATTCAATTATGTTATTTTTTTTCCTACAAATTAGTAGCGTGAATTTATTCCTTTATTTCAATTGTTGGATTATTATGTTTTGAATGTTCAATTGAGTTTATTTGATTAATAGTTTAATTTGGCCAATTGGATTATTGATCTTTGGATTCATGAATATGCTATGTTTAGATTCTTGATCCGTAATTGTCATTGAATCTTTACTTTAGTAGCAAATAAATCTCGTGCAGGTTTAGTAATAATTCAACTTGGATTGATTAATTCGAGCTTGTGAAATTAACGATCCAATTCAATCTATTCTTCTAGATTTTCATACTAGTTGTGCATTAAATTCTAAGAGCTTGTTTAGGATTGTCCATGGCTAGAATTGGTTCAAAGAGCTTATTTTGAATCAATACACATAAGGAAGAATTTAGATAATCAGAGCTTGTTGATTATTTATGATTGATAATTGAATTAGGAATAAAAACACGTTACAAGGAAAGGTATAACATTAATTGAGGGCACAACCGAACCCGAGAACAAGATTTCTTCTCATATTATTTCTCTAGTCATATTTAATTATTTATTTTATGCATAGTTTTCATTCAAGTAATTCAAACAACAAAACCCCCCATTCCATTCTAATTGATCGAACAACTAAAATTAGTTTCCGTTCCTCGTGGGATCGACTCTTACTCTCACTACTACATTATTAATTAATATTTAGCGAGTAAGGAATTATTTATTATTTTGGTGCATTGCGACACGCATCAAATTTTTGGCGCCGTTGCCGGGGAACGGTCGACCAATTTAGTTGTTTAGTTAATTAGAATTTTTTTTGTGCTCCTTTGCTTATATGCTTAAAACTCGGTCAACTAATTGTGAACTTTTTGATCTTGACCCAGAAATCGAGAGGACTTTTCGACAGCAAAGGAGAGCAGCGGGACAAATGGAAGCTAACAACAAAACTCTTAAACAACTGGCTACTCCCGATGTGGCTCAGCAGCCTTTGTGCATTACGTTTCCAACGGTAGAAGAAGGAAGAACCTTTGAGCTAAAATCCGTGTTGATCCACCTTCTACCTACTTTTCGGGGACATGCCGGTGAAGATCCATATATACATCTAAAGGAGTTCCATGTGGTTTACGACAGTATGAGGCCCACGGGCATTACCGAGGAACAAATAAAAATGAGAGCCTTCCCATTCTCATTGAAGGATGCCACAACCGACTGGCTCTATTGTCTACCATCGGGGACAGTTACTACTTGGAACGACATGAAAAGGCTCTTCTTGGAAAAATACTTCCCTGCATCGAGAGCTGGTACAATCCGGAAAGAAATATGTGGGGTTCGCCAAAGCAATGGCGAGACATTATATGAGTACTGGGAGCGCTTCAAGAAACTCATTTCGAGTTGCCCCCACCACCAGATCAGTGAGCAACTCCTGGTGCAGTATTTCTACGAAGGCTTAGCACCGATGGATAGAAACATGATAGATGCCGCAAGTGGAGGAGCACTGATGGACAAGACGCCGGAACAAGCGCGAGCTTTAATCTCTAATATGGCAGAAAATACTCAGCAATTCAATTCAACCCGAGATTCCCAAGTCCGCCGAGTGAACGAGGTAAATAGTTCCAATATTGAAGGTCAATTATATGAACTGACAAATCTTGTTAAGCAGCTTGCTGTAGGGAATTCGAAGCAAGCCAAAACCTGTGGAATCTGTTCGAACTTTGGACATCCAACGGATACATGTACGGTATTGCAAGAAGAAAACAATGAACAGGTAAAGGCCGCAGAAGGGTTTCCATTTCAAAGGCAACAATACAACCCATATTCAAACACGTACAACCCCGGGTGGAGAGATCACCCCAACCTGAGCTACGGAAATAACAAACCCCCGGGTTTCCCCTCCAACAAATCTCAGGGGCAATATCAACAAAAACCTCAAAATTCAGGTATGTCTCTTGAGGATATAGTTAAGATGTTGGCAACTAACACGATGCAATTCCAACAGGATACCTAGTCAAGCATTCAAAATCTGGAAAATCAAATGAGCCAAATGGCCATTGCCATAAATAGATTGGAGGCACAATCTAGAGGGAAGCTACCATCACAGCCCGAGGTGAATCCCAAAAACGTGAGCGCCATAACTCTCCGGAGCGGGAAGGAAATTGAGGGTCCGCAATTGGAACCGGCTGCACCTGAAATGGATGAAGATGAAAAGGAAGGGGTCGGAAAGAAAAACAGCACTTCGCAAAACCCGTAGGTAAAATCCAACTTTAACTCAATTGCTAAATTGACTCCACCTCCTTTTCCTGGCAGGTTAGCAAAAGCGACTAAGGAGGGCAAGGAAAAGGATATACTGGAGATGTTCAGGAAAGTGGAAATCAACATTCCATTATTGGATGCCATCAAACAAGTTCCCCGATATGCAAAGTTTTTGAAGGATCTGTGCACCAATAAGAGAAAGCTAAATGGAAATGAGATGGTAAGAATGGGTGAATCCGTGTCTGCACTTTTTCAAAGAAAATTGCCTCCCAAGTGCAAGGAACCAGGTATGTTTACCATACCCTGTCAAATAGGTAACACTAGGATAGATCGTGCATTGATAGACCTAGGAGCATCCATAAATGTAATGCCTAGATCTACGTACACTTCATTGAAACTTGCTAAAATGACTGAAACTAGTGTTATCATTCAACTAGCCGACCGTTCCAATGCATATCCGGATGGGGTAGTTGAAGATGTTTTAGTACAAGTAGGGGGTTTAGTGTTTCCAGCAGATTTTTATGTGTTAGACATGAATGATGATCACTCTCCAAACCCCACTCCTATTTTGTTAGGCAGACCATTCCTAAAAACATCGAAAACTAAGATAGATGTTAGTGATGGTATACTTGCCATGGAGTTTGATAATGAAATTGTTAAGTTCAATATTTATGACTCCATGAAACACATTAATGATGCTAACAAAGTTCATTCTACTGTTGTGAGTTATTCTCCATTTCAGGAAATTGTTGCTGAGCTTAATGATTGTCGAAAGCCATCACAACCAGGTGAAAACTTTTGTACCGCCCTACCAGTAGCTGATGAGAAGTTTCCCCCTACTTTGCAAGCACTAACGAAGAGCATGAAGAGGAAATTGAGCTTTGGAAATCCACCTAATCCCGGTTGAAGGAGGAAACAACCTGTCGAGCCAACGACAGTAAACAAAGGCGCTGCTCGGGAGGCAACCCGAGAGGGGAGTTTCTTTACCTCCTCGACTCTTTATTTTCGTATTTTCATTTTTGGTTATTTTTATTTTATTTAGCCATTTCATTCACACACAAAAAATTCAGTGGCTAACTTACGGCCGTAAGGTACTCAAGTACGGCCGTAACACAATTCCAGTACGTTTAATCAGAGGCCAGCTTACGGCCGTGAGACATAACTTTACGGCCGTAATGCAATTTTTTATCTTTTGTCAGAACCCACCTTACGGCCGTAAATCCGGATTTTCAAATTTTTAAAAAAAGCACGTAGCCTCGCGCATAACTCCCCTTCTACTGTTTAGCTTTATTTTTCAATGAGGACATTGTTTTGTCTAAGTGTGGGGGGGAATTGATTGTAAGCTTAATATCTTTATCTTCTTTCTTTAGTCGAAACGTTAAAATTCAGTTTGAGTCAGCATCCATTTTAATCTTTGATAGGAAGCGACCCCACTTTTGGTTTGGTTCATTTTTTTTGAAAAATCATTGCATAATTGGATATAAATTGAGCACATAGAGATCATCTCGTCCAAAACTTCACAAATAGGTTGAAAATGAAAAGTGAAATTGTCAAATATCTACAACCTAGTCAACCCAACTCACAATAGACAGATTATTCCTTCATATATAACCCTGAACATCCCAATTATTATACTTTTGTGAGTAGTCATGGTTTGAATACTTTTAACCGTTATCCTTGACCAATGGACTTAGATTTGGAATGAAGATCAAGAAATGACCTATAACTCATAATTGGATGGGAAAAACACATGAAAGCCATAATTTGTGAGCTTTTGAGCCTAAGAGCTGTTTTTGATATTTATGAGCTCGTAATTCTATGATGTGTGTCCTGCATGGTTGGGTTATGCTTGGATGTGCTTTCTTGTGCATACCGTTGTAGCTTCTTGATTCAAGTGCAAGTTATAGCAAAGGCAATAGGTTAAACCAAATTTAACTTGCTAAAAGAGCCTACCTTGCTACATGGACCATTAGAAGCCCGTTTGAGCCTTAGACTTTCTTTGAATTTTTATGTCACGCTACAAGCCACGAATGCCCTTTCTTTTGCATTGTCTCTGTTTTGAACCCATAGAGAAGGGATTCGCAAGCTTTTGTTGATTGAGGATTGTGCTATGGTCTAAGTCCAAGAATTTGAAATGGTTATCTTGTGTTGAGCATTGGTTGTGAAATGGACTGAATTCAGGGAATTGTAACTCTACCTTGTGTCACTTGGTGACTGCGAAATGATTAGAAAAAAAAAAGCAATGAAAAGGAAGTTAGTCACGAAAATTAGTAGTTGAGGATGTCAAACACTCAACTTGTGAAGGAAAAAAAAAAAGAAGAAAAGAAAAGAAGAGATTCAAGTGTGAATAAAAATTGGGTAGCGGGAAATAATAAGATCATATTAAGGGAGAAGAAAGTAACGTTATTGTGAATTGACTTAGTTTGCGAAATTCCTTCTCGACTCAGCCTAAATATATCATTTTATCCTACCTGACCCGAAGCCCCGTTACAACCAAATAAAGACATTCGCTTTGCACTTGTGTTATTGTTGGCTCCGGTTATGACAGTTAGGCAATCTGTGGTACTGACTTATCCATGCAGAGAGATGAGCGAAAATTCAAACCCTTATACACTTTGTGCGAAGAGAGAAATATCTTGTGAGGGTGTTAGCTCTCATTACATATGCTTATGAGTGGTTTGAATTGCTTGGTCTAGGGTTGGTGCTATGAATGTGGTCGGGGGTACTGTGTTGACTGAATTCACGTCATGAACAACTCGGTTTACGCAACTGATTTCCTCTGGAGTTGGGCGAAATTATTCTCCTTGTAGTCACTCATAAATGGTTGGGGGGATGTGAGCAAACACGAGAGGTGCAATGAAATAAACCATATCGAGCCATGATTGGGATGAGAAATAAAAGGCATTGCATCTCTAGCACACACTAACACAATCCGATCATGCAATGAAACATTTTTGTAAAGAAAAGTGGGTTGCAACCTCAAGTCTCTGAATTGTAATCTATTGTTTGAATCCTATTCTTTTCGTTGCGAATCTTTGTTCGAGGACGAACAATGGTTCAAGTGTGGGGGGATTTGATAAGTGTGATATTTACGTTTATTTAATACACTTATATCTTTGAATATGCCATAATGTGATTCTATCTAAGTATTATTAATGCATTTTATGTTTCATGTTGTAAAGGATCCTAAAAGAGGAGAAAAGAAGAAAAAAGGACCAAATTGCACTAAAAACTGAAGTTTGGGGACTTAGGTGCAAATAGATTTACGGCCGCAAGAAAAAAGATGTTACGGCCGTAAGTGCATGTTGAAACAGAAAAAATTAAGCAGAAAAGATGTTACGGCTGTAAGAAACATCTTTACGGCCGTAACCCTCAAAAGATAAAAATGCGCAGAAACATCTTTACGGCCGTAAATCAGAAGTTATGACCGTGACCTCACTTTGTGAAAAATACGCAGAAACCCAATTACGGCCGTAAATGGAAAGTCACGGCCGTAACTATTCAAGTAAAAAATTTCCTTATTTCAATTATTTCCATAATTTGGGATTTCTTGGTCCCAAAGCTAGGGCACGAAATTGAGGCTACAAAAAGGGAATTTCATGACAAGAAAAAGACTTTTATTATTTTTGAAAGAGGCTACACATTGAGGAAAACTGAGAAAAAAATATAGAACATTCTTGGGAGATTTTCAAGTGCAAGAATATCAACAACAATGGAATTCATGAAGCAACTTGAAGAATCTACCACAACCATGCTAGGCTAAATTTCATATCTTGTTCAAAGGGGAAGTTGTGTCAATTCAATTATGTTATTTTCTTTTCCTACAAATTAGTAGTGTGAATTTATTCCTTTATTTCAATTGTTGGATTATTATGTTTTGAATGTTCAATTGAGTTTATTTGATTAATAGTTTAATTTGGCCAATTGGATTATTGATCTTTGGATTCATGAATATGCTATGTTTAGATTCTTGATCCGTAATTGTCATTGAATCTTTACTTTAGTAGCAAATAAATCTCGTGCAGGTTTAGTAATAATTCAACTTGGATTGATTAATTCGAGCTTGTGAAATTAACGATCAAATTCAATCTATTCTTCTAGATTTTCATACTAGTTGTGCATTAAATTCTAAGAGCTTGTTTAGGATTGTCCATGGCTAGAATTGGTTCAAAGAGCTTATTTTGAATCAATACACATAAGGAAGAATTTAGATAATCAGAACTTGTTGATTATTTATGATTGATAATTGAATTAGGAATAAAAACACGTTACAAGGAAAGGTATAACATTAATTGAGGGCACAACCGAACCCGAGAACAAGATTTCTTCTCATATTATTTCTCTAGTCATATTTAATTATTTATTTTATGCATAGTTTTCATTCAAGTAATTCAAACAACAAAACCCCCCATTCCATTCTAATTGATCGAACAACTAAAATTAGTTTTCGTTCCTCGTGGGATCGACTCTTACTCTCACTACTACATTATTAATTAATATTTAGCGAGTAAGGAATTATTTATTATTTTGGTGCATTGCGACACGCATCAATAGACAATTGTGTTAGACTGTGCTACCCCTCTCAATCCCTTGCTGAATTTCTCTCGCTTTGTTACTGGGTAATTATTTTTCCACACCGCTTTTAATTAATTGTTTATTTGTAGGAAATTTTGGTCATATCAGTTAATTAGGTCTCATGTCATGCATTTCATCAAATTTGACCAATACAATTATCACTGTCTATGTGAGAAAATTTCTAGATTTATTTTCTGATGGCTTGTTTTGGTTTCTAGAAAATTGTCCACATATTGAGTAATTCTTTTGTTCGAAATATCTAACTGAATGCTGGCTGCAAATGGAATAGTAAAATATAATATAATATTATTTTATCTAAACAACATAGTTTTATCTTTCTATTTATTCAACGTGCACACTGTGGTAACTTGATAGTGTTTTTTGTGCCAATTTAATGAAAGCTAATAAAATTCATTTCATTTCCTCTGATTGAAAATCTTTTTCATCGATCCATATTGCAACACCCCCAATGATCTTGGTCAACTTAACTAAAGAGTATATGAAGGTTTTCTCATTATCTATGCTTTGTTTCAACAATCATTTAAAAAATTACATCAAACTAGCCTTGTTTATTTTCTAAACAGGGTTTCTAATTAGATGACAGTTCCCGACAAGCTCAACCAGAAAAGTTCGTGGCAGCCAAATATTCAACGGAAAAGGTTATAATTGTCAATTACTTATACCATTCATTGAGTAGAGCACCCCATTTAATTTTATTGAGCTACCTCTCTCTCCATAAGGGAAAAGAAACAGTAGCATGTTTTTCAAACAAGCTGTGTATTATTTCAGTGCCTTGTACCAGTTTCACCTTGTCAAATCAGAGACAGCTCGAGCTTTATAACATTGGGTCATATTTAAACTTTTAGACTGTCAATTCTCTTTAAATTACACAAATTGGTACTTTGCAATGTTCTGATATACTCTTGGTGGTTTATTTTTTGCTAATTATGAGATAGTCCAGCTGGGTTTTGATGAGGTTGAGGAAAGCTAAATATGAGCCAACTAATTTGCAATTATCCCATCACCATGAGTTTATTCTAAATTTCTTAAGAAATATCATTTCTGCATTTTTATGGCTAAATTGATAATGATAATTCATTTCAGGATCACATGAAGCTGCTATTCCTTGAAAACAAGAGGTGTGAGCTCATAATTACGTGAAAACAATGCTTTCAGGTTGCATCGAATCAAATGTAGTTCAAGTTAGTTCACTGTTTTAAGAATTTAATATCATTTCACTAATGGCATCACTATGAATAGTCTACTGGAATTTTGCTCCTCAAGTTAACAATTGGATAAAGTAATATTTCTTGCCTTCTTCCATCCTGTTTCTATCTAATTGAGAAACATGGGACCAAAGTCCTCTTTCCCTAGTGGTTAAGACTGAGGTATTGCTGGCTGAGGTTCCGTGTTCGAGTCCTCTTACCAGCAGGGTGGAACTGTGCCTCTCCAAAAAAATCTCTCATACGCGTAGGGCCAAGCGGTGTATACTAACCCGTAGGGCCAGGCCGGAGGGAGGTTTTCTGGAGTATGGGGCCGCAGTGCGGTGGGGCCAGTCACCTGTATAAAAAGTTTACCCAACACAGTTTAGCCCCCAGGGCACATCTCCAAGTGGTTAAGGAGGTACGGTATTGGGCTGGCACTCGCCGTGTGCTCGATTTCGAAACCCGCCAAGAGCAGCCAGGAGCAGCCAATTTATTGGTGTTGTGATTGGTGATGTGAAAGGCGTGGCGGTAGGACCTTGTGGCTTGTGACTCAGTTACCCCGACGTTGGGGCCTTGCCATAAGTACTACCCTGACCATGGACGAGGCATAACCTGCGGTTTACCTCCTGAACCAAGGGCCCAGGGCAGGGTCGGTTCAGGCCCCTAAGGTTGGGGTTCAACTAAAAAAAAGAGAAACATGGGAGAAGAAAAAGTTAATTAAGTTTTCCAAACTCAAATCCCCGTGGTGATACTATTCTATTTAACTTGATTTGAATAAGCATAAAGGTAAATTTCCAATTATCAATGCAAAAAGGATCAGTGACTACAAAAACTGAATTACATATTTATTCTCAGTTGAGGAACAGAAAATGACCCCCTTGCCGTATCATGTAGCTTTGGAATGGTTATGAGAAATCTCAATCAATCAAGTATTTTTTATTATTTTTCTGGTATTATTTGATTTATGCGATCTCATTTTTCTTGTGATTTTTCCCTGCTCAAGTTTGTTTTACAGATTGAGAGATGATAATGGTCACATTATAGAGCATGTTGAGGTAAGAATTAGAATTCTCTAACAAGTTAACCTTTAATTTATTCAGTTAACTGTTAATGTTTTATTGTCAAGCTTAATGATAAGCAATTTATGCTGTCAATTGTCGTCATTTATCGTCTTATATGTAGAACCCCTAGGTCATCTTTTCAACACTTTGTTTCTCGTTCTTTCACATTGTTGACTCAAATAATGTTGCACATCTGTTAACGGGCTCTTTTTTCTTGGTCATCTTTGGGATACTAATTGGGTTTATGTGGTCTAGATGGTGTTGATCCTGCAACAGTGAAGAAGTCACTACCAAATTTTGTGAACCGTGAAAAAAGTAATAAAGAATCATTGGTTGAGCTCTTTGTCATTCTACTGAACAAGGTAGAGCTTACAACCTCAGTGATAATAGTTATTTATATTATTGGTTCTGGTTGCCCAAAATTAATCTTTAGTTTGACACTTTTACAATTATTTTCTATCAAATTTATGGGGCCCAAATGTCTATGGATCTTGGATGTCCCAAACATAAGAGACACAAATACCCCACTGTCAAGTAGTAATTTAGGAATTTCGGTAGAAGCACATGCTTGATAAAATAGTCTTTTTTATTTTTTACAAATATTAAACATGTTTTTATTTAATTTCTAAAGAAGATGAGCTGTTTACACGTTTTATCATTTATGAGTTTTTATATTTTTTTTCATTTTTTTTTCTCACTCTCTCCATTTCTAAGGAATTTACTTTAATTCACTGTAGATGTCTGTCAATAAAATTATTTAAGAATAATATTTCTCAACTTGGATCTGAATTGCTCAGTCGTTACTCGTTAGCTATCTTCTCATTATCATAGTTGCAGTGGTCTTAGTGTGCACATATCTTTATAGTATCTCCCTCTCATCTCACAAAAGTTGATTGTAATTTTTAAATTACTTGCCCAGGATGCTTTGAAGACATTATGTGCTTCATGTGAGAAATTGCCTATAACCCATTGCTTTAAATTTTTTGACTAAATCAATGCCCTTTCGATTAATAAACTAGATAATTATCTTAAATAGCTTAACTTGTTAATGCTGTTTTTCTAGCTTGAAGATACATCTTACATCTTTTTAGCTACCAAGTTTTCCACTATTGTATCATTTGTTTTAGTACACTCAAGTGAGAGGGATATGTAAATACCTATAACTCTTTTTTTTTTTTTTTTGCAGCCCAGTTGTGATTATCTTTAAACATTTCAACTGCTATTCATATAGTGATTTCTGTTTGCAATAGTAAGAATCTTCACTTGTAGCGACTCAGAATTTTTATGAAATAAATAATTATTTTAATATTTAGAAAATTGTGTCGCTATTATTTCACCAATTTTTATTAAGTTAACGCCGCGACGGATTCGTCTAGCCAAGTCAAGAAATATCGAATTTGTTCGATTTTAAATTAAAATCCGAATTTCTAAAATTATGTTATTTTAATTATTTATTCAAAGTATTATTTTCAAAATCATTTTTGAATTCCAAATTTATTAAAATATCTCAATTTCCCTTATTCAAATTATTTCAAGTCCAAATATGTAATTCAATTTTTATCTCAATTTTTATTTATTCTTAAATTTATTTTCAATTCAAAATATATTAATTTTAAATACAATTCTTAATCAAAGATTACTCGTGTCTTCCACTTATCAATTTTCTTTTCCCTTTCCTCCATCAATCCAACCTATATCTCCACCAAATGGTATCATGAACACGGTTTCATCATCATCAACTTCAAATAAATTTTTATATCATGTGAGGTTCATCTTTCTTTTCTTTTCCACATATTTTATCATTTTTGTCTCAATCATTAAACCATTTTCTTTTTCCTTTCCACTCCATTTCCAGCCTCGTGTCTGCACTCATCAAAACCTTCCATGTGCTATTACACTTTACAACTCCATCTTCACCTCCCAACTATTCTTTCCAAAAGCCTCCATCACTATATCACCATCACCCCATACCACAAATCGGAGAAAACCACTAGTTAACCAATTCATCAATCCGGCCAGTTTCTTCCATTTCAACTCCATCCAATTCAATTTCCATTTTTCAGCAAGTTCCATTTGCAAGATCAACAATCCCAGCCATTATCATAATTCTGATATCCTGCAACCACCATCAACTAACCTGCAGTATTACCACAAACTCGCCAATTACTCAGAATCATCATCTTCATCACCAATCAGTTACACCGCAATTCCATCACTGCCATTACTCAATCTTCAGCCATGAACTTTCATCATCATCAATCGCAAACCAGAAATAAACCAAGAAATAGAAGAAGCCCAGAACATTACCTCTACCGCCGACTGATTGACCGGTTTTTCGCCGGAATTCCAAACCCAAATCACGAACCCAACTTCAATCTTTAGCCTCGGTTTCGGGCATCAAACCTAACCTACTTCAATCCCATCCCTCGCCGCACCTTACTCCTACGTTCCGCCGGTGTTGCGCCGGTGATTCGACGGTTAGAAACCGGATTTCCCTCAGCTCACGATTTCAATCGCCGTTCGTCCCTCTCTCTCTCTCTCTCTCTCGCGTCTCTGAATTCATTTGAAGGAGAGAGAAAATGTTTGATTTTATATTATTTGATTATTTTCGGAATTTGCAACTTGGTCCCTAAGTTTGAAAATGTTTTATTTCAGTCCTTTCAACTTTTAAAGTTATCCATTTCAGCCCCAAAGTTTTAAATGAGTTTTAATCAGCCCTTTCATTTTCAAAATCTATTATTTCAGTCACTGTTGATTTACTTTTAAGCCCAAGTTTTCAAAGTATCTATTTTAGTCCCTCAACTATCAAAAGTATTCATTTTAATCCCTCAGCTTTCAAAACATCAATTTTAGTCCTCAAATTATAATTTATCATTTTGAACTATATATTCAATAGACTAAAGTGACTTATTGGCTAAGACGAAGCGTACGGAGAATTTAAAGAAATTGAAGTCATTCCCGCTCAACTTTGCACTCGTCGGATTTGAGGTAGACTCGCACTTATTAATTGATTTAAATTATGATTTCATATAAATGTCATGTGACTTGTGAAAGTCAATTTTCAAGAAAATTAAGTATGTTTTATGAAAGGTAAATATACCTTATGTTTTTATGAAAAGTAAGTATACCCTATGTTTTTACGATAATGTTTTATATGTTTTGGATCATTGCTATGCACATAAGAATTCTTACCACCTAAGTTCGGTAAAATTCTTGTGTCTCCATAAGTTTATGAGGATTTACCACCTAAGTTCGGTAAAATTCCTGTCTTTCCATATGTTTATGAGGATTTACCACCTAAGTTCGGTAAAATTCCTGTCTCATATGTTTATGAGGATTTCGATCATATCTTATGTTATGATGGAAATGATCCCTATGAATTTCAAGAATTATGTTTTGGTATACTTACTGTTACTGTGATTTTACTGTTATTATGATTTTACTGCATAAGAATTCTTGCCACCTAAGTTCGGTAAAGTTCTTGTGTCTCCTTATGTTTATGAGGATTTCAATCCTATCTTATGTTATGCTTTCAAAAGAAATTATGCTTGGCATAATTAAAATATTTTTATAAGTATATGGTTTTCAAAGAGCTGTTTTCAAAGAGCTATTTTCAAAGAGCCTATGATTTGCAAAATATGTCCCGTGCTGTAATGCACAATATGAGTTTTATCAAGAGCCGTTTTATAAAGAATCTCTATCAATGCCCGTTTTATAAAGAGCCGGGATTTATGTGTTTAATCATCTTATAAATTAAATTAATTTGCGATGAGTCTACTGAGTATTTCCCCCATGAAATACTCACCCTACTTTTTAACAGTTTTGCAGATTTCGGAGACGGTGGCGAGCGATGAATGATGGTGGCAATAATCGTTAAACGGTTGAAAGTTTGACGTTAATGATTTCCGTATTTTTCCAAACAATCGAATAATTTAGAGAAGTTCATTTATTTGAGAAATTATGACATTGTCAATTTCTTTACAAAATTAATGGTTCGATTTACTATTTCAAATGGTTTCATAAATGTTTCAATTTTATCGGCCATTACAGTTTATTTAATGTTGCCAAAAATGAATTTCAATTATTTCTTCCGCAAAAATATTATTCGAAAAATTTAGACAGAAAATGACGTAGTGAATCGGGTATACGGAACTCGGGGCGCTACAAGTTGGTATCAGAGCTAGTCTGCGTTTCTGTAGACTGGTAAAATTTTCAAAAAGAATTTTTAAGAAATATTTTCCATTTTAAGATTTTTATTGATGAAGATTGCCACTGCCATCATTCGTTCCACCAACTCCGAGGTAAAGAAGTTTATGATGTTTAAAGTTATTTCAGTATTTCGAATACTCATTTTACTGATTTATGAGAAAGAATGAAGAGTATTTCGGATACTTATGATTTATGAGAAATAAGAATGTATTTCTTCGAAAATAATGATGTTGTTATGCTTTGTCATAACTTATATGCTTTAATGTATGATTATGAGAAAAAAATTTTAAGAAAGAAAACGAGTGTTGAGCATAATGGGAATAATATGATTTAAGAATGATTTTTAAATAATTTTTGTCCTCGAGTTAGAAATGATGAACCCTAGATGGACTTTGCATAATTGATTTTAGACATGGCACTAAGTATGAGAAGTCAACGGAAAGGATTTGATTATATGTTTAGATTAAACGAGAAATAGCAAGCCAGTTATGAAGTTGTGATAAGATGTTAAGATTATAAGTGATATGATTTTATTGAGAATTAAGTAATGGATATTATGTTGAGTAAGTGAATTATTTCCTCTATTTTGAAGAGAAATTTATTATGAAGTTTGGCCTTGTGAATATTTTGGGAATATGATTTATGGCATATATTTATAAGTATGAGTAATCTTTTGAGCCATTAAGGTATGGAAGGAAGTGATATTGTGATATTGAAAAATATAATTTGAAATTGTTATGTTGAGGAATTATGAATTGAATTATGGGATATTTTTGATGATATTGAAGTGTTGGAATCATTTTCAATATTTTTAGATCGTTGTGATCAAATGTGGAGTTATTTATTATTGTGAGTTATGAAGTATGCTTATGGTTTGGGATAAGTCCAAATTACAAGGGAGACTCTGTCCAGAATTTTATCGTTTGGAAATAAGAGCATAATATGGTATGCAATCACTAAGAGAATTGAGTTTAGAATTGCAAGTTCATAAGCAAGATTGAGTAAATGATAAGTTATATTTTGGAAGACGAGTGAAGACAAGTATAATGGCATTATTGGGAAGAATCTTAATTATTCTTGGGAATGGATTTATCACTTGTAAGGAATGATCACTTGTATTGGAGAGTATTATAAGGATATGAATTTTGAGGAAAATAGGAATAAGATTTTACAGTGATGACTTATTTTGAAATGGTGTTTAGAAGAGGGATCATGGTAGAATCCAAGATTTTTTTTTTGTCTAAGAAATTGATATATTATATTAGTGATCAGATTGACGTATAAGGTACGTGTTAGATATGACGACTAGACGGTTAAGGGATGTTATGGTTATCCAGGGAAGAATCGTGTGAATATTGAGTTCGATGATCTTATTTTGATGGTTTATTACATTATGGTGAAATATTATCTACGATTGAGAATTTTCACTTTTAGTCATAATATATGGGTTTATTTAAAGATTTAGTGATGCAGTTTCGATTAATTATTATTGGTTGTACTTTTGAAGTGAGTAAATATTTTGGCTACAATAATGGAAAATCTGAGATGATCAATTGTGTGATTTTAAATTATGGGATTGTATCTTTGGGTTAAGCAAATTTGATGAGGAATCCTATATGATTTACAGAAGTCTTATTTAATGGTGATAAGATTAATCAGAGTATTGTTCATAAAGTGTGATATGAATTGAAGTTTGGGAGAATAGAAAATTTTAATTTTGAATTTCAGATTTGGGAAATTAGTGAAGTTTCTTAAAGTTTGAGAATAACATATCTGATCCTTGTGATGCTGTTTTAAGTTAGTATCTTAACTCTCAGCTAGAATGAGTATTTGATACCGAGTACTTGATGTATGATTTAAAGTATGGAATAGAAAAAAATGAAAAGTGGGAACAAGAGTTAATGCGCTGTCATTTTTCTCGACAAAAGAAAATTTGATGATAAGATTGGAGATATGTAATATTTTATTGGATTTTGGTACTGATATTTTGGTATAATAATCAAGGTATAGTGAGATGATACGGGAATACGTGAAAGAGAAATAAGGACCGTATTGAATCAGAATTCATAAGTATGTATAAGTGAAAGAAATACTTTGCAGGAAATGTGGTGACATTTAAGTAAAGAATCTTAGTTATTTGGAAGATATTTGTTTACTGAATTTTGGGTTACAAATATTGGAAAGATAAGTTGATGATATTATGTTGATATGTTTGGGTATAATACGTAAAGAGAATATTCAGGTAATTCTTTGATTATTTTTTTTGGAATATTCGATGATAAGAAGAAAGGAAAAATTATTATGATATGATATGTCAGTAAAGATTTGTTGAAATTTTAGAGATATATACGAATATCTGAGGTCACATGATACGATGATAAGTGACATGTTACATGAATACTACAAACATTGGTTAGTATTGAATAAGATATTAAGTATTTTCTTTTATTATCCTAATATTCCCTACCCAACATATCATTATAGTATTTTGAGTAGTAACTGTAGAGTTTAAACTATTTCTATCGATTTTGTCTAGCTCAAAGATAGATCGGAGAGGCAACCCTTAACGATATGTGCTCTAGATCTCATTAGATTGTAAATCTGGTTTTTTATTTGTTTACTCTATACTTGTTTCCTCGAGAATTTTGATAAAAAAAACTATTGCTAAAACTTGTAATTTCCACCTATTGACTATTTTCTTGTTGTAGACAATTGAAAGCTCTTCTTGTGAGGTTTTTGGGAAGACATTTAATGCTTAGTTTCAGCTATAGTGGTATGGTTGTACTTTTCCTTCTACGCTGGTTATAGTTTTCTTGACTTGTCCTTGACGATTCCTATTATTTTCTTTCATTAAGTTTTTTATTTTCCATATAGAATTCTCCGTCCTTTCGGGCATAATGAAATGTTGTTATTTCCCATTTCTGTCATGGACTGATGTTCTAGCCCTTTTTCATGAAATATGTATTACTTTTTTTTTTCAAATTAGTTTGCTTGTTTTTACAGATTTTCTTGAGGTTCGATGAGTATCAAATACGGAATCCTACCTTGTACTTATTTTTTATGAATCAATTAACACATGTGTGGTCTAAATCATATTTACAGAATGAACTCAATTGGAAAATTCAACAATTATAAAATATAAGCATTATAAACCAAATAAATTACTATAAATATTAAGTAATAGCTTATTAATAATATTTTTCTATTTTATGGTCATAGTTGAAGGTAACTTGGTGTCATTTTATTTTCTTCTATAGTTTCTACACTTTCTTTTTGTCATTGGCTCATGTATTTTTATTTTCTAATTTAAATAAATATATATGTATTTGATTTACTTCTTTTTCTTGCAGGTTCTTTCCATAGCGTAATTCCCTGGGCACAACAATGTTTGTAGTTCTATGTAATAACGGCCTCAGATTTGCTGAGGGATGTGATAGGTTCGGTATTAATCTATTTAAGCTACTAAGAAAGATGATTTTATAGATTATAAATTGAAATAAACATGTACGGAAGTGTTACATAATTTTTTACTTTTTTTTAGGATTTGATTGTTGATCTTCTTTCTGAATGGAACTTGGTTACAAAATTTAAAGACTTGGATTCTTACGTGCTAACAAGGTAATTTAATTGTTTATGATGAACTTTTGAATGAAACGTCGAAATTATATAATCAACTAATATGTATTTGAGCAAATTCAAAATTTTGTTTCAAAATTTTGATTATTGCAGTTTCTTGATGAATCTGGTATAGTTCCGCGAAACTACATTAGGTATATATTAATCTATTACTATGTAATTATGTATTACTATTGTAAAAACTATATATTTTAGATTCATTTGTTAAATGGAAAAGATTGAATAGATCGTGCTTTTTTGATTGGGTTATACGCGGTGGATTTTTCCTGAAATTTTCTTACTCCCTTTTTTTTATACCATGATTTGTTCTTGGGATTAGAAGTTTCTTTTACTTCTTTTCTTGCTTTGGATGGCTCTGGAAGATTCAGATTAATTGATGAAGTTTCTCCATTGAACCTATTTTTTAACATCAAAGGTAATGGTCAACATCTAAGATCTCTTCCTTCGGATAACCTGACCAAGCTTATTGGTGAACGATGGAAAAGTACTGGCATCCTTACAGAGTCAGAGGGGTGCTTTGTAGAAGTGAAAGTTTTCTCTTCCATCTTCTTTCGATCTAGCTTGTGAGTTATATTTAATGAAAATTATTGTAGTTGGATGTTCCTTTACTTTATTATTCACATAAAAATGAGATATTGGACATAATCTTGAACTATATTATGTTTAATTTCATTGAAGATGTGGAGTAATTGATTTTCAACATCTCATGTGTGTGGATTATGAATTATTTTTTTAAGCTCCTGTTCGGTATAAATTAAAATAATATTTTTAATATATTTTTTATAAAAATTACCATAAAATGAGATTTGGAGTTTGAATTTATTTGGCAAATCACGCTAAAAAAAATCAACTGGAAAACAATTCTCGTACAAAGTATGAGTCGGCACTAGTACTTACTGTATTAAAAGAGAGAAAGGGTTTTCAACTGTTCATAAGCCGTTTTTAATGGCTTCAGCCTAGCCGGTGACTCCTACTACTTTTACTTATATATACTTATATAAATTTATATTTTTATACTTACTTACTGTATTATATTTTATATTTATACTTTATATTATATTATATTTTATATTTATTTATATATATATATATACTTATTATATTATTTTTTATCCCTATATATTATAAAAGTAGGTTTACATTCACTATTCATAAGCCATTTAACTTGTTTGGAGCCAGCAATGTGTCTTAAGCCGGCTAGATCACATAAGCCGAGCCATATTAGGTTGAGCCATTTGAAGTTCTCTGTCATTCACTTTTTCTTTTTCCTTTTTAATTCGGACCACAGTACAATAGACCCAAAAAATTACTCAAAGTCCATACTCTTTTCTTATCATGTACGGTAGTTTTGATTTTCTCATTTCTTCCTCATTTCTTTCCTTTCAAAGACTTTTCACTTATTAACCTATTGGCTATTCTGACACTGGTGAAGTCGACCTCCACCGATCTGTGTTCTTCCTTTGTCATCGTCGTCTCTTCCGCCACTTGCACGCGATCTGTGAGGTGAGCGTTCTTCATTTTTTCTACACATTCTTCGTCTTTGAGGTACTTTGTCGAGAAAGCCTTATAGCAAAAATAATTTTATAAATTCTAGAAACTACTCTAACATTTTTTTCCATTTTATTTGGTTTGTTATAAATAGTTAATACTTTTCTCACATTTCGAGCATTGGAAGCCCTAACTCAATCTCCGCATTGCTGATTAAATTGTGAAAGCTCTGGAACCAAATTCTCTCTGTAGGTAATCTCCCACCAAGGTTGTGCGGTACGTTAAATTCTTGGTTCGATTTCATTTTCTATACAATGAATTGTAATATTTTCTCCCTATACACAAGATAGTTGATAACAGCAATAAGTCTACTCTCACCATGTTTTCATTGTTAATGACATTGTTCAAATAGAATAATTCTAATAACAATTATATATTTTTTTTTCCATATTTTTTGGCGTGAGTCTTTATTTTGTGCCCACTATATGTTTGGAACTTATGGTATGGATTTCTTAATTTTTTTTCATTATTTTAATCATTGGATTTTACTCTGCAGTGTTTTACATCAAGATGAGTATTTCAACGTGTTTTTTTGTGTTTTTCTGTGCTTGATTCACTTGATGGTAAGATGCATTGCTCGGAAGAAGACACCTTTTCAAAAGCATAGAGAAGAGGAAGAGGCTAAGAAAGATGTATTCCCTTGTCATATGGTATTCCTTTTTCTTTATTTGGGAGAGAGAAATATGACATCTAATTATACTCTTAGCTATGTTTACATTGAATTTTATATTTTCTTTGGCTTTAGAGGGCAAAGGATGAAGCAAGTAGATTATATCAAGAGTTTGTCGAATCCTTTTAAGTGGAAGATATACCAGGGTCCAAGGCCTTTAACAGAGGTGGAACCATCAAGCCCAACGAAAAGATGAAGGTTTGTTGCTACTTAACAAAAATTATTTCATTTAATTCCTTAAACCTTCTATTGGAACAATTTAATATTAATTTTTGGTTGTTAATGCAATATGGATAAATAAATAATTTTTCTTCTTACATGTTCCCATTAATAAACAAAATGGGCCTTTCTTACTTGTTGATTTGCTATTTTCTGTTCGATAAGTTCTCTTAGTTTTTTGGTTTAATATTGCTAATATGTATTTACTTGCTGTAGACTTAGATTTTTTCAAGATTTTGCTTTTTTTGAGATTATGGGTGTGTTTGATTTTAGTAAAAATAAGATTTTTTGAAATGAATAGTGATTTTTAGATGAATGGGTGGTTGAAATTTGGTTGAAAAGTCAAATATTGTGGGCTTGACTTTTAATGGATGGTTGAAATTGAGTACTGTCGAAAAATGAGAAAAATTGAATGAAAACCAAACAAGGGCATAGATATCTGATTCCAAATTTTCAACTTATAATTATTCTTTATTAAGATGTTTTTGTGTCATAGGTCAAAACATTTCTTCACGTTTGTTTTTATTTTTATTATTTTTGGCTTAAAGTAGGTTGAATTCTTGTTGATTTTATTTGATTTTTAGTTCTCTGGTAGTTATCAATGTTACTCTCATGTCATTATATTCATTTTTTCTTTTATTTTTGTGTTATATCAGTGTTACTCTTATGTCATTATATTCACTTAAACAAATGTAGGCATGTTCCAACATATAATATGATTAAACTCCACATAGTTGAAAAAGGAAAACAATTGATTTTGCAAAGCAAAGCAAAAAATGAAATAAGTCAAGAAAGACCGTACCAATAGCTGAATGTTAAAAATACTACAAAGGATCTTTGAGGGTAGACTAAACATTGTTATCCTTTGAGTCGGTTCCTCATTTTTCGATGTCTCCAACAAAGCAAACCAAAAACTAAAAAATAAAATAAAGGAACGAGATGAAATTACACAATTAGAGCATTTTCAAGAGACAAAATACTTCTCCATGATTAGAGATGTTCTAATTCAGGAGAAAGTACAATTATTGTTTTTCTATTTGGTTGGACATGTTATTTTTTAGTCTTTGTGTTATTCTTTTTTGTGCAAGTCTATAGTAAAAAAAATTAAATGTCTTGAATCATTTGAATATAATATTATTCAGATACAAAATTTTGATGGTGCACATGCTTTCGGATCGCTTTACTATGAGCCCCGGACATTGTATGGTCAACTTGACGTCCTAATTCAAGAGAAGGTCCAATTACTATTTCTATATTTTCGTAGGCCTTGTTATTTTCCAATTTTTTGGTTTTATTTTCTGTAAAATTCTATAGTAAAAATTTTAATGTGTTACAATCATTTGAATATAGCATTGTTCAGACAACGAGAAATTTTGATTATGCACATGGTTTCAGAATGCTTTGCTATACGCCCGAGACATTGTATGGTTCACCCGACGTCCTAATTCAAGAGAAGGTACAATTAATGTTTTTTCTATTTCGTGGGCCATGTTCTTTTCCAATATTTGAGTTGTCATGTTTTGTAAACTTTTAAACATTTTAATGTGTCTTAAAACCATTTCGCTACAACATTATTCAGACAATGTGAACACATGTACACGCTATTATACACTAAATGAAAATACGTCACGTGCATTGCACATGTGTCAAACTAGATGGGTTCCACGAGCACAGCGGGGGCGGAGGAGGAGAGCACAACCATGTAGAGGAGAGAACAACCATGTAGATGGGTTCCACGAGCACAGCGGGGACTTTCGGGCAAAGGTGAGGAGTATATCGAGTGGGCCATACTGCCGGCCAAAGCAGTAGAAACGCAATAATGCTTTCAACATGTTCGGCATCATCCTTGTTTGCATTTCAATCACCATGTAAACCACCGAGCTTGAGGAATTCGGTTAGTACTCTTTTGATATTTGAATGATTAATTATTATCTGGAGTATTTTCTGAGGGAGATCCGGTATTGGTTGACTTGAATTTTTTTTTATCTTTATTTTAATTTAGGCTTAGAGTTTAGCTTTTTACTTCTGGTTATTTTGTTTTACTGAATTATTAAGGTATGGTTGGAGTGTGGTGTATAATGAATTCAAGCATTTTCGCCCTGCTCTATTTGATTTTTGTCAATATGTACTTCTCTCGAATGTAAAGGCAGTTAGACAAAGAAATATGTCGATAAATGTTTGAAGCAATTTTCATTTGTTAATTTTTGCTGCTGATGGTTTGATATGGTCTAGACACCTATTTTCAATATGTAGAAATTGTGAAGGCTTGCAGCTTTAAAGATACATTCTCTCTCAATTAAATCATAAAGCAAGTGCTCTTTATGCTTATGGTATGAAGAGATCATTCAATCCTAACTCACATTTTTAGTTTTTTTTTTTGGGTCTTGGGGGTACTGATGAGTGAATGATTATGCTGCAACATGTCTTGATTATTCTTATTTCTCTTTAATTATAGTATAAAAATGACGCTCGGTTTTCTTGACAACTTCTTTGAGATATGCTTACATATGATGTGTTAATCTTGAACATGGATTATAACAATGGTGATTGCTTTTAGAGGACTACACTTAATGTCTAATGTCAAATAATTCCTAGAATAAGCTTGACCTTTTCGTTCCCGTGGATTTTCAGGTATTTTACATTTTCAAGAATCCGGAAGGCTTGGACATTGTGATTTTCAAGGCACTTCCTATTGTTCGGGTATTTTTTTGGATTCTTTTTGGCACATTGTGAACCAAAAAAGTACTTCGTTAACCATGCCATACCATGGAATAGAGCTATAGTTTTAACCCTTGCTTCTGCTTGAAATAGAGCTATTGTTGATTGTTCTCCTTTTTTGAATATATTTTATCCTTTTGTTGTAGCCTATAAAATATCGTTTTTCAGTACGAAAAAATTAAAAATTAAAAGATCTACCCAACTGAACTATATATAGCGAGCAAAATATTGCCTTTATATTTTCCTATCACTATAATCTTTTAGTTGTTCATTTAGTTTAGCATTCATGTGAAGTTTAAAATATCTTATACATGAAAATTACCTAATTTCAGAATTGCAGCAATACATTTGAGGAATGCATTAAATATGATATACTTGGCACAGTCTCATTACAGAGCTGGTGAATTTTAGTCACGTATCTTACGAGTTGAACTATATATAGCGAGCAAAATATTGCCTTCATATTTTCCTGGAACTATATTCTTTTAGTTGTTCATTTAGTTCAGTATTCGTATGAAGATTAAAATATCTTACACATGAAAATTACCTAATTTCAGAATCGCAGCACTAGATTCTCATCTCATATTGGACAAGTCTCCATGCCTCAGGTATTGCCTATCTTAATCTTATGATTCCCATATATTTCATTATAGATATAGACAATTCTTTTCAATGTGTACTTACAGTCACATTAACCCTTATTAATATCTCTTTCTCTTCTAACTTTTATTTGAATTATTATACGGTTATCATCTGACTGCAAACGATGATTTAGAGGACTGCATTATATATGATATGCCCAATTTCATTTCACAACAGGCAAATCTCAGTCACATATCTTACAAGCTAAAATGTATCCAATGGGCAAAATTTTTATATTATCTTCTCACTATATTCTTTTAGTTGTTCATTCGGTTCAGTATTTGTGTGAAGGTTAACATATCTTATACATGAAAATTATCTAATTTCAGGATTACAACCATAAATTCTCATTTCACATTGGCGAACAAAACTCCATACCTCAGATACTGCATTTCTTAATCTTAAAAATTTGCTAAATACAATAGCTTATATATTTTGTTTTACTTGCTTTAAAAGTAAAAACCCTCTTATAAACAAAAACAAAAAACTAACAATTTTGACTTCTAATTGATGTTAAATATGTGTACAAGCAATACTTTTTTTATTTATCGCATAGTGTATCAGTTCAAAAAAGGCATATTTATTACTTATTGATCATAAATCTACCAAGGTTTACTTAATTTCTTATCATTTCTAATTCTCCTCTCCTCGAGCTCCTTTCTAATATGTTATATGTCTTTTGAAATGAATATTTTCAGCTTAATCCTATGACCATCAAAGAAAAATTCAATAATGGCTTCTAAAAGATCAAATCTAACACGAAGCTAACTGTAGGAAAAATATAACATCCATTATTATGCCAAATTTTTTATATTACTATTTCTCATCTGATCCTTCATACTAAGATTATTACATCAATGTCTAGCATATTTTGTATGCAAAATTCATTATAAAGCTATGTTATTGATCTCTTAATACATTTTGATCATTAATACATTTTGCAGTAATAAAGAGATTTGGATTTCAGATTTTATGAATTTGGATAGGGTTTCCAATTTACAGTTATTTTCTTAATTTTTCTTCAACAATTTACAGTTCTTTTATACATTTTTCTTACTTTGGATTGAGTACCTTTATTTTCTTAGTTAAAGGGAAAACCTCATTCACAATCGAGATGCATATCTAGAATTCATGTATGGTCCTTTTATTTGCTTATTTTCACAGTCATGTCTAATTACTTATTAGTTTCATGATTTTATATTCTTTAGAAACTGAATCATTTCTGACTACTATCTGTTTATTCACACTCATAATTCATTTTCGTATATATTTTTTTAAAATTTTATATCCAAGCAAACTTTTTCCCTAAAAATTTCCTGTACTGAATATTTATTTTTTGTATAGTAGCAATACCTGTGACAATTAGGATACAACTATATGCCTTTTATAATAGCCCCCCTCATTATATATAGATGTGTATATATTTCCGGTTTTAAAAGCTTTTTTTACATGTAGGAAATTTTTAAGCAATATGGAACATGCCTTCGAGTTTAATATTTTTGTTCTATTTGTTGGTTCTTTTGCTGTGAGAAAAAATATTTTTTGCTATGAATGACGAGAATATTCCTGTCAGTTATCTGACGTATACAGTGATTTGTTATTGTATTTTCTTTATTATACAAGTGTTGTTCTTTTTATTGTTACTGTGTTGTATAATCATGGAGACTGGTTCCGATGATCCTCTTTCAAAAGTGCATTTAAATATGCAATCTTCCACAGGAGTTGGAATTTAGAAGTGGAGAAACCATTGGCTGAAATTCAGAATCAATTGAATGAAGAAGGTAATTTTGTTCTCATAATTTCCAATTATCTTCCATCTTTCAGATATGATCGTATTAGAAATGAGAGCATATTCTAGACATTTACTTTGTAGACACATGTGATAAATAGATTTAGTCATTGTAGAGTTCAGAATTTGCTGCCCAAATATTGAAAAAAGATACATCAGTAAGATTTTGTCTTCTTTCAATTGTGTGTTCAGTGTTTGCTTCTTTATGTCCAACTGAATCACGTCACTTTTTTTATAAATTTATGCAGATTTGTGTGATTGGTAGTCCATTTAACTTGGGGCAATGGAAGACTCATGGTTCACTTAAACTCAATTTGCATAGCAAAGTAAATTACGATAATTGTCTTGTTATTTTACATAATATTCTTACACGTGCAACTTTAGAGTTTGAAGTTATTAAACTTAGAATTTCATTTCAATTCATGTTCTGATTCCAAAGGAAACGGTGCGATGTTGAGCTACATGATGCTACTGGAACACTCCCACCGTCTATTATTGGTCTCGTAGCAAAACAATTCCTAGGAACCATTTTGGAGCATCTTATCAATGTATGTGAAGATAAACTTATTTATTTCTTTTAGTTCAATTTATTCCTTTAATATTCACATAACATAATTTAAAGGTATTTCTCTAAAAACTAAAAATTATGTGTCATATACAAATGTACAGAACAAAGTACCAATTACCATTCGAAGTATACCGACTTTCAGCATTCTATTTATGTGAAAAGTGGAACCCCCAGACCCAGAAAAGGGAGACCCAAGGTATAGTATTATGAATATACAATGTTTAGAAAATCAGATCGAACCGTCAGTTCAATCGGGAACCGACCGAAAAATCGGTCCGGTTGATCTAAAAAATCGGACGGTTCAACGGGGAAAACAGGGAATCGGCTAGGTTTTTAAAATTGGTTTTCCATTTTTTATATATTTTTTTGTTTTTTGCTTTTCTCTAGTTTTTTTAAGCTACTTTTGTATATAATTTTATCTTCTAAATAAGTAAATATTAGTTTATTTGTAAAATACCATGTTTTTTAGAAAATTTTGTGATTTTTGGAATAATTTCTTAAGTTTTAATTGAAATCAGTTGGACCCGATCGGACCTATTGACCCTTGATCCATTGCCTTTTTCAGTTCGAACCGATTTTCGATTTTTTAAACACTGGTGTATAGTAAAAAATAATCAAGTGACGTCTCCACCATCAAAATTTCCAGCCCGCAGTTCAGCCTAACGGTCTGTCAATCAAAAGTCTAATGATTATAAGTCTATTTTAGTAAATTTTGACAAAAATTGTTAAATTTAGTGATTGAAAAATTGTAAGTCCTATAAAATTTATGATTAAAATTATTTTTTAACTTTAACTTAGATTAAAATCTTAATTTTAATTTGTTCGAAACATGGACTATACTTGAACTTAAGATCTTTATATGTATTCATTTCAAATAGATGGAAGAGCTCATCGAGATCTCCGTTGCAAAATTGAAAGATGAATAGTTAAAATATTAATAATTAAGGCTATATTTGACAAATTTTATTTGTTTATAAATAAAGAATTTATTATTTTCGAGGTAAAATATGTCGTTAAAAAATAATTTTTGAAAATATGTAGTTTAAATGTGATTTGAAAAAATATGTTATTTTTATATACAAGTTTTTCAAATCGAGACGCCTCTGTTTGATAATAGTGTTTGGTTTATAAACTGATTTATTTATGATTTTGAGGTAAAAAGTAGTGGTTGAAAATTGGAGAGAAAAAAATGTGTGGTTAAAAAATGATTTTAAAAATTGTGTAATTTATAAATAAAAAAAGAACGGTTACCATGGGATTTTCTGTTTTCCTGCTCCCACTTCGCTCTCCATCAATTGTAGATCTACTCATCTACACCTTGGTACGATTTTGAAGGGAAGGAAATCATAAGTCAACTTAATAGGTTGTTGACCCAACCTCTGACTTCGTTTTAAGCTGAAACAATTTTAGGCAATGTTACGGAGCTTCCATTTGATATAATTTAAATAAATTGATTTATAAATTAATTTATAAATTACACAATTTTTTAAATTATTTTCTAATCAAACATTGTTACCAAACTACTATTAAATTAACAACAATTAGAGGTGTCATTTGGGTGGTTCGGATCGAATCGACTATTTAACATATGAACTTGGTAACTGTCAAAGTGAAAAAAAAAGTTCAATCGCTGCGAGTTTACAGACAGATAAGGGTCAGTCCACAAGTTTTAAATTACAACCAAGTCCACTCGCTGGTTCATTTGGGTTGAGGCCATGCGAGTCAAGGTACATTTCAGTTTGGCCTATATGAAAAAAAAAAAAAAAGAAACATATAATTTTTTATATTTATAGCAAATTTTTTTTTTTTTTTTTTTTTTTTAAATTGTTAAATATGAATTGAACAAAATCATAAATTCATATTTATGCAAAAAATATTTACATAAAATTCAAATTTATATATTATGTTACATGAATTACTTCTAAATTTATAAACTTAAATACAACATAAACAAACAATAACTAAATGTATTTATAATTTCTAATATCAAATATTCATTGTTTGAGCACATCCCAACTAGGTTAGCACATACTTAACTATAATTTAGTTGTTCAAAATTTTAAGATTTATTATTTTTTAATTATGTCACAGGTTAATGGGTTAATCGCGATCAATGAAGATATGACCCGCGGTTCACACTTTCTTGGCCCGTGAACTGCAGACTCGAGTCATGTGGTCGACCTACCATTTTGGGTCGATCCGGACCGATTTTCACCGGTTTGATCGGTCCGCCCGTTTGGGCACTTCTAACTGCAACTCATACAAAAATTTTCAATAGAAGATTTAGTCTATGTTTGGTAAAAGTTATTTGTTTATCAATAAAGAATTTTGTTTGATAAGAATTTTTTGTTTATTATAAATAAAAAATGTGATGTTTTCGAATTAAACTATTGAAAAATTATATTGAAAAATATGTGTGATTAAAAATATACTTCTTTCGTCCCACAAATATAATCCTCTATTAATTTTTACACAAATTAAGAAATGTCAATTAATGTTGTTGAAAAAATAAATTTTACAATCACTTTTAATTAACCTTGTTAAAAAAAAAAAAAAAAAATGTCAGTTGTCCCTCCTTTTAAAACACGCGAGCATACCATACATAGAGTATAATGATCATTTATCCACTTTTTATAACTAGTTTTTTTCGATACGCGTTGAGTGCAATTTGACCGTTATTGAATTTTTGAGTTTCTAACATAATATGTTGAGTTAAAAAAAAATAATTGGCAGCCAACGCGTTGCGGGCAATTTGACCATTATTGAATGTTTATTGTTTGTAGTTAAAAAAAAAAAAAAAAAAATCAAAGTTTGGCAGTCAGGGTAGCTAACTGTCCGAAATTAGGACGAAAATTATCACTATTCGTTGCCCTTATGTTCCCTTATTAGTATAGGGGGGTTAATTATATATTAACATATAATAATTACTTAACTTTATCTTTTGAACTCCTTTTAAGTCGTATAGTAGTAGAATGATGATAATAAAAGTTGTTTAGTGTATCTTTAGAGTTGAGAGAGCCTAATTCTAAAATATCTTAAGAGCATCTCCGACCCATTTCCTTCATTTTAAAGTAAATTTGTACTAAAATGATGTAATTTTGCACTACTCAGCAAAGTTATCTTCAACTCAAAATTTTAAATCTTACACCAAATGAACATTAAATTTTATATTCTCTTATTATTTTCAATTCTCAACAATTAAGTTAATTCGAAAAGTATTTAATTATATATTTTACTACCACTTAAATTTTATAAATTTAAAATTTAAAATTATTATCGAGAATATTATGTTTATTAAAAAAAGACATTAATTTTAACATCACGATTAACAAGATGAACCATACTGCATAAAAACGTTACAAATAACATGAAAACATTCGCACGATACAAATAGAAAAAAATTAAATCTTGTATACTAATTCCAAGAATTAGTATATTTATCCCATAAATGATCAATTAATGCATTTCGAAGTGTAATGTGAGATTCTTTATCTTTAATTCGTCTATGTGGAGAAAGAAATTCTAGAAATCGAACATCTTCATCTACGACCATCTGAACTTCAGGAGTAAGTGCTTCACGAAAAAATGAGATAGGCGTTTGAACGTTCATCCTCAATAAGCATGTTTTGCATAATAATGTACGCGGTCATTATATCATGTAACACATGTTTGGACCAAAATCGTGTTGGTCTCGCGACTATAGAAAATCGTGATTGAAGAACGCCAAATGCTAGTTCGACGTTTTTTCTACAACTTTCTTGTCATGCTGTAAAATAGGTTTTTTTGGACCTTGTGGATCATGAATTGTTTGCACAAGGGTAGACCATTTTGGGATATATACTATAAACTAAATAGTAACACATTAATGTCATTGTTTGATCCTGCCAAACTAAAATGTGCGTACCATGTCCATAAATCATAATCAGCTGCCACCTTGAGAATAATTGTCGAGGATCCACTACGACCTGTATATTGTCTCGCCCAAGCCGTTGGAAAATTTTTCCACTTCCAATGCATACAATCTAGACCACCCAGCATTCCTGAAAAACCATGCTGTTCACCAATATGGAGTATGTAGCGACCGAGAAAATTCTATAACAATAAAAGTTAAATTTATTTAATTTGTCGCTACTACTTCACCCAATGAAAACGTGTTCGCCTAGCCAATTAAATTATTTTAAGATTTCAAGAAAGAAATTTAAATCCGTTTCAATCTTTAAGTCCGATTTACGATCTTAAATTTTCCCGAAGTTATATTTATTTCAAATTCGATATTTTCATATTTTAACATAAATTTCATCCAATAATTAAATTCTGTTATTTTTATTGTTATTATTATTATTATTACTACTAAATTCTCAATCAAGAGTTTTTCCCAGCCAAATCAAGAACTCCTCTACTACTACTGTTCAAAGTTTCCATTTCAAAATCAGAGATTTATTTAAGATCATCAAACGTTCCAGCAACCTTGAATGGCCAGACACGTTCCACACATCACAAGTGCCACCATTAATTTTCAATTTCGGTTACAATCCTTCAACTCCCCTAATGCTCACTATAAACCAGTCCCAATCCCCATTTTCCCTTCCCTCACGAGTGCCAGCAAAGTTTAGGTAAAGATTTCTGCCTCAAGTCGATCTTATACAATTTTTCCATAATACACAACCACAAACATCCCCCATTTCACAACAATCTCAATCTGTAGTCCACCGGAGATACTCCACAGCAAACCGGGTGTCAACGCCACCACCTCAACCCGACGCTGCAAACACCAAATCTAACCTCACCTCCATAACCCAAAAAAAAAAAAAAACGTAACAACCCTTCACTCATCAACTGCAAAACCAAACCAAAGGCACCACCTCACACAGTTCACCATCACTGCCCATCTCCTTTACCGTCTCCCTAGCCTCCAAACCCAGACAATTCACCACAAGAACGAAGAAAATAGTCAAGAAACTCAATACCTACCTTCATCACCGAAAATTTCGCCGGAAAACGCCCAAGCTCGAGCACTGATCTCGAACCATAAATCTGCCCAAACATCACCTTATTCGCCATTCCTTCGCAGACCCATCACCGCCATGAAGAGGCGGTGATACCGCCGGCCGATCGCCGGCGGAGGCGCCTGCAGCGGCGCCAGATCGGAGATGGGCGACGTGGAGTCGCCCATCGCTCGTCGCCCCTCTCTCTCTCTCGGTTGCGAAATGAAGAGAGAGAGAGAGGAGTGAATTTTATTAAAGTTTTTATTTTTGGAAAATTGCCCCTTTAGTCCCAACTTTTAAAATCTGTCAATTTTGACCCCAAGTTTTTAATAGTTATTATTTAAGCCCTGCAGCTTTTAAAATATCCGAGTCAGTCCCCTTTATTTTGGAAAATTTTAATTCAGTCCCAAATCTTTTAAGTTAGTCCCAAACCTTTTAAAAATTAATTTTGTTAAATTCTCAAATTAGCCCCCAATCTTTTATTTTATTTCCAAAATTTCTAATTCAAATTTATTTTATTTTGGCTAGACGACGCGAACGGACGACTAGAGACTTGAAGTTTTTCCCGCTCGATACATATACTCGTTAAGCTTTGAGGTAGACTCATACTCAATAATTTATTTAGCTATGATTTGCATGTGAATCTGAAATTATGTAAATCATATATGATGTTATGTTCATGTGATTAACCATGAGGGGTAAGACGGGCAAATGCTCTCCCGAAAATGGTGAATGAAGAAGAAATGTTATATGCGCTATAACTTCCATGCATAATTGCATGTTGAATTAAGACAAGATAAGGCTACTTTCCGCACTTATGTGAATATGTGTTATGTTATGATATTATGAGAAAAGTATGTTAGCATGATTACATGTTTATGTGCAATTTATGGATTAAGTGAATTATTCGGTTATGAGTTTGCTGAGTATTTCTTAGAAATACTCACCCCGTTATTAACAATTTTTGCAGACTTCGGAAGCGGTGGCGAGTGATGGACTCAAGTGGCAAAGAAATAATTAAGTGTTATTTCAAATATTAAAATTTCCGTTTATTTTAAATCAAATTTTATTTTGGTACCGACTATGGAGGATTTGAATTTTATTATTATGCAAAATTTAAAATTTCAATTATTTCCGCTAAATGAATTTTTTTTTAAATTGAGTTTGAGACGATGAAGTGGCGTTTCGAGTATTTAGAACTCGGGGCGTTACAGAGTAACCTCGCAATGTCATTAGCGTTTGACGATCTAAGATATTGTTGAGCGAATATCTTTACAATTACCCGAAAAAATCTCTTCAAACTTTCAATTATAGTGTATTCGCCTATTTTGACGTACTCATCAGTTGCATCGCCGTAATAGCATATGCAAACATCCTTATCACAGTTGTAATATTCTGGAAAACGGATAAATCGAATCTACCTAGCCCATCTCTCTTTTGTAAAAAGTAGTTGTCATGCGATTGGACTGCTTGAAGTATACGTAAGAATAAGTTTCATGACATTCGATATCGTCGTCAAAACAGAACTTCACCAAAATGTGGGTTTTCGGAAAAATAGTCATTATAAAGGTTTGCATCAGCAGTACCTCGATCACAATTGATAACGACATGACCAGGTATTGATCCTCTACGAGTCAGGTAGTTTTGTTGTTGATCAGGGAAGTGAGAGATGACAAGGTAATTTTGTTATATAAACGAGATATTAGTCCTTCCCGTGCATCAATTACTTCAAGATCAAGAGTCAGTTCTTGATCTCTGTCATCATCTCCTTCAGACAGAGAAGATGAAGTAGAAGATGAATAGTTAGAGAGACCTCTAATATTGAGATTCATTTTTTGAAATCAAATTGATGAATTCGTTTTAGCATAACCAACACTCTTATATAGCTGTTGGATTGATATCTTGAAATCTAATTTGAGAAATCACATCTTAATCTGATATATCAAATTTCAACCGTTGGATAGATTTCATTTACTAGATTTGTTGGATTGATATCTTGAAATCTGATTTGAGATATAACATCGTAATATGAAATGTCAAATCTAAACCGTTGGATATATTTCATTTGTTGGAGCCGTGGAATGATATCTTGAAATCTTATCTTATCCAACTTGAGATATCACATCTTAATCGTTGGATGAATTTCATCACTTCAGAACCATTGGATTGTTATCTTGAAATCTTATCAATAGGGCATATTTTTTCGATAAATAGGGTATGAAGTTTTACATTTTATCTCACAATTACCTTCTTGCAAATCTAACTATCTTACTCTTCAAAACCTCTTCACAATGAGTTTAAGTAAACGAAGTGCTTCATACTCAAAAGAAGAAGACAAATACTTATGTCAGTGCTTCATACTCAAACGAAGAAGACAAACACTTATGTCATGTTTGACTTGATATTTTCCAAAATCCAATTATTGGTATTAACCAATCGAAGGATAAATTCTGGTCTCGAATTGAGTCTAGCTGTAACAGCTCCAAATCAGAATATATCACTCAAAGTCGACCCCTGAGGTCTTTACAATCTCGAGTCTCTATTATTTTGATTGTTGTTGCTAATTTAAGGGGATACGTTCGACATGTGAAACTTCTTAATCCGAATGGTACAACTGATCCAGATATCTTGAGTATTATATATAATTTTTTATTTCACAAATCTTCATTCAATGAGCTTAGAAACTTATTAGTTTCAACAATCTTGCAGATGGATTGAGCAAAAATATTGTTTGCACAAGACAATGCTGAGATGAAGGCTTCAAATTTGATCATGTTTGGTGCATCCTGAAAGATATTGAAAACTTTACTAACGATGTTAGTACATCATTACCACACTTTCAAATGGAAAGTGAAAATTTTGCATCGTCACATTCAGACTCTCTCATTTTCGTTTATCCAACACCTACATCTCCTGGATTATCATCATTTTCTCTTCATATAGATAAAGATAATAGTGGCAGTTCTCTCCAACGACCCATTGGGGAAAAAAAACAAAAGGTAAAAATAAAAAATGGTGAAGAATCTTCAGATATGATTCAATCAATTGTAAAAAATAATAGAGAAATCACTCAGATTTTGAAGAAAGGAAGCGAAGATTGACAAAAAAATTATGAAATTCAGATGCTTCGAGTTGAAACGGAGGCGAAAAAAGTAGTGGTTGCAGAATTTCGAGAAGAGAATAAAATTTTACTTAAAGACTTGGACTCCATACCAGATTCAAGTCTACGTATGTTTATTTGAAGTGAACAACTATGAATTATGGAAAAGAGATCTCAGCAACGAAGTAAGGAATTTCAAAACAGCTAAACTCCATTCAGCCAATATTTTGACGGTTTAGGAGGATCCAAAAATAACTTACCAAATTATTAAATTATTATAATTTACTAGTCGTGTTTTACCATTTCTTGTATAGATATCGCATTGTGATTTTATGTTCTTCCTTTTAATCTATCAATTATGTAATTTTTAAATTTTAATCATGAGCACTTTTATTTTAATATTATCATTAGTTATTATTTATACTAGATTAAATTGATTCAATACGTTAATAAAAAATAAAAAATAACAAATAACATAGAATATAAATAGATTTAACCAAACAAAATAATAACAAAATATTGTTCAATGGACATAGAAGTAAGAAACAAATTGGATACACAAAATTGGAGGAAAAATCGGAATAAAAAAAAAAAGTCTATAAAATTGATGCCAAATGAACAATGGGACGCCATATATAGCGTCCTACTGTTCACACCTCTATTTTTCCGTTGCAGATAGAGACCAGTTGGAAAATGAAATTGGCTTTATTTTAGCGTGAAACTCCATTTTTGAGTCTGGTTGGAGTTGCTCTAATCGGTCATTGAAATTAATTTTGAATTCAAATTTCACCACTCTATAGTCTATCCCAAGTCATCTTTTAAGCCTCTTGTTTGATAAACATGTTTAAAAACATGTTTTTTACAATATAATTCTTTAAATCACTTTTTAATCATACATATTTTCTCTTTCAACATTTTAACCATATATTTTACCTCGAAAACATTAAAACAGGTTTTTAAATACAAAACTTTTAACAAAATATTGTTTATAAATAGTTACGTGATAACATTTTATTGAACCATTTTTTTTTTTTGAAATATTAACAATTTCGTTAGTCAGATTCTCACTCATCATTTTTTATTTTTCAAAAAAAAAAAAAAAAAAAGATCGATAAAATAGTGACACATTGCTATTTATATGCAAAATTTGTAAACAACATTTTGCCAAAAAGAGGTAATTGGCACCAATCGTAACAATGAGAATTTTAAGGTGCTCATTAAAATGCTCATTTGACCTATTGTCCTCCCCTATTGAGGGTGTTTGGTGGGGCTCATCAAACCCTATTTGATAACTAATGTCCACCCGTCATTTGGTAGGCGGACACATATTATGATGCATACTAGGGGCACCGTAACTCCACTGTTCGTAACAGAACTTCAATAAAATTGATGTGTGAAGTGTCAATATACGTTTATGTCACGTCATACAAGTGTTAAAATAAATAAACATTTATATCTAACGATATTATTATAATCCTCATTATAATGTTATCAGGATATCGGACAACAATTACATGAAAGATTAATCACATTATGGTTGTCAGCTAAATAATTTCATCTAAGCAATAGGTGACAAAATTGATGCGCTCAATGGCTCGATTGAGAAAAATTAAAATCTAAATCAAATTGCGACTTCACTAAAGTGAGGTGATTACAGATGAAATTTAGAACCTGTATGGTAATATAATTTTTTTACCTCGACTTTTCAAACTCAATTTCAAACATACATTTTTAATCAAGTTCACAGTTATTGATTTTTCTAACATTTTTAAACCATCAATTCATCAAAAAAAAAAAAAAAAAAAAATTTCTAAATATCACATTATCAAACTCTTACTTGTTAAGAGAATTAGATGCTGCTTAAATTTTTTTTTTTTCCTTCTATTTATGAGGTTTGCTCTCTAAAGTTTGTGGCCACTCCAGTTGGTTCTCTCTCTCTCTCTCTCTCTCTTAAAAGGATGTCTCTCTCTCTCTCTCTCTCTCTCTCTCTCTCTCTCTCTCAAAAGGATGTCTTGCTGTTCATGTGTACTAAACAACTGCAAAATAATTTACCTTCAACTCTCAACTATATCTATCAGCACACTTTATTATTTGTTAAATTGTGAACTTATATAAAAATAATATTTAATACATAAGAGTTTAGGTTATTTTTAACAATTTTGACATTTTAAAATAGAATATCAAGACTCAACATTTTATTAATTCTAAAAATGTTTTAACGAGCAATTGACTCGTCTAAAACTCAAGTTCTTTAGTGCAATCATTATAATTTATAAATCAATTTATAAACAAAATATTTTTCCTAACCACTTTTTAAATATACAAATTTTCTCTCTTCACATTTGACCTAAAAAATATAGGTAAACCAATATATAATTGTAACAACGTTGTTGAATAAATTTCAAACGAGAAAATAGTTGAATATCAAATTTGATGTCCTCAAACTAGAGGTGTCAAGACGGGCGGGCCGACCAGACCCGTGAAAATTGGCCCGGATCGACCCGGGACCGCGGGCCGACCTTTGACCCTGCGGGCGGTTTACAGGTCAAGAAGTTGTGAACCGCGAAATTTGCCGGTTAAACCTTCGCGGGTTGTGGTTAACCCGCTGGCCCGTAAAAAAAAAAACTATTTTTATTAAATATGGTAACATTGAAAATCTCCATTCTTTTAAAAACTCTAATACAACTTTTAAAGCAAAATCTTATTTTTTCTCCCTAATAGCTAAAAAATGTAATGTTCTTTGATAATAGTAATTACAAATACATTTAACATTTAATTATTTTTTATTTATATTTTATTTAAATTTGAAAATTTAGAAGTAATTCATATAACATAAAATATAATTTTAAATTTTATGTAAATATTTTATGATATAAATATGAATTTATCATTTTAATCATTTTGTATTTAGAAACTTGACAAAAAAATTGTTATAAATATGAAAAAAAATCTATGTTTTTATTCATACGGGTCAAATTAGAACGAACTGCAACCCACATGGACTCGACCCGATGGGCCAACGGGCGGGCCTAGGTTGTAGTTCGAAATTTGTGGACTGACCCGGAACCGGCCCGTAACCCGCAATGGACGGACTTTTTTCCAAACGGGCATTTACATTAGCGGACCGACCCGACCCGATCCGGACCACCCAGATTGACACATTTACCTCAAACTAATTACTGGAGCACGCTGCACGTTAAAACTTAAGGATAAAATATGGAAGTATTAGTAAAATGATTTTAAGACATGGCGCGTGGTTGTCGGCGACATTCTTTACGACCACGTGGTTTTGTTGGGATAAAGTAAAAAAGGAGCTTTTAAGGGAGGCAAGGCAACAGCCAAGGCAGTAAATCCATCTACATCTCTCCTCCTCTCTCTCACACACATCCACCGTCTACTGTGTCTAATAATGTCATTTCTGGTAGTTCGGGACACAACTTCATCTCAGTTACAAAAAATGTCTAAATTCTTCGGCCAAATCAGACATTACTTGTACCCAATTTGAAAACGAAGCATACTAATAAAAAAGTTGAACTTCGACATTAGGAAAAGTCCTACAGTTCATGTCTTAGAAATTTGTAAATAATGTAAATCGCGAGATGCGTCTTAATGAAGTAGAGTTGAGAGCATGAAACATACTAATAAAAAAGTTGAACTTCAACATTAGGAAGAGTCCTACAGTTCATGTCTTAAAAATTTGTAAATAATATAAATCCAGGATGTGTTTCAATGGAGTAAGATTGAGAGCATGAAACATACTAATAAAAAAACTTATCATAATCCGCTTATTTTGAAATGGAAGGTAAATTTGTCATTTTAAGTTCTTATGACAAAATTTTAGACATAAATTGTGTAAGAAGACTATCCTGACTCCTGAAGCAGCGAACGATGTACACCAAACTTAATCAATAGAAATAATCACAAAGTTACGTTGGGGGCACTCGTAACTAATTGACATGACATTTTGGGTGAATTGTTTATAGGTGAAAAATCAGATTGTGGTGATCTGTCTTTCTTTCAAGTTTATTATTTATTCAATTAAGTTTTTAACATACGGTGCAAGAAGAGTATAAAATAGATAACATGTTTGTTAAACATCTCGCTCAAGCACCTAGAAGAAGAAAATACTAATTTAAAAATTACAAACCACCAGCAATATCAATTATAATACGGTATGCTACAGCCTACAAAATAGTGATAATGAAACACATTGTGTTTGGGCTTCGACTAATGCATCGATCAAACATGGGCCTAGTATATGGGAAAAATATATAAATAAGGTTATTATAAATGCAACTTTCAAAATTGAGATGAAACTTATATAATTTCAAAAATCAAGTTTTAATTAGTATTAATTAATTAAATTAAATAATTAAAAATATTTTATTATCAGTTCACAATTATTCAAGATCAAGTCACAACCATTGTTATTTTTTTATTAAAACCACTATTTCTAAGGTTACAACTCACAACCACCGTTATTTTTTTTGTCACAACCACTATTTCTAAGTCACAATTTATCAATATTATGTCACAATTTCTGAAGTCACATTTATCAAATTATTATTAGGTCACATTTACCACTTAATGTTTTCAAATAAACACCTCTCAAAACCAACACTATCGCCACCTCAGCCTCAACTCAACCTACCCATCACCATCAAAACCACCACACCGCACACACAAAACACCACCACCGCAAACAACACAACGACCAACACCATCTCCGTTGACCATCATTGCACAACCCCACTCACTACCTACGACAAGACAACCCCACCCACCACCACCTCCACCATTGCGAATGCACCACACACATCGACCTCGACATTACACATATATTCATAGATCGACACGCCACAACAAGAAATAATCATATCTAACAGCAAGAAGGAAGTAGAACTCGTCGTTGCGCAATTAGATCCAACAATCATCATCTTCACTACACCGTCCAACATCACTGCAGACAGCCACCTCTGACCACGTTCGTGGAAATTTCTGATTGGCCTTTAGATTGACGACATCGCTCAATGGGGAAACCTCACTCGACGACATCACATTTCCTGCGCGAAGGCATAGCACATGCAGGCACTGTCGTTGCCTGTCGCCGAGAGCCCTACTGCAGTCGTGAGATGGTGACATTGTGCGCAAGCACCGCCGTGTTGTTGCTACTGCTATCCACCGTCGAGCTGCGCCCTGAGTCAACCGCTTTCAAAAGGTCACGAGTAACTCAGTAAGGGAGAGGGTACAGAGAGATTCGAGGAGAAGAAATAGGTAGAGAGAGGAAATATTCAATTAGCCAATTAGGTTCGGAAAGTAAGGGGAAGGAATTAGGTATTTAATTTTATAATATAATTTTTAATTATTTAAATCTTAATTATAACCTAATATTTGAAGTTATATAGGTTTAATCTTATTTTTTAATTTGATTCTTATAAAGTAGGTGTGGTTATAATTTCCACCAAGTATATTTATAAAGGACCGTCCACATAAATACCCTACTCTTAAATATCAAATTGAAATTTACTTAAATTTTATAAAACTTGAAAATTACTTACAATAAATCGTAAAAACTGAAAAATACTTCATAATAACGTGAAGTATCATAATTTGATACTTATGACACATCTCAAATATGTTAATATCATAATATTATTGATGTGATCCGAAGTAGGAGACCAAAGGAGAAGTCGACCTATGGGCAATGTGACAGTTATCTACGCAGGAAACGGCACAAGTTTCATTTTGGAAGCGAGCCGAGAAGACAAAGGGGTCGAGCCAAATCAAAGGGGCAAAGTTTGGAGGCCAATGACACATTCACGGCCGTAAAGTCTGTTGTTCACGGCCGTAACATTCCCTCGGGTCAAAAGCAAGAATTCCAGGATTTTATTACTTACGGCCGTAAGACTACAGTTCACGGCCGTAACTCCTTCTTTGGTGGAATTGAGCAATTCAGCAAAATTGATACTTACGGCCGTGAGAATTCTTGTTACGGCCGTAACTCACTAACAGAAAGTCACTTACGGCCGTTTTGTTAATTTAATTCCGTTTTTATTAATTACTTTTATGTTTTGGGCCCAAATTAGTGGCAAACCCTAGTTAGGTTAGTTTCTACATTATATTGCTTTGTTTTTCATTATGAAACAACAACTTTGACATTATTGGATGAATGTGAGAATTTTCTCTCTCGAAAAGGAGGATTCCTTTTCCTTGTTCTTGAAGAACAATTCCTAGAACTTATCAAATGTTTTCTTGAATGTTTGTGGCGTTTCAATCAGAAACTTATCAAGGAGTTTGGCATCCCTTGTGGCGTTTCGAAAACCTCGGTTCTTCAATCCGCATCGTCAATTTATTGCGTCGTGATTGTTGGGTCCAGGTCCTATCGTCAATTTTATTTATTCCAGTATTTTTAATTATTGTGATCTTGTGTTCTTGGCTGAATCTGGATCTTTCCTATCTTTATTTTGTTTAATTCCGCGTGTTCGTTGTGACCCCTTCCCGGGATCACATCATCTGGTATCAGAGTTTGGATTTAGATTCAGTTCTTGATTTTCGTGTTCTTCGTGCCAGTAAATTTTTCCTTTGTTTGATTCATATAAAATTCCACAAAAAATTCAATCTTGTTTCTTTTAGTCAATTCTTATCCGAATTCAATTCCGTTTGTTACGTTGCACTTGTAGTTGAATTTCATATTCAAACAAAAAAAAGTCAAAAAATTCATATTTATCCCCGAATATTCCGGATTTGTCTCAATTTTCAAGTTTTCTTGTTCTTACTCGTGTCTATCGTGTCCTACCCTTGATTGGGTTTTGGAATTGTTTTTGAAGCGCTTGGAAGGGGGATTCTTTTTTAGTGATACACGAGCGATATATTTTGTGAGGAATTTTCTACTTATTTCTGTGAAGACTAATAATGTCTAGCAGACGGGATTCATCATCTTCATCAGTTGGGGACAACCAGGGAATTTACAGAAGGGAGCCAACAGCCTCATCAACGAGCCACAACAAACGACCTGAAGGTATGAATAGGGTGAATAATAATGTTGTAGGTGTGATGGAGACTTTACATGAGCAATTTGAGAGGTTGGTGACTAGGATGGATAGGCAGGAGGAAACTATTAACAAGTTGCGTAGGGAACAAACTCATGCGGGACCTAGAGCCAGGAGGGAAGACCGGAGAGATCCTAGGGGGAGGCATAATCCAAGGGATGGATACGGGTTTGATGATGAAGAGTTTGCAAGTGAAGGAAGTAGTGTCCAATCACCTGTGGCTAGTGTAAGGAGGAGAAGGGGTAGAGGAGATAGGGATGAAAGGGCGAATAATAGAAGAGATCGTGGTGATCGGGATGAGATAGATGATAATCTAGGTAAAATAAAAATGTCTATTCCACCTTTTCATGGGAGGAGTGATCCGGATGCTTACCTAGATTGGGAGAAGAAGGTAGAATTGATGTTTGATTGCCACAATTATTCTGAAGGAAAGAAGGTGAAGTTAGCAGTCGTTGAGTTCACTGACTATGCGATTAATTGGTGGGATCAGTTGGTGAAGGATCGAAGGAGGAATGGTGAAGGGCCGGTGGATACGTGGCGTGAGATGAAAGTCATCATGAGGAAGAGTTTTGTCCCAAGCCATTATCATAGGGATATTTATCAAAGGTTGCAGGGGCTCACGCAAGGTTCTAGGAGTGTTGAGGAGTATCATAGAGACATGGAGGTAGCCATGATTAGGGCCAACGTGGTGGAGGATCGGGAAGCTACAATGGCTAGATTTTTGAGTGGGCTGAACAGAGATATTGCAAACATCGTTGAGTTACAACATTATGTGGAACTGGAAGACATGGTGCACATGGCAATGAAGGTGGAAAGGCAATTAAGGCGAAAGGGGACATCTAAACAATCACCGGGAACTTATCCTACATCACAACCGAGGAAGGATCACAATGATGAACACGTCCCGAAGGGAAAGGAGGAACTTACAACTAAAGGTAAAAATATTTCTGATTCTCAACCTACTAGGGATAGAAATATTAAGTGCTTTAAGTGTTTGGGGTCCGGCCATATAGCATCGCAGTGTCCAAATAAGAAAGTAATGCTCTTGCGTGATAACGGTGAAATTAGTTCTGAGGATGAATTTAAGGGAATGCCTAAGTTAGTGGATGTTGGGGCTAGTAGTAGCGATGAAGAGGGGTTAACTTATGCGGTGAAAGGGTCCCTTGTGAATAGACGTGTCCTAAATTCTCGAACTAAGACGGTTGAAATTGATGAACAGCGGGATAATCTTTTCCACACTAGGTGTTTGGTGGGGAAAAAGGTTTGGGCTTGCCTAAGGTGAAACACCCCAACCCCTATAAATTACAGTGGTTAACCGAGTCGGGAGAACTTAAGGTGAACAAGCAGGTTAATATTAAATTCACCATTGGGGGTTATAGAGATGAGGTGGTGTGTGATGTGGTTCCTATGCATGTTGGGCATATTTTATTGGGAAGGCCATGGCAACATGATAGGAGAGTAGTGCATGATGGGTTCAAAAATAGATATTCTTTCGTGAAGGGTGGAAAAAGGATCACACTTGCTCCGCTAACGCCTAAAGAGGTCCAAGAGGACCAATTGAAAATAAAGAGCGAGTTTGAGGGGAAAAATACGAGCGTTGAGGCAACGACCTCAGAAAAAGGAGAGGGTGTGAAAATTGAAAACAAGAGAGTTGAGACCACGACCTCAGAAAAAGGTGAGCTCAAGAGAGAAAAGAAAAGGAGAAGAGAAGAGAGTCACCCAAAAAAATGAGTTTACTTGCATTTGCTAACACATCCCTCCCTAGTTTGGCTAATTCTATTTTGCAGGTACTACAATCAAATTACAAAACTTAGGCCAAAAGGAAAATTAATTGCTGGACAGAACAACCCCAAAGGGTGATGCATTGCACAAAACAGGAACAGGTCACTCGAACCAACGAAAGAAAGAGATACATAAAGGAGAGACCATATACGGATACGAGGTCGAATCCTTTCCAAGAAAGGGAGGATGATGTGATCCGAAGTAGGAGACCAAAGGAGAAGTCGACCTATGGGCAATGTGACAGTTATCTACGCGGGAAACGACACAAGTTTCATGTTGGAAGCGAGCCGAGAAGACAAAGGGGTCGAGCCAAATCAAAGGGGCAAAGTTTGGAGGCCAATGACACATTCACGGCCGTAAAGTCTGTTGTTCACGGCCGTAACATTCCCTCGGGTCAAAAGCAAGAATTCCAGGATTTTATTACTTACGGCCGTAAGACTACAGTTCACGGCCGTAACTCCTTCTCTGGTGGAATTGAGCAATTCAGCAAAATTGATACTTCCGGCCGTGAGAATTCTTGTTACGGCCGTAACTCACTAACAGAAAGTCACTTACGTTCGTAAGTGACATTGGACGTAAGTGACATTTTTACGGCCGTAACACCTAATTTTCCAGAATTCGCGTTTTGTTAATTTAATTCCGTTTTTATTAATTACTTTTATGTTTTGGGCCCAAATTAGTGGCAAACCCTAGTTAGGTCAGTTTCTACATTATATTGCTTTGTTTTTCATTATGAAACAACAACTTTGACATTATTGAATGAATGTGAGAATTTTCTCTCTCGAAAAGGAGGATTCCTTTTTCTTGTTCTTGAAGAACAATTCCTAGAACTTATCAAATATTTTCTTGAATGTTTGTGGCGTTCCAATCAGAAATTTATCAAGGAGTTTGGCATCCCTTGTGGTGTTTCGAAAACCTCGGTTCTTCAATCCGCATCGTCAATTTATTGCGTCGTGATTGTTGGGTCCAGGTCCTATCATCAATTTTATTTATTCCAGTATTTTTAATTATTGTGATCTTGTGTTTTTGGCTGAATTTGGATCTTTCCTATCTTTATTTTGTTTAATTCCGCGTGTTCGTTGTGACCCCCTCCCGGGATCACATCAATTATTCTTGTTACAAATTTTAACAAAAAATTTTGATACACCGCTCTACGTCACCGAACCACAACCACAACCACCACCATCACCATCACCATCACCAACCAACAAAATCGAACCACAAAAACACAACCTTCAAAAAATAAGACGGTAAAAATGGTAATTCGAAAACAGTTTTTAGTAACCAACTTCGGAAGGCCATAGCTTTCTCCTCGGTTATCCATTTCTTATGCCGTAAATTGCACATTAAAGTACTCCGTGAGAGATTCGAAACGGTACCAAGAAACCAAGATTTCAACTTAGTTTGATGCCTCAAATTTAAGCTAAAAAATGACCCCCCAAACTGAATTTTTAGCATGTGGTGACTTGCAGATTTGATTACTCAGCCTGTGCATTTTAAATAGCTCCTAATTGCTTGGGACCAGCTCTTGCTTCCTACTTACCTATAAATAGAGCCTCTATCGTCTCGTAAAAATCAAACACAAAATCGTATGCTTCCTCCAAGTTTTGTTTGATCCTTTCTTTATATATATAATAATCTCTTGTTCTTTCTTCCATTGCACACACAGAAACTTGACAAAGCCGTGGGTTTAGAATAAGTCCTTTCTTTCCTCGAAATTTTATAGAATTACAATGTCGGAATTATGTTTGAATATTTATTAGGATCAAGACTTTTTAATTTAATAACATGATCTTGATACCTTAAATGAGATTCTGCTTGACCAAATATATAAAGCCTTGAAGAAAACCCATAAAGTAAGTGAAATTCCTGCAAGTATCGATACATGTATCGATACATGTATCAATACCTCAAGGTAGACAATATGTATCAATACATGTGACAGCATGTATCAATACATCTGCAAAGTAAATTCCGACACTCTTGGAACGAGGTGAGTGGAATATGTTTAATTGTTTACTTGATTTCGTGATCTCTTTATAATTCATACTTAATATGATATTGTTAATATTATCGCGATCTCATTATAAGTCCAATATTATTATGATCGTGACGTTATCGTTGTAAGTATTTATGTAATCTTGTTATAAGTATTTCCCATTTAATGTGTGAATATGATTATTAACATTACCTTGACATCCATATGTTTAACATAAAGAAGATAATTAACTATGTTATTATCACTATCATACTTGTAAAATATTAATATCATATATCGACACATAGAGATTTTAAGAAGTTCCTGCTCTCTTATGTATCGATACACGAGAGACTAAATCAGTATTATTTAGACGTTTAAAGTAATCCTTGTTCTTATGTGGTCTTAGACTCGTCAATATGATAAAGATAATAAATTGATATGTCATCTATTTGACACAATACAAGATTTTTGACTTGAATTGAGAAGATGAACTCAAAGTAACTTGAATATTACCTTGATCTTGAATATATAAGAATTAACTTGTCTAACTCATGAATATATAAACTTTTCTTGACTTAACTTGGCTTGGCTAGACATGTACTTGATTACATGATGCTACTTCGTGATATGTGTCCATTATGCATTGCATTAAAAGAATTTTCATGTATTTCCTTATGCATTGTATAGAAAGGAATTTCTTGATATTAGTCACTCTATCCCGCTTGTCTTGATATACATGCTACGGAGTCCAGTAATTGGATCAAGATGTGGTTACATTGGTTAATGAATTTCAGGGATATCGACTCGTTGCTTGAACCCCCGTGGTATAGAAACCAAGCTTGTAAAAGAACTCGTGGAATAAACTCCACGCTTGAACTCGGGAATACATTCCCTGCTTGTGCGCGCTCATGATAGTAGTTGATTTGTAATATGAGCCCTATTAAGAGTGATGCTCTCTTGTAAAGACATGCATTGCACTGGTCATGATTATATGTACTTGACTCGGTTGATTAATATGCAAATGCATATGAACTTGAATATATTATCTTGACTCGACTTGAATAAATGTCTTGCCTCGACTTGTCCTATCTTATCTTGTCTTGACTATATGACTTGAGTATTGAAATTTACTAGTTAAAAAATATGTAAGACGTGATCTTAAATATATGAAGTTTGACTTGACTATAATATGTGAATTTGACTTGATTTGAATAAATGGAATTGACTTGAGTGAACTGGATATAACTTGAAATATATATAATCTAAATTAACTTGACTTAAACTTGACTTGGGACGAGAATTGATTTTGAATATATGGCTTGACATGAATATAGAACTTGACTTGAACTTGACGCAGCGTGAATATAAGGTTTTATAAGTAGAGCTTGCACGAATCTTGATTATGTGAGATTGGCATGTCTAAGTGCAATAGCACATGTGCACCATATTTTACTCTCTGAGCAAGTGTATGCTCATTCCATGAAATATTTAATATTTCAGATAATAATAGAAATGACAAAGGGGATTGACGCGGATCTTTAGACGGTGAGACAGATAGTGCTGCGCTAGGTGACGACCTGTGAGTTCTGGACTCACTGAATAAGGTCTTGTGTCTAAACTGCCAAACTCTGTATTTTATTATTGTTACTTTTATCTAAAATATTTTAAAGTCAAGATCTTTTATTAAATGTTTTATTACTTTTTAAATGAATGGATTTTATTTTAAAATGCGGTGATTTTGAAATCTAAGTCAAGTGACGTCGTTTATGTCACTAATTTATGAAAAGAAAATAAAAGTATTTTTGCAAATTTCATACGCCATGTGTTGGCATCGGAACTTGAAAATAAATAAAAAAAATTGGTCGTGCTCCACATAATAAATATTGTACCGTGGCAATTAAATAGAGTATTATTTTTTTCATTTATTTTCAAATTTCGATGCCAACACGTGGCGCACGGTAATTTGTGAAAATACTTTTATCTTTTCTTTCATTAGTCAGAGATGTAAACGATGTCACTTGACTGAGATTTCAAAATCATTTTACTTTAAAATAAAATTCATTTATTTAAAGAGTAACGATAAAATATTTAATATAAGATCTTGACTTTAAAATCTTTAAATAAACAGTAATAATAATAAAATAGCGATATTGGCAGTTTAAACACAAGACCTTATTCGGTGAATCCACAACTCACAAGTCATCACCTAGCGTAATCATATCATAATCCAATTACTGGACTCCGTGGCACGTATATCAAAACAAGCATCATAGGCGTATTAACAGGTGGGGATAGAATATAACTGTAATATCATGTAAGAAGTTCCTTTCTATGCATATGGAAATAACTTTAAAAGCATAAAAATTCTTTTAATGCAATGTGTAGTAAAAGCATATCACAAAGTAGCATTTAAGATCACCTAATGAAGTACAAGTCCAGCCAAGCCAACACCAGACAAGTTTATATGTTCAGGAGTTACACATAGACAAGTTAATTCTTATATATTCAAGATCAAGATAATATCTAAGTTATGTCAAATTCATATAATCATGTATTGTGTCTTTTAACAAGTACATGATATATTATTAACTGTCAAGACCAAATTATCATCTTCATTATGTTAACAAATCTAAGATCTCATAAATAAGAACAAGGATTCTTTTAAATATCAAGATAGTACTAATTAGTGCATTATTTAGTATGTATCGATACATACCCTAATGCATTGATACATAAAATAAGAACAGAAAGTGTTTGAAGTATTTAATATATCGATACATGATGTTAATCTTTTACAAGTATGATATTGATATCAAGATAGTGATAATAGCCTAGCTAATCATCTTCTTTATGTTAAACATATGAATGCCAAGATAAGGTTAGTACTCATATATTAAATGTGGAATGCTTATAACAAGATCACGATAATATTAACACTATCATATTAAATATGGAATTATAGCTAGATCACGTAATCAAGTAAACAATTAAACATATTCCACCCACCTCGATCGAGAAATGTCTTGAAGAAGTTCTTTATTTTGCAGAGGTATTGATACATGTTGTTCATGTATCGATACATACTGTCTATCCTGAGGTATTGATACATGTATCGATACATGTTCTTAATGTATCAATACTTGGTTTTAATGTATCGATACATGCAATCATTTTAGCACTATCAAGTATGGTTTTGTGGGATTTTCTCAAGGGTTTCAACTATATGTGGTCGAGCAGAATTTCATTTAGGATATCAAGAACTTGTTATTGAATTAATAAGTCTTGATCCTAACAAAATATCAAACCTACATTTCTAACTTTAAACTAGGATAGGAAAGAAAAATTATTTCTGTATCTTTCAATCTCTTTCTTAATATTTGATGTGAGGAATTCATTCAAATGTCAAGAGTATTTATAGGCATATTACGTTGTAGGGAATGAAATAAGGTGTCTCATGTATAATATTTCTACCTCTTCCTTCTTTGAAATTAAGGCACGATTTATATTCCTCAAGCATGAGGTGTAATGGAGACAAGAAGCTGTTGTTTGTAAAATGCATGGAAGAAGGAGCTGTTACATGGAGAGAGGTGGATATTAATCAAGGTTATAAGTGTAGCCATACACCTCATGCCTGCTTACCTTCAAAAAATTTAGCTTTGGGGAGCACCATTTGAGCTCAGATTTGAGGTATCAAACGGAGTCGAAATCTTAGTTTCTTGGTACCATTTCAAAGTATCCACGGATTACTTTAATGTGAAATTTACGACGTGAGAAATAGATAACCGAGGAGAATGTTATGGCCCTCCAAATTAGACTACTAAAAACAGTTTTCGGGTTAACCATTTTTACCATCTTAAATTTAAAAATTCACTGAGGGTCATCAGTTGGCCGGAATGATAAACTGTCTTCATATTCTCGAACTTCACTCCGAAAACTTATCCAAACATATATCACATGTAATCAAATAAGGTCGAGAGTTCTATAAAAAGTTTCGAGAAAATGGACACTTAAATACGCTTTTGACATAACTACTCTTTATTTAATATTTTCGTTTATCTTTCGTTAAAATGTGTTTTTCTTTCATTTCATTCCAGAATGATTATATAAATTATAAAACACTTTTATTATGTCACAATGGATAATAAAGGGCGTCAAAATTTTCGAGTCGTTACATTCAACACCTCTTTAATATACAAAAAATGATGCACTTTCAGATTACTTAACCAAAAATAAATTGAACTTACGTTAGTCTATCCATGTCGTATTCCATTCCAAACCCTTAAAGATCTGCAAGTCACAATGTTTTGAAATCATATCACTTATATGGAAGATTCAAAGAAAGAAAAAAAAGCAAAAAAAAACTCGATTGTTCAAGGGAACGACTCCAGGAGCGGAACAGATCTCAATCATCCAAGATTCAATTTGTTCAACTCGTGGTCCAAACTCATTCATGTAATAGTCCTTCTTAACAAGACCTACCTTGGACACTAAAGGATCAAGAAAATAAGAGGCCATCTTATCCGCAATGTAGAAATTATCACAAATAATGAAATGGAGTTGAAAATGTTGAAAATTAAACCAAAATAGGACTCTTGAAACTCAAAATTGTATTAATCATTGACGACATTATAGCTTTGTCCAGATTCTTTTTCCCCACAAAGCATCATGGGCATACGGTGTTTGCATTGACATCAATTTAAATAAGTTTCTTTGCAGGGCTGACACTCATTGATTTTACCATGAAGTTGGATATGTAGTTATTAGTACACGTAGTTAAGCTACTCAACCTAGGAAAACTAGTAACTCAGTTGTTCACATGCAGAGCGAATGAATATAAATCAAAATATGAATAAGTATATGAGCAGAAGCCTTTTGAACCACATTCTACTTATTGTTCTTCCTCCTTCTTCCTTTTTTGTGAGGTTATGATTCCACAACTATGTACATCTTCAAAATCGAAATGGGTTAACCTAAACCAAAATCATTAATCTTTCTTCTTGGCCTGTATCTTATGAGCAATAAAGAAAATAAATTGGTTAGTTTATTCCATTTACCTGAAGCTTCAAAGTTAAAGAACGAACACACTTAGAACTAACATAAAACCATTTGGCAATGGTTTGATCATGTCAAAAATCAAATAAAAGCTATTACCCTCACTAACCTTCCTTGGCTTCTGTCTAATGAAGAAGAACGACATGAAACTGAATCCAAGACTAAGCTCTCCAATGTGAGGAAAACACTCCAGGAATAAAATGAGGAAGGAGAAACCTATGTTTTAGCAACCTCAATAAGGTTTTTCATTTCTCTATTCATATCCTCCACTTCGTCCACCCCATTATCCTTAGAATCGCTCAATTTTGGAATTGAAAGAAGTTTCTCGAAAGCCTCACCAAATGCGTCACCTTTCTAGAAATTGGTTCCGGTACACACTCTCTACCCTCTTTTAACTGCCTCCCCTTCCTCCTCTTACTGCACATTTCATCGTTCACCTTAACGTCAACGTCAACCTCAACCTTATCTTCATTATAATAAACATGAAAGAGTAACTACATATTGTGTTCAAATCGAAAGATCGATGTAGTTTCAACCAAATTATTGTCACCTAGGACTCCACGAACGTAGCTGATCTTAGTCTACATATAAAATCAGATGCATGTCAGAATTCCTTAGTATGCAGTCTGTAAAATCTTAAGATCACACGAAATTATTGCTGAATTTGTTAAATCTTCTTAAAATTTACTCTTTCTACCCAAGTTCTTTCTACTTACTCTCAACCAAGAGAATGAAAATTTGAATCAAGGCTAATATATTCCAAGCAATTTGTGTGGTGTCATGGAATAATAATACATCATGCACTAAGCTGATCATCTTCCAAAAGTGTTTCCACCATTGTAATCTAAAGGACAAACTGGTGCAGCTATTCTCTCTCGAAGGTTGAATTTCTTTGCAATAATAGGCCTTACATCTTCTACACCAACTAAACTTCCTAAAAATGGAAGTAAAGACATTAATTTTGTATTAGAACAGTCATCAAATTAGCTTTTTATAGTTATCCATTGTCAACCTAGAAACCAATTGCTCGAGGTGAGTTGTCAATCATAATAACATGTGCCAAATCAAGACCTAGAATTTAAGGATCTTTGAGGTAATTATCATCAAGATGCACACAAGATTCGCAGTACACACAATGTTGAAATATTTTTCTCTTTTGGTCTAGCACTTCTAGAAGCGGCTCAACATAAATGCTTTGACTATCAATAAATACAATAATCTCAAAGAGACTGGATACCTTGTCTATGATTATGAAATCCCTCATATAAGAGCAGAGCCACACATATATTGTATGATCTTTCGAGTTGAAGTTAACTAAGAACGTGAAATATGTATCGTCACAAGGTTGAACTGAGGAGTGTACCAAGTCTAGCAAAAGAGTTGTTGATGGGCAGCTTCTTGTTTGTTTGGGTATAGTATAGGCCGATATGTTGGAACAACGAATGAAAACTCTGCCAAATTCTTTATGAGAAAAATGGATCAAAATCATCAAATTCTTTAACTTCCTCATCCTCCAGAAAAACATCACTTGACATATAATCTTGATTTTCATGTTCAACTATTTCAGGTTTGAATTATTCAAGGAAGGATGCGTAGTTGATGCTTTAGTTCATAGGTTTCTATCACCAGGGCAACTGATCTTCAAATTCTATTGTCGTAGAACCAAAAATGGTGGTCTCCATGATGAAAGAATTTAAAGACGCCTATGATAAGTGTATTTTATACACTTATTTATATGTCTAAATTAGAATAATATATTGTCGTTTTAGAATGAAAGATACATAATTGTTTGTTATTTGTTTATATTTCAGAAATTATTCCAAAATCACGTGAATGAAGCAATTAATGGAAAATATTAGCTTTTGGATGATAATTGGAGCTAGATTGGACAAATTGGAAGTTGATGATGTCAACTGGGAAAGCCAAGAGGTGTGAAGTGCAAGAAATCAAGGAACGAGGGCTCAATTGCAGAAGTTGATTGTTGAATTGAGTAAATTGAAGAGATTTGGAAGTATGATGACCAATTGGATCAAATCAGAACTTGAAGAACTCACACGTAAATAAAGATCGAGGACCTACTTAAACACTAATGAAAGTTGGAAATTACCCTGAAGACTTTAGCCTACACGGCCATGCCTACAAATTGAGTGGCCGCGCATAACAATTGAAATTAACAGATCCATATTTAGGTGGCCGAGCAGGCCACCAACCTTTAACCTACGCGGCTGCACCCTTATCCGGCCCAATACGAAGTCAAGCCCAACATGGGATTTTAGGTTATCTCTCCTTGTTTCCCTAAGGTTTTTCATGCACCTATTTATACAACCTTTTATGCACGAAAAAGGGAGCCTTTGGAGACCTTTTTACAATCTCTCAAGTTCATAATTCATTATTGTATCATTCAAATATTGGAGGCGAAAATCACGATAAATGCGGGAGAATTGAAGATTATCAACAGAGAGCGAAATACTTGGTGCAAGATTTCCTTTTTCTTTGATAATTTGATAAAATCAACATGCATAATAATTTATATTTCTAAGTGTTTATTTCTTTATTGATGAATGACTAATTTCATAGTTGGGATATTCGATATAGCTTAGTTTTATGCTTTCAACTCTATTATTCTAGTTTTGCACTTTCATTGCATGTATTGATTTTATTTTGTATTTAATGAATGAATTAATATTCGACTAATTCATTGATTTAATGAGTTGTTTTCATAATCCGAGAGGTGAGGTAACAACCTAGATTTAGGAATAAAATCCGGTAATTGGATAAATGATAGGGATATACATTTATTATTATTGCGATCGCTACATGAATTCTTGCATTCCATGCACCTAATTATTATGACCTGTTATCTAGAAACACGGTTGATTGAATTAGGTAGAGTTTATTTAAACTTGAGAGAGAAATTTCATATGCATAAGTGAATTTGATCGAACACATACATAGGAATAAAACCAATGTTCTAAATGAAGGGAAAAGGCACTGCCTAAGCGTGACGTGACTCGAAAATGCATCGCATTAATGCGAGTTAACCGGACAAAACCGGTAAAAAATAGTCTGAACTGATAATAACCCAGTCCAAACCAATAAAAAAAAGGGTTATAAACCGGTCAAAAATCGATAGAACCGATTTTTTTAATTTAAAATATTAAAGTATTTAATTTAAATACCGAAAAAATAAATAACTAAAAGGTTGAGGGGGGGACTCTGTAAATAAGCCACCCCTTTATAATTCATTAGGCCATTCCCAGCAACCCCTTTTTATGAAGGGGCTGTTGGTCCCATTCCACATCCAACTTTCAATATGGGATGGGAAAAATGTTAGATTTTTATTTTATTTTTGTTGACCACAAAATCCGGCTGGACCTTGAACCAACCCCTCTCAACTCATCCCTCTTGAACACGTGGATCTCCTGCGTACAATGACAAACAATCAGTTTGCAAAGGGGGTTGAGGTGGCTCCCGTTTGCACTTCGATGCCAAAGTCAGTACTCATTTCAAGCGAATATAAATTGGGTGCGGGAAATATAAGTTTGTAAAAGAGAGAAAAGGGAGTGAGAGTAAAAATATTATTTCAGAGTATGTGATTGCTAACCCCCTATAAGGTGGAGAGAGTGTTTTATTTATATGAGAAATTATTGCCTTGGATGGCGACACGTGGTGGACTTTACGCGTGTATTTACCCTGGCTATTGGAGAGGAGGATCTTACTTTCTTGCAGTAGTCATTGCTACGTTTGGTAGAGGATGGCTCCTGTCACGTTCTTGATAAAGGTAATGTCACGTCAAGCCACAGTCAACTGGGAAGAGTCGCACATCTCTGACAACGTCCATTGTCCCATCACTCGTCCGAGGTGTTACCATAGAGTACCTCGGCTAGATATAGACCAGTTCGGCTAAAGAGGTTCAGGTGCTATTCCACCTCGACAGTTGGCCCAAGGAGATATCCTAAGCTTTAGCCATGGGCCAAGGCCCATTGGGCCTCTATTGGGCCATCGCTGGTGATTCATTGCGCTCCTTTTTGGGCAAAGTCTCAACACCAGTCCCTCAAATCCGATGTGGTCATTTATGGGCGGATCGAATTTGTCATAGGTTCGAAGCACTAACCTTGTTCTGATAATGTTATGTAATTGGACAGCCATAGGATTGTAAGTTTGCTCTAATTTTGTTATTTGTTGTATCTAGAATTTTATAATTATTCTGCCATCCATTAGCTTGGAATCGTTATATAGCGCCACAAACTCAAGGCTCAGAATGTTACTCTTTAGGGAGGCTCGGACTCGAGGTAAAGTAGACCTTCTACTCCTGCTTTCTCTTCCAGACGAAAGTTAGGATTATACTAGCATATCTTGTAGACAGCGCATTTAATACAAGGAGGCTGCTGGTATCGATTCCCAAGAAATATGAAGGGGATGGGAGAGGACACCTTACCGCGCGTGGAACACACTTTGATAACTGAATAGTCTCTTTCCTTCCTCCTACAGCTGGCGCTTTTATTAGCCCTCCCCCCAATAGACGTAGGTTACCCGCATCAATCATACAGCTCAAAGACCAAGGGTTTGGGATTATTGGGTTTCCTATAAAGCCCCCTTCATCCCAGCATTTCTCCTTTACCAATTCCTCAGAATTTTCGTAGTAGCTTTTTCGCAAGCGATAGTAGTACCCTCCCTTTTCTTGCAAGTCATTCAGCGTCTCTTGAGGATTTTCCACTCGGCAGATTGTCTCTACCGCCCAACACTTTCCATTGGCGTGTTTTTCCTTTCGAGTGCACAACCTTGAACGTTCATTTTTGAAGGTAAATTTCTTTTCCTTTGCATGTGCAAAACTTTTTCATTTCTAATCTTTGAGTGCGGGTTTGAAAATTTTGTTTTGCATTTTGTTTTCCTCTTGGTGAGTCTGGCCTATTTTTAAGAAAAAATGGAAAGAGTTGGGGGAACAGGTTCACAGGAACTGTTGGCAATGACAATTCCTGTCAGAGGTTTCTGCCCATTGTCTTTATAGGTTTTTAGTTCTCGCTTCTTTAGGTAGCAGATTAAGAGAAAGAATAGAAAATATGGCAGTATAATTAACTTGGATGATTCTGACAGCGAAGAAGAAAAGAACCAGACCTACATGGCTCACCTGTCATCCGAAGAGGAGGCCTCTTTGCGGGAACTCCGAAGCAAGCGGGATAGGGACTTGGGAAGAGAAGAGGCAGTGGGCTCTTTTTCTGGTCATCAAGACCTCGATTTAATTACTAGGGCCCCATTTAGGGCGCATAGGGAAGAGTTAGGACTATCTGAGGAGGAAATAGCTCAGGTTGAATGTTGGGTGGACCTGGTGAACAAAGTGTCAGGGTATCATGTGGATCCTAATCCGAACCCAGAATCCTGGGAAAGCAGTGAGATTGCCACAGAAATTCGAGGCGTCGATTTGGAGGGAGCATCGGCGAAATACAGGATACCAGAAGGGGTTCAACTGGTGCACCCCACGCCTTCTTGTCGACCCCGCAGCCCTCCCCCAGGTCAAGTGGCCGTGTGCTACGATGCTTTATCCTGCGGGATGAGGCTGCCTCTACACTCTTTTTTCAGGGTGCTGCTTAGGAGCTACAACTTATGTCCTTACCAGTTGGCCCCTAACTTCTGGACACAGGCCGTGGGTACTTGGTTGGTGTGGCAAGAGGTCAACCCTGAATACCCCATCTCGTTACACATCATCCACACCTTATACACCTTGAAGAAATCCGTTAGAAGGGACAAGGATGTGAGGTCGGATGTCAAGGATTGGTACTACTTGTCCCCCAGAGGCTCATATCCTACTATCATCACTGGTCATCCTACTTCAATAAAGAACTGGAGGAAACAGTGGTTCTGGATTGCGGGGGAATGGCAGAGCTCGCCTGTGGACCCCACTCCGGAAATCACCGTTTCCCAAACTCTTTCCTTCCCTAGTGAGTATTGTCTTCGCTTCGCGTCCTCAAGTGTTGTGTGTCATTTACTTTCCATTTTTGCTCACCACTCTTAATTTGTTTCGTTACATTATTGGCTTATGACAGGGTCTACGTTCGCCTGCCTCCTCTTCGACGCGGACTTAGCGGCTGTGAGGCTCTTGTTTGCCTACAAGGGTACTTTTCAGGAGGTCGTCAAACAAAACAAACTCTTTGTTAAGCACGGCCTTATGAAAGCCATGAGTGAGTAAAATTTTCTTATTGCCTTCATAGATTTTGCCTCAATCATTCATAGTCTTATTCTTCTATCTTTCTGGCTAGGATCCAAAGACTTCCCTAAGATCTCGTTGAAGGGTCTCATGGCCAAGAAGATCCATCCTGCCCTTCGCCACTGCAGCGAAATCGAGAGGAAGCAGAAAGCAGTACTTGCTAACTTGCAAGTGGGGGTGGCAAAGGAGGTATCCGAAGCGTCCACCACCCAGCTTAAAGGTCCTCTTCCCGCGTTACTGCCACCCCCCAGTTTGTTTTTAGTGGGCCCCCAGTAGCCAAGCTTGGAAAAAGAGGCCGAACCCAGGAAGGCCACCATAACGGGGAAGGGGAAGAGGTCAAATCGGGGTGGCTCTAAGAGGGAAAGGGAATCTAAAAATGTCTTAGTGCCATCTCCTCTATCTGAGGCTATCTCCGAGCCAATATTCGAGGAGAAGCCCGCCCCTTTGAAGAGGCTCAGGAGGGGTAAGGGTACCACTTCTGCACCTCCGCCCCCGGAGACTCAAGACTTTGAGGATGAGCCTTCCGTATCCATTCCAGGGCTAGCTTATGAAGTGACACAGGAAGTTGCTAATGAGCTTGCTCAAATTAAAGCTAGCATCCTTCCCAGAGATGTAGACTTCGATCCCAATCTCCTCGACTCCCCTGACTTATTGCCCGCCAAAGCTGCGCTAGCTACCAGTCAATTCTGGATAGAGGGCTGGTCTGCTTTCTCTTCAAGTGTCCCACCGGCCCGAAAACTGCTTGCGGACAAGGCCATGAATGTTAGGGCTCTGGCGTTAATCAATGAAGTGGAGTCTTCCGTTCTTGAGGCCCAACGGGACAAGAAGGAGGCCAAAACTGCCCTTCGCCACGTGGACAAGATGCTAAATGAAATTAATGACCTCAAGGAGCATTTTTCCATCGCCCGCAAGGCCTCCTCGGAAGATAGGCTAACAGCCAAACGCCTCCAAGAGGATAATGAGAAGCTCAGGTAAGATCTCCATGCTTCCGAGGCAGATGTGGCGTCCCTTTGCAAGAAACTGGATGACTCCAATCGGGCTCAATCCATAACCGCTGAGACTCTAACAGCGGCCAATGAAGCCAAAGCTAAGCTGGAGATAGAGGTGGCAGCAGCCACTGAGAAATTAGGGAGAGAGGTAGAGGCTCGGAAAAAGGCGGAGGAGGATCTTACTTCTTTGGAATGACACATGCAATCCAAGATCACAGAGGTCTTGGAGCAGACTATTGCAACACGAGTGGAAGAAGCTCTGAATGCCAAGGTGTCTGAGGTGATCCAGAATCTCAAAGACACTTTTGAAGAGACACCTGATTATGAGGCCATGCAGAGGGTCTTTGGGAATATATGGGCTAGGATGGCTTTAGGGGACGTAAATGAAGCTTTCCCAACCTTGGACCTTTCCCCCATCGAAGCCCTGTACCCCGAAACACAGGATGCGGATAAAAGCGATTCCCTTGACGATCCTGCTGATCCTTCTATGGATGTACCTCCTGCTAATCCTTCTCTGGATGTACCGGCGGGAACTCTGCAGAAGATGTCCCTCCTCAATGATCCTTTTTTGTATTTATTTTTTCCATTTTGCATATTGCATATTTCTCAAATTTTTCAAAACGTAAATGTGTAAATTTGATGCGTGTCGCAATACACCAAAATAATAAATAATTCCTTACTCGCTAAATATTAATTAATAATGTAGTAGTGAGAGTAAGGGTCGATCCCACGAGGAACGGAAACTGATTTTAGTTGTTCGATCAATTAGAATGGAATGGGGGGGGTTTGTTGTTTGAAATTGCTTGAACAGAAAATATGCATAAAAATAAATAATTAAATATGACTAGAGAATTAATATGAGAAGAAATCTTGTTCTCGGGTTCGGTTGTGCCCTCAATTAATGTTATACCTTTCCTTGTAACGTGTTTCTATTCCTAATTCAATTATCAATCATAAAGAATCAACAAGCTCTGATTATCTAAATTCTTCCTTATGTGTATTAATTCAAAATAAGCTCTTTGAACCAATTCTAGCCATGGACAGTCCTAAACAAGCTCTTAGGATTTAATGCACGACTAGTATGAAAATTTAGAAGAATGGATTGAATTGGATCGTTAATTACACAAGCTCGAATTAAACAATCCAAGTCGAATTATTACTAAACCTGCACGAGATTTATTTGCTACTAAAGTAAAGATTCAATGACAATTATGGATCAAGAATCTAAACATAGCATAATCATGAATTCAAGGATCAATAATCCAATTGGCCAAATTAAACTATTAATCAAATAAACTCAATGAACAATTAAAAACATAATAATCCAACAATTGAAATAAAGGAATAAATTCACGCTACTAATTTGTAGGAAAAGAAAATAACATAATTAAATTCACACAACTTCCCCTTTGAACAAGATATGGAATTTAGCCTAGCATGGTTGTGGTAGATTCTTCAAGTTGCTTCATGAATTCCATTGGTGTTGATATTCTTGCGCTTGAAAATCCCCAACGAATGCTCTATATTTTTCTCTCAATTTTCCTCAATGTGTAGCCTCTTTTAAAAATAATAAAAGTTCCTTTTTCTTGTCATGAAACTCCCTTTTTATAGCCTCAATTTCGTGCCCTAGCTTTGGGAGCAAGAAATCCAAAATTATGGAAAGAATTGAAATAAGGAAATTTTTGACTTGAAGATTTACGGCCGTAACATTCCTTTTACGGCCGTAACTGAGTTTCTGCATATTTCCTTAAATTGGAGTTACGGCCGTAACATTTTGATTTACGGCCGTAACTTTTCCTTTACGGCCGTAAAGTGGTTTCTGCTTATTTTCAACTTGCTTCACTACACTTTCACGGCCGTAACCTTATTTTCTTACGGCCGTAACACCTTTTCTTGCGGCCGTAAATATATTTGCACCTAAGTCCCCAAACTTCATTTTGATCGCATTTTGGTCCTTTTTCTTCTTTTCTCTTCCTTTGTGATCCTATACAATATAAAACATAAAATGCATTAATAATACTTAGATAGAATCACATTATGGCATATTCAAGGATATAAGTGTATAAAATAAACGTTAATATAACACTTATCAAATCCCCCCACACTTGAACCATTGTTCGTCCTCGAACAAAGATTTGCAAAGAAAAGAATAGGATTCAAACAATAGATTACAATTTAGAGACTTGAGGTTGCAACCCACTTTTCTTTAACAAGAATGTTCCATTGCATGATCGGATTGTGTTAGTGTGTGCTAGAGATGCAACGCCCTTTATTTCCCAACCCAATCATGGCTCGTTATGGTTTATTTCATTTCACCTCTCGTGTTCACTCACCTCCCAACCATTATTGAGTGGCTACAAGAAAAATAGTTTCGCCCAATTTTAGAGGAATTCATTTGCGTAAACCGAGTTATTCATGATGTGAATTCAGTCAACACACTACCCCCGACCACATTCATACCACCAACCCTAGACCAAGCAATTCAAACCACTCATAAGTATATGTAATGGGTTTTAACACCCTCACAAGATATTTCCCTCTTCGCACAAAGTGTATAAGGGTTTGAATTTTTTGCTCATCTCTCTGCATGGATAAGTCAGTACCACAGATTACCTAACTGTCATAACCGGAGCCAACAATAACACAAGTGCAAAGCGAATGTCTTTATTTGGTTGTAACGGGGTTTCGGGTCAGGTATGGTAAAAGGATATATTTAGGCTGAGTCGAGAAGGAATTTCGCAAACTAAGTCAATTCATAATGACATTACTTCCTTCACCCCTTAATATGAACTTCATTGTTTCCCACTACCCAACTTTGTTCAAACTTGAATCTCTTCTTTTCTTTTCTTTTCTCTTTTTTTTTTTCACAAGTTGAGTGTTTGACATCCTCAACTACTAATTTTCGTGACTAACTTCCTTTTCATTGCTTTTTTTTTTTTCTAATTATTTCGCAGTCACCAATTGGCACAAGATAGAATTACAATCCCGTGAATTCAGTCCATTACACAACCATCGCCCAATACAAGATAACCATTTCAACTTCTTAGACTTAGACCATAGCACAATCCTCAATCAACAAAAGCTTGCGAATCCCTTCTCTTATGGGTTCAAATCAAAACAGAGATAATGCGAAAGAAAGGGTATTCGTGGCTTGTAGCGTAGCATAAAAATTCAAGGAAAGGCTAAGGCTCAAAAGGGCTTCTAACGGTCCATGTAGCAAGGTAGGCTCTTTTAGCAAGTTAAATTTGGTTTAACCTATTGCCTTTACTATAATTTGCACTTGAATCAAGAAGCTACAACGGTGTGCACAAGAAAGCACATCCAAGCATAACCCAACCATGCAGGACACACATCAAAGAATTACGAGCTCATAAGTATTAAGAACAGCTCTTAGGTTCAAAAGCTCACAAATTATGGTTTTCGTGTGTTTTTCCCATCCAATTATGAGTTATAGGTCATTGCTTGATCTTCATTCCAAATCTAAGTCCATTGGTCGAGGATAACGGTGAAAAGTATTCAAACCATGACTACTCACAAAAGTATAATAATTGGGACGTTCAGGATTATATATGTAGGAATAATCTGTCTATTGTGGGTTAGGTTGACTAGGTTGTAGACATTTGAATATTTTACTTTTCATTTTCAACCTATTTGTGAAGTTTTGGACGAGATGATCTCTATGTGCTCAATTTTTATCCAATTATGCAATGATTTTTCAAAAAAATGAACCAAAAGTGGGGTTGCTTCCTATCAAAGTATGGTTTAAGACCTAAGTAGCATAGATAGGTAGCAAAAGTAGATAACAAGATTAAAATGGGTGCTGACTCAACCTGAATTTAATGTTTCGACTACAGAAAGAAGATAAAGACATTAAGCTTGCAATCAATTCAATTCCCCCCCACACTTAGACAAAACAATGTCCTCATTGTAAAGCAAAACAAAAAAAAGGGAAAATAAAAGAAACTCCCTCGGTCTAATGTGGCGGTTGATCGTTCCGGGGTTTCCGCAGTTGTCGAATCTCCTCCCGAAGGGCTCTCTGCTCTTCCAGCATGAGTTGCTGATCTTCCAGCATACCATTCAGCTGAGTCTGGAAGGCCTGCATCAGTTCCAGCATCTTAAATTCTTGCGAAGAAGAAAACGGAATTGATATGTGATACAAAGGAGAATCCTTGAAATTATGATTGTGGGTTGGAAGAGATTGCGCGAGAAGATGGGAAATGATTTGGTTGAAATGGAAGTTGCCTTGTTTTTATTTATAAAAATTTTAATTTTTTTTTTTTTATGAACCCGCCGGGTTTACGGCCGTAAATAGGTGGATTACAGCCGTAAACAGGCCTCTGAAGATTGTGAAAAAAAAAAAAAAATCAATTACGGCCGTAAAGATGTGGCTTACGGCCGTAAGGTGGTTTCTGGATAAAAAATTAAAAAGTGAGATACGGCCGTAAGGCTGCCTCTGAATTTTTTTTTTTTTTTTTGGTATGAAATGACGAAGTAAACTAAAATTAACCAAAAATGAAAATACGAAAATAAAAAGTCAAGGAGATAAAGAAACTCCCCTCTCGGGTTGCCTCCCGAGCAGCACCGCTGTTTACAGTCGTTGGCTCGACTGAGTCCTTTCTCATTCAACCGGGATTAGGTGGATTCCCAAAGCTCAATCTCCTCTTCGTGCTCTTCATTAGTGCCTGCAAAATAGGGGGTAGAGGTTTTTCATCAGAAATTGGTAATGAGATGGATGAGATTTTACCTGATTTCGGAGACTTTGGACAGTCCTTTCCACCAATATCGAGAACTTCCTGTACTAAAGAGTCATTCACATTAACAGAATAAACAGGATCTTCATCAAAAATTTTCACGGAATCATAAATATTGAATTGAACAATTTCATTATCAAATTCCATGGAAAGTGTGCCACTACTAACATCTATCAAATTCCATGGAAAGTGTGATAAACGAAGTGTGCTCCTCATTCGATTCATGCATGGGGACTTGATTGTATCCGGAGTATGCATCCATAAAACTCAGCATTTCATGTCCCGTTGTAGAATTGACTAATTGATCAATTTGAGGCAGGGGGAAACTGTCTTTAGGGCAGGCCTGATTTAAATTTGAGAAATCAATACATACTCTCAATTTCCCATTCTGCCTCGGAACCAAAACAGGATTTGACACCCACTTCGGATACCGAGATTCTCTGATAAAGCCATTTTTCAATAGCTTCGTTACCTCTTCTTTCAAGGCCTCATATTTATCAGAACTCATCGGCCTCCTCTTTTTCCTGTGCCCAAGACTTCTTGGGTCAAGCTGGAGTCTGTGACAGGACACATTAGGATCAATTCCAATCATGTCCTCATGTTTCCACGCGAATACATCGAGATTCTCAAGTAAGAAGCTTTTCAGCTAATCTTTATATCCAACCAGCGAATCTAATCCAATCTGCAACTCCTTGATCGGATCAAGTGGATCAACACCAAAACATTCTAGCCTTTCAGCTGGGGTAGAGCAATTGTCTCTAGTCATTCTTGGATCTAGATCTGCTAGATCCTCTTCCGGCGTCATTGTAACATCTTCACTTTCTGAGGGCCCTTCACCCAATCTTTCAGGGTCTGGAGCAGCCTCGGCCATTGCTACATCACTAATCATGTTCAAGCTCCAGTCTTGAAACTTTCGAATAGCGTTTGTGTAACAGGCTCGTGATTCAGTCTGGCTCCCCCTGACAGTTGCTACCCCATGCTCCGTGGGGAACTTCATGCAAATGTACTTCGTATGAGTTGCAGCCCCCAAGTCAATGAGACCCGGCCTCCCAATTGAGCCGTGATAAGAGGAAATTTTGTCTACAATTAAGAACTCCATGGGGATCCTGGAGAAAGTTGGCGCTCGCCCTACCTCCGTCATAAGGGTTATGGATCCTCTGGGAGTTATGCTATCCCAGTGAATCCGTATGTTGGATCTGGGACTGGAATGAGTGGGGTGCTAACTCCCATTTTATCAAAAGTTACTCCATAAATCACGTTTACCGATGCACCATCATCCACCATCATTCATGACAATCCATTCCGAGCTACCACCACCCGGATAACCAACACATCATTATCCGGGAAATGTACCCCAATAGCGTCATCCTGGGTAAATGTGATAGATTTCGTCCGAGGCATCCCTCCAGGATGTGAATGGATGTGATAACTCACGTTGGCGGGCTGCTTGGCCTCTCTGATATACTGCTTCTGGGAGTTATTTGTGCTTCCACCTGGATGGGGGCCTCCCAATATTGTGTCAATTTCGCGAATCGGTGAATCATTCATAGGCATAGGTGGTTTTCTTGTGTTTTTAGCATGTGCCGGGGAGTTATCCCGATTCTTGCCCCTGTCTCTTTGACGACCGTAAATCCTTTCTTTCGTTGGGTTCTTCCATGGAGCTCGCCTGTCAGCTCAGTTAAACTTTTGGTTACCTGGCCTTTGCGCTTTTCCTTTGTCAGGAGAGAAATCACCTCCCCTCCTTTTGTGTGCCTTTTGGTCCGCCAGCCTGTGGATTTCCCTACAATCTTTTGTTGCATGGCCATAATACATGTGGTACGCGCAGTAAGCCCCAATCATAGGTTGTTTTCCACTTCGGCCACCTTCCATTCTTCCATGAGCTTTGGGAGGATTCGTGGCGGGAGCATTTGAGTGCAAGTTGGGGATAGCCTTCGTGATCTCCGTCGCATAACTGGACCCGGTTCCCAAAAATGGACGTGGCGGGCCGATTCCATTACTGCCGAACCTATCCTCATTACCCCCTTTCCTATGTTTCACTTCACTAGGGTACCCAAGATTGTATCTCCCTTGAGGATGGTTATCTCTGGCCCTAGCCATCTCTTCTGAGACGATCTCCTCCTTCATCAAATCTACTAGGGCATTGTAATCCCTTGACTTTCTGCTTCGGACATCCCTCCAAAACATGCTCGTCATGTCTAGGCCTCCTTTTAATGCAGAAAACATCTCCGCCTCGGTGATGTTATTACAAATGTGCATTGCTTCAGTAAACCAGGCTAGGTAGCTTTTCAAAGATTCCTCCCTTCCTTGTCTTAAGTCTTGAAGGCGTTGGAGTGGGAGCTGGCCGGGCCTGGAGGAAACAAAGCCATTTTTGAAGGCTGCCTTCAAATCTCTCCAACTGTGGATGCTACCGGGAGGGAGTTTTTTATACCATCGTATTGCACTTTCCTCAAGGGTTAAAGTGAAGGCTTTGCACTTCAGTGCCGGAATGGCTCTGGCTATGGCTATTTCCATGCTAGTGCGATAATTTAACAGGTGATCATCAGGGTCACCTCGGCCAGAATACTTTGTTATTTCTGGCATTTTAAAGTCATGGGGCACCGGGCACTTTCGGATGCCCTCCGTAAAGGGGCTTATTTCCTCTTCATCGTCCAGCTCATATGACGGTAATTCACTATTCTCACCACGGTTGGAATTCATCGCATCATGGTACTGGTCGTAGGGAGGTTGAACGTAATCCTGCCCCCGTGGTGGCAAAACTCGACCGTAATTTGGCCTTTGGAAGGTCGAAAGGCCACCATGAGATTGGGTCCGAGCTGTCTCTGCTCTTCTCTCCCGCCTATTTCTAGGCTCATGTGTGGGGCTCAATTTTTCTGCCCCCGTGTCATACCTATCTCTATGCATTTGGCTCCGGGAAAGGGCTTCTTCAGTCCGTCTCTCCTGCCTATTTCTAGGTTCAGCTGCACTGTGCCGACCTTGGTCAGTTTGGCCCCCTCGCTTACCCCTGAATAATCCCCCTATTCGGCTAAAAACACTTCCAGACTTTGAGGGCGAGACCTTCGTATGGTTAATAGGGGGTATGCTTTGTTCTCTTCGTACTTCATGCACTAGGTCTTCTTTGTTGAAGGGAACAGATTCCACCTCGTCATATGCCTGTGGATCTTGATAGTAATACGAGGCAGTAGCCGTATCAGATGGTGAGTAATGTGGCTGTGAGTAATGAGGGGGCATCAGGGGTTCGTTTATAACATACCCCCTAGCCATATAAGCATTCATTGCAGCAGTTTGTTCTATTTGCATTTTTTGTATTTCCAACATCTGGGCTGCCATGCGAGTCATATCTCGCAGCATGCGACGATTCCGGTGCTGGCGTGGGGGGTTGTGTTGGGCCACCCCCTCATTCGCGTTCTCATGAGGTCTCTGGGGAGCCTCCTCCTCGCTACGTTGTTCATCTCTGCTCCTTCGAGGATTAACATCATCGTCACTTTCATTCATATCCATAACAGTTGCTTGGTTCTATCTTTTCTTTCAAGGATAGGTAAACTTTTATCTCAAAGCTTTCAGCCTTTTTCAAGGTTAATAAACTTATATTTCAAAGTTTCCAGCCTTTTTCAAGGTTAATAAACTTATATTTCAAAGTTTCAAAGTTTTAAGCCTTTTTCAAGGTTAGTAAACTTATATTTCAAAGTTTCAAAGATTTAAGCCTTTTTCAAGGTTAGTAAACTTATATTTCAAAGTTTCAAAGATTTAAGCATTTTTCAAGGTTAGTAAACTTATATTTTAAAGTTTCAAAGATTTAAGCATTTTTCAAGGTTAGTAAACTTATATTTCAAAGTTTCAAAGATTTAAGCCTTTTTCAAGGGGTTCTTGTAGTTCTTCGCTCTTTTGCAAGAGGTTACTCGCTCCTTTTTCAGGGTTTTTTTTGTAGCTTTTTGCCATTCGTTTTCGTGGTTAGCAGTATGGTTTCCCACAGACGGCACCAGAATATTAACTACAAAATCTGGCTGGACCTTGGACCAACACGTCTCAGCTCCTCCCTCTTGAACATGTGAATCTCCTGCGCACTATGACAAACAATCAGTTTGCAAAGGGGGCCGAGGTGGCTCCTGTTTGCATTCCGATGCCAAAATCAGTACTCATTTCAAGCGAATATAAATTGGGTGCGGGAAATATAAGTGTGTAAAAGAGAGAAAATGGAGTGAGAGTAAAAAATTTTAGTTTAGAGTATCTGATTGCTAACCCCCTATAAGGTAGAGAGAGTGTTCTATTTATAGGAGAAATTATGGTCTTGGATGGCGACACGTGGTGGACTTTACACGTGTATTTACCCTGGCTGCTGGAGAGGAGGATCTTACTTTCTTGCAGTAATCATTGCTACGTTTGGTAGGGGATGGCGCCTGTCACGTTCTTGATAAAGGTAATGTCACGTCAAGCCAGAGTCAACTGGGAAGAGTTGCACATCTCTGATAATGTCCATTGTCCCATCACTCGTCCGAGGTGTTACCATAGAGTACCTCGGCTAGATATAGACCAGTTCGGCTAAAGAGGTTCAGGTGCTGATGAGAATCGAGAAAGTCAAACCCCGATGGACGTGCCCATGGGACCCATGACGAAATCCGAAGTCGAAGAGGTTCAAGATTCGAGGCTAAACAATGTGAATAAGTCAAGAAAAGAAAGCCGAGAATCAAGTTGGAGCCAAAAAGAAGAAGAAATTGGAATCAGCCAATTTCGGTTGACCGAAAATCATTCCGGTCGACCGAAAGTCTGCAGAGATTTTTGAAGGTAGCCTCAGTCGCGTTCGGCTGAGGCTTGGTCTACCGAAAGTCCCATTTCGGTCGACCATGTGATCGACCGAAAATGGTTCAGTCGACCGTGTCGGTCGACCGAAACACCCCGTTTCACAAAAACGGGGTTTTTGTTGCAATTTCCACAAAAAGGGGTTTTGTTGCAATTTCTGAAATTTACACATTTTGCCCATTTTGTACCTTTTATACACATTTTCTTGTCATTTGTAAGATAACTTGGTGATGTTCAATGTGAAACTCTTGAGAGAGTTCCTCTTGTGGGTGAGGTAAATCCCATTTCTTGATCTTGTATCTCTTAGGAAATTAATCAACTTTATCTTGAGTATTATTATTCTTGTGTTGTTGTTTATTTCCGCCACCTTGGAATTTGTTTATTTCTTTCCATTGGGCTAGGGTTTCTTAATCCTTGAATTTTGGGTTAGATTTAAACTTGGGTTAAGGTGTTTATCCTTTATTTTACCACTTTAGCTTTCTTGAATTTTGTATTAAATTGTTGTGAAAATTTTCGGTCAACACACCGAAGGGGTTCGCATCATTTGGTATCAGAGCTTGGCTCTAAAATTGGTAATCCTATCTTTACATTATTTTTGTTATTATAAAAAAATAAAAAAATAAAAAAAATAAAAATTCCGAAAATTGAGAAAAAAAAAAATTTGGGAAAAATTTATATGTCCATATGTATTGTTGATTTCATGTATTGGGTATATTGATTGTTAAATTTGTTGGGGGTTTCCATTAGCCAAACACTTACAAAGCCTACACTTTCCAAATTGTGTATTCAAAGTGTTTGATCAATTGTCCCAAAGAAAAATACTCCATTAGTGCCTTATTGTTCAATACCCATATATTGCTAATTACTTGGGGCTATCCAATTCCCATCATTGAGATTGTGTTATCAACATTTTATTCCATATATCACTTGCTCCATACATTTGGAAAATTGTTGATCATTCATTCCTTGCCACATTTGAGTTGTTGGGGGCATTCATATATCCACATTATACACATTCAAGGCCATTCAAGATTGAGTACAAAGTGTTTGATAAATTGCCTCATTCAAAATTTACACTCTTTGTGCTTATTGTTCTACATCTATGCCTTGTCTATTATTTTTGGTTTGTCAATCCCATTGCTAAATTGTGTTCCTAACATCCTATCTCACATAAATATTGTTCATTTTGAGTTTAGCAAGCACATAAATTCTACTTGCTATTTGTATCTACTTGTTATAAATTCCTTCTTCCTTTGTGATTTCCTTGACTCCACAAGAATTATACTTTGTGGTTTAGTTGATTACCTTCCTTGGAGAACTTGAGAAAGGAGATTTTGAGTGGAAAAAGGCAAGAGTGGTGAGCTCAATAGAGGGTAAAAGCCAAATTGAGTGAAACACGAGTGGAAATTATTCTTGTGAGAACACTTTCACACTTGCACACTATGTCAAATTCCAATGCTCAAACTCAAGATTTGAAGTACTTGTTACAAAATATTTCAACCACCATGGCTATACAAATGGAGAAGATTGGGGGTGAGTTGGAAAATTTAGGAACAAGAGGGGAGAGTACATCAACTAGTATGTGTGAAGAAAATAGGGATGGTAGGAGAAGGTTGAGGGATAAATTTGGGAACATTGTGTATAGGGATGGAAGTAGAAAACCAAATGGGAAGTTGAATAGGAAAATTAAAATGAATGTTTGAGATGATGAAGCGGATGGTGAACAAAATGGGAGCATGTATAGTAAAAGAGGAGAATGGGTAGATAGAAGTGGAGATTGACTTAATGATAATATTGATATAACAAAAATGAAGAGTCCATCATTCCATAGGAGGGATGATAATGAAGGGGAAGTTGAGGAAGAATGAAGAATGGGTAGAGAAAGAAGAGAGTGGGTAGATAGGAATGGAGTTGATGAAAATATTGATAGTGTGCAAATGAAGACTTCATCATTCCATAGGAGGGACGGTAGTGGAAGTAGAGAAGTAGTGAAGGGGATGAATGCTATGCTACCAAAATTTTTGGCCGATGATAATGAGAGGGAGAAGCATGGAGGAAATACTTTCTACACTAGATGCCTTGTGAGGGATAGGGCATGTAGTCTCATTATAGATGGGGAGAGTGACATGAATTTGGTGAGTGCTAGTAGGGTGGAGAAATTTGGGTTACCGGTTAAGAGGCATTCTAATCCCTATGTATTGCAAAGGTTGGGTGACGATGGGGGAGTGAGAGTGAGTGAACAAGTTCTTCTTACTTTTCACATTGGTACTTATAGTGATCAAATATTATGTGATGTGGTTCCCTTACACACTACTCACATAATTTTGGGAAGACCTTGGCGATGTGAGCGAAATGTGAATCATGATAGGAAAAGGAACCGATGTAGCTTCCAAATGGAAGGAAAAAAGGTTGTGATCCTATCTTTGAGCGCGGACGAAGTATTCAAAGACCAAATGAAGCTCAAGAAGGAATTCGAGGAAGAAAAAGAGAAGGAGAAAGAAAAAGAAGAAAAAGAAAGGGGGAATAGGAAAATAAAAGAGAATTCAATTGAGCAAATTGAAGAAAGCAAAAATGAGAGCATGAGGGTTGGGGCCACGTCCCTAGAAAAAGGTGAGGGATTGAGGGTTGGAGCCACGACTCCAGAAAAAGGAGAGGTAAGAGGAGAACACGAGAGTTGAGATTCCTACCTCAGAAAAAGGTGAGGAAGTGATGAGTGCCACCAAGAAAATTGAGAGAAAAGATCACCCCAAAATGTTCTTTACTCTTGAATATTCTAACACTTCCCTCCCTAGCTTGGTTACTTATTTGTTGCAGGGGATCATTAAGCATACTTATCAAAGCAACAAGGAGCTCCAAAGGCATGCCTTATGGAAGAAATTCATGGAAACATTTTCCTACAACAACGAGTACAACCGAGGTAAAGAAAATGGGATAACCAATGCAACATCTAGGAGGTATGCTCCTAACATTTCTTTGAATGTAAGGTTATTGTGTTTTGAATATATTAGAGGGTTGTATGATCTTGATGTAGATTTGACAAGTGTGTTGTTGACTTGTGAAAATGTAACATGTGGTAAGAATCATTGTCATGATGAGTGCTTAATTTGTAAATGCAACTTTTTGCATGTGCCCAATTGCATAAGTACCAAATCTTTTTGTGAAAATGTTGCATTTAGTACATATCATTGGCATGATAAATTCTTATTTTGTGAAAATATGCTTGACATGCATATTGGCTCTCTAAAGGAATTGCTAGTTAGGGAAGTCCATGGGAGAGATTTATTGGGATGTCTTGATGATAAAAGGACTTCGCTTCTAACATTTCTAGATGCTCCCTCATTCCGTGTTGAACATAGTAAGAGCATGCATGTTAAATATCCAAATTTGTTAAACATTTATGAATCATGTTGTGAGCAATATTTTGATGGATTCTATGGGCATGATGATTATTTGTTTTGGAAAGTTGGATTGTTTCCTTGTAAATGTGTCATGCGTGAATTGCTAGTGGGAGGAGCACATGATAGTTGTTTGATGGGGCGATTTAAAATCAACGGGGTCTTAGGGGTATTATGTGATCAATCTTATTGGCCTACTTTGAAGCTTGATGTTGAACATGTTTGCACTTGTAGTAAATGCCGAACTTGCAAATTTTCTAAACTCAAGTTTTTGCCCCAAGAATTCCATGCATATTTTCCCATCCTGAGTAAACCTTGGACTACTATTTCTATGAATTTTATAGTGGGTTTACTTGGAATAAAGAAATAAAATGATGCTATTTTTGTGATTGTTGATAGGAGTATTAAAACGTCGCATTTGATTGCATATAACGAAACCAAAAAGGTCATCAACATAGCTAACATTTTCTTTCAGGAAGTTGTGCAATTACACAAAATTGGTGCTAATTTTGTGGTTGTTAAATTTGCTTGTAATTTAATTGTTCATCATATTAGCAAGTTTTCTCCACTTAAAGATGCTTGTGACTTTATCCTATTAACTCTGTTGAACTTTATGCACATGTTTATCGAAGAAAGAGTTGGTTTAGGTGGGCAAGAGAATCCACCTTTGGTTAAGCCCCTTTGCAGGAGGCTCGAGCTTCCATTTAGGGGAATTGGAATGCAATGTGCTTCCAATGCCAACCATGGTGGGAAACATATTCCGTTTGATCCAGGCGGTCGGATGTGTTCCCATTCGTGGAAGGAGCGACCCCCCGATCAAATAAAATCTAAACTACTACTCCGTGGTGTTGGCGCATCTCAAACTCTTGGCAGCGCCTACAAATTGATTTTGCACGGTGAGTATGGAATTTCAGTTACATTTATTGTGTCTGAATTTTCTATTTTTATTGTAGGTGTCGATTCGTGGTCAAATCTCTTTCGAGATGGAGGAAATGATGAGAATCGCGAAGGTCCAACTTCATTGTATGAACCTGTGGTACACAATGTTGCAAGATCAAAGTTCAAGGAGTTTCACGACAGTGCATTCGAGCAAGATTCCAGGTCGAATCCTTTTCAAGAGGGAGGGGATGATGAGAATCGAGAAAGTCAAACCCCGATGCACGTGCCCATGGGACCCATGATGAGATCCGAAGTCGAAGAGGTTCAAGATTCGAGGCTAAACAATGTGAATAAGTCAAGAAAAGCAAGCCGAGAATCAAGTTGGAGCCAAAAAGAAGAAGAAATTGGAATCAGCCAATTTCAGTCGACCGAAAATCATTCCGGTCGACCGAAAGTCTGCAGAGATTTTTGAAGGCAGCCTCAGTCGCGTTCGGCTGAGGCTTGGTCGACCGAAAGTCCCATTTCGGTCGACCGAAACACCCAGTTTCACAAAAACGAGGTTTTTGTTGCAATTTCCACAATTGTTGCAATTTCCGAAATTTACACATTTTGCCCATTTTGTACCTTTTATACACATTTTCTTGTCATTTGTAAGATAACTTGGTGATGTTCAATGTGAAGCTCTTGAGAGAGTTCCTCTTGTGGGTGAGGTAAATCTCATTTCTTGATCTTGTATCTCTTAGGAAATTAATCAACTTTATCTTGAGTATTATTATTCTTGTGTTGTTGTTTATTTCCGCCACCTTGAAATTTGTTTATTTCTTTCCATTGGGTTAGGGTTTGTTAATCCTTGAATTTTGGGTTAGATTTAAACTTGAGTTAAGGTGTTTATCCTTTATTTTACCACTTTAGCTTTCTTGGGTTTTGTATTAAATTGTTGTGGGTATTTCCGGTCAACACACCGAAGGGGTTCGCATCAGGTGCTATTCCACCTCGGCAGTTGGCCCAAAGAGATATCCTAAGCTTTAGCCATAGGCCAAGGCCCATTGGGCCTCTATTGGGCCATCACTGGTGATTCATTGCCCTCCTTTTTGGGCACGATCTCAACAATTTTAATTATATTTCCCTTTTCTTTTTTAACAATTATTTTGTGTGTTTCCTTTTTTTGAAAGTAAATTATTTAAATAAAATATAGTATAATAAATAAAATTAACAATTATGGATCTATTTTTTAATTGATAATTTTGAAATTAAACAATATTTTTGTGTATTTAGTTTTTATTTAAAAATATATATATTTAATGTCTTAAAATAATTAAAATATTATTAAAAATACGAAACGCATTATGATGTATATTCTTCGAATTGATACACCTAAATTTATAATTCTTGATTCTCGACCTCGACGCATAACAAACACATTACGTATTATAGAACATTGAATAAAACTAGATAAATAGAATTAAAAGTATTGGCTAATTATGTGAAATCGGATGTCCTGGCACTTACAAATTTCAATTTAGAAAATCCAAATGTATAATCTTTTCTTTTGCCTCTCTATTTTAATTTAGATAATTCATCATCATTTTACCGTTCAAACAAGGCGAGAACTAAAATAATTTCTGTAATTAATTACAATATCTGTGGGACGATAACTTGGACTCTGTTGTTCACTTTATTACTTGCATGCGATATCGTACACTTGAGATTTAGCACACATCAAGTTCTCCACTTGAAATTTCTCCTCCAATATTTCTTATAATATGAAAGCTAGGAGAAAATATAGTTTCACCCTCACAATGAGTAGTTCCACGATCATGCTCCTTATTAATTAAAAACGAGTCATCGAGACCATGGGTTGCGTTGTTGCCCAAACACATATTTGGATCATCACCCTCCATCAATCTGAATCTAGTATTCAAATTGGTTGCAACAAAAATTCCTCAAAATTCTCTATAGAGATGGCAATGGGTAGGGTATGGGTCGGGTTTGGGAAACTCATACCCTACCCAGTAGAATTTTTTAATACTCATACCCTACCCATATACCCGTTTAAGAGTTGCGAGTCGGGTGTGGGTATATTTTTATACCCATTAAAAACCCGTTACGTATTGTAATTTAAATAATTTTTTTATTATTTATATTTTGGTATTGGTGGCAGCCTAAAGTGGCAATGTGTGTACATATATTACTTGATTAACAATAATATAAGTATCTAATTGTAATTTTATCGTAAACTTCACATGTAATATACTTCACAATAAATTTTTTTTTTTCAAAATTAATGGGTATATGAGTCGGGTATGAGTTTTTCTATAATACTCATACCTGACCCATACCCATGTCGGGTTTCTAAATCTACGTCCATGCCCTACCCAAAAACTCATTTAGTTGGGTAATTTCCGCCCCTTTGTGTTGGGTACCCAACGAGTTTCAGGTTCGTGAGTAGTATTGTCATCCCTAATTCTCTGGAAGAATGCCAACAACTTTTTCTTTCTAGCAGAAGACGTGAATAGCTCGTAACTTTCTTTGCTTTAACTTGCACATCTTTGAATAACTTGTCTCGAAACCCTTGGACTGGCAAGATTTGGATAATCTCTTCCAATAACTTTCTTCTTGGCCTGCATCTCACATTTAGGCAAGAAGATCAATCTTGGAGATTATTTCTTTATTCTTAAGAAAGATCGTTACTTGAACTGTATTCAATGCTCTTTTGACGATAATTGCCCCACTTCTAATATTTAAGATCTAACTGCCCACTTATTTTAAAATTCACTCAATTAATAACTTCCAAAAATCAATGTAACTGTCCCAAAAAAAATCAAAGTTAAAATATAAATTCATATTCCGTTGACAATTGATTCTCTATTGCTTATATATATATATATATATATATATATATACATACATATACACAAGGTAATAATACATAGAGTTACTAGTGTACAACTGCCATTCACTAATATAATATAATATTTAAAACATTTCCCCTTGAATGACATATTATAAAATACATGACTCGTTGAAACATTGTTCGATAAAAATTCAATGGGACAAAAATATCAAACGAAGGAAAAAGAGTACAATGTTTCTTAGAGTATTATGATAAATGCTGTCCGTTATAACCTCATCAGGAAAACTTAGTGGGACAGAAGCTGGACTAAGGAAAAAAAGTACATCTACTCCCTTGATATTGATCACCATAAATCATTGATTCGCCATACCCCATTCTTTGTGAAACAATTTCTTGAATTTAGATGTTAGTTGTGATTTAGTCAATAAATCAGCTACATTGTCACTTGAGTGAATTTGTTGAAAATCCCGGAGTATTTTGATCCTGCCTTGTTAAAACATGTCAAAAAAATCCAATGGGACAAAACCTGAACGAAGGAAAAAGAGTACAGCTACTCCCCCTGATTCAATCTGTATTAAATCATTCATATCTCGATCTCTTTAGGAGTCTCGTATAGGAGAGTATATCAATAGATATATAAGAATATATGACTTATGTGTAATGATGATCATAATAATCTTAAAAACACTATACATGTTATGGCATTGTATAAAGAATATGCTTCATTATTTATTTTAGATTTGTATATCATGTTTATTAATTTCTCAAGTGTCTTTGAAATCTTTTCAAGAGATCCAACCATAATTAAATTATCAATGATGATAATAACAAATATAAATATTGATCTTTGTATCATATAAGCATTATTGGTCATTCTTCATCAATACGTTCATAACAATTACCTTATTAAAAACCTTTCAGGAAATCCAGTGGGACAAAACCTCAACTAAGGAAAAAAGAATGTAGTGCATAATAGATCCCCTTCATGAGAACATTACAATTATATTGATATTACATACAATTATTTCAACTTTTAATCGGTCCAATATTGAATATGATCACCAAGCATATATAAATGACACATACCTCATATTATTTGTTCTTCGAATATAAATCCAATTCTTCCTTTGAACTTGAAAAACTATATCATATTTCCAATCATTTGAACATAGTATATCGATCCATGTTCTATAATCAATATTCATCAATGCATTAATGTAGTTCTCAAATTTGTAAGTGGCTGATTCACTTCAGTGATCAATTAAATTATTCAATTCAGGTGAATAATTAACCATGATTTGCATCTTGAAAATCAACTTTTATGATTTTCAAAAATTATTTACAATAACGGTACATCCTAATTTAAACACTTTGTCATATAGAATTATTTGTACCGTTCTTTATGTAATCTAATTTTATGACCAATCACATTTCATTAGGAAAGATGCAATTTTCGTCTTTAATTTAGTATAAGTTGGTCCCTGATCTTTTATTGCACAGCTGGTCCTCCAACTTTCGATTGTTGCAATTTAACACCTGAATTTTCGATTTCTTCCAAATTTGATTTCTTCTTTCATTTTTTCTTCCAATTGGCCCTTTGATTAACTGCATCACCTCTTGATATCCACACTTTGACACTTTTATCATCCAATTGCTCGATTTTGACTTCAATTCCATTGTTTTCTCGACTTTGGGTTATTCCTGAAATGTAATCAAATAACAACTAAATAAATAGGAAATATTCTTAAACAAACACATAAAATCCTAATTTTAGGATAGAAATAAGTGTATAAAATACATTTATCAAAACCTCCAAACTAGAACTATTGTTCGTCCTCAAACAGAATACAACTAAATTATAAAATTGCAATTAAAATGTTTTTGTTTTTGTTAACTCATTTACCATGTGCTTTGACAATCCAAATTTACGATTCACTTTAGAGAAGAAATATGAACAACAAAAATTATATTCATTCATCCGATGATCAACCTCATTGTATGTGTGTTTGAATAACAAAAAATCGAACCCAAACTCATGTAAAAATATACTTAATACTGTGTGACTAGTCATGTAGAATTAAGCCCAAATCCCATGTGGTCAATAATAATTTTCTTTTGATTTTCGTTATTCTCTCATAGATGATCATAACATTACTGCTTTTCTCTCATATCTCAATCTTTCCTATTGATGTGGTTTCTAAACATATATAAATTGTATTTTTCCACACAAGGCAGTTAGGATTAGACAAGTATGCACGACATACCAAGAATGATTAACAAAGCGTTAGGGATTTCAATCAACAAAGCTTATACCATTTTCATTCCATTTTTCTTTTATATGAATGACTTTTTCTTTTAATGTCCTTGTCTTTTACCATCTTTGTGTAATACTTTTCATACTTGCTTTCTATATAACCCATGTAGCGAGCTTTAGGTCGGCAGCTCCCAACTCAGTTGAGCTTAGGGTACCAGGGTCAGAGAACACCTCAGACTTAATTACCCGAGTCATAAAGGCTTAAACAGAAAAGTTAAAGATGTTTTAGCGTCTTGTGTAAGTCTACTCTCCGTACTTGCTTTCTAATTGACCCCTATAGCGAGCTTTAGGTTGGAAGCTCCCAACTCAGTTGAGTTTAGGGTACTAGGTTCAGAGAATCCCTCAGACTTAATTACTCGAGTCAAAAAAGGCATTTGAAGAGCAGAATAAGACCTTCATAATTTTTCTGTTTTTATGCTGGTTATTATGGTTTATACTCGTTGATTAAAACCCCTTACACTAAAGATGCAAAATTAAAACTTCAGATCCTCAATCCATCAATGCTTACTCATATTAACCTTCCTACCCCCAAATTGCTTCTTGAACAGTTTGGTTCTACATTTCAGGTTGGCATCTAATTCCTTAAGGTTTGAGATTTTTCAGTCAGTTCTATGTTCCAAGTGCACAAGTTTACCCAAAAGTATCAAGCATCTTCCTACACAAGTTATAATTCAAAAGTGACTATATGCTCAAATTTACTAAAAGTCTTACATGGATGAATGTTTAAGAAAAAATTTAGTTCCCAAGTTGCCCAATTTTCTAACTAAAACACAAAAGTTAATTCAAATCATGTCATAAGCAATAACTAAATCAACAAAAATTTTCAAAATTTTCACTTTTTATGATTTTTTTTTTTTTTCAAAATTTTATGAATTTTATACCCAAAATCGAATGTATGTGTATATAAAAGCACGTGAATGAGATTCACCCCCAAACTAGAACTATGTATTGTCCTCAATGCATTCAAAGCAAATAAATAAAGTAAACACAAAATAACAAAGATGTTTATGTACTTCCCGGGTTTGGAGAGATGGTGTTCCCATTTTGAAGCTTTGACTTGAATGCTTGGTTATATGAAATGACCATTTACTTCCTTTTCCATGTTCGGCTTGAAGTGTCCCATGATGATATGTTCCTTGCAAACAAGAATTAATGATCATTAGAAGTATAAATATCACATAGGGATTAAAGTAAAACAACACAACACACTCAAACTAAAACTTAGAAAAATTTCGAAATTTTTGAAAAGTGGTCAACCACTGACTTTCAGCCCTTGAAATCGCCTTGAAAAAGTGAAAATTCTCCTGGGTATGTGAAAGCACATAACGTGGTCTACAGCATATCAAAAACTCATCACATTTGGAGTTTGTATGGGTCATTAAAAGATGCGACAAGTAGGTGCAATGAAGTTGAACATGTGGGTTGTGCTGCATTGGTGCTTGCAATGACCTTGCAATGAGGTGTTATGTGGTGCAATGATGTTCAAGTTGAGTTTCATGCCTTAAATCAGTGTAAATAATGATTGAATGATACACAAATGATGTATAATATGTGATGAATGTGATCATCCAAAAAGAATTGTAAAAACTAAAAAAAATACTTATTGTGACATTTAATCAAACACCTTGTGTGCATATGAAGAAATCAAAGAATTGCATAGAGTTAGAGACTTGAACTTACCAAAAAATTTCACCTATAAACTCACAATTCAATACTCCAATTCTAGCCTAAACCCATCACCAATCAATCCACAATTCACATTTCACAAAAAGAATGAGGAACAAAAAGATTGTGCATGATTTTGTGAAATTGTATAGAAATCCATACCTTTTGAATGTTTTGGATGCAATGCAAGGCATGAATTTGAGTTGAGATGATGCACAAATATATGGGAATAGTTGGGGACTTAATGTTGGACGATTTGGGGGAAAAAACTGAGTTAGAAGTGGTTAAAATGAAAGTTTTTGCATTATATATCAAACTGCCAGTTCTGTCCAGAATCTAACCGTGCGACCGCACGGTATTAAAGGCAGTAACCTGATGTTTTTTCATTTTATGAGTTTTGGACCCCTAAATGCATTCAAATGCATTTGACCAACTTCTAAACTACATCTATATGTTCTAAGCTAGGTGATCAAGTTTAAAATTGTGATGAAAAACAACAAACCAAGTAGAAATTCAAGTAAATCCTAAGAATACTTAAACATGCAAAATAGGGGCAATGAAATATTCAATACAACTAACATGTCAAAATGTGAATTTTAAACATGCTAGCAATTTTAAAATGCAATGTAAATCAATTAACAATAAAATAACTCAAAAAAATAAATAAAACAAATAAAGAAGAAGCGTTTGAGAAGTTGGGTTGCCTCCCAACAAGCGCTTCATTTATAGTCTAGAGCTAGACTTTTTGGCAGATGCTTCAAGAGCATCTAAAGAAGGCTTTGGATGCTTTGCCTATTTTCTTTCTTTTGACTTTGTTCCACTCCTCATTTGATCTCCAAGACTCGGAACTTACCCTCTCCATATTGTAGAACATGTCCATCTCCCCAATTCAAATTCAATTATGAAGACTTCCACCTTCTCATCGAGTATAATTACAAACTCAATTACTTGGAAATCAACAAGGTTAAAACCATGCAAGTTGATTTCTTCCTTATTGATGTCCAAATCTCCATTTAGTTTCATTGTGATTGATTTTTCATCCTCTTCAAGTGTTTTTCAATAGTTGACTCATCATTGGATTCATTGGCTAGTTCGTCATCAAACTCCATGGGCATTGGTGAGTCTTTCCCATGAACTACCTCGAGTGGATTATACCCTCACTTTTGAAATTCTCCAATACATGGCATCCCCCATCAGCATATCATCTTCATCCAACTTGGCTAGCTTCTCATAGTACCTTGCAACTACCCTTTCACTCCTTAGTGGAGGACCATCTCCCACAAGAGCAGTGTCCTCATCCCAATCATTCAACACAGACTCATCAAAGAGCATGTGACTTGCGTCTGATGTGTCAATCGCTTGTTGTCGGCATTTCAAATATTCTCCAAACACTATGAGTTTTGACGTGATCAAACTGGTCATTCTCAGCCAATGGTGAAATCAAATATACCTCGAAAGAAAAGCAAATATAAGAATGTTTAGAATCATGGTGGGTAATCAAAAGTCAAAATAAAAATGAAAATAAAAAATAAAGCAAATAAAAATCCGAATTAGTGAAAGTAATCTAAAAATAAATTTAAACTACAATTCCCGACAATGGCGTCAAAAACTTATTCACTGAACCGCAAGTGCACGGGTCGCGCAAGTAATAAAGTGGACGTGAGTCCAAGTATCAACTTCACAGAGATTGTTGTAAATTGTATTTAAAATTAGGAATTCTTAACCGGAACTAGAAAAACTTTGAATTTGGAAATTTTAAATTGAAAATTAGATTAAGATTAAAATAAAAGAAAACAAGAAAATTTTATTTGTTAAAACGATGAGATGAATATGTTAGAATTATGAATCCACATTAATCATATCAACCATGCATTTGACTTAAACATTTAATAACAAAGTATGAGTATTGAAAATCCTTGTTCTTATAGTTGTTTATGTCCCCTTTCGAGCAATGCATAAACACCTTTTCCTACAAGAGACGAGCCCATATTTCTATGACCAATTCAAACATGTAGAAAAGTATTAACCAATTATGAACACTTTTTAGGATAACACGAAGCATAGGGGTATATTTCTATCCTCTATTGGACTTCGTGGCAATTAATCAAGGTCTAATAAATTCCTACTATTTCGAACATAGAAATCTATCACAAACATCAATAATCATGCATCTACAGTCATAGATGATAATAAAAACATAATTAATTACATCAAACTCATAAATTGCATAATATAAATATAAAGTCAAAATATGGAATTAATAAATTAAAGCTTCATCGCAATTCAAATAATTAAAAGCCTAGCCTAAATATATGATAGAAAATAAATAGCAAGAAAAGTAAATGGATGTCACCCCGTTCATCTTCTTGGAATTATATCTTCAATCTTGATTTTGGTGTGGCTTGGATCTCCTAGCAATTGGACAGCGTTTTGACATCAAACAAGACAATTGAGAATCCCTAATTTCGTGCCATATGCCTTCTATTTATAGATTCTCCCGAAATCTAGGTCAAAAATAAGTGAAATCCGCTGAAAATAAAGCAAAAAGCCCAGCTGTGGCCTACACAAATAGTTGCGGTCGCATGCTTTTGCAGGTCTGCTTCAGTCGCCAAATTTTCAGGTCATGCGACCGTGCAGTTTAATGGCTTGCGATTGCGTGATTTTTCGGAAAAATGCAATTTTCATCTTTAATTTTGTTTAAGTTGGTCCCTGATCTTTTATTGCACAACTAGTCCTCCAACTTTCGATTGTTACAATTTAACCCCTGAATTTTCGATTTCTTCCCAATTTGATTTTTTCTTTCATTTTTTCTTCCAATTGGCCCTTTAATTAACTGCATCACCTCTTGATATCCACACTTTGACACTTTTATCATCCAATTGCTCGATTTTGGCTTCAATTCCATTGTTTTCTCGACTTTGAGTTATTCCTGAAATGTAATCAAATAAAAACTAAATGAATAGCAAATATTCTTAAACAAAAACATAAAATCCTACTTTTAGATACTTATCATTGAACATTTTCTGAAGATTTACAATTAGGGCCCGTTTGATAGCAATAGTGGAATTTGGGTGAAAAGAAAACGAATTCCAGGGAATTGAATTCTAGGTAATTTGAATTCCAGAGAATTGGAAGTTTAATGAGTTTGATTGGTTTAATTTTTCAGGTGGAAAAAGTGGGACATTTTTCAAGTGTTGTTATTTGATTGACATTATATTCCATGGCAAATAAAGTAAAATTTTGTTATTTTAATCAATTTTTTTTTTTTACTTTTTAAAAATATTTTTACCTGATAATGATAATGTTAATTTTTGAAAAAAAAAGTCAATTAACAACAATAAAATTAATCAAACGTGACCAAAATTACTGTCCAAGTTACCTGGAAACCAATTACCTCCTAAAGGTAAAGAATTGTCTTTCCACCTAATTTAGGAATTGCACAGAATGTGAGGGGAGGTAAGAACTCGTTTTCCTAGGCAAACAAAAGGTATCAAATACCAAAAAAAGTTGCAAAGTTGTAAAAAGTTTTCCAATTCCTAGGCAAAAAGTGCCTTAGTTATGTCAGTATATACTCTATCACGAGTATTTGCCTCATTAATGAGACCATTTTTATTAATTTCACAATTTTCATTTGGAGATTACAATTGAATATCATTACGCTTCAATCGTACCATCAAATTTCATATTAAATAATTGTCTTTTAAGACGTTAATGTGAGCTGAAGCATTTAAAGTTGTTGTTTGAGATATTATTGATCATTTTAAACAATAAATGCATCTAAATAAATTATCGTTCGAACTTCTGGTTCAAGTGATATTTTGCGAGGATAATGATGCATTTTTATATTATTTTCAACCTCTAAATTTGCTCCCCAGTGTTGAGGGAATTGTCTAATCATATTGACAATCATTTTTTTTCAACGTTATAAAATATCTCAAAAAATCATTTGATAGAGACTCGTGCTAATAATATGTTATAAATTAGAGAGAAAATAGAGAAGAAATAAAGAGATTAATGTTATGAAATAATGGGAATGAGGTAATGAAATTAGGTATTAGGTTTTGAATAACTATTACCGTTATGCCCCTGTAAAATTTACATATTACGATTATGCCATTATCCGCCGCCCCTATAAATAGGGCCTATATTCATTGTAATCTCTTGCACCATTTCTCAAGAAGAAATTCTCTCCTCCTTCTCTCTATCTCTCAATCTCTCTCTCTCTATATTTCTTGTTTGAACTTTGATAGTTTCACAACACGTTATCAGCACGAGTCTCTACCCTATTGAGTAATATGACGGGAGTATGCTCTACAGTTGCATCTAAATGATGAACCTCTGTATCAGAAACCAGATTATTATTAATCATCATTTATACATCATAGATTAGAAGATCAATTCCAAATACGTAGAAAAATTGAAGAAATTGTGTAATCCAAAATTTCCAAACCAAATTCACGCCAAACCGTATATCCAAATGATGATCGGAGACCGGATCCATGACCACGGAAACTGGACGATTCTTCCGAACCGGCGCGTGTCGACGTCACCTGCACCGGCGCGGCGGCGCGTGAGGCGCGTGAAGACCACGCGCAGACGTCAACACGGCGCGTGGGACCGATTCAGACGACGACGTCAACAGGAAATTTGTTCATATCGACGATCTTGATTTTTCTATGATCTTACTTTTCTGTTTTGTGCAGTTCTGAGATTTTCCGGCAATCGAACGTGGCGGTTTTCTTAAAAACCGTTTTTGAAGCACTTCCGACGAGATTTTGAACTTCGGACCAAAAGTAAGTTTGTTCTAAATTAAATTTCAAACCTATTGACGGTTTTGATTTATCCATATGAGCAACATATTAAAATATGGACAATTTTACCCTTGGTAATACATAAAAGTAAATTAATCGAAAATTAACGATTAATATGTGATCAACAAGATAAATTAAAGATTTTAAACAAGGTATAAGTAAAATAATCATTATCATACCGTGACGGATTGAGTTATTATGGACTGAATTTATACCGCAACGGATTGGACTATTATGAGTACCTTGACTGGATTTGACGATATGACTCGATCACTATACCTTGACTGGATTTGACGATATGACTTGATCACTATTATGAATACCTTGACTGGAGGATATGACTCGCTCACTCATGAAAGGTAATTATTTCATTATGTAGACACCGGCTATATGGTCGGTTTACGAAATACTTTACATATATTCAAGTTTTATATTATTTCAGAAACACCTCAGTTGTTGGTTAATTCTAACATATTAGAGGTTGTTGTCAACATATATACGTGGTGGTATAACCCCAGTATTATTATTGATATTATTGTTATTAAATATTTTCATTAAATGATACCAGAAGTTATCAATACTAAAGTTAGAAAATATTTTAACAAATGATACCAGAAGTTATCATTACCAAAATTTGGTAAATGTTGATAAAAAGTTATCAATACCAAAAAGTTGATAAATATAAAAAATATTTTATCAAACGGTACCAGAAGTTACCATTATCTGTATTGAAAAGATAGATAAAAATGGATTATCCAATAAGAGAATGTTGATGTATGATAAGATAATATCACATGAAAGCATGGACATAGCTAATGTGAAAATAATCTCATAAGTATTATGAGATGAATATTAGATGATAAGTATTTGAAAAAGTTCTTGCACGAGCAATTATGTATTCCAGAAGAAGTACATATTTACTCTCGAAGAAGTAAAAATTATCATCTAAACATACTAAAATGTTATTATCATTATTGCTCCTGAAGAAGCATAAAACAAGTCATACATAAAAGGAGGAAACATTTATGATCCTCAAAGTGAGAGATGTGTTTCGGGAGTAGCCGTATCCTACCACCTCTAAACTTTTGAGGACATAAAAAAACACTCAAAGAGGTGTGTTTCAAGAGTAATGATACTCTGTACTCTACCACCTATCTTTTAGGTACACAAGATTAAACATTGATAAAATCCTAGAAATTTAAGGTGTGTCTCAAGAGTAAGAATACTCCGTACTCTACCACCATCTATTCTAGGATTCACAAGGTTAAGTTTACATTAACCGGACTCCATTTTCGCTTGATTCCCCTTTCTTGCGATCAATCTATCTTAACTCCTGCTGGATCTTGTATGGGGACATATGATTGCAACTTATCCAGCAGTTCCTCGATAGTAGGAGCAGAAATAAGGATTCTCCTAGAAAATGGAGAGATGAATCCCTGTTCCACAGCATAATCAAGAAATGTTAGCAAACCATCAAAGAAATTGTTAACATTTAAAAGCCCAGTAGGCTTAGTATGGAGATCCAGTTGATCTACAAAATAAACAGATAGTTTTGATCTGTCGAAATTTTGGTCCTTCCATCTTTGAGAATATAAGGAAGGAAAAACTTATGAGAAAATGATATTTTGGGATGCATGAAATTGTGAAAATCATTGGCTATTTAAACTTGAAAAACTTCACTATTTACTGCTCATCTTTTGAAAAAGTGAAAACCTAATTTTGACTAAATTACACTACTTTTGATAAAGCTTACCTTTCGGTGATTTTTCAATACACTTTATCAATACTCGAGAAATGAAACATGAAAATATTTTATGTACAAATATATACACACAATAAACTGATTTACCTTATATTAATGCTGCATAGCCAAAACATCATTGTTTATAACAGCCTGGCAAACAGGATCTTTTGCTACTATATTTTCGAAACTATAACGGTTTTTATCCTCGTTAAATTGAGCATATAAGGAAAGGAGTTCACGTTGCACATACCCACTTGGGTGCGTCTCAAGAGTCAATCGGATATCATCCAATGACTCCTTACTCAGTCCACCCTTATTGAAATCGATTTTATCATCCCGATTTCTAGAAGAATATCCTACTGATTTGCAACGAGTATCCCATGTCCAACGAGCACATTTGTAACAACCGTTCAGCCTTTTTGCTCTTCGTTTCTTTGCAAAAGTACTCTTACCTAAACCAGGCATGTGTTTAGAAAATGAATCTGGTAATTCACCAGCTAATCGGACTTTTGCTTCGATCAACCAACGAACATCTTCTGGAAAGCCTTGATCCATCAGCAGCCTCAATCTTTCAAGTCGAACTCGGTAAATCTTTTTCAAAACATTTACCGGAAGATTAGAATAATATTTGCGAATATTTGATAATATAACATCCATTTTTTATGGATCTAATCTCTTCCCAAATGATATATTTAAACGCGTAAAGGAGCACTCCGCGTGTCAGTGATATCGATTCCATCAAGAAATAATGGAATAAATTATTGAAAAGGTGGGAACAATGAGATAATGCGTCATTACCTTTTTCGAAATAAGGGAAGATTTGGCGACAAGATTGAGATCATGAGATATTTCCTTGGATATTGTACCTGATTTTTTCGGTATACTAAAAGTAATAAAAGTATACTGATTTGAACTATATAGAAATACTTACTGATTAAATGAATATTGTATTGAACCAGAAGTTCATACATATGTACAAATGAAATATCTTGCTGAACCAGAAGTTCTATAATGATTGGTTAGATTCCAATTCAATAATGAGATTTATTGAGAATGCAAAATGGCATTCATTAAAGAACCAGATGATTGTTCAGGTTAACAAGTTATCATTGCTGCTTGTTCTGAAAAGAAAATTAATTATCTCACTAAGAAAATGAATGACTGATTATTTGCTCAAGTAATGATATTACGAGCAAAGTGAGAAATGCATGCATGAATATATCTTAAAGTCATCATGATTTTATGAATTAGTTGAGATAATAGAATATTATATTGTTAATGATTTAGGAGATTAAAAGCCTCAAGTTATTTGCTATGAGAAGAACTTGAATCTAAATATTCCTTATGCAGCAATATTCTACATACAAACATGTCAATACGATGAAATAAAGATTTGCTTGTAAAGCTTTATGATTTCTAAAAAGTGCGATATCTATATACACTCCAACAAAACGCACTTAGATATAATATTGTGATTATATCCATAATTATGAATGACATGTGTTGCGGCATTGTTAGCCGACTGATATAATACAAGATTTTTGAATATTATGGGGAAATTAAACAATAATACGCATGAAGCGTGATCAAGCTTAAAGCGTAATTATGCCTGAAGCATAATGACAATCGATTCCAAAAACAAATACCTCTTGAATAATGGAAATGATCCATTTGAGGCTAAATACTCATGGTGAGTAAAAGGGATATAATTAAATGTAAGAGACTCAGGTACCTGATGATAGATATACAAAGAGATCTCTTTATGTTATGTTTATATTGACATGAAATGGAATCGATAAATAAGTCGACTGCATACATACAACCCTCTTATGAAAATGAGGTTGATAAAATTATAATACTTTGGCCAAGTATAAAATCCTAATGTAGGGATTATTGTTATAAGACCTGAAGTCAAAACACTTAAATGTGTAAAGCCAGTAATTATATGTACAAATGAAAAATATTTCACAGTCGTAAAAGACGACTCGTTGCGCGCAAAATTTTTCATAAAACTGGCATGAAATATGGTGGATAGACTATAGTCTAAATTCACTAGTTTGAGCTCTTTGATATACCAATGAGTGAGATCAAAAAGTGTGATTCTCATCTCGGTACTTTGAGAGTTTTCTTTGATGTACTAGTTGATCGCGGTACGTTGGGATTTCAAGCGAAATGATTATAGATTATATGTCGAAATTGATATCTATTTCAATGATTGATTATGCTCCTGCAAATTAGAAAATGCAGTTTATAAAGTGCAAGAACGTACATATATAAATCATTGAAAGATTCAATTTGCCCAAAATAATATCATTATAGAATGAAATGTGATTCTTAAAATAAAATCACATGAATAATGATATGATACATATGACCCCATAATATAATATGTTGAAAATGAAATCGGAGTGTACTATTATTATATTTAAATATTTGGGCATGCAATTGATTTTCAATATGCAAAATTATATTATCCACCGGGAAAATGAATATTCACCCGAAGTGAATTTGAAAATGAATATTTAATTATTCATCAGAAGTGAATTCTAGATTTTGATAGAAGTGAATCAATTCTAGATTTGAGTAATGCAATCAGTTAAATAACTAAACATTGCTTGGTATAGCATGTTCAGTAAATGAGCTATGACTTCATAAATGAGTTATAAACTATTTATAAAAGCTCATCACAAACTATATGTTTGATGAAATAATTTAAGATTGCATTAATATACTTATGATATTCCTATGAAGGGAACAAATACGCACTGCACTCTTTTTCCCTTAACTGAGGTTTTGTCCCACAGGGTTTTCCTAGTAAGGTTTTTAATGAGGCAGCAATTATAGAGCAATTATGGCGTATCAATGAGAATAATGTACTCTTTTTCCCTTCGCTAAGGTTTTGTCCCACAGGGTTTTCCTAGCAAGGTTTTTGAGACATTGTCACAGCTATCTGCAAGTTATAATTCAACAACAAGCTCTCTCTTTAAATTGTGCTGGAATGATATCAACAAAATGAAGAAAATCATACACATCTTATGAAGAATGTTATGATATCGGCTACACACTTTAAGATTTTCATAAATACATATTCAAGACGAAAGATGATATCATTATTCAAAAGGTTCATGAATACTTGATTGCACACTTCAGGGGGAGAATCATGCTGTCATGCTGTACTCTTTTTCCTTCGTCCAGGTTTTTGTCCCACGGGGTTTTCCTGATAAGGTTTTAATGAGGCAGCGGCTGTACTCTTTTTCCTTCGTTCAGATTTTGTCCCATTGAGTTTTACTGACAAGGTTTTAACGAGGCAGACCTAAAGCAAGGCAGCACTAAAGACCTAAAGCAAGGCAGCACTAAAGCACTAAAGTACTGCAACACTGAAGATTTCATTACATGATTTGAACTACTTATCATTGATGTCATTTCGGATATTAGACTCAATGATGAATGATGGTCAACATCAGGGGGAGCAACTGTACTCTTTTTCCTTCGCTTAAGTTTTATCCCACTGGGTTTTCTTAGCAAGGTTTTAACGAGGCAGACAATTGAGCAAACGAGTAATATGTCATTCAAGGGGGAGTGTTATGAAATAATGGGAATGAGGTAATGAAATTAGGTATTAGGTTTTGAATAACTATTACCGTTATGCCCCTGTAAAATTTACATATTATGATTATGCCATTATCCGCCGCCCCTATGAATAGGGCCTATATTCATTGTAATCTCTTGCACCATTTCTCAAGAAGAAATTCTCTCCTCCTTCTCTCTATCTCTCAATCTCTCTCTCTATATTTCTTGTTTGAACTTTGATAGTTTCACAACAATTAATAAACTTATTTGTATTATTATAAATCAAAGCCCTATATATATATATATATATATATATATATAAGGAACATACAAGATAATAATACCTAAGGTTACAGTGATACAGTACTTATTCACTAAGAATATGTATGGCAAACATGTTTTTTTCTACACAATTCCCCAAATCACTTTTTAACCCCACAAATTTTCTCTCTTCATTTTTCAACCACATATTTCACCTAGAAAACATAAAAAAGCATGTTTTTAAACAAAAACAATTTAACAAATAGAGGCTAATGCAATATAATATTTACAACAAATTAATCTGTTAAATCTTATTAGCTTTTTTTCTAAATCAATTTTTTTTTTCTTTCCAAAAAAGCTTTACTATTAGATGCTCTTTGGACAAAAAAGAAAAAAACTCTCATGGAGTCATGGTCAATGGTCATTATTGGACCCTAACTTTGGTCTCAAAACTCAAAAGTGAATAGGGAATCAGTCACCTTTTAACGGATGGTAAATAGGTTAGCCCCTGCCCGCTTGCTGGCTTGGCTTGGCTTGGCTCACCTCAACTCAATCTATTAGTCATATAAAGATGAGCCCAACAGAGCCAAGTCAGGAAAAAATAAGGCTTTATTGCACAAAATACTATCATTAGGTAGTAAAACTGATATTTACTACAGAAGGAAAAAAATTGAAATATACGGACCTAGACCAGCCCAAACGCAAACGCAAACGGCCCATTCTTTTTCTCTTAGGAACAATTTCTTCACAACTCTCTCAAAATCCATTTCACATTCAGACAGCCTCAACGATTTCAGTAGGGTTTAAGCCTTTAATCCTTCTTCCATTTTGCTATTAAATCCTCACACCGTTAATTAGTCAATAGTCTTTATGCAAACCTCATTCTCCTTTTTATCTACGAAATCCTAAAATGGTGGTTACTCGGAGTGCAAAAGCGAAGCCGAAAAATTCTATTTCGAATTCAACAAAATTAACGAAGTTGTTACTGATGAAGCGGAAGAAGAAGTCCAATGTAGGTGTTGAAGGTGTGAAGAAGAAGAAGAGGGAGAAGAACGGTATAGAAGCAAGTTTTTTTATTTTTCAGTAAATTTTTTTTTGGTACTAGAAATGTTTTTTGCTTGAAGTACAGCTAAAATAATATATTTTTGCTAATTTTTGTGTCGCCGTAGCTTTGCATCTGGGGCGATTCTAATGCTCCAAATACACCACACACTGCTTTCAGTTTCGTTTATATTACTATCCTCATCACTGGCTGAGAAATTGTCATTTTTATAAATTGATTTATAAAATAATGATTGTGTTAAAGGATAGCTAGAGGCTAAATATGTGAGTAAGATTGATTTGATTATTTATAGAGTATATAAAAATTGGCTAAAGAGATGATAAAGTGAGAAATATGGATAGACGTTATGAACATGCACAATAAAGAGGGACAAGTCATATACTTCACTCCAGGGTGCCCCTGTTTGGTGTTGATTCCATGGTGTAGTGTGTTTTGGACTAATCCTGCCCCTGTTTTGGAGTTGATGACTAATGATTTTCTGATATATACCAATGACAGGATTCTATTACAAAAGTAGAAAATTCATCTCAGTCATCAAATAAGAAGAGGAAGAAGCATGAAGCAGCAATATCAAGTAAAAAGCAAAAGCAGCCTGTAAATGACGAGGATCTACCTGCTTATGTATGTATTCATATCTTGGTGTGTCCATAGCTGAAACTTCCATGGCGTAGTGTGTTTTCTACTTGTCATTACTAGAAAAGTATCATAATTGATTCTTTTATTGTTTTTAGATTAGAAGATATTGAATGTTGAAAAGTATCAAATTACATAAAGATTTAGACATGATAGATGGTGTTCTAGTCTTAGTTAACTAAAGAAGGGTTGGTTTTTTAGATTTCAATTCAGATTTAGACAATTTTGTCTAAAGTATCACACGAGTTTAAAAAGTATCACATTATGTTACCTTTTTAATGTGTTGTTATTTTTGTTTTTTGTGATCTACTTTCCTATATATCTATGTGTTTCCTATCTTTGATACATGTTTTGTTGTGAAAATGTAAGTGAATGTAATTTTGTTGCCTTCTAGAAAGTATTAGATCCAAAAATCACTTGCTTTTTTTTTGTTTGTTTTAGATTTGAATATCACTTGCATTTTTTTTTTTTGCATGTCTTAGTGTGTTTTGTACTTGCCATTATTTGAAAAGTATCATGTTATATAATAAAGTATCATAATTGATTCTTTTATTATTTTTAGATTAGAAGATATTGAATGTTTGTTGAAAAGTATCAAATTACATAATAAAGTAGCAGGAAGGTCCGACGCTGAGATATGTATCCTAAACCAAGTCTGAGCAACATAGTGTACAAGTATGTGGACTATTGAAATCAAACTGATTGACACAGAAGAAAGCAGTGATAACAATAAGGTAAAAACCAAATTCGAATCTTTAGAGTTCTAAATGTCAGATACTGCAAGCCTAAACAGCCCAAATATAGGAATCAGAATCATCAAATGTAATCAAACAGAAACTCACAGGCCAATAACTCACTCTTTGGAGGAAGAACTTTTCTTTGCAGAAAAGACACATTTGTCTCTGTATGTATATTTTGAGGACCAGAACAAGAAGGCCAACTCTTCAAAAATGTTGGTCCCCAAACTTCCCCAATTGCCACCAATTGAATAATACAAGTCCACATCAACAAAGTAGTGATTGCTCTTAAAGTCCACACCTTCGTTCTAGCATGAGATACCGTAAAAAACTCAGTTTTCTCCACTTCCTCTTCACCCGAGAAATTCAAATCCACATCCAAACACTCCTCATATTGTTTTCCATTCTCATAACCGTCCTCCACTTTACACATTGTAATATAATAGTATCATAAAAGTTCAGATGCCAACTAATAGATTTTCAAACCTCTTCAATGAAATGAATACTTATGATAAACACTGGGAACAAACTATAATGAAAACAAGGTTGTTTAAGAATAATTCATAGTTGAAAAAAATATTCTTGCGACTACTTTTTAAATACTTTATTCAAAAAAACTGCTATCTTTACCCAAAACATAGCGAATCTTAGAGATATCATTAAATGATCGACCTCGAAGACCCAAGAATACTAGCATTGATAATTATGACAGCGCTTAAACTCTCCAGCATTTCTAGTCTTAGTTAACTAAAGAAGATATTCAATGTTGAAAAGTATCAAATTACATAAAGATTTAGACATGATAGATGGTGTTCTAGTCTTAGTTAACTAAAGAAGAGTTGGTTTTCTAGATTTCAATTCAGATTTAGAGATTATTGTCTAAAATATCACACGAGTTTAAAAAGTATCACATTATGTTACCTTTTTAATGTGTTGTTATTTTTGTTTTTTGTGATCTACTTTCCTATATATCTATGTGTTTCCTATCTTTGATACATGTTTTTTTGTGAAAATGTAAGTGAATGTAATTTTGTTGCCTTCTAGAAAGCATTAGATCCAAAAATCACTTGCTTTTTTTTTTTTTAGATTCGAATATCACTTGGATTTTTTGTTTGCATGACTTAGTGTGTTTTGTACTTGCCATTATTTGAAAAGTATCATGTTATATAATAAAGTATCATAATTGATTCTTTTATTATTTTTAGATTAGAAGATATTGAATGTTTGTTGAAAAGTATCAAATTACATAATAAAGTAGCATAATATACTACTTTATGTATAGGTAGTTTGTACATTTTCTCATCCATTTTCTTATGAATTCTATAATATTGATGTTGATAATTTTATTATTTTGTAGGATAGAGAATATTTGTTTCCTGTTGATAAGTGGCTGAATGGGAAACCTATTGTCAAATTTGAAGCTTCTGCTATGGAGAACATCAAGGGCAAGCTGTCACCTTCTCAGTTGCAAATGTTCAAGAGGACTTGCTTTGGTGCATATCTTGAACTTAATGATATGTGCCTACAACTCCAACTGATCCATTGTATGCTCTTGAGAGAGGTTTTTTTTAAAGAGGCAAAAAAGAATCAGATGTGGTTCAAAGTTGGTGAAAAGCTTGTTTGATTTTCAGATGAGGAATTTTGTTTAGTGACTGGTCTTAAAGTAATTGGTGATGATGATTGGTCTGACTTCAACACAACTGAGTGTAGGCTGAAAGAGGAATATTTCTCAAATTACAAAAGAGTGACATCAAAAGAAGTTGAACATGTCTTCAAGCATCTGCCTGTGAATGTAAATGATGAAGATGCTGTTAAGATTGCAATTGTGCATCTAGTGACTTCATTTTTGTATAGGGAACGATATGAGAAATTGGTAGGGAAAGTTGTTTTCAATATAGTTGATGCTGATTTGGGGAAAAATTTTCCATGGGGAAAGTATGTTTTTAAGAAAACATTAAAGGGTCTTAGAGGTTCTCTTCGTGATAGGAAACCTACAATTGATCCTAAATCAAAAGTCGCATCATATTCATATAGGCTGAATGGGTTTCCATTAGCTTTCCAGATATGGGCATATGAAAGTATCCCGGATTTAGATGGACATGTATGCAAGAGAGTAAATACATTGTACCCCCGAATTCTAAGCTGAAAATCTGAGAAGCGTATGATGTCTTCTCAATTTGAGAATGCAGTTTTTGATGGTCCCATTGTAAGTATTTTTTCTTAATTGATTTTATTTAATCTCTTATATCTTGATAATACAACATTTGTTTATATTACCTTTTTTTTTCAGGTTGAAGTCAACATTATTGAACCAACAGATGAAGAAAAACAACAGCCGTATGCATTTGGATTATTTACCAAATATCCAGTAGACATACCTCCATGTCCACCACCTTCATCACGTCATGCTATATTTTCATGTGAAGGGAAAGAAAAAGAGGTATATTACATTTGTTCTTCTCCTTAACGATTTATGCAATATTTTTTCATATTTAATATAGATTTTTCTTTTGACATTGTAGGGAAGTGTTCCTTCTAAAGAAATTGAGGAACATCTTTTAGATATCAAATTGAAATAGGAATAGATTTCTGCTCAACAAATTGATTTGAAGAATGACTTTCTTTGTCAAATGGACAGTTTAAGGGAGGATTTTCGTGGGATGCTATCAAAGTTTATTGATGAGTTGGATAGTAAGAATGATGCGAGGAATAAGAATGATTTACCTAAAGGAGTTGTCAGTAAAGAGGATGCACCGTTCAGTGAAAGTTACAACAGTGAGAATGTGGGAGATATGAAGATTGTAAATGATGAAATTCAAATGAATGTTGGAGATTCGAAGAGTGTAAGTGATGAAATTCCAATCAAAGAGGATAAACTGTTGAATGAAAATGATGGCTGCGACATAGTGGGACTTAAGGTTTTGAGAAAGGATGAAAATAAAGAATCATAGTCAATCAGTGATGACATGCCTTCTTTTAAACTACTAGAAGATTCACAACCTGAGTCAAGAGATGAAAATAAATATGAAGATTACAGAATCACTGATTCTTATTTAACTCCAACTAAAGTTGTCGAGGATGTCCGGGAGGTAAATTTTCTAAATTTATTGTTTCAAATTATACATTATGCAAAAAATTATTAATTGGCTTTTATTTTCTTTTTAAGGGGAATGAACCCATCAATGTGGAGGATAACAGTCCTTTGACTCAGTCAAGAAGCAAATTTATTGCACATGACTCCACATCTGCACCTGCCAAAGTTGTCTAGGGTTCTTATGCTTTCAAGGGCGGAATATTATTACTTCCTGATGATGATGCTTTTGCTAAATTTCTAGCATGGTACAAAGAAGGTTTTAAAGATAAGACTTTGTAAGTTTCATATTATTGGTACTTTGATTGCATTCGTTATTAATATTTTTGAAAAGTAACATACTATGATACTTTTGGTCTTAATTGCCTAATAGATAAAAAATGTAAGTTTTTTGATATTGTTAATGATTTCATGTAAAGTTTCATACAATGATACCTTTGGTCATAGTTGTCCTAGAGTTAAATATCTTGCAAGTTTTTTGATTGCTTTAGTTATTAATAGTATGTAAAGTATCATACTATGATACTTTTTGTTATAGTTATTTGTTTTTAAATTTCAGATCATGATAACTATTTAATGTTATAGGGTTTTCAAATTTGGGAGGCCAGGACTGGAAATTCATCCTTCACATGACTGTGGAATTTTGACCGTAACCAAGAAAATCTGGTGGTACTATTTATATTCAAAAGACGGTCAACTTGAAGACACTGTAAGTTATATTTGTGTTTTATGTTTTCATCATTAATTTTTCTTACTTTCATTTGTATTGTAATTTTTTTTGTTTTTAACCTTTTTTTGTGGTATTATTCTGCAGCATTTAGATGTTTGCTTGTTCTATTTGAGAAAGATGATTAGGTTTAGCAATAAGAAAGAAAAGTCATGGACAACAACAGATTGTGATTTTCAAAGCAAGATAGTGGGCTTTTTTGATAAATTTTTGGTTGATTTTGCTGTAATATCTGATCAATCATCTCTTTTAGAATATGTGATTGGGAAATCAATGAGGTGCAACACGTCTTGGATTGAAGTTGATCATGTGCTCTTGCCGATCATGGCAAAGTCCAGAAATCACTGGATGCTTGTTCATTTTGATATGAAGCGAAGATGTTTGGATATTTATAATTCATATGCCAAGGTTTTTGATGACGAGTGTAGCGATCAAGAATTTTCGTGATTTTATTCAAATAAATATTTTTAAAAGCGTGTCGCTTTGACTTTGCCCATCATTTAGTTATTTATTTTTAAACACGTGCTCGTCTAGCCAGTTAAGTGAAAAATTTAACTTATTCAAAGTCTTCGTCAAATTTCAATCTTTATCAAAAATATTTCAATATCAAAGTTTATTTTCAAAAGTCCAAGTATTAATTATATTAAGTCCCAATTTTAAATGTTTTAATCCAATCCAACTTATTGAGCCCAAATATTTTTACTAATCATTCAATCCCATTTAAAAACCCAATAAGTCATTTCTTGGCCCAACCAATTCAACAGCTTCTTCCTCCCCAAGTTTTTCCTTACACAATCGATACTCATTTCCAAAATTCTTACAAGTTTTCCATAAACCAAGATTTTAACCTAAGTTACTATGTTTAACACCTAAATCAACTATTAATTGGATCCCTATCCCTTGCATTCACGACACCCAGACTTCCAGCAGGTATAATTTTCTCTCAATTTTCTACCATAGCCAAAGCTTGGTATCTGCATCCATCACCAGTGCCAACCACTAGCCTGAAAACCACCAATTCAACACTACGAGCAGAACACAATTTCACAACCACCTTCAACCTCGAGACCAACCTCCACTGCCGGCTGGGTATCTCCACAACACCACCAAACCAGCCACTACCTATTGCCATTCGTTCCCAAGAACAACCAAACCACTGCCATTTTTATAATCTGAACCTTCATCTGACCATAATCACCAACGACCGCCTACATCCATCAACGACAACCAAAACTCATATTTAAATTCAAGAATCGACCAGCCCCAACACGCAACCACTGAACCACAAACCCGAAATCACCACTGCTGCCAACTAAAAATTTACACCCAAATCAAAAACCCAAAACCAAGATACCTACTAACCTTCGACCGCCACTTCGCCGGAGCTATTGCCGGAATCGCGACACCAACAGCCCAATCCCAAGCCCCGATTTTGTCTTTTGTTTTTACACCAAATTCTCCGAAAAATCATCCCTTTTTCTCACACACCGCACCACCTCACTGCTACCTCGCCCGGCGGTGCCTCACCGGTGTGGTATCGGAGGGAGGGGCTGGACGCCCCTTCCCGTCGCTCTCTTCCTCTCTCTCTGTCGTATTGAAGAGAGAGGGTGAGGGTATATATATATATATATATATATATATATATATATATATATATATATATATATATATATATATATATATACCCTAAGTTTTAAAGGTTATTAATTAAGCCCTACAATTTTTATAAATGGTATATTTCAACCCATTTCATTTTAATTTCATTATCTAAATCCAAAATTTTTCAATTGAGTCTATTTTAACCCAAAGCAGTCCCTAATTTCAATTATTTGCACAAACTCCCAAATCTTTACACTTTACCATTTTGGACTGAGCTTTACACTTTTAAATTCTTTCAATTCAACCCTCAAATTTATTTTTATATTCCAAAACTTTAATTTCAAGTTTCTAATAGAAAATTATTTATTTTAGGGCTAGACAAAGCGCGGGATTTTCAAGAAAGCTAGAATCATTTTTTTAAGCAAGTTCAGAAATATCTTAAGGTAGGTTCATTACTTCAAAAATCCTTTATGTTAAATGCGCAATATTAAGTAAACCCGTATTATAAATTTATGCATCTGATTACGTAATTTATGAGAACCAATTGCCTTCGGGCCTAGATCCACATGTCTTCGGGCATGAAACAGTTTCCTTCGGGCCCAGATCCACATGTCTTCGGGCATGAAAATTTATGATGTATGAGATCCACTTGTTTATTGCATGAGAATGAGAATTTATGACTTAAATTGCATGATTATATGTGTTATTTACTGTACAGTTTGTTTAATTTTCGATGAACCTACTGAGTATTTCTATGAAATGCTCACCCCTATTTTTAAACTTACAAATTGCAGATTTCGGAGAAGGTGGCGAATGAAAGGGCAGTGGTGGCAAATAATAATGAAGCTATATTTTTAAAGTCACGATTCATGAATATTGTCAATTTATTTATATTTCGTCATTTTAAATATGATATTTAAAGTCATGAACATCGTCATTTTAATTATTTGTCGTTACTTTCTTTGAAAGTTAAGATTTCAACGTTTTTACGCATTTATCAAATTTAATTTATTTACTCTTGAAATTTTTCACATAAATATGATGTTTAGAATTCAATTATTTTCCGCAATAAAATTAGATTTAAAGGAGAAGTGACGTCCCGAGCTTCACGGAATTTGGGGCGTTACAACGAGAAAGTAATTGCCTCTGTTCGTCCTTTTGCTCACATAATTCCTTTTCTATTAGCAAATTCTGGATATTGGGATGGGAAGCCCAATGACTATCTTGATCCTAGCATACGTGGTTGTGATATTCTTGATCCATTGTTAATGAACATTGTACACAACATTCCTCAACAGAAAAGTGAGTTAGTTTCTTTTTAGATTGGTTCTTAAAATTTATTTTTGTTATTTCTCTTTTTTCTTTGTGTGTGAGTTTATTTAAATTTCTCAATTTTCATTAGGAGTATCAAATAATGATACCTTTTTGAAATATTTTATTGTTTTTCTTGCAGAAGCGTGGATTGTGGTGTTTTTGTGATTGGACATGCTCAGTTCCTATTTCACGATAAGATGAATGAGATGGCTGAATATTTTGATTCATCCAAGTTTAATGCTGCCCTTGCTACTCAACTATTCAGCTATGCAAAGTGGAAAGAAGAAGAACAATGCATGACTGATGATGAATGATCAAGTTGAAGAGGCATATGATTGTATTGACTCAAGGCGTATTTTGGATTTTTGTGATAGCTCTTGAGTTTTAGCTTTTGAGTACTAAGAAATTAGATTTTTGTTTAGAGTAGAGTAGCACATTAGCCTTGCCTTCTATTACAAGTATCATACAATGTTACATGGAGACCGCGGTGGCAATGCTCTATATAAGACAATGTTAACATGTTTAAAATTAGATTCAACCTGTGTTTTAGTTTTCGTGTTGTCTTTTGAGTATTGATAATGTAGTAACGAGAGTAAGGATCGATCCCACGAGGAACGGAAACTAATTTTAGTTTTTCGATCAATTAGAATGGAATGTGGGGTTTGTTGTTTGAAATTGCTTGAATAAAAAATATGCATAAAAATAAACAATTAAATATGACTAGAGAATTAATATAAGAAGAAATCTTGTTCTCGGGTTCAGTTGTGCCCTTAATTAATGTTATACATTTCCTTGTAACGTGTTTCTATTCCTAATTCAATTATCAATTATAAATAATCAACAAGCTCTGATTATCTAAATTCTTTCTTATGTATATTGATTCAAAACAAGATCTTCGAACCAATTCTAGCCACGGACAATCCTAAACAAGCTCTTAGGATTTAATACACGACTAGTATGAAAATCTAGAAGAATAGATTGAATTGGATCATTAATTTCACAAGCTCGAATTAATCAATCCAAGTTGAATTATTACTAAACCTGCACGAGATTTATTTGCTACTAAAGTAAAGATTCAATGACAATTACGGATCAAGAATCTAAACATAGCATATTCATGAATCCAAAGATCAATAATCCAATTGGTCAAATTAAACTATTAATCAAATAAACTCAATGAACATTCAAAACATAATAATCCAACAATTGAAATAAAGGAATAAATTCACGCTACTAATTTGTAGGAAAAGAAAATAACATAATTGAGTTAACACAACTTCCCCTTTGAACAAGATATGGAATTTAGCCTAGCATGGTTGTGGTAGATTCTTCAAGTTGTTTCATGAATTTCATTGTTGTTGATATTCTTGCACTTGAAAATCTCCCAAGAATGCTCTATATTTTTCTCTCAATTTTCCTCAAGTCCCACCTCCTTTTTGTGGTGATTTTGGTCCTTTAATACTCCTAAAATCGTGCCCTAACTTTACCCCAAAGATATACCAAAGATAGACCTTGAATTAGATAAGGAAATTTCTTGGCGAGCAAGTTACGGACGTAAGTGCATTTCTGCCGAGAAGCGCCTGTGCTCGATGTTTTGGTCATAACGTTCTCTCCCTAATTCCGATTGTGGTGATTCAAGTTGCGTTGGAAAGAAAACTAAAATATCTACAATTATTTATGAAATAGATCTTCTCAAATTCGAAATTATTCTACGACCAATTTGAGCTTCACTCTATGACTAAAATTCATGATCACAGTCCTTGCGAGTTTTTGATTTCCAACTTCATCCCAAACCTTCTTTGACCATAATTTTTGCATCTAATCTTCTTCCCACATGTCATTATTGATTTGGAGCTCTTTGAATATGCCATTGAACCTCACTTCTTGATTTTTTTGTATTTCTTTGGTCCTATTTCCTTTCTTTTTATTCTTTTTGACCTTATATAGCACAATAAGTGAAAGTACATTAAACGATACTTCAATACGATCAAACAAATAACAAAATAAGATAATAAGTGAATTAAATATGTGCTAATAAAGCACTTATCAATAATTTTGATACTAGGTTACATTTTGATACAAGTATCATTTCCAATCTTGTAAACTACCTTAAAAAAAAAGCACTTCTCTAGATAATACATCAATTGGTACGGTTCAATCACTATGCTCATCAAGTGGAAAAATAGTAACTTTGTATGTGTCAACATACGAAGACTTTGTATAGTATTTAGAACAATAATCATAGGCATTGAAGTGTGACCATTACATTATAGAAAACAAGTAATGTTGTGGCAATAACTCGATCGAAAATTTATGTGCAAATCAACTTTTAATGCCAAAGTATCGGAGTTTGATACTTCGGAAGAGACTGATACTTCAGTACACACCAGCATTGGATTATCTTTCAAACATATCATCAAATACCTTATCTACAAACATGATACTTCACAACACTCTAATAGTACCAAAACAAATAATTATCCATGTTATTGTATAGTGGCAAAAACTCATTTGAAAGTTTATGTGCAAATCAATTTTTAATGTCAAAGTATCAGATTGTGATACTTCGGAACAGACTATGATACTTCAGCACGCATCAACATTGGATTATCTCTCAAACGCATCATCGAACACCCTATCTACAAACATGATACTTCAAAAACACACTAACAGTGCCATAACAAATAATTCTCCATGTCATTTTCTTGTGGTAAAAACTCAATTGAAAGTTAATGTGCAAATCAAAAAAGCACCAATTAGACTGTCGAATAAAAATTTGTATTCTAGTCCACAATAAGTAAATTCAATGCGAAAAAGAAGTTCCTGATAGAAATGATGAAGTTCAACTACTTCACATTATTGAGCACATTTTCAGAACTAATTGACCAACAAATACTAAGAATTAGCATTCCTTGGAAGTGCTTAAAATTATTATTTAACTATAAAGTATCAAATATTGCAACTTTCTGGTTATTTCAATCTTGTTCCTTCATCTTCTTCTTCAAGGGTATTGGGTTGTTGAATGTTTTTCGATCGTGCCCATAGTTTTGGCACCTTCCAAATTTGATCGTGACTTTGTGCTTGCCTTTTGATGGAATTCGTTTCTCTTTAGGCCTCCCAGCTTTCTTTGTTGGTAAAGGTGGTAACACCTCTCTAGATAAGACATCAATTGGTATGGTCCAATCACTACGATCACCAAGTGGAAAAATAGTACCTTTGTATGTGTCAACATACGACGACTTTGTATAATATTTAGAACAATAGTCATAGGCATTGAAGTGTTTTGTACGAATAACCGCTAATGCATGAGCACATATATTTGATCAACTTGAAATTTGTGGCAAGTGCATGTCCTCTCTTGTATATTCACCAAATTTGATCTACTGGTGCTTTTAACTTCATATATCAATGGAGTTGAAGGAATTGTCTGTGGTGAAAAAAATGCAAGGAATTAATTGAATTCATAATGATACATTTTCAGAAAAAGTATCATATTATGGTACTTTTGAAATAAATGGAATATGCATTGCAACTCTATCTCTTTTTATGTACAGCCTGCAACATCATGTTATTAATCAACCAATATGCTATGACCATTACATTATAGAAAACAAGTAATGTTATGTGCACGATGCAAGAGCATTTAAACAGTTGCAAATACCTTAATTTTTGTTGACTCGATTGTCCTTTCCCTCAATATTTTTTCTTGTGTAGCAGCCAATACTGTAAATGTAGCCATTGCATTTTCTCGATTCTTGGAAAACCAATTTTGTAACACATATCTTAAGCATTCCATCAAAGCTTCTACAGGTTTCTTCTTCACTACCTTTACTACTGCATTCACTAACTCGACGATGTTTGATGTCATTATGGAATATCTATTAGTTGTCATAAATGCCCTTGACCACTTTTCATATCCAGCTTTCTCCTGCAAAAGGATATGATAAGAAAATATTAATCTTATTATCTATTTTTCAAAAGGTATCATGTTATGATACTAAATATCAAATGTTATACTTACCAAGTATCCACAAATTTTTCCATTTATGTTATCCATCTGAGACATTTGATATTCAAATTCCTCCTTTGTGTAAGCCCTAACAGCTGCATTGAATGGTTGTGTTACATTCTTTGCATTCTTTCTATAAGTTGATTTCAAATTCTTCAACAAATGGACTGAACATGCACCATGCAACACATTTGGATATATTTTCTCTACTGCTACTTCGATGCTTGGATGCCTATCTGAAACAATACACAAACCTTCTCTTTCACCATATGTTTCCTTAATCATATTCATGAACCATTCCCACGAATCATTATTTTCGGAGTTACCTATCCCGAAGCCAAGTATAAAAATGTTGTTATTAACATCTTGAGTGCATGCTGTAAACAACGTACCACCACAAGGTCCCTTTAGATGGGTTACATCAACTACTATCACAGGCCTACATAACTTCCACCCCTATCTAGATGCTCCCAATGCCATGAACAAATATTTGAATCTGTTGGTTGAGTCTATCTCAATTCTTGTACTGGATCCGGGATTTGTTAATTGTAGCATATGGAAGTATGTTGGCAGCCTTTGATATGATTCTCGAGGATCTCCTGTCAACAATTCATATGCTCGTTCTTGAGCTCTCCAAGATTTGTCATAGCTCATTGACACTCCATAGTCATTTAGCATGTCATTCATAATGTCTTTTGGAGTATAGATTGTCTTTGTGGCTGTGTATTTGTGTTTAATGAAGAGGGCTACTGTTGAACTTGAAGCTTGTCGATGATCTCCCATTATGGCATCTAATGTACATGTGTGATCATTCTTTATGTAACGTATCATAAACATACTTGTTTTCCCCACCTTTGAAGCCCTAAAAGTCCATTGACAGTTGTTGTCAATGCATTTCAGCACATATTCCTTCGAGTCAGACTTTTTCACCTTGAATTGAAACATGTTACGCATGGCATACTTTGCAATAGACACCTTCAATACTTGTTTATCTTGGAATACGTGATTTTTTGTAAATGTGGCAACATTTGTTTCTGATACTATAATAGATTGTACTTTATCATCCACTTCATTGTCCACCTGTCTAACCTGTTCTATGCACTCATACACTTCAGAAGGAATTTCTTCGATCGATTTTACAGCTTTTGTGATTGAGTTCTCACTTTCAACTGGTTGTAATTGTATCCTGTCATCATGTTGAACATTATCAAAGTGCTCAAGTTGGACATTTTGAGAAGTATCATATGTGATACTTTCTGAAACTGGGGTGGTATCAATTATCAAGGGAAAGCTTCCAATGTCCTGGTTGATTTTCTTCAGCTCCAAGTAGAATGAAACTGAGTTATTATTCACAAATTTCACCAATGGCATACCTTTTTTGAGTTCATATTGCATTGTAAGAGCTACCTTTGTTGTGTCCAAGTCCAATGCAGAGAATATAATATTTTGAAGTCCACTGTATGTGCATCCATGTGGAACTGGTATTCCAACTACTTCGTAATCAATGTACTTTTTATCTTGCACCCATTTACCTCCATGATGTAAGATGACAAGAGTTGTGTCCATTCCTTCATAAAATAGTACGTGTTAGAAAATACAAGCAAAAAGCATATAATATCTAAGATTTAATAATAAAGTATCATAGTTTGATGCTTTCGAACAGAGTATGATACTTGTTATTTTCTTGTGGAAATAACTCAAATTTTACGTGCAAATCAACTTTTAATGACAAAGTATCAGAGTTTGATACTTCGGAATAGATTATAATACTTCAGCACGCACCAACATTGGATCATCTATCAAACATATCATCAAATACCTTATCTACAAACATTATACTTGAGAACACACTAATAGTGCCACGACAAATAATTATCCATGCCATTGTCTTGCAGAAAAAACTCGATTGAAAGTTTATGTGCAAATCAACTTTTAATGACAAAGTATCAGAGTTCGATACTTCGGAACAGACTATAATACTTCAGGACATACCAAAATTGGATCAACTCTCAAACATATCATCAAACACCTTATCTACAAACATGATAGTTCACAACACTCTAATAGTGCCAAAAAGAAATAATTCTCCATGTTATTGTATTGTGAAAAAAAATCGTTTGAAATTTTATGTGTAAATCAACTTTTAATGACAAAGTATCAGAGTGTGATACTTCGGAACAGAATATGATACTTTAGGATACATCAATATTGGATAATCTCTCAAACACATCATCAAACACCCTATCTACAAACATTATACTTCAGAACACACTAATAGTGCTACGACAAATAATTCTCCATGTCATTGTCTTATGGCAAAAACTCGATCAAAAGTTTATGTGAAAATCAACTTTTAATGACAAAGTATCAGAGTTTGATACTTCGGACCAGACTATGATACTTCAGAACGCACCAATATTGGATCATCTCTCAAACACATCATCAAACACTTTATTTACAAACATGATACTTTACAACACTCTAACAGTGGCAAAACAAATAATTCTCCATGTTATTGTATTGTGGCAAAAACTCGTTTGAAAGTTTATGTGCAATTCAAATTTTAATGACAAAGTATCAGAATGCGATACTTCGGAACAAACTATGATACTTCAGCACATATCAATATTGGATAATCCCTCAAACACATCATCAAACACCCTATCTACAAACATGATACCTCACAACATTCTAATAGTATCATAATAAATAATTATCCATGTCATTGTCTTTGTGGCAAAAACTCGATTGAAAGTTTATGTTTATATGCAAGTCAACTTTTAATGACAAAGTATAAGAGTATGATACTCAACACACACCTACATTAGATCATCTATCAAACATATCATCAAACACCTTATCTACAAATATGATACTTCACAACACTTAACAGTGTCAAAGCAAATAATTCTCCATGTTATTGTATAGTGGAAAAAACTCGTTTGAAAGTTTATGTGCAAATCAACTTTTAATGACAAAGTATCAGAGTTTGATACTCCGGAACAGACTGTGATAATTCAACACGCACCAACATTGGATCATCTATCAAACACATCATCAAACACTCTATCTACAAGCATGATACTTCAGAACACTCTAACAGTGTCATAACAAATAATTCTCCATGTTATTGTCTTGTGGCAAAAACTCAATTGAAAGTTTATGTGCAAATCAACATTTAAGGACAAAGTATCAGTGTTTGATACTTCGGAACATACTGTGATACTTCAGCACACATCAATATTGGATTATCTATCAAACACATCATCAAACACTCTATCTACAAACATGATACTTCACAACACTCTAATAGTGGCATAACAAATAATTCTCCATGTCATTGTCTTGTGCCAAAAACTCAATTGAAAGTTTATGTACAAATCAACTTTTAATGACAAAGTATCAGCGTTTGATACTTCGGAACAGACTATGATACTTCAACACACTCCAACATTGGATCATCTATCAAACATATCATCAAACACCTTATCTACAAATATAATACTTCACAACACTCTAATAGTGCCAAAACAAATAATTTTCCATGTTATTGTATTGTGGCAAAAATTCGTTTGAAAATTTATGTGTAAATGAACTTTTAATATCAAAGTATCAGAGTGTGATACTTCAGAACAGACTATGATACTTCAGCACACATTAACATTAGATCATCTCTCAAACACATCATCAAACACCCTATCTACAAACATAATATTTCACAACAATCTAACAGTGCCACAACAAATAATTCTGCACGTCATTGTCTTGTGGCAAAACACTCGTTTGAAAATTTATGTGCAAATCAACTTTTAATGACAAAGTATCAGAGTTTTATACTTCGAAGCAGAATTTGATACTTCAGCACACACCAACATTGGATCATCTCTCAAACATATTATCAAAAACCTTATCTACAAACATGATTTGCAGATCAACATTATGTCAATTTTGATATCTAAGTATCACAAACAATTAAAATCACGAAAAACATAAGAGATGAAGCATTATCATTGAACACAATCCAACATTATTAATGTAATTAAAATTTTCGTAATTAGAGTAACAAAAAAAATCAGAGATTAAAAATTGAAAATAACGAGAATTAATGTTAGCTGAAAATACCTTCATTTCTGTATATAATTGAATTGTTGAATTGATGAATACACGTGAATCAACTCTTTTTCTGGTGTTGAATTTCGAATGAGATCAAGACGTTGAGATGCGAAGGAGATGAGTATGCCGACTTCACCGCTAAGATCGTTCCTATCTGTCGGGCTTTATTGTTCTGTCTATGTGGGCTTTTAATTGTAAAGGGAAAATGGCTAACAAGTTTAGACGGAAGTGTTTTTAAGTTTTTCAAATTTTATTGTAAGTATTTTTCAAGTTTTACAAATTGTAAGTAAATTTCAGATTGATACCAAATTGTAGTGTATTTATGTGAAGACCCCAAAAACTAATTTACGATCCAGACCAGTTCATCTAAAGATTGTGGGCCAAGCCCACGAGTCGGCTCATGGGTCATGTAATATGACCGTTTGGGTGATCGATTGGCCCAATAGCCCCATTTTTGACGTTTAAACAAACTTTTCTAGTAAGAAACAATTTTAGACTATTAGAAACGAGTACAATGATTGATAGGATGAGAACATATAAACTACACTTGTGGAAATTTAAACGTCCAGTCCTTGTAGGAAAGCCAATTGACAATCCGACTCAATTTTTTTCTGATTGACATGAGATATTATGAGTTGGATTTTCTCTATTGAAAAAGACAACAATATTAAAATGGAATAACGTTATTATCATTATCCCTTTTTTTATGGTCTGGTTTTAGGCATTGAGAATTGCATTTGTGTTTTTGTTCATCGGTCATATTCAGTTGATATGGATCACTTCCTCCTTTGAGTAAATTAAAAGATTAAAAAAATTAAGATATACGTGGATCTATTTATCCATATTTTTATTGTGATCAACTTGTAAAAGCCTTTTAATCTTTGTACTCTTTGTTCATTTGTTTTTTTATGTAAACTAAGAGCCTGTTTGGTCTATGGTTTCTTTTTATCAAAATTTTTCAAACTCAATCTCAACCGTTCATCCTTGGTCAAACCCACAATTTTTTACTTTTCAAATCAATCTAAAACACATATCCATTGAAAAACACAAAAAAATCACAAAAATCAAAATTTTTCCATGGACCAAACGGGCTCAAAGATTGACTATATTACCACAACAAAACTTATTATCTACACGATATTTTTTAAAAGGGTAGTTGATAAGTGTATTTTATACACTTATTTCTATCCTAAAAGTAGAATTTTTATTATTTGTTCAATAATATTTGCTATTTATTTTGTTTGTATTTATTTATATTTCAGAAATAATCCGAAGTTAAGAAAATGATGCAAATGAAGCAAATATTGAAAAATTAAATGATTTTTTGGAGCTAAATTATGGATATGAAGTTGATGAGGCCAATCAAGAAATATTGGAGCTAAATTGGAAGGAGTCATAACTTCAAGGATTAAATTAAACAAATCACAAAGGGAATGATCAACTTACATTATTTGGAAGAATTTAAGCTTAAAAAGCAAATTAATACTACACTAAATGGGCTTTAAACCAATTGATGAGATTGACTTCTTATTGTACAAGAATTGGACTTCACTGGACGAATTTTTGGGATGGAAGGAAATCAAGAATGAATAAGGAATTGGGCTTTACCTCATTGAATGGAGCATGGACTCTTAGGTGGACACATTTTATTGGGGAACTGCAATTGAAAAAGTGAAAATTACTCCCAACCCTACTTTTAAAGATTCAAATTCATAAATAAGACCAAACTTAAACAACTTCAAAAATCAGGTCATTTTTATAAATTTTAATAATTATTAAATTAAACTAAACCCTAATTCTAATTTCAACTATTCTCTCTCTCTCTCTCTCTCTCTCTCTCTCTCTCTCACATTCATTTCTCAACGCCTCCAACACCCCAACCCTCAATTCAACCCACCGTGCCCCACCCCAATATTGCATCTCTCTCTATGACTCTCAAGCCTCACTATCGTCGTTCAATCGGACTCCAACGACAATAGCGATGGAGGTTGGAGCAGTTGCTGCTAGCAGATCACAGCCACAAGGCCCTGCGATATGCGCGCGACGACTGGAGCCTGTGCAGCAGAAGGGCACGGCAACAGGTGGAGATTGTGGTGCGTATCCTCCGCGTGGGCTATGACCTGGCGAATAGGAGGTGTCCATGAGCGATGTTAGTGGCCGTGCGGTGCGACTTTGTGTGAGCGGGCTGTGGGCTGTAGTTGCAGTCCATTTGCTGTCACCGATTGTCCGTCTGTTTATAGTCTTGGCATCCTTCTGCATCTGTTTATCATTCTTTTTGTATGGTTGATGATGGATGGTGGTGGTGGGTTGCATTAGGTGGCGATCTGTGCGTTTGAAGAAGATGGTGATGGTGATGGATAATTTTTTTTTTTTTTTTGGCAGCTGCGGTGGGCCTCGACGTTGAGATGGTGGTGATTGTGAGCTGATGGTGGTGAGAATGTGACGTGGGCAAGTTTTCGGATATACTGTGACCTAATAATTAATAAGTGAATTGTGACTTAATAATATGATAATTGTGACTTAAAAGATTGGTGACCTCATAATGTGATAAGTTGTGATATAGAAATAACTCGGGATTGATTAATTTAAAACTTGTGACCTTGCAATTATTTGTGACTTGATAAAATTGTTATTGTGATCTACTATTTTGATAAATCGTGATCCTAAAATTATTTATGACTTAAGCAATTTACATTTTGTAACCTGAATTTATCTTGTATTGTGACTTGAATTTATATAATTAATAAAAAACTCTTATTATTTAATTTAGTTAAATAGATACCTGATTTTTGGAATTTTTAAAGTTATATCTTAAAATTGAAATTGTATATTCTAAACACCTCATATATGTATTTTTCCCATTGAAAAAAGGGTTGACTATTGGACCTTTAAGTGGACAATTTCTACTCGACAAGAGCAAATTTAAATGGACAGTTATTGAACTGGATTTGGACTCCTTTTGGAACAAGAATTGACGGCAGTAAAGGACATAAATAGGGTATGAATTCAACAGAAAACGGGGGTGCTGACAGAGACTTGGAAACGCAGACAGGGGTAGACGCTGGGAGAAAAACAAAGGCAAGCCGTGGCAAATTAATGTTAAAGTGGGTGATGTCTATCAATCATTTTATTGATTATTCATCAATTATGTGTCAATGCTTATTTAATTAATTGTTAGGATTGTGATGATACTTTGTTTACTGGATCTCATATTTTGATTTAGTATTTAATTTAAGATTTTTATGGATTTGAGCAATTGATTGTGTATTTATTTTCATCTATAATTATGGACGCATGATTATTTGATGTTTATAATAATTTTCTATGTTCGAAAGAGTAGGAAATTATTGGACTTGAGTTAATTGCCACAAGGTTTGATAGAAGATATAAATATACCCCTATACTTTGTGTAATCCTAAAAAGTGTTCATAAATCGATAATGTTTTTTTATATGTTTGGATTTGTCATAAAAATATAGTCAAATTCCTTATAGAGAAATGTTTTAATTCACCGTTCGAAAGAGGGTTTTAAAAATATAAGGAACATGGATTTTCAATTTCCCATAAATTGTCGTTAAATGTTTAATTCAAAATATGGATGATGGAACAAAGTGGATTCACAATTCTAACATGTTTAGTTTATAAGTTTTCATAAATCAAATTTTATCGCTTTTTAGTTTAATTTTCAAAACAAAATTTCCAAATTTAAAGTTTTTCTTGTTCCGGTTAAGGATTTGTAATCTTAAATGTAATTTACAACAATCTATGTGGGATCAATACTTGGACTTACTTCCACTTTATTACTTGCGCGACCCGTGCACTTGCGGAGCGAACAAGTTTTTGGCGCCGTTACCGGTGATTGTAATTTAAATTTATTTTTAGATTACTTTCACTAATTCGGACTCTTTACTTGCTTTATTTTTATTTTACTTTTATTTTTACTTTAGGATTTTAATTTTTAATTTTTAGTTTAGTTACTAGTTTCTTTACTTTTCTTGTAGTTGTATATGCTACGTTCGAAAAACGGGACTCTTTTCGAAGTTGACCCGGAAATAGAACGTACTTTACACCGTAGGTTAAGAGAAGCTAGGGAACTAGATACACAGAAAATTCAAAAAGAGAAACAAATGGCAAACAATATGGCTTTTCCTGGAGTTGAGCTAGAAGATGAGAGGAATAGACTTGTAGGAGATTTCATGACCTCAGAAATTGTCCAAAACCAATCAAACATAGTTTATCCACCTTTTGGTCTTGAAAACTTCCAACTAAAGATCAATGTGATAAATATGTTTCAAAATGGACATCGATTCTATGGCAAACCCGATGAAAATCCACATGTACATGTGTCTAAATTTTTAGACATGTGTGAACATTTTAAATATCAGGGTGTTTCAGATTATGCCATCAGACTTAGGTTGTTTCCATACACCTTACGAGATAGGGCAATAGATTGGTAAGACTCCCATCCTCCTACAAGTATAACAACTTGGAATGACTTTGCCCAAAAATTTTGCACAAAATTCATGCCCCAACCAAAGTTGCTAAACTCAGACATGAGATAACAATTTTTCAACAACAAGAGTCTGAGTAATTTGATGAAGCATGGAATAGGTTTAAAAGCATGCTTAGGAAGTGCCTTCAACATGGATTACCTTAAAATGAGTAGGTAAGGTGCTTTTACATTGGCTTGCTCCCTCAATACAAGAGTCTTGTTGATTCGTCATCAAATGGATCAATAACTACCCAAACTCTTGATGAAGCACTTGAACTGTTTGAGAGAATAGCCAATACCAATGCAACGTGGGCATCTGAAAGAACAATCCAAAAGAAACCAGCAGGAGTTTATGCAGTGGATGATGTTTCGGCATTGTCTGCTAAAATAGACTCTTTGATGAATTTCATACAAACCAATCATTCAGTGAAAAGTGTAGTAACTGGATGCGAGGAATGTGGGGGCTAATCACAATACATCAGATTGTCCAATTCTGTCTATTCAAGTTGAACAAGTAAATTTTGTACAAGGGGCATACCACCAAAATAATCCATATTCCAATACTTACAATCCTGGTTGGAGAAATCACCATAACTTTTCATGGAGGGATAATCAAAATGGAATAGACCAGCAAGCCCCTCCACAGCAGGTAGTGGAGAAGAAACCTCAACTTGAGGAGATGGTCGTGAAATTGATGGAGAAAACTGACCAGTACATGAGCCAGACCAATCAGTTTATGGCTAAAACTGATCAATTCATGACAAAAACCGACCAATTCATGAGGATGACTGAAACTACATTGCGAAATCATCAGACTTCAATCAAAAACTCGGAAACCCAAGTTGGTCAAATAGCCCAGGCTTTAGCAAACAGACCCCCAGGTACACTGCCTGGTAACACTGAGGTTAATCCTAGGGAGCAAGTGATGGCAATCAAAACTGTTGAAAGAGAGGTAGATTTTGTGCCAGGAAGGATCACTTTTGCTCCATGTGACAGAGTCTATGAACCTCCCACTCCTTTTCCCTAAAGACTGAAAGGTTGGAAAGAGAAACAAGGAGTATATGCAATTACCACACGTAGTGGGGTGAAATTGCCTGAAATTCATGTTCAAAAGCCAGATGAAGAAAAGTTGTTGAGGCACTTGAAAAACAATCTGATGAGAAGAAAGAAGGGAGTGAGGTAAAACTAACAATTAAGCCTCATGAGTCCCCTATTCCATTCCCGCAAAGATTACAAAATCCTAAGGAGGATCAGCAGTTTAATAAATTTCTCAACATACTCAGAAAGCTGCACATTAACATTGCTTTCCTAGAAGCCATTACCCAAATCCCCAGCTATACCAAGTTCCTGAAAAAGATGATGTCAAACAAGAGAAAACTTGAGGAACTTGAAGAGGTGTCACTAAATGAAGAGTGCAGAGCCATCTTGCAACAAAAGCTGTCACCCCAACTGAGAGATCTAGGAAGTTTTTCAATTCCTTGCATCATTGGTGACTTAAAATTTAACAAAGTTTTATGTGACTTTGGTGCAAGCATAAATTTGATGACTCTTTCAGTCTATATGAAGCTAGGATTAGGGCCCAAATCCAAGCCCAATCATCTTGCAGCTAGCTGATCGTTCCTTTCAGTCTATATGAAGCTAGGATTAGGGCCCAAATCCAAGCCCAATCATCTTGCAGCTAGCTGATCGTTCCTTTTGATACCCATATGGAGTCATTGAGGATATGCTGGTTAAAGTGGACAAATTCACATTCCTTGCTGACTTCATGATTCTAGACATGGAGGAAGATAGTAAGGTGCCACTGATTTTAGGCTGACCCTTTTTGGCTATTGCTAGAGGCTTGGTTGATGTGGAAAAGGGGGAGGTCATGCTTCGAGTAGAGGATGAGAAAGTAACATTTGACATGGTTCAACTAGTGAATCAAAATCTACTACTTGAAAACTGTTCAAAAATTGAAGTGGCACAGCATCTTCATCTTTGGAAACATGCTGAGCATTGGGTCAAGACAAATGATAGGGCCTCAACATCATGTTTCATGCCACCTTGAGAATAGTTTGTCAAAAAGTCTAGCTCTAGATTTTAAATGAAGCGCTTGTTGGGAGGCAACCCAATTTTTCAATATCATTTTCTTTAATTGTTTTATTTATTTGCTTTTAAGTTGTTTATTTGATTTATTATTGTTTAGTTGCTTTTAGGTTTCATTGCATTTTTAGTAGACTTGATGCTTCACATTACATTCTAGGTTCACTAACATGTTTAGAATTCACTTTTTGACATGTTGGTTGCATTGAGATTTTCATTGCACCTATTTTTGCATGTTTTAGCATTTTTAGAATTTATTTGTTTTTTTTATTTGTGTAGTCGTTTTTCATCACAATCTTCCACTTGATCATCTAGCTTAGGACATGTGCATATAATTTAGAAGTTGGTTGCATGCATCAGAAGGCAATTAGGGGTCGAAAACATGGTCCAAAACTCAAAATGAAAAACAATAAGTTACGTCCTTTAACATCGTGCGGTCGCACGGTTAGATTCTGGACATAACCGACAGTTTGATATATATTACAACAACTTTCATTTTTACCACTCTTAACCCATTTTTCCTCCCCTCCAAATAGCCCAACATTGAGTCCAACATCATTCCCTATTGTTTGAGCATCATCTCAACTCAATTTAATGCCTTACATTGCATTCAAAACATTAAAAGGTATGAACTTTCTACACAATTTCACAAAATCATGCACATACTTTATGCTCTACATTCTTTTTGTGATTTGTGAATTGTGGATGAATGGAGATGGGTTTAGGATAGTTGAAGGGTGTATTGAATTGTGTTTATTAGGTGAAAATTTATAGCTCAATTCAACATTCCAAATCTATACAATTCCTTGATTTCTTCATATGCACAAAAGGTGTTCGATAAAATGTTTCAATGCATGTTTTGTTGAGTTTTTGCAATTCTATTCAGATAATCACCTTCACTACATGTCATACATACATCATTTGTGTATCATTCAATCATTATTTACACTAGTTTAAGGCATGAAACTCAACTTGAACATCATTTCACTACATAGCACCTCATTACAAGGCCACAGCAGGCACCAATGCACCACAACCCACATTTTCTGCTTCACTGCACCTACTTTGTCACATCTTTTCATGACCCAAATGAACTCCAATTTTTGACATGTTGTAGAACAATTTATGTACTTTCATATGCCCGTGACATGTCTCGGGAAATTTTCACTTTTTCAAGGCGATGTTAAGGTTTGAAAATCAGTGGTCGACAACTTTTCAAAAATTTCAAAATTCTTCTAAGTCCTAGTTTGGGTGTGTTGTGTTGATTTTCTTTAGTTCCTATGTGATAATTATGCTTCTAATGATCATTAATGTTTATTTGTGAGGAATATATCATCATGGGACACTTCAAGTCGAACATGGAAAAGGAAGTAAATGGTCATTTCATCCAACAAAGCATTCGAGTCAAAGCTTCAAATGAGAACACCATCTCTCCAAACCCGGGAAGTACTTGACCCCTCTTGTTATTTTGTGCTTAATTGTTTATTATTTCTTGAATACATTGAGGACAATGCGTAGTTCTAGTTTGGGGGTGAGAATCTCATTCATGTGCTTTTAGTTACACATACATTCGATTTTGGGTATAAAATTCATAAAAATTTGAAAAATTGAAAAAATCATAAAAAATGAAAAGTTTGAAAATTTTTGTTGATTTATTTATTACTTATGACATGATTTGAATTGATTTTTGTCCTTTAGTTAGAAAATTGGACAACATGTGAACTAAAATTTTTCTTAACATTCATCCATGTAAGACTTTCATAAAATTTGAGCACATAACCACTTTCGAATAATAACTTGTGTAGGAAGATGCTTGATAATTGTGGGGGTAAACTTGTGCACTTTGAACATAGAATTGACTGAAAAATCCCGAACCTTAAGAAAATTAGATCCCCACCTGAAATGTAGAACAAAACTGCTCAAGAAGCAGTTTGGGGCTGGGAAGGTTAGTATGAGTATGCATTGATGGATTTAAGATTTGAAGATTTTAATTGTGCATCTTTAGTGTAAGGGGCTTCGATCAACAGATATAAATCATAATAACCAGTATAAAAATAGAAAAATGCTAAAGGTCTTATTCTGCTCTTCAAATGCCTTTTTGACTCGAGTAATTAAGTCTGAGGGGTTCTCTGAACCTGATACCCTAAGCTCAACTGAGTTGGGAGCTACCAACCTAAAGCTCGCTACAGGGGTCAACTAGAAAGCAAGTACGGAGAGTGGACTTACATATAAGACGTTAAAACATCTTTAACTTTTCTAGTTTAAGCCTTTATGACTCGGGTAATTAAGTCTGAGGGGTTCTTTGAACCTGGTACCCTAAGCTCAACTGAGTTGGGAGTTGCGACCTAAAGCTCGCTACAGGGGTCATATAGAAAGCAAGTATGAAAAGTATTGCACAAAGATGGTAAAAGATAAGGACATTAAAAGAAAAAGTCGTCCATATGAAAAAAAAAATGGAATAAAATGGTATAAGCTTTGTTGATTGAAATTCCTAAAACTTTGTTAATTATTCTTGGTCTGTCGTGCATACTTGTCTAATCCTAACTGACTTGTGTGAAAAAATACAATTTATATGTGTTTAGAAACCACATCAATAGGAAGGACCTCGAGATATGAGAGAAAAATAATAAGGTTGTGATCTTTCATGAGAGTGTAAGGAAAATCAAAAGAAAATCATTGTTGACCACATGGGATTCGGGCTTACTCTTGCATAAAAAGTCACACATTGTCAAGTTTATTTTTTTGCATAAGTTTGCATTTGATTTTGGCTATTCACACACACATAATGAAATTGAGCATCGGATGAATGAAAATATTTTATGTTGTTCATATTTCTTTGTCTAAAGTAATTAGTCAATCTGGATTGTTGAAGCGCATGGTAAATGAGTCAACAGGAACAAAAATCTTTTAACTTCAAATTTATAGTTTAGTTTTATTTTTGTTCAAGGACGAACAATAGTTCTAGTTTGGGGGTATTGATAATTGTATTTTATACACTTATTTCTATCCTAAAAGTAGGATTTTTATTGTTTGTTCAAGAATATTTGCTATTTATTTTGTTTGTATTTGTTTATATTTCATAAATAACCCGAAGTTGAGAAAATGATGCAAATGAAGCAAATATTGAAGAATTAGATGATTTTTTGGAGCTAAATTATGATATGAAGTTGATGAGGCCAATCAAGAAATATTGGAGCTAAATTGGAAGGAGTCATAACTTCAAGGATTAAATTAAACAAATCACAAAGGGAATGATCAACTTACCTTATTTGGAAGAATTTAAGCCTAAAAAGCAAATTAATACTAGGGAACAATACATAACTACAAAGGTAAAACTATCACTTTTTTTAAATTAACAAACTTGTGTAATTTTTCTAAAAATCAGGTGGTAAATACAATTAATATAATTAATAATATATAATAAATATTAGCTGTTAATAAACACACAATCTCGTTAATAAAAGAAACTTACCAACAAAAGAAGAACTCTCCCTATAATATCGCCCTAAAATCTGCAAAATCAATTGAAGCTACAAAATCGATTGTTTCTTCCTAAAATTAAAGATTCTAGGCAACAATCAATAATTGAGGTAGCATTACTCTCATATTCCATGAAACACCATCATCGTTTATTGGGTAAATCGGAAGCTACTGTTCGTTAAATTGATTCTGAAGCTACGGGTCCTTGAATCAGAAGCTACGGTTCTTTGAATTGATTCTGAAGGTAAGCATATTAGCTACCATTATGTTTTCCAGATGAAGTTTTCTTCAAAACTCGAAATGTGAAATCTAGATTTACGAGGTGTTTTATGTTTAATTAGAATGTTGCTGCGTAAATACCAATACCACATCAATAAAAATTGCTTTGACGTGTTTGATTTCCTTGCACTAAATATGATTTCATGAATAACATGTGCATTCGAATGTATAGAATCACAATAAACACCGTGATCAAATTTGTCAACTAACAGTGACTTGTTTTGAACTAAATGTGACCAATTTTTTTGTATTTTCATGTAATTTTTATGTGTAAACTGTGACATGAAAACAGTATGATAGCTCTACACATTCCTTCGTTGTACTAAATATGATTCCATGAAAGCATTGGAATGTATAGAATCACAAGAAAACACTGTGACCATTTTGTGAAGTAGCTGTGACTAATTTTGAACTAACTGTGACCAGATGTCTTGTGTTTCATGTCATTTTTCTATGTCAGCGACATGAAAACAGGATGGTAGCTGTATGCATTTGTTTGTTGTGCTAAATATGATTTCATGAAATTACACGTGCATTGGAGTGTATAGAATCACAAATAAAACACGGTGATCAAATTGTCTAGAAGCTGTGACTTATTCTGAACTAAATGTGACAATATGTTTCGTGTGTGACCTTAATTTTATGTGTAACTATGACATGAAAACATGACAGAATCTTTTCACGTTGTGTGTAAAATTGTTTTAAACTAAATGTGACCTGTTATTTTGTGTATGAACAGGATGGTTGATTTACACGTTTGTTTGCAGGATGGTTGATTTACACGTTTGTTTGTTGTACAATGGTCAACCATCCCTTATTCTAGTGGAGGAGAGTTGTAATTACACTGAACTTGTTGAGATTATAGTTTCAGAGTTGGGATTTTAGCATACAAAAGTATCGGTTAAATTGACATATTTGTTGAATACTTCTTTGCCTCCCGTTCGTATATTGAATAACAATAATGTCTACACATATTTGAGGCTAAAGTCTAAGAATGGAGACGTTTCAAGTTATCCCATAAATGTAGATGTTGAAAGTGCACTCACTTTCCATTCAAGTGGTCTTTTACAGTCTTTAGAATCCTCAATAGGAAATGAGGGATCATCTTCCAACATGCTCTCTTTGCAACAGATAGCGTCAGAAATTTGTGAATCTGTTATGATTGTTGACGAAGGAAACACTAAAGAAGATTTCACATTAGTCTCCCATGCAGATGCAACAGAAATTGTGGAAGGAAGGGTATTCCGCAACAAGGAAATACTAAAAATGAGCATGACATTTTACGCAATCCAAAATAAGTTCGAATATAAGGTGAAGAGATCTGAAAAAAAAGAGCATGTACTCAAATGTTCACATAGTGATTGTATTTGGACATTCAGATCTTCGCGGTTGGGAGAAACCAATATGTTCAAGATTCGGGAAATGGGTATTGGTCACACATGCTCAACAAACATTGTTTTGGGGTCACATCGACAAGTATCTAGCTCCATTGTGTCAAATTGCATCAAGTATAAGTATACCTCTTCTAGAACCATATACACTCCTAATGATATATCTAATGATATTTTGCACACATATGTAGTTTCAATTAACTATGCAAAGGCTTGGAGATCACGTGAATAAACATTGAAGTTGATAAGAGGTGACCCGACCAAATCTTTTCAAAGACTGCCATCTTATTTTTATGTGTTGCAACAAGTGAACAATGGAACAATCACAAGCATATTAACAGATCATGAAAACAGGTTTTAAGTATTGCTTTATGGCTTTGGGTGCATCTATAGTTGGGTGGCAATTTTGTAGACTAGTGATTGTAGTTGATGGTACATATTTGAATGGGCATTATGGTGGGACACTATTTACTGCATGTACACAAGATGCAAATAACAACATCTTTATACTTGCATTCGGGGTTGGGGACAATGAAAATGATAGGTCTTGGACGTGGTTTTTTCAAATGTTGAAAAGGGTTTATGGATCAAGAGAACATTTATGTATAGTGTCGGATAGACATAATAGTATAAAGAACGCCATTGAAGTAGTATATCCTGAGGCAATGCATGGGATATGTTCTTACCACTTGCTTCAAAACTTGAGGACTCAATTTGGGAGGTCAAATGAAAACATCACACATGCCTTCAACTGTGCAGTCCGAGCATATACCTTCAATGAGTTTGAGTATCACATGCAACAATTGTATGCAATGCATCCAGGAATCAAGAAATATATGGTATTTCCCATATAATTCTGTCAACTTGTACTGTGTGTGACCAATTATGTGTTAGCTGTGACTGTTTGTAACCATTTATAAATTATGTTTTTTATTAACTCTGTATGACCAGACTTTAGTAAATGTGGTCTACTGTAATTTGATCTGTTTTATGTATGATATAATCAGTAGTATGTGTGACATATTATGTATTAACTGTGACTAGTTGTGACCTTTTATAAATTATAATTTTTATTAACAATGTGACCTACTGTGACTAGATCTATTTCACGTGTGACTGGTTCGTTGTGTGAAAGATACTCAACTGTTTTTGAGAACCTAAAGTACATCAATTGTGATATTTTATTTCTTTGTAGGATGGTGTAGGCAATGAAAAATGGTCACGGTTGCACATGCCAACGAACAGATATTCCACTATGACATCAAATATTGTGGAATCCGTGAATGCAGTCACAAGAGCTTCAAAAAACTACCCAATTCAAGCACTTCTAGAGTCATTGAGGCAAACAATTCAGTCTTGGTTTTGTAAGAACAGAGACAATGCACATTGCACATTCACAAAACTTTCAACCAAGTATGAGAAACAATTGAGGAAAATGAGCCATGATTTGAGAAATTTAAAGGTAAGTTCATTATTTATATTCTATAGATCATGTATAAAAATGTGATTTTTTTTACTCTTCTATTCAGTTTCATAATTCATTTATTCTTATAGGTTTCTCCAGCTAGTCACACATTGTACGAAGTTAGAGATGATTCTTCATTGTTCATGATTGACATACATGAATGTACATGTAGTTGTAGGATGTTTCAGGTTGATCTACTCCCATGTCCACATGCATTAGCAGTTATAGCTACGTTCAAGTTGGACATGTATGATTTTTGCTCAAATTATTACAAAAAGATGCATATATGAACACCTATAGATCAACGGTGTTTCCCATTGGAAATATAATAGAGTGGAATATACCAGAAGAAGTTACCAGTAGAGTTGTACTAGCTCCTATTCAAAAGAGATCTTCTGGACGTCCAACTGAGAAGCGTAAGAAGGCAGCATGTGAGAGGTCACATGTTGTTAAATGTGGAAGGTGCGGTGGACATGGTCACAATCGTCGAACATGCAACAACATGGTACCACTTAACCATGAAGAAGGGAAATTGAGAGCAACCAAAAAGTGAAAACAAGGCAGATAGATCATTCTATTATGAATTTGAAGATATTCATTGTATTGCCTTATTATTACATTTTTTCATATAAACTGTGTTCTCATATATATTGAATAAAATACTATTCATTTTTCATCCTGCACAATGTGAATGATTATAACCAATGTTTGTGCACACCATAACTGATTGTGACCAATGATTAAACAAACTGTGACTAATTGTTACCAGTTTTTTATCACACTGTGACTGCTTGGTATCAACGATGATTCAACTGTGTAATCAATTCAGACAGAATATTTATTAACTGTGGCCTTTTGTGACCAAGTTCAGGCACCCTGGTTGATTATTTTGCACACTATAACTGACTGTGACCAATTTTTAAGCAAACCGTGACTGATTATTACCATTTTTTAGCACACTATGACTGCTTGACATGAACAATGACTCAACTCTGTAATCCCGTGTAATAAATTCAGACAGAATATTTATTAACTGTGACCTTTTGTGACCAAATTCCGGCACCCTTGTTGCTTATTGTGCACACTATAACTGATTGTGACCAATGTTTAAGCAAAATGTGACTGATTGTTACCAGTTTCTGAACACACTGTGACTGTTCGAGATGAAAAATGTGACCGTCTGTGACCAATTTTGTGGACACTGTGACTGAATGTGAGCAAAACTGATATAGCTTGAATATAGATAATTCAAGTGACCTGTCATTCCAAAAACATATTTACAAAATCAACAAAAGTAGTGAAACTAAATATGAAACTACTTACTGAAAAGCAAAATGTGAAACTAGTGAATATCCCACACGTCAGTTACAACGTTACACCAAAAATAAAAAACTAATCATTATCTAGCATAGAAAAATATGAATAATATGAATCAAACATCCATCTATGCTTCCCCTTTCTTCCCAATCGGCCTGATATACTTGTGCTTGAACAACAAAGTTGCAATTTCCATCCGTGCTGCTGTTGTATCAAATGTCATTGGCATATTTGTAAGATCATTGTGGAGCAAGTATTGAGCATATTTTATCACAAAAATGCCACAATCATTCCTGTACAAATGTGAAACAAAATGCATTGCAGAAAGTACATAAGATGTTTCCTAATTTTCATACGGGTGTAATATATAATTAGAATACATACCCATTTCATTGATGAGGTAAACCACTTACAATGGTAGTTTGCAACTCACTTGTACTATCATCTCCACCATCTGCGCTTGAGACCCACAATCCTGCCATTTTCATCAACTGTGTAAGAATCTTGATGTGAGGCACAATACCCTCTCAAGTCATGTTGTCCCAATAAGTTTTGTAGCTTGAATTGAAAATATACAGGACACGGTTGTTTAGGTCAAGCTGTCCAAGCATCCAATGTGCTTTATTTGTAGGCATGATAGGTAAAATCACATACTCAACCTCTCTCCAAGGAGTATTAAACATCAAAAGTTCTCCATTTATAGTTTACATAAGGCCTTCCTGGTCATTTATGATACTTGGATCTTGGATGTACTTTGAGTACATTGTGCGGATTGTGGAGTCAAATAGAAAGTCTGTGGTTGTCGCCTTCATCCTCACCTCATCTCCAAACTTGGCAAGTTGTCGCACATAATAAAAGCATGCATCGATATGCTGTCAACAATTAATTAAGAATAAATAACATGTTATTATGCGATATACTATTTAAAATTGCCTAAACATATAAACAAATTTACCGTGCTGTTTAGTGATGATCCAGTATCAATTAAAACATGCCACCAAGTTTTGGAATGCACGGGGACAGTGCCGAAGACATAGGCTGGACTAATCAGGTCATCAATTGAATTGAACTTAGTCCTGTAGAAACATTAGCATATCAGTCTTTTGTTTGCCCACACTGTGACCTTATATACATAATGTGACCAGATATCATATGCATAATGTGACCTGATATTCTAGACTGTGACCTGTTTGAGATATTTCAATAAAAAAATACATGTTCCTTGGCTTGTAGCCTCTGTTAAACCAATTGTAAAATGTTGACAAGTCTGCATTATCCACACCATCTAAACATCCATCAAATACAATATTTTGTGTATCGTAGTTTGTTCCAACAGCAGCTTGGCGCCCTTCCACATTAACAAATGGAGACTGTAAAGTATTCGATGGCTTTGGTGCCCTTTTCACAGGAAGACCGGATGAATCATGAGTACGATTAGATTCCTAAGTCACACAATAAAAGTATATAACCACAGTCAGATCTAGAAACATTATTCTGTTGAGACAAATCTTTATCCACATTAACCTTGAGTCACACACTGTCTATATTCATACAAGGTTTTGAAAAAACATAAAAATCCACCACACCTCAGAAAAATCACCTTCAGTCATAACTTGGAGATCACTCGACTTCAGAACAGATGTTATGACCTCATCAACCTGCTCCTGCACTTGATCAGCCTTCAACTTTACATCATCACTCCTTGCAGGTGTGGGAGTGCAAACACCAAGATCAAATGAAGGCGTTGGTATTATGTAGAAATCTTCGTCGTCATTTGAAGGATCAGATCTCATGGGAGCCTTCCCTTTGTTGTCCACATCTTCATCCACCCTAGTCTCATCATTATATAACAAAAGAATTGAAATATATCTGGTCACATTTTGTAATTCTAGTCACAATTTCCCAAATTCATAAAAAAATTTGTAAATCACATTCAGTCAAAACTCACCTTAGTTTGTTCGACTTCAGATGACTTCGGGTCGTTTGAGGGATCTAGTTGCATAGATGCCTTCTCATTTCTGTCTAGATTTTCATCAACATTTGTCCCTTCATTCTAAAATAAAAACAAATGTGGTCAAATTTTGTCAGTCCAATCAATGAAGATACAAATGTCACGTTAGAACATATAATTTCACCTCATCAGCGTGCTGCTTTGCTTCATCGGCCTTCTCTTGTACATTAATCCCTTGATTCTGCAGTGACAATATTAAGACAAATGTGGTCACATTTTGTCACTTCAATCAAAGCCAAATGCAAAGTCACATTCATATGTTTTTAGTCACTCACATCTTCATTGGATACATGTTCTGTTTTCAACATTGTTTTAACCTCATCGGCAAAAGAAGATATCAAACCAGCTACCGATTCTTCAAGAATCTTCATGTTTGACCTTAAATCACTAATTCAAACTTTCAATAACTCTTGGTTATTAATGACATCATTCAACTTCATAGCGCGGTTGGAATTCCTCAAATCATCATTTATTTCAGCCATTCGTGACACAAGTTGTGCAATCTCTATTTTCAAACCTCTATTCTCACTTCGAAGATCAGAAATTTCATCATGAAATCTCTTCTTTAAGCGGTCACATTCGGGATGAAATAAATATAAATATTCATTTTCTAAAATATTATTGAGATTTAAAATATTAGGAATCAAATAAATTACTTACTTCAACACATGAACATTGAGGATCATGTGTTGTGCGATGCTGTGCAGGCGTGCTGGGACTGTCATCCTTTTGTCCGTGTAATGGTGGGTCGACAAAAATATCATCATCGTGTTGTTTATCAACCTTCGAACGTGGTACATTAGTATCAACAGGAGGAGTAGCCTCGCTTGTGCCAACTTGTGCTGTTGATCTTTGCACGGTCTCACGAGGCTGTCTTGGTTTCGAGTATTGGACCCCTATCATACAAAATATGTACAAAGACAAACAATTGATCACAAATAACATTAACTTGGTACCACATCATGTATTCATGTCACAGTTTATCTATAGAATCCAAACATATACTATCATGAATATTGAGAATGTCTGTATAGTCACAGATAGATATATAATATTGGTCACAGTATAAATTTATAAAGTCACAGATACCCATGAACATTTGTCCCAGTTTTGTATATTCAGGTCACAGTTTATACAATATAAAGTCATAGATAGACATGAATATTGGTCCCAGATCATGAATTCACATAACAGTTTATTTACAATTACAAACCACATACTAGCATGACTATGCAAAAATACTTATATAGTCACATATAGACATAAAATATTGGTCACAGTTTTTCAATCTGGTTACAGACTGTTTTCAAGGTATATAAATCTCATAAAAATAAATCCCAACCTCTCATATACGGCATACCAAGCTCTGCAATGGAGGGTTCAATATCATTTATCTCAACTTGTTACACATACAAATGTAAACCTTATTACGTTAAAACAAATATAATTATTTGTTACCTCCACATAAAACAAGCTTTAATCTTTACCTCATTCTTAAATACTTTTCCATCCAACAATGGGACGGATGGATGCTTGTGCACTGTCCAATTTACAATCCTAGGATAATTCCTAGCAATTCTTGTTGCAACATTTCCCTCCATACTCGGTATGCACTCGTACAACCACACTTGAAAAGCAATGAGAAATCCATTCAATCTATAATGTGAGATCTTCTTATCTAATCCTTTCTTCAAGGATGATAAGGTAATATCAAATAGAATCTTCCCCCAAGGAAACACTTTCATCGAATCGAAATCTTCTACCAATACAAACATATAGTGGTCCACCACCTTAGTGTATGAGGTAGAAAACAAATAGCACGAAAGCAGGTACAAAATCCCAATTCTAACAAGATCGTGTTCATTATCCACTTTATCCCCAAGGAACACATTTCCTATATCATCACTAGTTACTACTCTTAGATCACCAAAATATTTCTCCTTAAGCTCGGATGGTTTATCCTCAAGCCTCTCCCATTCATCAACCCCCTCGTATCTTAAACCAGTTACAAGACAAAATTCAGCCATAGAAAATCGATTATATCTGTCATGAATTTTGAACCACATCTCTTGCCTGTTGCGTTGTTTTACCTGACGCAAAAGTACATAGTGTAACAGTTGAGGCTGTACAACAATCTCTCTACACTGTAGGAAGTGTGAGAAACAAGTCTCTTCAATCATTCGTTTCTGTTCAGCAGTGATGAAATTCACGATCACATTTTTTATGCAACTGGTAGTAATTTTACCAGTAAACCACTTGCTTGGTTTTATTAAAAATTTCCATTCCTGCAAGTAATACTGTGAGATTATTGATTGTTTGCTTCAAACATTGTTTATGTCACTTTTACCACAAATAATGCTAATTGTGAACCCAAAAGATAAAGTCACATCTATACATAATTGGTCACATTTAGGGAAAAAAACAAAATAAACGTCACACATAGTTGAAGTCAGGTCACACAAATAGATCAGTTTTAGACAACCCAAAAATACATATGCAGGTCTCATTATCCCCAAAATAGGTCACAGTTAGAAAAAAGACATGTCCTATTTAAACGACATAAGGTCCCACAATCCATCAAATTCACACACATGAACTAACTACTTGATAGGTTACATTTGAAGGCAACACAAGTCACAGGTAATAGGAATCAAGGCGCGCAAATCAATCTACTAAGTAATAGGAAATTATCCTTCCTCAGTGATCTCCCTCCATTCAATAAAAGATTTGAAATGAACTTATTTGCACATGAAATGAAAAAATCAAAATATTTTTTTAACCTTCACCGTCGACCTCCCTCCCGTAGCAGACAACTTAACCCTCTTCCGTGTAGATGACTCTCCGGTGCTAAACTTCCTCTTTCCTTTGTCTTCTTCTTCTACGTTCTTAACATTAACGCCACGGGATCTCTTTCCTTTGTCTTCTTCTTTATTCTTAGCCTCTGCACTACGCGTTGTAGTCATTTTGACATAAATATGGGTTGTTGAAGAAACGAAAATGGCGATGGTGAAGAAAATGTACTCGGTTAAACGAGTATAAAAGAAAATGAGAAGAGTAGCGACGAGGATAATGGAAAATGGGGATCGTGGAGAAGATGGAGAGCGTGGGTTCTATGGCAAACAAGGAACTGATACAGAAGAAGAGAGATAGTGACACATTCAATTTTGAGGGTCAGTTAAATCACGTTTTGTAATTAATAATTATGTTTAATTAATTAAAAAAATCTTAATTAGCACCTGAAATTTTAAAAACTTTTCAGCAGCCCCTTAGGTTTGAATTGTAACTTAAAAGTACATGGTTCTATGTAATTTTCCCTTAATACTACACTAAATGGGCTTTAAACCAATTGATGGGATTGACTTCTTGTTGTACAAGAATTGGACTTCACTGGACGAATTTTTGGGATGGAAGGAAATCAAGAATGAATAAGGAATTGGACTTTACCTCATTGAATGGAGCATGGACTCTTAGGTGGACACATTTTATTGGAGAACTGCAATTGAAAAAAAGGATTGACTATTGGAACTTTAAGTGGACAATTTCTACTCGGCAAGAGCAAATTAAATGTACACTTTATTGAACTGGATTTGGACTCCTTTTGGAACAAGAATTGACGGCAGTAAAGGACATAAATAGGGTATGAATTCAACAGAAAATGGGGAGCCGCTGACAGAGACTTGGAAACACAGACAGGGGCGGAAGCTGGGAGAAAAACAGAGGCAAGCCGTGGCCAATTAATGTTAAATCGGGTGATGTCTATGTTAGCCCAAGACTAAACTAATCAAGAGGGGGTGGATTGGTTTATAAAACTTTTTCGATAAATAATCTCAAGATTAAAAATCAATGGGTACAAGTATGAGCACCTAGTGTTGTAAGTAACTTAACTATCAATGTAGTGTGCTATAAATGTGTAAACTTAATTGATAAAGCAAGTATAGCACTTAGATATATTGTTGCACAATATAAATTGATAGAATAGAGTAAGTGCAATGTAAGTAAGTAAGTAAGTAAAAGGGATAAGAGAATGCAAACGCGATTTAAGGAGGTTCAATCAACCAACGTGATCTACGTCCCCCGTTACTGAGCTCTCCGTCACGAGCAAGGCCAAATCCACTAAATTGGTAACTTACAACAAGAAGTACCAAATCCTTAAGTAACTTACAACAAGGAGCACTTATCCTTAGGTGACTTACAACAAGGAGCACCTACCCTTAACCAACAATCGAGTTTTCACAAGGCTCTCGAAACCACAAGATATAATAAATTGAATTTACAATTGAAATAACTCTCTTGACAAATGATACACTCAAATTAAGTACCGAGAGAGTTAGGCTAACACTTCAATAGATAGCAATGAATTAAGCTCGAGTGTTAGAGAAAAACTTTGATGCAAATGATAATGAAAAGCTCAATGCAATCAAACAAAGTTTTTCAAATAATCTCTTGTTAAAATTGTTAGTTTTATGATATTGGCATTTCCTATTTCTCACGAATGTATAATTTAATAAAACTTGATTTAATTACTAGATACGTGTAGTTAGTAATATATCAAGTTCAATTAAATTATGCATATTTTTATCTCTGGTTTTCGAGATAAATATTGTTTTATTGAAAGGATAATGATCAAGAAAATATTGATATTTACTTTGATCATAATCTCGAAAATATGTTGGTAATATTCTTGATAATATCTTGTGTTTATTCTTGATACTCAAAGTATGGTAAGTATCTTCTTGATATGGTCAAGAATATTTCATTCTTATCTTTACATATGGTAAGATTTGTTGGACGAAAATCTATCTAGGGAAAATTCTTGATAGGGCCGAAAATATGAAGTCCAAGTTTATGTTAATCACGTGATTTATTAACTTATGGTAAGATCTTACATGATTTATCTATATCTTGGTTATGGTAAGATTTAGTAAGAATATTTATCTTACCTTTTTACTAATTATCTCTACCATGTTTTACAGGTAATAGAGATCTTGTGCAATGAAGAAATTTGGGAATCAAGAAACCTAATTGCACTATAAAGAGAAGAAAAACGGGACGTTTTTCTTGTGACGTAAAAATCCAAAATTCGTGTGGAGCTATACAAAAATACACGTCCACTTTAAAAATATTGAAGCTAATTTTCGTGCGTGCACAAATACAAAAAGCTTCAATTGTGTTGTGATTTCAAGACTCCGGGAGGAGGATTCAATCACTTAGAGAATGAAAGAATTTCAGCGTAAAGATCAAACGGGAGGTTTGGATCAAGATTGAATGGGAGTTCGTGTTGCTGAAAAGTGTTGTAGATTCAAAGAAAACTACTGAAGAGTGGTGGGACACCATCTCGCATTACATGCCACAGAAGGATCAGGGAGTGATCTATTTCTTGGATGTTTGATAAAGTCTATGCGTAGATTTATCCTGTAGTTTAGATTGATCTGTATAAACTCTTTCCTTATATAGTGATTTGTTTTTGTTCGCAGGATACGAACCCTGGATTTTCCTGTTAGGGTTTTTCCCATATTAAGCTCAAATTATTGTGTTCTTGTCTATTTAAAATTTTGCACAATTTTATTCTGATTGTTTACGTTTTACAATCCAGACGGATCTGCCTTAGCAAGATTCATCTGGTACTGCGCTAGACAAAACTTAACAATTTACTGTTAACTGGTTACTGTCCAGACTTGTCTGTGATAGTCTGTTTTATAAAATTTAGACAACTTCAAATTTTCAATTGGTATCAGAGCGGGTTCACTTCTAGAAAGTGAGATCCGGTTGTCTAAATGGAAAATTCTGCATCTCTTAGGCCACCTCTGTTAACTGGTAGTAACTATGCATATTGGAAAATCCGTATGGAAATTTTTATTCAATCTATTGATGAACGTTGTTGGACTTCTGTTCTTGAAGGTTACACAGCACCCACTGTCACTGTTGGAGGTGTTGTTACAACTATAGCTAGAAGTGCTTATACTGCAGATGAATTAGCTAATGCAAATTGGAATTCTAAGGCACTTAACGCTATTGGTTCTTTGGTTGATCCAGATCAATTCAGACTCATCTCCTCTTTAAGGACCGCCAAGGAAGCATGGGATGCTTTGAGAATTGCAAACGAAGGAACCAATGCTGTCAAAACCTCGAAGCTGTAGATGATCACTTTGGAATTTGAACAACTATCTATGGATGAGAAAGAAGACTTCAAAAGCTTCTATGCCAGATTAAGTGATCTCACCAACTCAGCTGAAGCACTTGTGAAAAGCTACTCTAATGAGCAGATTGTACAAAAGATCCTTAGATCTTTACCAGATAGGTTCCATGTAAAAGGACAGAAATTGAAGAAAGCAAAGATCTTTCGACCATGCGAGTTGAGGAACTTGTAGGGTCATTGATGACCTATGAGTTATATCTGGCCCGAAGAAAGAAGGACAAATCACCGGGGATTGCCTTCAAGACAAACAGTACGAATCCAGACGACTCTGGCGAGACTGGCGAAGATTGAAAATTTCGCACTTCTCACCAGACAATTTAAAAGGTTCCTCAGGGGCAAACAAAGAGAAAGGTCCACAAATCTTCAAGTCCAGAATCAAAAACCACAAAAACAATGGAAGAAAAATAATTTATATCCAAAGAATAATGCCAACACGTCTGAAGGAAAACCTAGGAGTCGAATCCAATGCAGAGAATGTGAAGGATATGGACACATTGCAGCTGATTGTCCTAATACTCAAAAGAAGGCCAAGGGAAGGAAGGCCATGAATGTTACATGGAGTGATGGAGACTCAGATAAATCTGAATCAGAATCAGACAGCAGCAATTCTGAAAATCAGGTAACTACATTTACTACGTATCTGCAGTCTCAGATGACGAACAAAATAAGGTAAGCAGATTAAGTTCAGAACTTGCTAATGCACAAAACAAAATCAAGAAGGTGGCACATGGAACCGTCCAGCTTGATAAAATCCTGAACAGTGGCAGACCTGTCAGCCTAAAAACAGGTCTTGGATATGGAGGTAAAGGTAAAAATCATGACCATAAAATAAACTTTGTAAGAGAATCTGGATACAGGTACATGGAACAGAATAGAAATCATACAGATGCATCTACCTCTCATCAATACAATGCGGTTAGGACTCAAAACTTACATCCAGCCAGGAACTATACAAGAAAACAATTTCAGCCAAATCTGTACAAGCCAGCCGAGTCTGTCCATCAGAATGGCAGGAAATTTCAACCTCGACAGAGTCGGCAGGATACATCTGTTTTCCAGGTATTCTTTAATTTTTGTGCTAAATCTGGTCATGATGTATTTAGGTGTCATGAGTACTTGAAATTAATCAATTCACACAAAAGAAGACTTGTTCCTAGACAAGAGAAGAAAATTCGAACTAATGCTTATGTAGTTCAATTGTCTTTGAGTGCCTTGATTCCTAACACATGGTATTTTGATAGTGGATGTTCTAGAGACATGGCAGGTGATCTCTCTCTACTAACACATTTTGAAAAAGGCGAAACAGATGCTGTTACATTTGGTGATGGCCAAAAGGGAAAGATAGATGGATCTGGTGTCATCAACATCAAGGGACTGCCTACATTAACAAATGTCTTATATGTTATAGGACTTAAGGAAAATTTGATCAATGTAGGACAACTATGTGATGATAACTTGCTTGTCGTGTTTTCAAAAGAATATTGCAAGGTTTAAATTGTGACAAGAAGTCTAACCCGTTAAATAGTGTGTGTTTAAGGGAGTTAGATCTAGAGACAAATTCTATACACTTGAGAGTCATGAAACTTACAATTCTGTTAAGACCAAAAATGAGAAACTGTGGCATAACAGATTAAGGCATCTAAACTACCATGATCTCATGAAGCTAACCAGAATACAAGTTGTGAGAGGCTTACCTAGCATAAATAATATTCCAGATGAAATCTGTGGTGAATGTCAAAAGGGTAAGCAAATCAAAAGTCAACACAAATTAGGTACATCTGTTAATACCTCTCATATACTTGAACTAATTCACATGGATTTGATGGGTCCTATCCAAAAGGAAAGTATTGGTGGCAAGAGGTATATTTATGTGTGTGTTGATGATTTCTCCAGATACACCTGGGTCATGTTTATTCGGGATAAATCTGACACCTTTGAAAATTTTGCTAATCTTTTTCAGAAATTGAGCAATGAAAAGGCCGACGAACAGGTAAGAGTCAAAAGGATCAGAAGTGATCATGGAAGAGAGTTTGAACTCTGAGTTTGCTGATTTTTGTATCCAATATGGGATCAAGCATGAGTACTCGTCACCAAAGACTCATCAACAGAATGGAGTGGTGGAAAGAAAAAATAGAACTCTACAAGAGATGGCTTGTGTCATGCTAAATAGCAACAAATTGCCCACAAAATTTTGGCCAGAAGCCATAAACACTGCTTGTTATATTATCAATAGAGTCATGCTAAGATCTGGAACAAACCAAACTGCATATGAAATTTGGAAGGGTAGAAAACCTAGGGTTGATTACTTTCATGCCTTTGGAAGTAAATGCTACATTTTGAAAGATAGAGAACACCTTGGAAAATTTGACTCAAAATCGGATGATGGAATATTTTTGGGTTATGCTGAAAATAGTAGGTCCTATAGAGTTTACAATCTAAGAACCCAAACTGTTCTTGAGTCAATTAATGTGAAAGTGGATGATACTAATTGTGTAAATTCAGATTTGCAGGTAGCAGATGGTGATCAACTGGAAATTCCATCAAAAGAAAAAGCTGGAAGCGAAAAATCAGAAGAAGAGCAGCACCAAGCTGAAAGTCTCAATAATACTGAAGAATTCGATCAGGATGAGTCTGGGCACCCAGAAATATCTGCAGATCTAGACGAATCTGTTGACCCAGATACACCTGATATTGCTGAATCAGAAGCATCGAGACTACCACCTGCTAGGATCCAAAAGGCACACCCACTTGACAACATTCTCACTGATATGTCTAAGAAAAATGTGACCAGAAGAAAATTTGCTGAGATGAGTAACATCTGTCATATGTCTCAAATTGAGCCAAAAAATGTCAAGGAAGCTTTTCCAGATGAACACTAGGTACAGGCTATACAGGAGGAGCTTAATCAGTTTGAAAGAAACAATGTCTGGGAGCTGGTTCCACGTCCTAAAGAAGGTAATGTAATTGGAACCAAATGGATCTTCAAGAATAAATCAAAAGAACAAGGAAATGTGGTAAGAAATAAAGCCATACTTGTTGCTCAAGGCTATACCCAGATTGAAGGGATAGACTTTGACGAAACATTTGCTCCGGTAGCCAGACTGGAATCCATCAGGCTGTTGCTAGTTGTGTCCTGCTACATAAACTTCAGACTATTTCAGATGGATGTCAAAAGTGCCTTTCTGAATGGTGTACTTAATGAGGAATCCTATGTGGAGCAGCCCCAAGGCTTCACAGATCCATCTCACCCGGATTATGTCTTTAGACTCAAAAAGGCATTATATGGGTTGAAGCAAGCCCCCAGAGCTTGGTATGAAAGGCTCACATCATTCTTGCTAAGCAACGGATACAAAAGGGGAGGAACTGATAAAACTCTTTTCATTAAGCATCTAAATCCTGGACTAACTGTAGCTCAAATATATGTTGATGACATAGTATTTGGGTCTACATCTAAGCCCAAAATTAATGAATTTATAAATACAATGAAAAAAGAATTTGAAATGAGTATGGTTGGTGAGCTAACCTTTTTTCTTGGTTTGCAGGTACAGCAGGATGAATCTGGAATATTCATATCTCAAGCAAAGTACGCTAAAAATCTAGTGAAGAAATTTGGACTTGAAGATGCAAAGGCAATGAGAACTCCCATGGCGACTACTCTAAAACTTTCAAATGATGACAGTGGTAAGGATGTAGATCCATCCCTTTACAGAAGCATGATTGGAAGTCTTCTGTACCTTACTGCCAGTAGGCCAGATATATCCTTCAGTGTTGGAGTTTGTGCAATATATCAAGTCAAACCTAAGGAATCTCATGTTGCTGTTGTGAAAAGAATCATCAGTTATGTAAGTGGTACGTTGAATTACGAAATTTGGTTTACAAGAGATACCACTGCCAATCTTGCAGGTTTTTCAGACGCAGACTGGGTTAGGAATGTGGATGATCGAAAGAGTACATGTGGAGGATGTTTCTACATTGGGAACAATTTGGTGGCATGGCTAAGTAGAAAGCAAAATTCAGTGTCACTATCCACAGCCGAAGCTGAATATATAGCAGCTGGGAGTTGCTGTACACAACTCCTGTGGATGAAACAGATGTTGGAGGACTATGGAATCTCTACAGAAAAAGCCACTATGTATTGTGACAACACCAGTGCCATCAATATCTCAAAGAACCCAATCCAGCACTCCAGAACAAAACATATTGACATCAGACACCAATTCATCAGAGAATTGACACCAATTCATCAGAGAATTGGTGGAACAAAAGATTATCAATTTGGAGCACATACAGACTGATATACAGCTGGCATATTTGTTTACTAAGGCCCTCGATACTGTCAAATTTTAAAGCCTTAGGAAACAGATTTGAGTATCACCTCCGTCTGAATAGGAACATGCATATTTCAAAAAAAAAAAAAAACGCATTGTTTTTCTTTTCTTTTTTTCATTTTGGTTAACTTATCCTATTCTTATATTAAGTAGATCATGTTTTTGCTTGCAGATATATCTGAGTGCTTGTGGCTGATAACAAGACAGACTCGTCTGACTAATAACAGTCAACATGTCTCTGGATGAATCTAACTAGCACTCAAATCTGGACAATCCTAAGGATAAGTCACTGCTGTCTATGTCATATGGTTGTTACTGAATGAGATTTCATATTCTGTGTGTAGAACTATGATCTAAATCTTGCTTATAGCATTGCACGCATTTTTCTTGTTATTCAAGGGCAGGGCTAGTGGAAAAGAACGTTGCCTATCTAAGCCAAGTTCATACCCTTTAGCCTTAAAATATGATGAATTGATATAAATGTGGTAATATTGTAGAAGTAAGGGGAAAACCTAGTAAGATAACTTCTGGGGATTGTGTGAATCTACCAATCCAAGCCAAGTTCATACCCTTCTTCTAACCTAAAGGGGAACATACTGTAAGATAACTTCTGGGAATTGTGTGAAGCTATTTCCACCTCCAAAAGACATTGCCATTATATAGAAAAAATAAGCAAGCCGGATCTGAGAAAATGCACTTTCTATAGATTTTGATCCGTCTTATTGTGCATTACGGTGACAAATCAATAAGTCAGGGCAATCATATGATTTGTGGCAGTGTGTGGATGACTAAGGATTGCTCGGATCACACACGCACATTAATCAAGACAATCATGCTCATGGTGGACTGTTTACTGCCAGATATATCTGACTCAACAGATGCCAACAAGTGCTCAGACGTGTCTCAGGTGTACATAAGCATTTAGATTTTTTCTTATTCACGGCTTTTAGATTTTATTCTGAAAATCTTTATTTTTAAAGCAGTATATCGTGGGCTAATAAGTGCAAATCTTGCAGAACAAGTCAGCTGATTGTGGAGCCCGATTTTTGGTAATTTATTTGTTTCCTAATTCTTAACATATATTGTTTCTATACTTATTTTTTTTGGAAAGAAGTTGACAAGAATCAGGATTCTCCAGTTACCATAATGACCTCTAATTCCTTTCATATTAGACTTCCTCTTAAACCCCAAAAACCCTTACACTCCTTCTTAAAACTTCTCGTCCCAAGGCTCAAAAACCCAAAAAACTCTCTCTGCAAAACCCTAAGCTCCGTCCTCCTCTCACTCAAATCCTCCACCCATTCCAAGACATGGCTCGAAGCAAGCAAACTGGAAGGAGGAGAGTCACCAGAGGCAGCGGTGGCATTGACGAATCACCTCAACTAGACCCATCGGGGATGGGAACTCCAAGCGGTGCCATTATACCTGCACCGCCCACCGGCACCAGTCCGACGCCAACATCTCTCTCTACCGCCAGTACTACTCCAACACCTGCTCTTTTCATGGCCCAAATTGGCCGGAACACGCCTGTTATTCCACAAACCATGGGCGTAAGTTTGACACCCATATCTGGTAACCATGGGTCCATCCATCTCTCTCCCTTAGATATTCGGAGTGAACTGCAGGGACCTCGAAAACTTGCTGCCATGAAAAGTGCAAGAGATGCAAAAATTGGGGATGAAGAAGGTGAAGATGAATCGGGTGAGACTGAATCTGGTGATGAAAAGGAGAAACCAGAGGAGCAGGAAGAATCTGGGGAAGATGAAAAATCTGAAGAAGAAAAGGACGGAGAAGAATCTGCGGATGATGCACCACCAGAAGAACCAGAGGAATCTGAGGATGAGGACGAGTCTGAGTAGTTGGAAGAAGAGTCTGAGAAAGAAGCTGTTATTCCAGACAGAAAAGGAAAAACAAAAAGTAGCCACTATGAGTTTGAAAAAGAAAAAGAGTGACGCAGCTGCGGGTCCAGTAAGATCCAGGTTCGATATTTCTTCATTCGTCTGCACCCTCATGCAGACAGCAAGAGGTATGTTTACCCCCATTCAGTTTCAAATTTTGGTCATCTGAAGCATACAATGATTTCCAAAAACATATTTCGAGTAAACGATTGCATTATGAGTCTAGGGTGACTGTAGGTGAATTTGATGACTTTGAGATTAATGATATAGTGTCACATTTTGGATTGAAAAAGTTGACTGATTGTAAGGGAGACATCAATGAGACTCTGGTCAAGGAATTTTATGCCAATATCCCCATTGACTATAACTCCAAAAAATGTGTTTTTACCACATCACTTTTTGTTAGGGGACAGTTAATTAAGATTTCGGCAAAAGAACTTAGGAAGTGGTTAGAATTGAATGATGATGTGGCTGATGAGGATGAGTCTATGGAGGCCACTAATGATGAAATTGCTATGGAGTTGTCGGGGGGAAAGATCACGTGGCCAGTAAAAGGGTTAAAACAATTGCCTAGGCCAGAAATGTCAAAGAAGTATCAAATTCTTCACAAAATTGTAAAGGCAAATTTTGACCAACTCATTCATGACTCAAGCTTTAAAAGAGAGTCTGCTAGAACCTTATTTCTGCTGGGGACCAAACGTAATATTGATCTTGCTGCACGAATCTAGAATTCCATCATTGGTAGGGTCTCGGGAAGTGGTCCTAGACAAGGGAATACTTATCTATTGGTTTACCCTTGGATTATTTCACAGTTTTTGAGTGATCAGGGTATCCAGACACTGGAAGATGATCTGGTGATCAGCCCTAAAGTTTTAAACAGGTCCAGATGCAGAAAAACTCTGGAGATGCAGATGGGTCACAAGAAGCAGGTTGTGGATGAGACTGCTGGAACTCATGTATCAGCTGATAAAGATGCCAGGCTTGGTCAGCTGGAAGCAAAGAATGTAGGGATGAAAGCTGACATATCTGAGCTCAGTGTGCGTGTTAAACGTCTTGAAGACACGCTTGATCAGCTACTTGGAGGGTCTTCAAAAGATGTGGCTCTAGTCGAAGCCAAGGAAAAGAGAAAGGTTGCAGCCAAAAAGCTCCTTGCCTCGAAGAAGCAAAAGAAGACCTAAGCCTGATCTCCACCCTGCCAGTTCCAACTGATCATTTTCAATACTTTTGAAACAATTTTCTCATGTTTTTAAAACTACTGGTCTTATGATTGGATTTAGGTTGAGAATTTTTACATGCAGGTTTTGTGAACCATATGGCTTCTCCTCTTTCTCGGAAAAGGGAGAGTAGCATTAGCATGGATATCATCTTTTTCATTTATGCTCTCTATGTGTTAATTTCTTTACATGAATTTTGATTGTTGATTGTGTTTATCTTGATGCATATCTTGAGGGGGAGATTTTTGATAGGGGGAGCTAATTGATTTCTTGTGATCGTAAAAAGATGATTGGTTTCGGAAAAATAGAAAAGCCAAAGGGGGAGATTGTTAGTTTTATGATATTGGCATTTCCTATTTTTCACGAATGTATAATTTAATAAAACTTGATTTAATTACTAGATACGTGTATTTAGTAATATATCAAGTTCAATTAAATTATGCATATTTTTATCTCTGATTTTCGAGATAAATATTGTTTTATTGAAAGGATAATGATCAAGAAAATATTGATATTTACTTGATCATAATCACGAAAATCTTTGATCATAATCTCGAAAATATGTGGGTAATATTCTTGATAATATCTCGTGTTTATTCTTGATACTCAAAGTATGGTAAGTATCTTCTTGATATGGTCAAGAATATTTCATTCTTATCTTTGCATATGGTAAGATTTGTTGGAAGAAAATCTATCTAGGGAAAATTCTTGATAGGACTGAAAATATGAAATCCAAGTTTATGTTAATCACGTGATTGATTAACTTATGGTAAGATCTTACATGATTTATCTATATCTTGGTTATTGTAAGATTTAGTAAGAATATTTATCTTACCTTTTTACTAATTATCTCTACCATGTTTTACAGGTAATAGAGATCTTGTGCAATAAAGAAATTTGGAAATCAAGAAACCTAATTGCACTATAAAGAGAAGAAAAATGGGACGTTTTTCTTGTGACGTGAAAATCCAAAATTCGTGTGGAGCTCTACAAAAATACACGTCCACTTTAAAAATATTGAAGCTAATTTTCATGTATGCACAAATACAAAAAGCTTCAATTGTGCTGTGACTTCAAGACTCCGGGAGGATGATTCAATCACTTAGAGAATGAAAGAATTTCAGCGTAAAGATCGAACGGGAGGTTTGGATCAAGATCGAACGGGAGTTCGTGTTGCTGAAAAGTGTTGTAGATTCAAAGAAAACTACTGAAGAGTGGTGGGACGTCATCTCACATTATATGCCACAGAAGGATCAGGGAGTGATCTATTTCTTGGATGTTTGATAAAGTCTATGAGTAGATTTATCCTATAGTTTATATTGATCTGTATAAACTCTTTCCTTATGTAGTGATTTGTTTTTGTTCGCAGGATGCGAACCGTGAGTTTTCCCTGTTAGGGTTTTCCCACGTTAAGCTCAAATTATTGTGTTCTTGTCTATTTAAAATTTTGCACAATTTTATTCTGATTGTTTATGTTTTACAATCCAGACGGATCTGCCTTAGCAAGATTCATCTGGTACTGCGCTAGACAAAACTTAACAATTTACTGTTAACTGGTTACTGTCCAGACTTGTCTGTGATAGTCTGTTTTATAAAATTAGACAACTTCAAATTTTCAGAAATATTGAATCAAATTAAGTACCAAGAGATGCCATACATGAATAATTAACAATAAGATAAGCTCAAAGTGTTTAGGCAATAGAACTTTAATGAATCAAATGATAATGAAAAATGTAGCACAAATAATCAAAGTTCCTTAATTGGGATTTCTCTCTTTTAAAAGATTAAAACAAGTTTAGAACAAAGAGAGACTTACACTTCAATTCCAATATGATGCAAACCACGTAGCAATTGTAGCTACGCAACCCACAAATTATTGGAATCGACCCAAGAACGCCAATAAACCACGATTTAGAGATTGATTCAAATTAATTGAATCAAGCAACCAACACAATCAATTGATATGTTGACCTCTTGATCACAATGAAGATAAATCTCGCCCAAGATTTGAACAAACAAGAATTAACTCGCAAGTTTGGATTTTATTCAATAAAGAATAAGGTTTGAAAGCAAATTGCCTCTCAATATAATATCAAAGTTGTGTATTGAATAATGAAAATTACATCCCTATAAATAGGGTCAAAACTAGGTTTAAGAATTCTAATTAAATAAGGAAACAACTACCTAAAATTATGGAAATAAAATAACCTAAAATTTCACGCGTTTATAGTGTTACGGCCGTGACTAAATCCCTTACGGTCGTAACCCTATTTCTGAATCACTCTTACGGCCGTGACATATGACTTACGGCCGTAAGTCCAAAAATGTACAATTCCAATTTTAAGCAGCAACTTCTTTACGGCCGTGATATTAACCTTTACGGCCGTGATACTCAATCTTTACGGCCGTGATACTCAATCTTTACGGCCGTAAGCCGTAATTTCTTCAAAATTCAGTTTTAAGCAGAAGGTTGATTACGGCAGTGAGAATTATGAATTACGGCCGTAATTCTTGAATTTTGGCAATCCTCTTCGACGGCTTGAATGAGGTTGATCCACTCGTCGTTTTGGCTCGGCCCCAACATGGAACTTGCTTCTTTCGATGACACGAACATTGTTTTGGCCATTGTTTCTTGAACTAACTCGTCCATTGCTTCCTTGGCCCTCTTTGTTTGCAATCGAGTCATCGGTCCTCCTCTGATCTTCAACGGATCTTTGTGCGGGCTTGTATCCGTGGTCTGGATCACATCATCCCCTCCCTCTTCAAAAGGATTCGACCTCGAATCTGCATCTGCATCAAACGGAGATAGATCAGAAACGTTAAATGAAGCCGAAACATTATACTCACCAGGAAGATCGAGTTTATAGGCATTATTGTTGATCCTTTCGATCACTTGGAATGGACCATCTCCTCGAGGTTGTAACTTTGACTTGTGCTGTTCTGGAAACCACTCTTTTCTCAAATGTAACCAAACCCGATCACCGGGTTCAAAAATGATGTCCTTTCTTCCTTTGTTAGCCTGCGAAGCATAATGTTCATTTTTCTTTTCAATCGCCAACCTCACCTTGTCGTGGAGTGCTTTAACCATCTCAGCCTTTTTCTTGCCATCTAAACTACTTCGTTCATTCACAGGTAAAGAAATTAAATCCAATGGTGTTAGCGGATTAAAACCATAAACAATTTCAAATGGTGAATAAGAAGTAGTAGAATGTATAGCCCTATTATATGCAAATTCAATAAATGGTAAACACTCTTCCCAATTTTTCAGATTTTTATTGATTATCGTGCGCAACAATTTAATCATAGTCCTATTTACTACCTCGGTCTGTCCATCGGTCTGTGGGTGACAGGTTGTAGAGAAAAGTAGTTTTGTTCCTAATTTGTTCAACAAGACTCTCCAAAAATGACTGAGGAATTTAACATCCCTATCCGAGACAATACTTTTAGGCACCCCATGTAAGCGCACGACATCCCTAAAGAAAATTTCAGCTATGTTTGTAGCATCGTCAGTTTTGTGGCATGGTATGAAATGTGTCATTTTACTAAAGCGATCTACTACCACAAAAATCGAATCTCGACCCTTCTTAGTCCTAGGCAATCCTAAAACAAAATTCATAGAGATATCGACCCAAGGTTCACTAGGGACGGGTAAAGGCATATATAATCCATGGGGTTTAATCCTAGATTTAGCCCTTTTACAAGTAATCCATCTATTACAAACCCGAACCACATCAATTTTCATTTTAGGCCAATAGAAATGTTCACTTAGGATTTCGATGGTCTTTTTAATCCCAAAATGACCCATTAGACCTCCACTATGGGCCTCCCTCACAAGTAACTCCCTCATTGAACACCTAGGGACACACAATTTATTTTCTCGGAATAAATAATCATCATGTTTAAAGAATTTATCCACAGCCCCTTTACCACATGAATCATAAATACTAGAAAAGTCCGGATCACTAACATACATACCCTTAATGTATTCAAATCCAAGCAACTTAGAATTTAAAGAATTTAAAAGAACGTACCTCCGAGACAATGCATCTGCCACCACATTTTCCGTACCTTGTTTGTATCGGATGACATAGGGAAATGTTTCGATGAATTCTACCCACCTTGCATGTCTCCTACTCAGCTTAGCTTGACCCCTCAAATGCTTCAAAGATTCATGATCAGTGTGTATCACGAACTCCCGTGGCCACAAGTAATGTTGCCATGTCTCCAAAGCGCGCACAAGTGAGTATAACTCCTTGTCATATGTGGGATAATTAAGTGCAGCCCCTTTTAGTTTTTCACTAAAATAGGCGATTGGCCTTTGGTCCTGCATTAAAACAGCTCCAATGCCTAGCCCTGAGGCATCACATTCAATCTCAAAAGCCTTGTCAAAGTTAGGAAGTGATAAAACCGGTGCTTTACACAACATATTTTTGATTGTTTCAAATGCATGTTCCTGTTCTACTCCCCATTTAAAACCTACACTTTTTTTGACAATTTCTGTGAGTGGTGCGGCAATTGTGCTAAAATTTTTAACAAAGCGCCTATAAAAACTAGCCAAGCCATGAAAACTCCTAATCTCAGTTATGCTTTTAGGTGTCGGCCATTCTTTAATAGCTTTGATTTTTTCCTCATCTACTTCTATTCCTTTAGCACTAACCACATAGCTAAGAAACACAACTTTTTCCATGCAAAAATCACACTTTTTAAAATTAGCAAAAAGTTGCTCTTGTCTTAAAACCACAAGCACACACCTAACATGCTCCACATGCTCATTCAAAGTTTTACTATATATCAAGATATCATCGAAGTAAACTACAACGAATTTACCTATAAATGCACGTAAAACATGATTCATTAAACGCATAAATGTGCTAGGTGCATTAGTAAGTCCAAAAGGCATTACTAACCATTCATACAGGCCATACTTAGTTTTAAAAGCAGTTTTCCACTCATCTCCTTCTTTCATTCGAAATTGATGATAACCACTTTTAAGGTCAATTTTACTAAATATGCTAGAGCCATGCAATTCATCCAACATATCATCTAACCTAGGAATAGGATGACGATACTTTACCGTTATGTTGTTGATGGCTCTACAATCAACACACATTCTCCACGTCCCGTCCTTCTTCGGCACAAGTAATACGGGGACGGCACAAGGACTCATACTTTCCCTTATATACCCTTTGCTCATCAAGTCCTCCACTTGCCTTTGGAGCTCCTTCGTCTCCTCGGGGTTACTTCGATAAGCGGGGCGGTTCGGAATGACTGCTCCAGGTACAAAATCAATTTGATGTTCAATACCTCGAATGGGTGGTAACCCACTAGGTATGTCATCGGGAAATATATCGTCAAATTCCTCCAATAAAGAAATAGCCAAACTAGGGAGGGATTTGTTAGTTTCATCAAATGCAAGGAATGATTCCTTGTACAGCAGAAGGACCATCGGTCGTTCTTCCATGAATGCCTTTTTTATTTCACTCCTTTTTGCGTAGAAACTCATTTTTCTTTCTTTTCTGGCACTCTTCGCTCCCTCTCCTTTTTCTGAGGTATGTACCCCAACACTCTTTTTTTCTCTCGCCTCTCCTTTTTCTGGAGTCGTGGCTCCAACTCTCTTTTCCTCTACTTTTTCTGAGGTCGTGGCCTCAACTCTCTTTCTCTCATTTTCCTTTACTCTCTTTTCTTCATCATTTTTCAGTTTTATTTGATCTTCATACACTTGTGATGGTGTCAATGGTACAAGGGTAATGGTTTTTCCCCCTTTGATAAAGCTATACCTATTTTTATACCCATCATGCGTGACCTTCCTATCATATTGCCAAGACCTACCCAACAAAATGTGCCAGACATGCATAGGTACCACATCACACATAACTTCATCCACATAGCTACCAATAGAAAAACTTACCAACACCCTCCTATTCACCTTAATTTCACCACTATCATTTAACCATTGAAGCCTATAAGGTTTAGGATGTTTTAACAAAGGTAATCCTAATTTTTCAACAAGTATAGTACTAGCGACGTTAGTGCAACTACCACCATCAATAATCATACTACATACCTTGTTATTTATGCGACATCGTGTATGGAATATGTTCTCCCGTTGTTGTTCCAAATCATCCGTGTTGATTTGGGCACTAAGAGCTCGCCTTGCCACCAATAACTCGCCATGCTCCCTGGATAACACATCCTCATCATCACATACTTCCTCCAATGCCGGCATATCGCTATAATCCTCTTCCTCACTATCACTCTCCATAGTTCCATCCTTTCGCAAAAGTACCACTCGCCTATTAGGACATTGAGATGCCACATGTCCTCTCCCCAAGCATTTGAAGCATTGAATGTCTCTACTCCTAGATGGTTGAGGTTTCCCTTTAGGTGCGAATTTATTAGCTTGTTCCTCCTTCCCCTTTGGTGCCTCAAACTTCCCTTTTGGTGCTTCAAACTTCCCTTTAGAAACAGTCCCATCTCCTTTACTATCCCACTTCGATTTCCAAGAAGAATTAGAACCAGATTGATACTTTGCTGTTCCCTTTTTCTTTATTTGCTTCTCCACCTTTATAGCCATGTGCAACATATCCTCCATCTCCAAGTAATGTTGTAGTTCAACCACATTAGCTATATCCCTATTCAATCCATTCAAAAATCGAGCCATCGTAGCCTCTCTATCCTCTTCTACATTGGCTCTAATCATCAACATCTCCATCTCCTTATGATAATCCTCTACACTCTTTGATCCTTGGTATAGAATTTGTAATTTTTTATGAAGCTCCCGATGGTAATGACTAGGAACGAACCTCTTTCTCATGATAGCTTTTAATTCATCCCAAGTACTAACGGGTCTCTCGCGATTCCTCCTCCTAGAAGTCACCAATTGATCCCACCAAGTAATAGCGTAATCGGAGAATTCAAGTACAGCTACCTTAACCTTTTTCTCTTCCGAATAAGTGTAGCAATTGAAAATTAATTCCATCTTCTTCTCCCATTCTAAGTATGCTTCCGGATCACTCCTACCCTTGAATGATGGAATTGTCATTTTGATGTTGCTCATACTACCATCCATTCTATCGCCACCAAGATCTCTATCCCTTCTCCCATGCCTAACTACTCTATCAACAATTGCCCCATCGTCAAAATCACTACCTTCTTCATTCTCATCAACCCCCTCTACTCTACGACCTTGCCCACCTTGCCTAGGGCATTAGGCACTTCCCGAGGTTGCTCAAGCATTTCTAACCTACCTAACACATCCCCAAACAACCGCTCAAACCGTTTTACCATCTCTTCCATCATGTTGACTCGATCGTTGTTTTTTGTAGTAGCAAATTGTTCAGACATCCTAAAACTAGTTTAAACCCGATTGCTTCAAATCGAATATGAGTGAGAAGTAATGAATTTTTTGGAAAACTCAAAGAAGACCTTTAGAGAATTGAATTTGACTCTATAAGGGACTTGACACTTTTTATGGAAACTAAAGATTGCTTCAAGAAAGTATTTCTTGAAATCAAATATCAACTATTTTTCTGGAACTGGAATTTTCATTTTTTTTTATATATATATTCTCGAAAATTCAACTACGAGAAAGACGCAACAAACGAAATTTAATTTGGATAACAAACGAAGGAAATAACGACTATTGAATTTTTTTGTGACACTTTTCTGGATTAAAGACTCAAAGCTGGAAGAACACGAAGAACAAGAATAAGAAACTCAAGAAAACAAAAACAAGATATAACCTTAATTTTTGGAGCCTAAGCTCTGATACCAGATGATGCAAACCACGTAGCAATTGTAGCTACGCAACCCACAAATTATTGGAATCGACCCAAGAACACCAATAAACCACGATTTAGAGATTGATTCAAATTAATTGAATCAAGCAACCAACACAATCAATTGATATGTTGACCTCTTGATCACAATGAAGATAAATCTCGCCCAAGATTTGAACAAACAAGAATTAACTCGCAAGTTTGGATTTTATTCAATAAAGAATAAGGTTTGAAAGCAAATTGCCTCTCAATATAATATCAAAGTTGTGTATTGAATAATGAAAATTACATCCCTATAAATAGGGTCAAAACTAGGTTTAAGAATTCTAATTAAATAAGGAAACAACTACCTAAAATTATGGAAATAAAATAACCTAAAATTTCACGCGTTTATAGTGTTACGGCCGTGACTAAATCCCTTACGGTCGTAACCCTATTTCTGAATCACTCTTACGGCCGTGACATATGACTTACGGCCGTAAGTCCAAAAATGTACAATTCCAATTTTAAGCAGCAACTTCTTTACGGCCGTGATATTAACCTTTACGGCCGTGATACTCAATCTTTACGGCCGTGATACTCAATCTTTACGGCCGTAAGCCGTAATTTCTTCAAAATTCAGTTTTAAGCAGAAGGTTGATTACGGCAGTGAGAATTATGAATTACGGCCGTAATTCTTGAATTTTGGCAATCCTCTTCGACGGCTTGAATGAGGTTGATCCACTCGTCGTTTTGGCTCGGCCCCAACATGGAACTTGCTTCTTTCGATGACACGAACATTGTTTTGGCCATTGTTTCTTGAACTAACTCGTCCATTGCTTCCTTGGCCCTCTTTGTTTGCAATCGAGTCATCGGTCCTCCTCTGATCTTCAACGGATCTTTGTGCGGGCTTGTATCCGTGGTCTGGATCACATCACAATATATAATGTGAAGATATTGAGGAAGTTTGTACAATGTAAAATCAAGAATCTTCACAAAAACTTTCTTTCAAAAACTTTGATGAATTTTGATAAAACAAAGTTGGATCAATCAAAGTATTCTAATAAAGATAGATAAATATAAATCAAGTAAGAACAATGAATTTTTCACAAGAAAGCTTCTCAAAAATCTCCTCTTAGTTGTTGAAAATGAATGCAAGAGAGAAGGCTATTTATAGAGCAAATTTTGTACATACTGTCTTTTGCGGTCGACCTATCCTGCCATGCGGTCGACCTCAATATAGCCGTTACGAGAAAATAGTCGTTGGGGTTCATAAATAGGCAGTGCGGTCGACCTGAAAAAAATTTCGGCCGACCTCAAAAATCAGGATTTCAAAATTTTGATTTTTCAAGGTTTTTTGATCAAAGTTGATTTTGAAAAAGATATTTTAATGTCTTTTAAAATGTTACTTGAGCTTTATGAAGTGCATTGCCAACTATTGATGCATTAACCTTACATAAGATTGAAAAGCAATTTGTAAATGCTCAATTCTTTGTAGGCTTCATTGCTTGGTCTTCATGCTTTCCGACTTGAAATTTGATCTTGAATATCTTGATTCTTTCTTAATCTTCTTTGTGTCTCATGTGCTTGATCACATAGTTTTGATTTATATATTTGATAGACGATTTGAACATTGAATGCTTTGAATATTTATCATTATATGAAACACTTGAAGCACACTTGTTAGCAATAAGGATGATATTATGTTGAGTAGTATGGAAACTAATATGAAGGTTAAGTTTAATAAATATTGGGGTACAGTTGAGAAGATGAACAAGATTTTGGTTTTAGCCATTATATTGGATCCTAGGTACAATTTGGAGTATGTTACATATTGTGCAAGCATTTTGTATGATGTCAATAAGGTCAATACAATAAAAACTGAGGTTCCAAAATTGATGTCTGTTGTGTATGATGAGTACAAGGGGTGGCATGGCACTAAGGATGGAATTAGTGCCAGTAGTTCCAATGATAGATTGAATGTGTTGAAGATTCTGATGATGATGATGATGATGATATGGATGCTTTTAATAAAGTTGATTTGGGGTACAAGAAATTGAAAAGTTCTAACTTGGATTTGTGTGGAAAAGATGAAATTCAAAAATATTTGGTGGAGACTATTGAAGACCCCGAAGGTGCCTTTGACATTTTGTATTGGTGGAAAATTAATAGATCAAGATTTGAGATTTTGTCGGAGATTGTAAGGGATGTACTTGCAATTCCTGTATCTACAGTCGCTTCTGAATCAACATTTAGCATTGGGGGACGAATTCTAGATTCATTTTGGAGTTCATTAACCCCTAAAACAGTTGAAGCCTTAATTTGTACGCAAAATTGGCTACGAGAAGACTCTATACTTTTGAGGGTAATAGAAGAAGGAGTTTGCTTTGAAGATGAGGAGTTACAAAATATTGAAACATGTATTACTTATCTATTCTATTTTCTATATTTATGTATTACAAGTTACTACTTATTCTCAAAATTTTGATTTTAGCTTGTTTTAATTGTGATCATTTGATTATGTTTGTAGAGTTTGGCAGTGCAACAACTCAAGGAGTGGGTCATTGAATTAAATGATTGGTAAATTATTCACTGAAAAATTGAACATATCTATTATTTTTCATATATAATTCTCACTTAATTCTTTTCATGTAGGATTGGTAGCCAGCAATGTGAAGAAACCAATGGATTAGAGAGAAAAGTCTCCAATCTTTAATTTTATTGTTTAGTATTTAACTTATTCGTTATTAGTATTAATCGTGTTTGTTCATTTGAGCAAATCGATTCTTTCAAATATATGTAGATTTTTTAATATAACAGAACTTTGTTCCAAGTACTTCGTTATGGTAGTTACAAAAATAATGTCATATTTTACCAAATAGCTTGAAAGTCATTGCAGTATGTGCTCTTGGATTTCATTACGTGAAGTTTTATCGAATAATGATATATTAGCAGTACGATATATTAGCAGTACGAACAATGATGATATTTGTAATTCCTTTGTATTCCTTGTTGCATGTTGTGGTGTTGGAATATTCACAACAAATTCAATTTGGTTGCACAATTTAAGCCTACATTTGGTGAACTTGATTTTTCATATGTATTTCAATTTAAAAAAGATACCGTTTCACAAAATAATTAATATTCTAGATTCGAATTAGAACCGGAACCGAACCAAACCGAATGGTTCGATTCTGGTTCGGTTCTTGTGTTTCAATGGAACCGATTGGTTCCATTTCACAAGAACCGAAATTTATGGTTCGGTTCCGGTTCTTGAGATACCCGAACCAAACCACTCGACGCCCACCTCTAAAATATATTGTGTTTGAAATTAAATTAACTAAAAATTGGATTTTTTTGCATTGTCGTTATAAATTTCCTTTGATTGTGTCATATGCCATTACTTTAACAGGAGTCATGGGCAATAACTTTCACATGTTGAATTGTATTTGAAAAAATCGTGTAACGATCAGTATTAAAATTATGCTTTAATCATTAACAATTAAAATCATTTATTATCCTTATTAAAAAAATCATTTATTATCCTTAATATTATAAAATATATTTTTTTTGAAATATAATTTATTATTATTAACTATTTTTAATAATTTAAGCCTCCGTCGACTATGTTTTTGTTTATAAATAAAAATAATATTTTTGTGAAAAAATATACTTATTCTAATAAGAATTGAAATAAATATATTCTATTAAATGTGTTTCGTTAGAAATGAAAAAAAAAATTGAATTAATATATTTTAAAAATAAATAAATAAAATCATTGAAGTTTTACTTTCTAATATGTCAATTAAATGAGTATGTTCGTCAATAATTTTGATCTAGTGCCAACCGTTGACACCGTTATGGTATACACATTGCTGTGGCCTCACATACAGGTGTGGCCACAACAATGTGTTTGCCGCTGGCACTGTTATGGTGCCAGTGGTTGGCACATAACGGTGTCAGCGGTTGTCACTAGATCAAAATTTTGTTCTTCAATGTGCATATTACAAGATCATTAATTTGTTGATATAAACTTTTTATTACCAATGCATAAATTATATAAAATTTAGTCATTTCTTTAGATTTTACAAAAAATTGGCACATTTAAAAAAAGGATGAAAAAGAAAAAAATGTTAATTAATATACTTGTTGAAGGTCGGATAAAATATATGTAAGTAATACATTAGAAAATAAAATTAATCTAATCCTAACGATAGCTTTCGTAACAACACCACTACAAAACATTCACAAAAGAAGATCTGATTGAATTTTGAAGGTTCTTCCTGCTGTAAATACACTGTTCGAGTGAAGAATCGCATGAAACTTCCCCCAAGTTTGGAAATAGTTCTTGTGGAGATTGAGATAAGAACTTACCCTCAATCTTTCATAGTGTGATTGTTCAAAGTGACAAGCAATTTTTAATTATAATATCAATAAATTTAAACAATATTCATATTATTAGTTAGTGACATTTACAACAAGTGTTTTATACGGTTAGTAATTATTTTTTCGAATTTTTTAATATTTCTATATCGTCAATAGTTATTGAAAATTTGTTATAACTTTATATTGTGTTTCAACTTTTAGAATGCAATAATTCTTGATTGTTACTAACATGTCTTTGATTTTCTAAAATTTATTTGAAAATAAATATGCCTGAACAACGCAGGTGTGCAACTAGTATATTTATCATTTTCATTACATTACACGACAATAAATGTGTTGTTAACACCAATAGTTTTAAATAATAAAATAAGAGCTAGTCTTCTCTTATCTTATTTCACACTCATAAATAAAGCATATATAAAAACATGGATAATTATCACTTTCATTAATTAGCGGCGCAGCCAACACTCATGTAAGGTTAATTAAAATAAATAAATAAATAAATAAAAAGCAAATTGCATAGGGATTGTAAAAAGTCTTTGAATGTAAGTTCATTTGGATGCAACCAAAAGGTCACCTATTGATGCTTAATTTATGTTTTATCTTTTCTTTAGTCACCGAGACAAGCCAATCATATTACTTTACAAGATGTTAATCATAACAATAATGTATTATTGCCTTAATTAATAACGAAAAGTCATTACCATTTGTGGGTCCTGCAGGCTGCAACTATTATATTAATTCCCTAAATATAGTCATTTTGATTTGTGCTAAAATAAAATATACAGCAATTTTGCTTTCTTAACATTTAAAAAGGAAAAAGGAAAGATACGTAATAAGAAAATCTAATGATTAAGTTTTTTGGAATAGATTGTTTTTTTTTTTATCGAAAAAAAAAAATAAATAAATAAATAAAAAAAAAAAAAAAAAACAATCTATTTCAAAAAAAGACTTAATCATTAGATTTTCTTATTACGTATCTTTCCTTTTTCCTTTTTAAATGTTAAGAAAGCAAAATTGCTGTATATTTTATTTTAGCACAAATCAAAATGACTATATTTGAAACTATATTCATAAGATTGCCCTTATTCTTTTGAGTTGGAAGTTCTTCTATACCTCTCGTCTCTGAATATGAATATATGCTTATATTTCTCCCGTGCAGTACACGACATTTCTATCCATCAGAGGTGGGCGTCGGGTAGTTTGATTCAGATATCTAAAGAATCGAAACCGAATCATACTTTTGGGTTCTTGTAATTGAATTGCAAGAACCAAACCAGAACTAATTCATTTGATTTCGATTCTAATTCGGATCTTCAATAATAATTATTTTTCGAGGGTCTTTTTCGAGGAATATCAAGACATCGGGAAGCAAGTCAATAACTTGAAATAAACTTCTATCGAATCAGAATATACTAAGACCAAGGATTTTTGAAATCCTTTCACCCCAGAAAAGACATAGGATTCTCCATGAAATAAAAGATATTCATAAATCAAAATAAGAAACAAATAGCCCTGAAGGTTTTTCGAGCATGGTTACAATAAGTTAGAGACATAAACTATGATGCACCGACATGGATAAGTGTATCCGACACGATACGTATCGGACACGTCGACATTCAATTTTTTAAAAAAGTATTGACACGACAGATTGTTTACACGTTAATTATAATAATTAAAATTCTTCATTTATATAGTATAAATTTAGTTTTATACTTGTTATTAATTTTATTTATTGAAATCTTTTAACTTTGAGTACCTATTTTTTATTTTATAATAATTTTGAGTTAAAAATGTATGATTTCTCTTATAAATAAAGAAGAATGATCATAGATGAGTTCGACACGCGTCGACAAGGACACGCTACCCTAGTTCAAGTGTTCGTTCTACAGATGACGAAACAAATTTCATAAGAAGAACTTAATCATTTTCACTTGAAAAAAAAATTCTTTTGATTTTTAGTTTTAAGATAACCAATTAAAATCATCAAAAAAATAAACAAGGATCAAAGACCAGGTTCTAACTTCGATTTCTCGATTCTAAAATCGATTTCCTATTTTTTTTTTTTTAAACCATGTGGTTCCGATTTTTCGGATATGGTTCCGGTTTGGTCATATCGGTTCCGATTTTTTTGCCCACCTCTAGTATCCATGATAATGATTAAAAATTTATGAAAATATATTGATTATATAATCATATCAAATAAAAAATATAGTACAAATAACATTTTATTATAAAATATTATCGAGTTTTAAAGTTTTTAAAAAAAATAATAATCAAAATAATATTAAATAATCCTTTTTCTTTTTTCATCATTTTTTAAATATGTTAATTTTTTTTTTCAAAATTAAAGAAATTATTAAAATTGCACGGTGCTCAGAACATTTTTTTTTTTTAATTGATAATAAATTATTGCACATTGATCAAAACATTTAATGCCCTTTTTTGCTCTTTTTTGACAATAAATCCCGATTTAGAAAGTTAATTTAGACGAGAAATTATGTGCATAAAATATTAACACTTATTCTATTATTATAATATAATATAATAATATGTAGATAAATATAGATATAGATATATATATATATATATATATATATATATATATATATATATATATATATATATATATATATATCTGTACAATATAATTTATAATATTAAGAACAAAAAATAAATAAAATATCAATAACTAAATAATAATTTCAATTTTTCTCTCTTTGCCTTTTAAGAACACAATTTATAAACTCAAAAAGAATACCTATTATTCAACCACATATCCTCCAAAAAATTACCATTGCAAACAGAATTTTTTGTTCATTTTCTGACATGCAAACCATGTATTTTTGAAATAATAGGTCTCACTATTTCAAATTATAATTGCTTCTTTGAATAATAAAAAGCAATTTATATATTTAAATAATAAATTACTGTCATTTGCTTCTCGTATTTTAAATTCTTTTTTTTTTCTCAATTTTCATTCAAAAACACTAATCACATAATAATATATAGGATAAATAATTCATAATATTTAAATAAGAACAACAAACAAATAAAATATCTCATTAAATAATAATATTAATAACTATAAAATCAACATCAAATAGAGACATAATATGCTAAACTATTTTAAAATATCAATTTTCATTTCTTAAAAAAAAATCAAAACAAAAAAATATTAAAGATCTGTTCGATAACTCTATTTTATCGTGTATAAACAAAATTTTTTGTTCATTTTCTGGCATGCATATCACGTATTTTCTAAATAATGGGTCATTATTTCAAATTACAATAGTTTATTTGAATAATAAAAGGTAATTTATATAATTAAATAATAAATTATTGTCATTTGCATCTCGTATTTTAACTTCTTCTTCCCCACCCCCACCCCCCCCCCCCAATTTTCAATAAAAAACCAATTACATAATAATATATAAGATAAATAATTCAAAAAATATGATCTGTAATATTAAAGATAACACATAATAATAATAATAATAATAATAATAATAATAATAATAATAATAATATATAAAAGGAATTGAGATTCTGACTAATTAATTTTTATCAGAATCTCAATTGTCAACAGATTCTTTATTTCGAATTTTTAATTTTTAATTTTTATTATTTTTTTGCAGTTGCCATATTTTTTGGCAGTTATTTTTACAATTAGGCTACGATTGATAGTAGCCATATTTTTCATGGAAAAGAAACCATTTCCACCCTTTTTTTTCCTTCTTGCTGCGTATGATTGCACCAAAGTTCCTGGCAATTCATTTTCCAACTTCATCGTTTATGCGCCGATTTTCCATGAAATGAAGGAATTCATTTTCCTAGCTAGGTAGGAGGTTTTATTTTCCAGGTAAAATCTTATACCATTTTCATCACGTTTGATCATTTTTGTTGTAGTTAATAGATTTATTTTTTTCCCAAAAATTAACACTATTATTTTCAAGTACAAATGTATTAAAAATGATTATTTATTTATTTATTAAAATAACTAAATTTTACTTTATTTTCCATGAAAAATAATGTTAATCAAACAACAAAAGTTGAAAAATTCTCCACTTTTATTCAAATTGATGTCAGTGTAGATATCGTATGCCCATGATGCTTTGTGGGAAGAAATAATCTGGACAAAGCTGTATCGTCACTAATGATCAATACAATTTTGAGGTTCAATATCCCTGTTTTGGTTTAATTTTCAACATTTCCAACTCCATTTCATAATTGGTGAGATTTCTATGTTGCAGATCAGATGGAACCCCTATTTTCTTGATCATTCAGCGCTCAACGAAGGTGTTGTTAAGAAGGACTAATATGAATAGATTTAGACCACGAGCTGAACAAATGGAATCTCGGATGACTAAGGTATGTTCTGCTCCTGGAGTCGTTCCCTTGAACAATCGAGTTTTGTATTTTTTTCTGAATCTTCCATATAAGTAATAAGATTCCAAAACATTGTTACTTGCAGATCTTTGAGGGTTTTGGATTGGAATGAAATACGACAAGGATGGGCTAACTTAAGTTCAATTTATTTTTGGGCAAGTAATTCGACAGTACGTAATTTCTTATATTTTAAGAAGGTGCTAAGACTCACAAAATAAGTGGTTGAAGGCACATTAACTATTGTGTCGAAGAAGGTGGTGATTTTCAGTTCCCACATAATATTAATAACTTTTGGCACAAAGCATATTGAGGCTTTGCAGTTGTAATGTGAATGTCATCATGTTTGGTACTCAGACAATGCTGTGTAGGACGAACAATATTATTGCTTTTTCTTTCTTAATTAGTAGTTTTTACTACTTGTTTCTCAATTGTACTTTTTCTATAATTTTGTATTTGTCAATGAAATATTTCCATGCAATGGACGTGTGTGAAACTAGTTATAATTAATATGCTAAATTACTTTAAAATATTACTTTTCTTTTCTTTAAAAAAGAAAAAATAAACAATAATTTAAAAAAAGGAAAGACTAAGCAACCCAAAACATCAAAATATTAATATCTAAATAAAAAAACAATATTTTCAAAAAAATTTATAAAAAAAGGGATGTCGACATCACACCCAATTAAGATTTTTTTAAAAAAAAAAATCTAGCAAAAGGGAACAGTAAATAGCGGAATTTGGGTGAGAATTTTGGTCAATGTGTGGTCAACACTTTCTCATTTTAAAATATAGTATAGATGCATTACTTTTCTTAGCAAATGAAATTATGTGACAATTGTGACACGTCGAAATATTGCACTTTGACATCCTTCTATTTATTGAGAAGATGTTATGACACATAAGTTATGTTTGACAGATCAAGTTGATAAGCTAGCTGATAGCTGAAAAGCTAATTAAGAACTAATAGCTGATAGCGGATATCTGATAAGCTGGTTGATTGAAATAGAAATATTTGGTAAAACTAGTTGAAAAGTTAGCTCAGAAATACAAAATGACATAAAAAGGAAAATATAGTTTAAATATATCCTAATGGCACAGGATGTAATTTTAAAAAAATAAAGAGACTAAAAATAGAATAAAAAATGAAAAGCTCATGGAGATTATTTGAAAAGCTTGAAAAAGAAGTTTTTAAGATAAGCTCTAGTTTCTCAAATAAGCTTATTAATCAAACAAAACTTATTTTAGTAGATGAAGCTTATAAGCTCTCCAAATAATTTATGGCTTACCAAACATTCTAGCAATTATTCCTCATCAATTGAATAACATACATGAATTCATAATGGTTATACTTTTGTCCAAGACATGCTATCTTGTATTGAAAACCTGCTAAAGATTAATAAATTAAAAGTTTTAAAAGAGTACATTACAAATATATGTTCAGATTATATTTTACAATTTATTTGGGGTATTTTTATTCGCCCTATTTATTTGTAGTATAGGCCAAACATAGTTCTGCCCCTCCCTAATTGATGGCGTTGAAGATCGGGCTTGACTGAGCGGGATTCTTCGGGTTTGAAGTTTTTAAAGAAATGGGCATAGAATTCGCATACGGACTCAGATTTTGATCCATAATATGTTTTCGGAAAGGTCTCGACGAGCCGGATTGGACTAGTCACTTTGCCACTGCTAATGATAGATTTTGGGCTTTTAAAATCATCTAAACAGTTTAAAAAGGGTTTCTTTATGTTTTTATGTCTATTTTCGTCTTTTAAACATTAATTACGCGTCTAGGGTTAGGGTTTAGTATTAAAACTCTTTTGTCTTGCATTGTTGGGCAGTTTTTATGCTATAGACTTCGATATTCTTGGTTTCTTCCCAATTTTTGTATATTTCCCATTGAAATTCGAATTTGGATGTCTAGTTCCTGGTAATCTTAAGATTCAACAGGTAATTAGAAGATCACTTATTGACAATCGTGTGCGATTCAACAATTTGTGATATTTGTTTTTGTTTTCATAGTTTTCGCTACATCACTAATACTTATCCATTGATTATTGTTTTCGTATTGAAAGGATATAAAAATCTTAGTTTTAATATATCTCATAAGATGGCGATTGATTTGAGAGCATCATTAATCAAATTAATTGTTAGAGCTTTTTGTACTTTGACATCATATTTATTGAGTTTAAAATGTTAACAAGAGAGTAATTCAAACATTTACTTGTTGAATATTAATTATAATATACTCTTGGCACGCAATATGACATAACAAGATTTTTGCTTGGAGAATAATCAATTTTGTTGTTTCATATACAAACAATGCATCAAATTAATTGTTGACTGTGTTGCCTCTTCTCTTCATTTTCTTCACTATCCCTCAAATTGGCTCGAAGATAGATGTCAATCATTTTTAGTTGTTTAGGCATCTCTTAAATAAATTAAATACTTGTAAGATGTCAACTTAGTATTTCAGTGGAAGTGTGAGGCGTACAATCCGGCTTCCAATTTAATTAAGTGTCTTTTACGAAATAGGCCAATTATTTAAGGGGTATTGACCGGAGGAAATTACACCCCACCCCAGATTTTAACTATTAATTTCGAGAATAAAAATTTTAAGGCATCTATTAAAAAATCAGGTTGTTATTAGACTTTTAAAATTAATAATATTATAAACTTGAATTAATATACAAATAAAATTTCATCATTTCATTTATATCTTTTATTTCTCTGCAGTCGCGGTCACAACGACGCGATGCCTGCATAGGCACTGTCGCAACAAAGGCGGCACTATTGAAGTGGTGGAGGTGAGGTGATTGTGAGGGCGTTCGGAGCAGCGGTTTGTATGGCCTTGCAATGATGTTTATTGGGTGCAGTAGTGGTGGTTGTGAGGTTCGTGGATGTTGTGATGAGTTGGAGAGGTGATTGTACGGTGTGTACGGTGGAGGTGTACAGTGGAGGTGGTGTAGGTAAGGTGAGGTGATACAGTGTATACAAAGGTGGCAATGTTGGTGGAGGTGGTGGCGAGGCTTGTGGAGGTGGTGATGAGTTGATAAGGTGATGGTGGCGGCGATGACGACGACGACGACGGTCAATGGTGGTTGTGGTGGGTGGAGTAGTGGGATTGTATTAGGGGCGAGTAACTTGTTTGTGACCAATAGGTTATTGATATCGATTAATAGATAAATTGTGACCAATTAACTTGAAATTTGCGATTGCGATCGTGATAAAGTTGTGACATACAAAATTCGAGATTTGTGACTTATAAATAAGTTATGACTTAAGAAATTTGAAAATTGTGATCGAAAAATAAGTTGTGACCAAAAATTGTAAAAAATGTGATTCATAAAATCGAGATTTATGATCGAGAGTGACCTACAAAATTCGAGATTTGTGACTGATAAATAAATTATAATTTACGAGATTTGTAAATTGTGATAAAAAAAATAATTGTGACCTAAAAAAATGTCGTAACCTATAAAATTTGAGACTTGTGACCGATAAGAGCGCCATGACTGATTAATTTGATAATTTGTGATCGAAAAATATATTGTGACCTGTAAAATATGTAATTTGTGATCGAAAAATAAGTCGTGACTAATTAATTTGATATATGTGACCTTTAAAATTTGTTACTTGTGACTTATGACCATAAATTTTTTAATTGTTATCTTAATTATTTAATTATCAATTTAATTACATATTTTTTTAATAAAAACCCGAATTTTGAAATAAAAGAACAAGTTTCTTAAATATTAAATTTTATCTTTAAAATTTCTTACTTGTGTATTTTTCCCTATTGACTTGTCCCGGTGTCAAGGACCGCAGCTAATACTTAGCCCGTTGACTCACTCGCAGCCGTAGTTTGTCCAACTTTGACCGCACTTTGTAATTATTAATGTAATTATTGTAATTTCCTTTTAATTTTAAAAGTTTATTATGATTCTTCAGCTTTTTTATGTCTACTCCTATCACTAGGATTTTTTCGCATAAGTCTATTATAGGGGGTATTAGAATTTAAAATTTTCAAGCTTTTTGGTGTCCACCTCCTGCACCAACATTTGTAATTTACTTCTTTCATCAATCATTGTAATTTACTGCTTTCTGCAATCAATGAACAATCATGTTTCAATGCATTCAAGTTTTCTCTTGTAAAGTTTATTTCAATTTGTAATCAAATCTTCTTTCGTCCCGAGAAAAGCGATAAAAGGAGGAAGGTAGTCTAGCGGAGTAGACTACTGTCGCATGGTACCCCTTTCTGTGCTAAGAAGAAAAACGCCCCGTGAAAGTTTCTATCAGAGCCTCGGCTCACGTCCCTCGATAAGAAAGTGATGGATCCGAATGCATCACAGACCACCGATATGACTGATGCTAAGAGTACTAAACAGGGCATGGATGCGCTTGATGGGCAAAGTACAAGGTTATGCTATGCCATGGATACCTTGGAGGAAAAAGTTGAAATGGCGGGATCGTATATTCGATATATACACATACAACTGGATGAAAGCCGTGCGGCTTGCGTAGCAATGACTGAAGATGTTGCAATCATTCCTGGTCTGCAGGAAGATATGGAAAAAAATGAGAGTTCAGCTACGAATTCTCCAACGCGTGGTGGGAAATGGGAAAGCTCCCGCACAAGAAAAGTATGCACTTAGGGTCAGAATCCCTAAACCGTGTACCTATGGAGGAGCACGTGATGCAAAGGAAGTTGACAACTTCCTATTTAACATGGAAGAATACTTTCTTGCTGCTGGCATCAAAGATGAAGCAAGAAAGGTGACTACAACTACCATGTATCTGGGTGGAGATGCAAAGTTGATGTGGGGTCGAAATATGTTGATATTCAGGCCAATAGGGTCAGGATAGATTCTTGAGATCTTCTGAAAGAAGCAATTCGAACCCAGTTCTTTCCAGAGAATGTAGAATATGAAGCCCGTTGGGTATTGCGGGAATTGAAACATACTGGCTACGTCGGGGAGTACGTAAAAGCCTTTTATGGGCATATGCTAAATATTCGAGACATGTCAGAAAAGGACAAGCTTTTCACCTTCATGGAGGGCTGGAAACAGTGAACACATACGGAACTCCAGAGGCAAAAGATTTCGAATTTGAGCACGACAATGGGAGCTGCCGAATGCTTAATGATTATCAGAATTAAACCAAGAAAGATCGTGACGCGATCCCAATCGGGAATCTCGACGAAAAATGCGGAATAACACAATTAAAACCTAGGAAAGATCTAAATCAGATTAAACTAAGAAACAATAAATATTTTATACGATAGGATTCCAACCCAAACCTCACGACGCAAGAAATTGACGATGCGAAGGAAAGAACTGAAATTGTTGAACGCCACAAGAATTGCCTAATTCCTTGATAAGTTCGGGGTGAACGCCACAAAGATTTAATCTTTGATAAGTTCGAAACAAAGGAAATAACTCAACCTTTCAATTTGGAGAATCCTCTCTCAAAAAATATTAATAATCTCAAAACTGTACTGTCTTTTACAATCATGAAAATGAATATAAATAAGAAAAATAACATAGCCGCTAATTGGGCTCAAAATAGAATCCTAATTAGACTAAAATACTAAAATAGGAAAATAAATTAAAAACCAAAAAGGAAACAAAATAATTAAAATTCTCGCAAAATTTGACCCGCTCCTCAGTTACGGCCGTAAATGCCTCTCGGGTCCAAAACTGCTTCAAAAGTTACGGCCATGACGAAATTGATTACGACCGTGAAATGCCCTCGGCTTAGATGTTACGGCCGTAACTTCCAGACTTATGGTCGTAAGTCTTGTTCTGCTGAAATTCTTCATTTTTCCCCCGAGAAATGGTTACGGCCGTGATAATAGCTTTTAGGGCCGTGATTATATGGGTTACGGCCGTGAAGGACCTTCATTACGGCCGTAATGATTCTTCTGCACAAGGAACTTCGACCACTCGACTCGGCTTGATCCTTTCTTCCTCCTGGATCGACTCCAACACGGAACTTGCTCTGTTTTCCATGTAGATCACCATCATACTGCCGATGTCTCGACTTCGCCCTTCGATGCCTGGTCAGGATCGTATCATACTCCCTCTCTTGAAAAGGATTCGACCTCGAATCCATTTTTGGTCGACTTTTCAAACTCCTCCTGCTTTTATGGGCTCGATGATCATGTTTAAGCTTCGTACGATCCTTTAGACTTTTGAGCTGCTCGCAAGAATCCTTGTACACCAACATTTGTGCAAATAAACTCAATTTGGGGGTGGACTCTCTTTTCTTTTTGCACTCATTCTCTCCTTTTTCTGAGGTCGTGGCATCAACTCTCTTATTTTCAACTTTCACACCCTCTCCTTTTTCTGAGGTCGTAGCCTCAACACTCTTTTTTTTTTCAAACTCACATTTGGTTTTTAACTGATCCTCTTGAACCTCTTTCGGAGATAACAGAATAAGGGTAATTTTCTTCCCACCTTTTACAAACGAATATTGGTTCTTGAAACCATCGTGCACCACCCTTCTATCATGTTGTTATGGCCTATCCAATAAAATATGGCCAATATGCATAGGCACTACATCACATATAACTTCATCCTTATAACCCTCGATGGTAAAATTGACCCTAGCCTGCCTATTCACCTTAATTTCTCCCGACTCGGTCAGCCATTGCAATTTATAAGGGTTTGGATGTTTTATCAAGCTCAAACCCAATTTCTCAACCAACATTGTACTAACCACATTAGTACAACTTCCACCGTCAATCACCATACCACAAACTTTTTTACCCACTATGTAGCGACCGGGAATTTTAAATTCTTTATAAAATATTTAGAACTCTAAGTGCGCGTCGCTACGGCTTTTCCATTTAATTTAAAGGAGTATTCGTCTAGCCAATTAAGTGAAATTAAACTTATTTAAAGACTTAGTCTAATTTCAATTTTATCGGAAATATTTTAATATCACAGTTTATTTTCAAAAGTCCAAGTATTAATTTTATTAAGTCCCAATTTGAAATATTTTAGTCCAATCCAATTTATCGAGTCCAAATGTTTTTTTTTGCTACCAATCATTCAGGCCCATTTAAGTCATCTTTTGACCCAACCTATTCACCAGCTTCTTCCTCCCCAAGTTTTCCTTACGCAATCGATACTCGTTTCCAAAATTTTTACAAGATTTCCATAAACCAAGATTTTAACCTAAGCTACCATGTTTAACACCTAAATCAACTATTAATTTAATCCCCCAACTTCATTATCGAAACCTACGCAGCCGCCTCCAGCAAAGGTATATTTCTCTCAATTTCCACCGTAGACAAAGTTCGCTATCTGCATCACCCATCACCGGAGCAACCAACTCCAACAACCAGCCTAGAACCCTGAGCAACACCACAGCCGTTGCCAAACCACACCACCACCAATCCAACACCACGAGCCAGAAACAAGATCACCACCACCAGTCGCCACAACCAAACGCCCCAACCACACACGGCCAACCACTGTCGCGACCTCATCTCCACCACAAACCGCCCCCTGCCCAACTCCCAAATCTGAGCCAAACCCCCAAAAAATCAAACCCAAAACCGAATTAAAAACATAACCCATCACTCACCTCAAACTTAAACGGAGTTTTTCGCTGGAAAACCCATGAACACAGCCCGGGCATACCTCGTTTCTTCGCTCCCAAAACCAGCCCAAACTCCATTCTTTCCTCGCATACCCAGGTTCCTACTGCCGCTGCTTCGTGCCGGCGATATCATCGCCGGCCTTGCCGCCGGCGATCGACCTGAGAGGAGGGCGTCCGCCCTCCCCTCACGCTCCGTCTCTCTCTCTGTCGGAACATAGAAAGAGAGAGGGGTGTATTGGATATATATGTATATTATATATATAAACTTATTTACAAATTGATTCTTTAAGCCCAAATTTTTGAAAGAGTACTTGTTTCAGTCCTTAAGTTTTGAAAACAGCTATTTCAGCCCTTGTAATTCAAAAATATTCTGTTCAGTTTCAGTATGTAACAATTTGGCCCCTGCAGTTCTTAACTATTTCAATCAGCCCTTATTTTTGTAAAAGTCTACTTCAGTCCCTAAATTTTAAATTCAATTCTCTTAAAATTCCATTAGATCCTTATATCTTATTTATTTTAATCACTTTAAATTCAAGTTTCAAAAATACTAATTTAATTAATTTTCTTGGCTAGACGAATCATTTGAAGAATTAAGAGATTTGCGTACTTCCCGCTCCAATTTTTGAGAACTCGTAACGTTAAAGGTAGACTCGCCCCCACTAATTGATTTATATTATAATTGCATGTGATTATGTGGATTTGTGTGATTTTATATGCTTTATTGCATGAGAAAAGAAAAGAATATCTCGTATGAGATAAATTTGAGAATTTATGTTATGCACGTCATAACTTATCTGCTAGCATGATTTAAGAAAAGAATGGTTCATTTGTGTTCACTATGTGATGCCTATGAATAAGAAAAGAATATCACTACATTATTTGCATGATTACTTGTCCAATTATCTTGTAGATTAATTATTGGAGTTGAGTCTACTGAGTATTTCATTTTGAAATGCTCACCCCGTTGTTTTAACAAATTTGCAGATTTCGGTGACGGAGGCGAGTGATGGGCAATGGCGAAGAATATAATTTGGATATTATTTTTGAAAGTCGTGGATTTCTAAATAAACAATTTCATTTTATCAAGAATTCTTATTTTTAATAAGTTTGTAAGAATTATTCTATTTAATTTGGAATTATCGCTAAACTTTGATTTATTAAATGTGATATTTAATATTTAGTCATTTTCCGCAATAAAGTTTATTCCAGAATTTAGAAAAGTGACGCTCCCGCGTTTCTTGGAACTCGGGGCGTTACACACTAAGCACCTAGTATGAAAGAGATTATCCCTTTGCTCACCAATTTCATCCACCCTGACCCTAGTACTAAGGACACGCCAATTAACAAGTGAACCTTTAACAGCATAAGTCAGCCCTTCCTCATCACTACTATTAGCCCCAACATCCACTAACTTAGGCATTCCCTTAAATTAATCCTCGGAACTAATTTTACCATTATCACGCAAGATCAATAGCCTCCTATTTGGACACTGGGATGCTATATGACCCGAACCCAAACACTTAAAAAACTTAAATATTTCTATCCCTAGTAGTTTGAGAATCAGAAATATTTTTACTTTTCGTTGTAGGTTCCTCCTTCCCTTTCGGATCATGTTCATCATTGTGTTCCCGCTTCGGTTGTGATGTAGGATAAGAACCCGGTGAGTGTCTTACTACCCCTTTTCGCCTTAGTTATTTTTCCACCTTCATTGCCATATGCACCATATCCTCTAGCTCCACATAATGTTGCAGCTTGATAAGTGCTACATTAACGTTTATTTTGTGCACTTATATCCTTGAATATGTCATAATGTGATTCTATCTAAGTATTATTAATGCATTTTATTTTTTTATATTGTATAGGATCATAAAAGAAGAAAAAAGGATCAAATTGCACTAAAAACTGAAGTTTGGGGACTTAGGTGCAAATAAGGTTACGGCCGTAAGGAAATAAAGTCACGGCCGTAAAAGTATGATGAATCAAGAAGAAAATAAGCAGAAACACGTTTACGGCCGTAAAGGAGGATTTACGGCTGTAACCTTCAAAGGGTGAAAAATGTGCAGAAACACAGTTACGGCCGTAAAGGGACATATCACGGCCGTAACCTCAATTTAAGGAAAATATGCAGAAACCGTGTTACGGCCGTAAAGTAAAAGTCACGGCCGTAACTTTCCGTCAAAAATTTCCTTATTTTAATTCTTTCCATAATTTTGGGATTTCTTGAGCCCAAAGCTAGGGCACGAAATTGAGGTTATAAAAAGGGAATTTCATGACAAGAAAAAGAGATTTTTATTATTTTTAAAAGAGACTACACATTGAGGAAAATTGAGAGAAAAATATAGAGCATTCTTTGGAGATTTTCAAGCGCAAGAATATCAACAACAATGGAATTCATGAAGCAACTTGAAGAATCTACCACAATCATGCTAGGCTAAATTCCATATCTTGTTCAAAGAGGAAGTTGTGTTAACTTAATTATGTTATTTTCTTTTCCTACAAATTAGTAGAGTGAATTTATTCCTTTATTTCAATTGTTGGATTATTATGTTTTGAATGTTAATTGAGTTTATTTGATTAATAGTTTAATTTGACCAATTGGATTATTGATCTTTGGATTCATGAATATGCTATGTTTAGATTCTTAATCCGTAATTGTCATTGAATCTTTACTTTAGTAGCAAATAAATCTCGTGCAGGTTTAGTAATAATTCAACTTGGATTGATTAATTCGAGCTTGTGTAATTAACGATCCAATTCAATCTATTCTTCTAAATTTTTGTACTAGTCGTGCATTAAATCCTAAGAGCTTGTTTAGGATTGTCCATGGCTAGAATTGGTTCGAAGAGCTTGTTTTGAATCAATACACATAAGGAAGAATTTAGATAATCAGAGCTTGTTGATTATTTATGATTGATAATTGAATTAGGATAGAAACACGTTACAAGGAAAGGTATAACATTAATTGAAGGCACAACCGAACCCGAGAACAAGATTTCTTCTCATATTATTTCTCTAGTCATATTTAATTGTTTATTTTTATGCATATTTTTTATTCAAGCAACTTCACACAACAAAACCCCCCATTCCATTCTAATTGATCGAACAACTAAAATTAGTTTCCGTTCCTCGTGGGATCGACCCTTACTCTCGCTACTACATTATTAATTAATATTTGGCAAGTAAGGAATTATTTATTATTTTGGTGCATTGCGACACGCATCACAGCTCAATGACGTTGGAAATATCTCTATTCAGCCCACTCAGAAACCTAGCCATCGTTGCTTCCCGATCCTCCACCACATTAGCTCTGATACCAGATGACGCGATCCCAATCAGGAATCTCGACGAAAAACGCAGAATAACACAATTAAAACCTAGGAAAGATCTAAATCAGATTAAACTAAGAAACAATAAATAAATTAGAAGATAGGATTCCAACCCAAACCTCACGACGCAAGAAATTGACGATGCGAAGGAAAGAACTGGAATTGTTGAACGCCACAAGGATTACCTAATTTCTTGATAAGTTCGGGGTGAACGCCACAAAGATTTAATCTTTGATAAGTTCGAAACAAAGGGAATAACTCAACCTTTCAATTTGGAGAATCCCCTCTCAAAAAATATTAATAATCTCAAAACTGTATTGTATTTTACAATCATGAAAATGAATATAAATAAGAAAACTAACATAACTGCTAATTGGGTTCAAAACAGAATCCTAATTAGACTAAAATACTAAAATAGGAAAATAAATTAAAAATCAAAAAGGAAAAAAAATAATTAAAATTCTCGAAAAATTTGACCCGCTCCTCAGTTACGGCCGTGAAGGATCCAATTAAGGCCGTAAATGTCTCTCGGGTCCAAAACTGCTTCAAAAGTTACGGCCGTGACGAAATTGATTACGACCGTGAAATGCCCTCGGCTTAGATGTTATTGCCGTAACTTCCAGACTTACAGCCGTAAGTCTTGTTATGCTGAAATTCTTCTTTTTTCCCCCGAGAATTGGTTACGGCCGTGAAGGACCTTCATGACGGCCGTAATGATTCTTCTGCACAAGGAACTTCGACCACTCGACTCGGCTTGGTCCTTTCTTCCTCCCGGATCGACCCCAATACGGAACTTGCTCCGTTTTCCACGTAGATCACCGTCATACTGCCGATGTCTCGACTTCGCCCTTCGATACCTAGTCCGGATAGTATCAGATAGACCACCCACGAGTAATCAATCTAATGGTGGAGAGAATAAGCAATTCAGAGCTGGCTCGAGCTTGAATGGGGGAGAACGATACTCCAACCAAAGAGGAGGTGGATATCAAGGTTCTCGTCAGAACAACTCTCATGGTTATCACCAAGGTGGTCGTCGAGGCAACTATTAGGGTAGTAACCAAAGCAATTGGAATAAAGGAAAGACAGCGGAGGGTAGATCTGATACTGCTCCTAAAATTGTATGCTTTTTATGCGAAGGACTTCATCGGGTGTCTGATTGTCCATAGAAACGAATCGTAAATGCCTATTGTCAACTATCAAGCGGGGTATCAACGTCAAAGCAAGATGCCCCACTTGCTAGTAGTCATGGCGAGACCGATTCAGAAGAGGACGAGGAGGTGGTTGGTGCATTTTCCCATCGGTGTAACTCAATATCACACTAAACGACTGAAAAGGAGAAAATCCGTTCAAAGGAGGAAAAACAGGAAGAACCTAAAGCTCGTATTTATAGGGCTAAGGGATTAATGTACATTGATGTAAAGATCAATAAAAAGACAATTAGGGCCATGGTGGGTACCGGAGCTACCCATAATTATCTTGCAAGTACCGAAATTGGGTGTCTTGGGTTGGTTCTAGAAAAGGGTAGCGAAAAAGTCAAAGCTATCAATTCAGCTGCTCAACCGGCAGGAGTAGCCAAATCTGTATTAATCAAGGCTGGTCCTTTTGAGGGAAGGACTAATCTTTCGGTAGTTTAGATGGATGACTTTGCACTTATTTTGGGATTGGAATTTCTTCGGGACACAAAGACTGTTGTGTTCCCACATTCAGACTCTTTGATGATGATGGGTTCTAAACCATGCGCCATTCCTACATTGGTGGGGAAATTAGGTGAGAAGAGTATTTCAGCCCTGCAATTCAGTATGGGTATATGCACTCTTCGTTTAGAGGAGATTGAAAAGGATTCTGGCCCTATTTCGAAACCTGTTCGAAACTTTATACAGGAATTTGAGGATATCATCCCGGAAGAGTTACCGAAGAGACTGCCGCCGAGGAGGACGATTGATCATGAAATTGAGCTTATTCCTGGTGCAAAGCCACCTGCTAGGGCACCTTATCATATTTCTCAACCCGAGCTTGAAGAGCTTAGGAAACAATTGAGAGAAATGTTAGAAAGTGGGATTATCGTGCTTGGGAAATTTCCATATGGAGCTCCCGTGTTATTCCAGAAAAGGTCGTTGGTTCTCTCAGAATGTGTTGTGACTATCGTGCCCTAAACAAGATCACAGTAAAGAACAGTTATCCTATTCCACTTGTGATGGATTGCTTTGATCGACTAAGTAAGGCGAAGTATTATACAAAGATTGACCTTAGGTCCGGATACTGGCAAGTTCGGATCAAGGAGGGAGACGAAGCAAATACTACTGTGGTGACCATATATGGAGCATTTGAATTCAAAGTCATGCCTTTTGGCCTAACAAATGCTCCCGCTACTTTCTGCATGATGATGAACCAAGTGCTTCATGGATTCTTGGACGATTTTGTAGTTGTGTACTTAGATGACATCGTTATCTACAGCGATACTTTGGAGGAACATGTCCAACATGCAAGAAGAGTCCTTTGTCGGCTCAGCGAGAATGAATTGTATGCCAAACCGTCCAAATGCTCGTTCTTCCAAACTTCTGTCTGCTTCTTGGGTCATGCCATTGAGCAAGGAAAGGTTCGCATGGATTCAAAGAAGGTTAAGGCCATCAAGGATTGGTTACCACCAAAGAACGTACATGAAGTACGTTCGTTTCTTGGGTTATGCAATTATTATTAAAGATTTGTGTAGGGATACTCAGAAATTGCACTACCCCTGACAGAACTAACGAAGAAAGAAAAAGTTTGGGATTGGTCTGCACAATGTCAAGCTGCTTTTGAGAAGTTGAAGAAGTCCATGTAGACAAACCCAGTATTAGCCTTATCAGACATGAAAAAATCATTTGAAGTGCAGACAGAAGCTTCTGATTTTGCGCTTGATGGAGTCCTAATGCAAGAAGGACATCCGGTAGCTTTTGAAATTCGAAAACTGAATGATGCAGAACGTCGTTACTCGGCACACAAAAAAGAGTTGTTGGCTGTGGTCCATTGCCTCTGAGTATGGCATCACTATTTATTGGGGTCCCCGTTTATTGTGAAGAATGATAATATGGTTGTTAGTCATTTCATGTCACAGCTGAAACTCTCGAGCAAGTAGGCTTGTTGGCAGGAACATCTTTCGGAGTTCAATTTCATGATAAAGTATCGTCCTGGATCCAGTAATCACGTCCCAGATGCTCTCAGTTGTCGAGCTGACTTAGCTTCCATTTGTGCATTGGCCTCCCTTTCAGGGAGTGGAGATACCACTGATATCAGGGATCGAATAAGGGCACTTCTGGAGAAGGACCAGACTACACACTATTTGATCGACCTCATCAAGAAAGGTAAGACTCGTCAGTTCTGGTTAGATGGGGGTCTATTAAAGACAAAAGAGGACTGCATGTATGTTTCAAATGGTGGAGATTTGAGGAAATCTTTAATAACGGAATGCCACGACACACTCTGGGCCGGACATCCAGGAGAAGAACTGTAACGCCCCGAATTCCGTGGAGCTCGGGACGCCACGTCATCTTTTAAATATGATTTTATTGCGAAAATAATTAAAAATTTCAAACATCATATTTATTATTTGAAACCTTTGAAACAACATTTTTGCGGAAGAAATGAATTTATAAAACATCACATCCATTGTTTAAAAGCTAAAGCGGAAACTAAATTTTAATCAATTTAATTAAAACAATTCATAAAAATTAAATCTTAAGTTTTAAAGTAAAGTAACGATAAATAATTAAATTGACGACATTTATGAAACTTGACTTAAAAGAAAAATTAACATTATTTTTGATTTGCCACCGCTGTCATTTCATTCGCCGTCAACTCCATCATCTGCAAAATCTTGTTTTGGAAAACGTGAGTATTTCATAGAAATACTCAGTAGACTCGCGCACAATAATCATTTAACATCATAAATTAAAACACATAATCATGATATTCAAGTCTCAGGTGTCTAACGATCGCCAGTATTCTCATGAACTTACAAGTTCAAGTCTCATGCATTTAAGCAAGTAAATTCTCGTAACATAGTCTCATGGAAAGCAAGTAATTTTCATAAACACAATCATACATGCTGAACTTATAATCCAAATAATCATTGATGCGCACTTTTGAAAAACGTAAATTTGTGAATAAGAGTCTACCTTATTCCTCGAGTATTGAGCAAATTGGATAAATACTTTCTAATGTTCTCGCACCTCGTCTAGCCCTATAAATAAATAAATTAAATTTAGTATTTTGGGATTTAAGTTTTAAGATGAAAATAAAAATTTAGGGGTTGAATTAAAATATTTTAAATTAAAGAGGACTCGAATAACTTAATTTAAAAATATAGTGGCTGACATAAAAAATTTTAAAATTGAAGGGACTGTTTTAAATTATTTTAAAACTTGAGGGACTGAAATAGATAACTTTTGAAGTTTATGATTGAAAGTCTAAAACATTCAAAACTGTAGTAGCTGACTTAAAATAATTTAAAACTTCAGGTGCTAAAATAATCATTTTAAAAGTTGGGGACTAAAATGTAAATTTTGAAAATAAAAATATAATATCAGATTTTTACTCTTTCTCTCTCAACTCACTCTCTCTCAACTCATTCTCTCTCACCCTCGAAGATCCGACTGGAAGAAGGAAGAGGCGACGGTGCAAGGCTTCGCCGTTGCTGGTCCGATCGCCGTCGGTTGTGCCGGCACTGACACTGCCGTCATGAGGCGACGGGGATGGTGTGGTGAAAGAAGAATTTGGACAGATTTTTGGCGAGAAAACGAGACTAAATCGAGGCTTGGAAATTTGGGATTTTCGGTGATTAAGCGGTCGTAATGGCAGACCAAGGTAAGAAATGAGTTCTCTTGTTTTGTTCTTGGTTTGGGTTGTAATTTGGGTTATGATTTGAGGGTTGATTCTGAGGCTGCTATGGTGGTGCTTTGGGTTCGACCTTGGCTCGATGAAGGGGCTGTGGTGTGCGAGTTTGGTGTGGGTGCAAATGGTGGTTGGACTGTGGCGTTGTGGCAGTTTGGAGTTGGTGCGGTGGTGTTGTGGTGGAATTGTGGTGCAACCGGATTGGGCAATGATGGAGTCCGGTGGTGGTGATGATGATATACTTGGTGTATAGAGGGGACTGTGGTGGTGGCTCGAGGTTGGCAGGTTGGCTGCCGGTGGTGTTTATTTTGTGTTTGGCTTGTGGTGCTGGAAATTATACATTGCAGATTGTGAACTGGTTCTGGGTTGCCAAAAATGTCTGTGTCGTGAAAGTGAGGTGATGGAGAAATTATATAATTTTGGTTGTGTATCAATTCTTGGTAAATTGTGGCATATTGCAATGAGATTGAGGTTGATTGGTGACTATAATTATGGGATTGTGGGAAGAAGAAAGGGATTGAAGAGTAATCGGCTTTGGGAAGTAGGGGAATGATTTTAGGATTGAAAATGGAAGATACACACTGAGTTGAATTCAAAATTTTGGCAAAAGCTTGATTGGTGATTGAGTAAGTGAGGATTTGGGAGGAGAAAATTGGGGAAAATGTGTGGAAATTGGAGGGGAGTTATTGTGCTTAATGTATGGCATATTATGGTAATTTGGGTTTATGGCATAATGGCTGGGTTGAGGGAAAAGATTGAGGAGAATGGGGAATTGCTAGTTAATGGGTTTCAAGATTGAGTCAAGATAACTGTGATTGGTTATTTAAAATGGAATAAGGGAGGATTTATGAATTGGAATTAAAATGGGGCAATATAATAAAGTTGGAAATTTTGAACTAGAAAATGATAAATTAGATCCAAAATAAATAGAAATTGTGCTTGAATGATTGACAATAAAGTTTGGGTAAAATAGTTTGGATTTAAAATAAATTTAAAAATTTGGACTTGAAATAATTTGAATTCAATTTATTGAAAATTGGACTTTCAAAAGAAAATAATGGACTTCGGACATCATTTAATAAAATTTGGAATTTGACTAATATTTAATTCAAAATAAATTTAATTTCACTTAAAATAGCTAGACGAAAATGTGCTTAGAAATAAATGGGCAAAGTCGTAGCGACACATTTTAAATAATATTTAAATAAGTCACGGAAAATTCTCAGTCGCTACAAGAACGCACTTGGCACTATTACAACGTGCATTCTATTGGCCGCAAATGCGGGACGACATTGCAACTTGCGTGAAAACTTATCTTGTTTGTCAGCAGGATAAGGTAGATCATCAGAAGAAGGCAGACTTGCTTAAACCTCTTTTCGTCCCTTCCAGACCATTTGAAAGTGTGTCGATGGATTATATAATTGGATTACCAAAAGTGAAAGATTTTGGCACCATTATCGTCGTGGTTGACCGTTTATCAAAATATGCAACTTTCATCGCAGCGCCTAAGTATATTTTCGCCGAAGAGACAACTCATCTCTTCTTCAAGCATATTGTCAAATACTGGGGGCTGCCTAAAGACATCGTTAGTGATCGAGATACTCGGTTTGCTGTCATATTTTGGACTGAATTATTCAAAAATTTTGGTTCAAATCTAAGCAAGAGTTCTAGTTTTCACTCACAAACTGACGGACAGACGGAGCGGTTCAACTCTATGCTGGAAGAATATCTTCGGCACTTCATCTCTATTTCGCAGAAAAATTGGTTGAAACTCTTAGATGCTGCCCAGGTATGCTTCAATGCCCAAAAGAGCTCTTCCACCAATAAGAGTCATTTTGAGATTTTTACGGGCCAGCAACCCTTACTCCCTCATACGGTAGATCTAAACTCAAGTACCAAGTCCCCTCAAGCAAGGAACTTCTCTCAAGAATGGAAATAAAATATTGAAATTTCCCGAAACTATCTTGAGAATGCTCAGAAACTATACAAGAAGTCTGCTGATCTGAAGCGCCGTTTTGTTGAATTTAAAGTAGGAGATTTGGTTATGGTTAAACATCCGGACAGAAACTGTTACAAGCTCACCAGAGGGAAAGACTCAAGGTTGGTTTCAAAATACATATGGTCATTACCTATAGTGAAGAAATTTGGAAAAGTTGCTTACAGAGTAGATGATGAGATTCGAAGCGCGGAAAAAACGCTGGAAAGTTCCGAACCCAGGTTGTGGATGGACAGATGAATCATGACCCGATATTCACGACTCGATGGCTTGACGATGCGGAATAAAGAACCACGACTTTCGAAACACCACAAGGAATCATCCGATCTCCTTGATAAGTCTCTAATTTGAACGCCACAAATATTCTAGCAAATATTTGATAAGTTCGATATTTGAACGCTACAAGAAATATTCTTAATAAGTTCGAAAAATATAGGAATCCACCTATAACTTTTATTGAATCCTCAATAAAAACTGTTTATATCAAAATCAAAGTCTCAAATCTGAATTACAATGAATGAAAAAAGTGTATAAATAAGCAAAATAAAACCCTAGTCGCTAATTTACTCAAAATAGAATTCTAATTAGACTAAAATTCTAAAATAGGCAAACAAATAATTAAAAACAAAATTTAACCTAAAAATACACAAAAATCCTAATTTTCGTCTGCATAATTGACTTGCTGTTTTGAAGCCCCAACTGATATAATTTGGCCATAAAATCAGTCGGTTCAAGGGCTTTAGCCCATGAGGTTTGCTTGGTGGCCCATTTTTACTCGAAAAACACATATTATGCATCTAATTCCGACATGGTTGACTGGATTGCACTTTTATTTGGCTTGAATATTTAATTTTTTCCGTCAAGCCTGCTATGACTCCGATTGTCAAGGGTCTGGAACACATCATACCCTCCGTCTTTAGGATGATTCGTCCCAAATCATAGCTTTATTCCTGTTGTTTTACTTCACCTCCTGGATCAAACGGAAAATTTCTCCTGCCATTGCATATGATCAACCAAAAATATTCTGCAACAGGGGTCACGTGAATGACTTGAAGTTGAAACACCTTTGAAAATTGGTGGTATTGCCCAAATTTCCACGTACCATTAACCTGCAAGAAAGAATTAAATAGAACGGGGAGGGAAATGTTAGGTTCATGAGGTATAAGGTATGGATCCTTGTATTCATGAATTATCACCGTCAATTCCACTTTTTGAACTACGAGGCCATTCTCTTCACCTCGTTCTCCTTTTGCAATTTCTTGCTCACCCCCCTCTATCTCTTTTCTCTCAAGCTCGGTTACTTTCTCTAACTCAAGATTTCCTAGCTCACCCACCTCTTCAATTTTTTTCTTTGAAATTCAACCACATCTTCTACTTCCACATTCCTATCACCATGTTCGCACACTACCTCATCACTATCCAAATGTGGATCTACCAATTTAAAACCTAAATTTTGAACTTCTACCCCAACTTCTAATTCCTCATCAAATTTTGGAGTTTGTTCACCTAACTCTACATTTTCAACTCCTACCACAAAGTTCGGGGTCTCTTCAACTAATTCATGTCTCAAGCCTCCCTCCTTCTTTTCAACTTTCATATCCCGATGCTCAACATGATTTTCACTCTCTTCTAACCATCTGATTACCGCCTTTCGTTTCTCCTCCTTCCTTTGCAATTTAGCCAAATATTTTCTTTCTACCTCTCGTTCACACTTCAATCTTTCTTCATAAATTTCTTTTTGAATTTTCAAAATTGCTTTTGGATCAATCTCGGCTCCTCTCTTAACCCCGATCCCATCCCTAGGTTTAGGATCACGCCTATACTCCCTCCTAGATCTAGAATCCGATTGAGATCGCTCCTTTTTCAATTTCCCCTCCCTTTCATCTAGTTTATCCAACCTCATCAAAGCATCATTCAAAAATCTCCACATACGATCTTTATCATTATCGTTACCCCTTCTAGATGGATATTTTTCTTGAAAATTGGACATTATAGAATTTATGTAGAACGGAATGGAAAAGAAAAACAAAGGATAAAGGAATTCAAAAAAGCAGTTCTTAAATGGATTCTTTTTTTTTTTTTTTTTTTGGATGAATTTTCGAAATAAAATAAAATAAATAATTTTTTTTTTAAATTAATCCGAAAATTCGACACGAAGACAACAAAACGAACGGAACAGGATTTGGATAAGAATCGAACAAAATAAACACATTTGAATTTTTGTCAAATTTTTATATGGATCAAACTGAAAAAAATTTACTGGCACGAAGAACACTCAAGAAAAGAAAGACTCAACAACAAGATATGGACAATTCTTATGACAGACTCGATGATAAACATAAGAATTAAACTGGATAGAAAAACCTAAATTCAGAGTCCAGCTCTGATACCAGATGATGAGATTCGAAGCGCGAAAGAAACGGCCGAAAGTTCCGAACCCAGGTTGTGGATAGACAGATGAATCATGACCCGATATTCACGACGCGATGGCTTGACGATGAGGAATAAAGAACCAAGACTTTCGAAACACCACAAGGAATCGTCTGATCTCCTTGATAAGTCTCTGATTTGAACGCCACAAATATTCTAGCAAATATTTGATAAGTTCGATATTTGAACGCCACAAGAAATATTCTTGATAAGTTCGAAAAATATAGGAATCCACCTATAACTTTTATTGAATCCTCAATAAAAACTGTTTATATCAAAATCAAAGTCTCAAATCTGAATTACAATGAATGGAAAAAGCGTATAAATAAGCAAAATAAAACCCTAGTCGCTAATTTACTCAAAATAGAATTTTAATTAGACTAAAATTCTAAAATAGGCAAACAAATAATTAAAAACAAAATTTAACCTAAAAATACGCAAAACCCCTAATTTTCGTCTGCATAATTGACTTGCTGTTTTGAAGCCCCAAATGATATAATTTGGCCATAAAATCAGTCGGTTCAAGGGCTTTAGCCCATGAGTTTTTCTTAGTGGCCCATTTTTACTCGAAAAACACATATTATGCATCTAATTCCGACATGGTTGACTGGATTGCACTTTTATTTGGCTTGAATATTTAATTTTTTCCGTCAAGCCTGCTATGACTCCGATTTTCGAGGGTCTGGAACACATCAGTAGAACTCCCTTCTTGGTGCAAGATTCATAATGTCCTCCATGTCGGCGTTCTTAAGCCATACTCTGCAGACAAAGAAGACACATCCAGAAATAAGCCGAATCGACCCATGTTTGAATTGAAGAGAACTGGAAAGAGAGTTGTTGAAGCTATTTTAGATCACAGAGTTACCCGAGCTTCCAAAAAGGATCATCAAGAGTATTTTGGTCAAATTGAGCGGATGCAGCAGTGATGAGAATACTTTGGAAAGAGAAAGAGACCTCGAAGCCTTCAAGCTTCTTATTGAAGAATATCATGAACTGATGACACCAAGGACGTCGCCAAAATAGATGGGGGAGAATGTCAAGGACCGCAGCTAATACTTAGCCCCTTGACCCACTCTCAGCCATAGTTTGCCCAACTTTGGTCGCACTTTGTAAATATTGATGTAATTATTGTAATTCCCTTTTAATTGTAAAAATTTATTATGATTCTTCAGCTTTTTTATGTCTACTTCTGTCACAGGGGTTTTTTCTTAGAAGTCTATTATAGAGGATATTATAATTTAAAAATTTCAAGTTTTTTGGTGTCCACCCCCTACACCAACATTTATAATTTACTGTTTTCATCAATCATTGTAATTTATTGCTTTCTGCAATCAATGAATAATCATGTTTCAATACATTCGAGTTTAATCTTGTAAAGTTTATTTCAATTTGTAATCAAATCTTATTTCGTCCCTAAAAAAAGAGAAAAGGTGGAAGGTAGTCTAGCAGATCAAACTATTATCGCACGATATCCCTTTATGTGTTAAGAAGAAAGGCGCCCCGTGAAAGTCCCGATCTCAACCCATCTTCGCAATGTTCCACTTGAAATTAATGATCCAATGACTTTATGTGGAATTTTTGTAGTGCAAAATTCAAAGTCTCAAACCATCTATTCATTTTCATATCTTGTCTATAAAGATAATTTTTGCCTAAATCTTTTTTCATGAGGATAAAAAAAATTTATTTATCTCTCATATTTTTAAATAATTGGAGTAAATAACTAATACAAAAGTAAAAAATAAATATTTTTCCCTCTTTTCAATTCACATTAGCAGAATATTTGGATATAAATTATGATTAAAAATAAAATATGTTAATTAATTGAAAGTTAAGAATAATAATAATAATGCTTTGGAAAAAAAATTGAGGATATTAAAGTAAAAGTAAGCAAATATTAAAAACATTTCATGTAATTAAAATTTCGTGTAAATATTAAAAATTATGGTGTCAATATAACTACCCAAATGAAAATAGAGATGATAGGAGAAAGAAAAAAAAAGTAACATTTCACACTGTTACTAAATAAATAAAAAAACTAACACCCCAAATGTTCTCTTCATGTTTTTTATTTTTTATTTTTTTAATAAGAACATCTCCAATGCATTACGTGAATTGAGGCTGACATGTCAATAAAAATATAGACGGACTTATAGAAAATGTGGATAAATAGATGGAGAATTCTAAAATTTACTTTTCAATGGTTCATTCTATATTTAAATAATATTGATTATGTAATTTTTTTTAAAACTTAAAATTAACTACTATGTATAAATTGGGTTTTAACTACAGAATTTCTCACTATATAAAGAGTTCAAATAAAAATAACTTACATCATACAACCTGATTGGCCAACGTCCTTATTTATAATAATTAAATAATTATAAAATAAAAAATAACACTAACTCATCATGTCTCATGGAATGTCTAAATGTAGACGGAACACCCCCACAATATTTATTTTTAAGTCACATCAGTTTAACATTGTAATCCACATTATGTATTGAAGATGTATTTTTAATATATTTCATCTATTTATTGATATGTCAAATATTTTTTCTCAATTCATGGAGTGCATTTCTCAATTCATGGAGTGCATTGAAAACGCTCTAAACACTGTTGATGGATTGGCTTCTTATGGAAAGAAAAAAAGATATACGACTTTACACCCAACTTCCAAAGTCCAAACTGCTCCTTGTATAGAAAATTCCCACTCTCTGCCTAAACACGCCAACCTCTGTTATTAAAAAAAAAAATATGTTTTTTTAAGTTTTCGAGCTAAAACATGTGATTGGAAAATAGAAAAAGAAAATATGTGTAATTAAAAAATAATTTGAAAATTGTATTGTTTAAAAATACGTTTTTAAATTGAAGATTTACAGAGTGTTCGGATTGGTGAGCCATAATTTATTTTTTAAATTTTTGGTATTTTCTAGGTAAATCAATGATTGAAAATTGGAGAGAGAAAATATATGAGATTAAAAAGTAGTTTGAGAAATTGTATTGTTTATAAATTTGTTTATAAATTGTAATCATTGCGTAAAAGAACGGGATGTTAGTTTGCCAAACATAGGTATAGTGGGTATATTATTATTATTATTATTATAAAGATGAGTTAATTTTACAAAATACCACTTAAATTTCAGCGAAATTTTAAATATACCATTGAAGTTCAATCGTTACACAATTTACCACTCAAGTTCAAATTGATTACTCAAAATGCCATTTTATTGATTTTCTTATCCAAAAATAAGCACAAAGAGTCCTTAATGTTTGAAAATTTTGCTAAAATGGTTCTTAATATTTTATTTTGATATAAAAGTCCTTATTTTTTTTTATCTAAATTAACGAAAGTGGTCCTTTTTATTGTATAATCTAAATATCATTATGAAATAAATTAAATTAATATTTGTTTGGTATATATTTTTTTTAAAGAAATTGATATTTGTAAAGAAAAAAATCATTTTTTTGTTTGAATAAATCTCTTCAAAAATGAAGTGAAAAGTTTTTTTTTTTTTAATATAATGTGTGTTTGAAAATTAAGAAAACAAAATTTTTGTTCGAAAATGAATTTAGGGGAAATGATTTTCAAAACTGCTATTACAATCAAATATTAATTTAATTTATTTCATAATAATTCATAGATAGTTTTTTGTATAATCTATGAATTATTATGAACTAAATTAAATTAAGATTTGTTTGTAATAGTTTTTTTTCTTCATTTTCCCCAAATTCATTTTCGAACGCACACTTTAAATGGACCCTTAACATTTTCTTAATTTTCAACCGCATGTTATATTAAAAAAAAAATTATCTACTTTTTATTTCATTTTCAAGAGATTTATTCCAGTACGATAATAATGTTTTTGTTCTCAAGAATTAATTTCCTTAAAAATATATTCCAAACAAATATTAATTTAATTTATTTCATAATAATTTTTAAATTATCCTAACAAATTTATATGCATATTAACCATTTGATCAATAAAATCTTAGTGAAAAAATCTAATATACTAATTTCAATTAATTAAATATATATATAAAAAATTATGAACATTATCAATTGTACTTTTGCTAATATTATGACACAATTGTAAACTTTATATTAGAAAATAAGAATATATTTGACATTTAAATAAAAAATGACTACTTTTGTTAATTTAGGAAAAAATTAAGGACTTTTATATTAAAAATAAAATATTAAGTACCATTTTAGCAAATTTTCTAAACATTAGAGACTCTTTGTGCCTATTTTTGGATAAAAAAATCAATAAAATGATATTTTGAATAATCAATTTAAACTTGAGTGGTAAATTGTGTAACGATTGAATTTCAGTAGTATATTTGAAATTTTGTTGAAATTTAAGTGGTATTTTGTGAAATTAACTCTAATAAAGATAGAAGATTAGTTTGACGGGCTGGGGGTGAGAAGCAACTAGAAAGGCAAGGGGTATCAATAATTTGGAAGGCCATTTTTGTCAACCCCGAATTGTAATCAACGCTGTTTGTCAGTTCACGTACAATTGGACGGCAAATATAAGGGGGATTTATTGTACAGCTGCTGTACCGCCACCTCACAAAGGGCCCCACCCCCTATTGTGTGTGTGGGGTACCCCTACTGTAATAAGTTTTTTTCGGCAAATAGTCATAAATTAATGTTCAAAACAAACAAGTTTCAGCCCATTGTCCACGGGGAAATTACTCTGTAGTAGTTCTCGAAGAAGAAGTATTCTTAAAATTTAAGATCCAGCCAAACTAGTCACAATCCATTGTATTCATCGTTGTTATGCGTGGGCCCTGGAGTGACATATAGTTGTCGGCTCAATAATTCATATTATTTTGCCATCGCCGTTGTTTAAAGATGGCACACAAATCACTATGGGTTATTGCCTCATTGGCGCAATTGATTTCGACTTTTCATACTTTATGTAAAATTCGTCCCAATCTTTTTTTTTTTGACAAATTATTTATCATTATCTTCCTATTTTCTTGCTAAAAATACCTTTACTGTTTTATTCTATCCAAAAATTCGTTAGTTGACCCAAAAATCACCTATTGACTATTTTAAATTTTTATAAAGGTCAAACAAGACATTTCCTATTATTTAATTTAAAATGATGTAAAAGAAAAAGAAAAATAAAAACAAAGAAACAAAAGCAAAAAATATTTGTTACTGTTCATCTTCTTCCCACTTCAACTCCAACTCCATTCCCACCCGCTCAATTCAATTAAATCCTTTTTATTTTTTCTAATTGCTGTAATTGCGCCCGGGGGATCTTTTTGCTGTTAAGGTATGAAAGGATTAAGATTGGTATGGTAGAAAATAACAATTTCTGTACATTTAATTTATCAGTGGAGATGGTGGAGAATTGGGGTTTCACATGTTTAGGTCTGAAATTGATGCAAAAAAAATCACAGGCTCGAGGGAGACGATTAGGGTTCCGAATGTAGAGTTTCTGAGATTGACTTATGAAGTGGAGCCTTAGATTTGTGTACGCTATTATGAGGAGGATTTTGTTACTGCACCATATGCTTCAACAAGATTTTGACAGGGTCCAAGGTGGTGTATATTGATATGCTTTCAGCCATTTATTGGAACAGTTGATATCAATTGGTCTACATAAATGGCCAGAGGAAACGATCTCGTTACCGTTACTATCTCTCACCCTCCCCATCGATGGTATGAAGAAAAGAATAGTTCATGAGAAAAAATCAAGCTCTCTGCTCTTTAGTAAGAGGAACGCCTATCTCACCTCAGTCTTCTGATCAAAACTTTAGAATGATATATACCGATCTATGGGATATGGGGATGTTGGGTGGGAATGGAGTTGGAAAGAAGATGAATAGTAACAAATCTTTTTTATTTTTGTTTGTTTTTCTTTTTCTCTTTCTTTTAAATCATTTCATTTTAAATTAGATAATAGAAAATGACTTGTTTACCCTTCATTAAAATAGTCAATAGGTGATTTTTAGCTTATTTAACGAATTTTTGGATGGAATTAGACGGTATGAACGTTATTACCAAAAAAATATGAAGGTAAGAATGAATTTATCAAAAATCAAACATTGTGACGAATTTCACAAGAAGTGTGAAAAGTTGGGATCAATTGTACCAATTACTCAATTACGATTATTTGTTATTTTATAATTACATTGGAAATAAAACTTTTTTAATTGGAATATTTCCAAATGGTCAACATGATCGTGAAGGAGAGGTCCATGGGTTTTGGGTTTTGGATAAGGAATTTACTAAGAGGATATGGCCTTTTAACACCATATGCATTATTATATTTGGGAAATAAATTAGAAAGCTATTGGATTTAATAATCACGTAAATGCATTTTTTTAACGGAATTATTGTTGATTAATTATCAAGGAGATAAATTAGTATCCTCAAGGTCAAAACCAGACTTCCCTTTAATTCAAAGTTGCTTCTTAATTCAAGTTTTCCTAAAAAGATTAGTAACACATTTTTATAGTACAATATATGTTGAATGTTGATTCTCACTTCTGGGGAGATATTTTTTAGGGATGTTTTAAGTGACATTATGATATATATCACATATTCATTGGATGATGTCATTTCACTTACTTTTTCAACATCCAATAAATGTACGCCAAGTTACAATATCCCAAAAAGATGTCTCCATAAAATTATCTATATATAATCTATAAAAGTAGCTGAGTTTCGACGGAAAATCTCAGTTTTTATTGTGATCATACTATTGTTACTTTTGATCAATGATGGAATGACGCTTAATTATAAAGAAATTTAAAGGAGAATTTTTTACTTATTTATATTTGATTATTTGTGTTTAAACCTCTATATTTTCATAAAATTATTATGAACTCTTAATGTTTTGATTGAATCTTACAAATAAGTATTTGTGTTCAGTCATACAAATTCAATGTAAAATTTTCACTCCAAAATTATATCGAAGTTGTATTACATATCTAATACTAAATAAATTTTATCGTATAAAACTTTTTATAAATAATTTTTTTTTATTTAGTACATCTAAAATTCGAGCTTTTTTGTATTGCGTTTTATTAAATTAATGAGTATTTTTTTTATAGAAAGTTATATTTAATACGTAAATAATTTTTTTTATAATGATTGTAATATTTTATTGATCTTAATCTTATAGATAAATAATTTTGTTCATTCATATAAATCCAATGTCAAATTTTCATTTTCATTTTCATTTATATCGAATATTTAATTAAGTTGTATTAGATTTTATTAAAAATAATCTTATTTTGAAGTTTTTTGTTACATATACATAATAACGTTCTTTTCTATATTAGATTATTTATCAAAATAATTTTATTTACAATTACATTTAATTATTATTTAATTTTTTATTTCAGAAATTCTCATATCACATTTTTAAACATTAACGGTAAACATATTTATTTATATTGTTTTGAAATGATATAGTTATTAAAGGTTTTTTATCCTAACTATTAGTCTAAATTTTAAAAATAATTAACCATGCCATGATATTAATTGTTATATTTTAATTCAATATTTATTACTCATAAATTTCTACAACAATAAAAAATAGTCTCCCAATTTACTTAACTGAAAATTGAGATGATCAATATTATATTATAATTTTTATCAAAAAATAATTACGTTGTGTAAATATTAAAAACTTATAATACCATGAATTTGATACATCTTTGTCAGTCTCACAATTTTAGTTTTTTTTTTTTTTTATGATTATCGAATTCATTTTTTTATATGTATTGTTTTCTATTATCAATAATTAAAACAGTGAATCTTATCTTTTATACTCGTGATCTACATTATTAACTTTTTCATCTATTATTTGATTGTTCAGAGTACATGGACATTGAAGATCCTATATTTAAGTATTCATTTTGCAAGGCAAAATTTTGGTTCGAGAGATAGTAGATAAGCGTTATAAAATATGTCATAATTCGAAGTTCTCACTTTGTTGTAGGGGTGAACACAATTTGTTTTGGACAATTTGTAGTAATATTTCAAACAAAATCATTTAAAACGGTTTGAAATTTTTCCAAACCAAGCCCTTTCATTTTCTAAACAAAAGGAAAGCAAACCATTTTTTGTGGTTTGGTGTAGTTTGACACCGTGGATTGCCAACGAATGAATTTGTATATTCCAAAGCGAGCTCAAAGACACATATTCATCTAAAATTTCGAGTTGAAACTAGCTCGATAATAGTATTCAGTTTCTAATTGAGTGCTTTATTTGTTGAGGTTTAGTTCGGTTTCGCGACTTATTTGTTCACTCCTACTCTGTTGTATGCAAGGGAAAGTAAAAATTCCTCTTATTGAAGATCATTCCCTTATTTTGAAAGATTTGTTATATGGAAGGGACGACATGATTAAGAATTTAGTTGAGAACATTTGGACATATAATTTGATGTTTTCGTTCACTTCTATGAGGGAATAGATAATAGGCTGAATGATGGTAGATGACCTCCCATCTTCATATTACACGGTCAAAATTGTCATAAGGTTTAGAGTCTGTTACATGATAACGTTTCAGCTCCGCAATTTACTCAGCTTTACATTATTGACAATGCGAATGAGGTTGGAAGCAGAAAAAATGTCGTGGGGGTACGTATTATGTATTTATTGCTTATATATTTATATTGTTTACGAATAATTTTGTTGTGATAGTCTAAAATTTAATTTATGTCTTTTAATGTCCTCAAATAAGAATGAATCATGTGATTCAATGTTGCATGATTGCATAGTTTTCTGATTTGAAGAATATGCTAGATATGCTAGACAAGTACAACAAATCGGTAAGGCAGTTTAGGTCGGCTAGAGAAAAGATGATTGACGAAAACACTTCAAATGTAAGACTTATGCTTATTAGTTGGTGGGTGACTGATGATATGCGATATGATCGATTTGCCTATTGTTGATGAAATTTTCGATTGATTGTCGGTGGATTTTGGTACACAACCTGGACACATGGATATCATTATTGCACCACATGGTGGACCGTTGCAGTGGATAAGGGAAGTGCATCCTCTTTATTTGCTTTTGCAGTATCCATTGCTCTTTCTAAGAAATATTGATCATATACAGGGATTGTGCAATGGAACAAGGTTGATAGTTACAAAATTTGGTGACCATGATCTAGAAGGTCAAATTCTTTCTAGCAGCAATGCATGACACAAGTACTTTATTCCAAGGACGTCGTTGAACCCTTCTGATTCTAGGATACCTATTAGATTTTCAAGAATACAATTTCCATTGATGATATCCTATGTCATGACTATCAATAAGAGTCAAGGACAATCACTCTCGCATGTTAGACTTCTTCTTAAATGGTTGGTGTTTACACATGGACAACTTTATTTTACGATATCTAGGGTGACAAATCGTTCCTGATTAAAAATGTTGATTTGTAGTAGGAATGGGAGACCAACAAAATCAACAAACAATGTTGTGTAAAAAGAAGTATTCCAAAATTTATAGTCATATGAAACCAATAAATGATGATCTTATCTCTTATTTGCGAAATTTATTTATTTTATCTAAAAGATTCATTTAATTTCACATTGAATTATCTTTATCCAGACGTTTCTTCCCCTGCATCGCACAAGTGATTCACTAGTTGTTTAGTTAATTGTACTATTTCTAAAGTCAATTCATTAACTCACTTTACTATATCAATTATCAAACCAATTCGTTAAACTAGTATTATACCCATGCAATACACGATCATTTGTTACTCACATATTGAATTTATACGTTAACATATGAAATAAATGTTTAATTAAAAATATGAAACGAAAGAATTATATGTTAACATATGAAATGAATATTTAATTAAAAATAAGAAACGAAAGAAGACATTTAATTACAAAAAGACATAAATTACACATACCTTAATTATTTTTTACCGTTTCAGGAAATTTATTTAAATATTATAATTTGAAATGATTTAAAGATTAAAATGAGAAAATAAAATTACATTTAAATATAATTTGTAATGCGTAAAAAAAATAAATATATATGTGATATATGCTCACAATTCTATTAAAAAGAAAAAGGAAAATAAAAAATAGATCAATGAACGTTTCTATTTCATCAATTTTATTTTTTGTTTTTAAAGAAAAATATTTATGTGATATTGACAAAGACTTTTTTTTATACGAATTTTAATAAAATTGTAATTGATTTTCAAGAAGGAAAGACGGACCAAAAACTTAGGGACTTGGAAAAAACAGCTGTTTAAAATTTGCATCCAACTGGATTATTTTAAATCTGAAATTTGTTCAAAATGAATAATATATAGATAATTAATACTATTTACCATTTTAAGAAATATATTTTGGCAGAAAAATGGGTCAATATATATTCGTATTCTCCCTTTATGTATTTTGTTATTCTCTTGTAAACATATTTAGTCCTTATTTAAGTCCTCATTATATATAAAATGAATTTTTTAGTAGTGATTTTTTGGAGAATATATACTGATGCCCTTTGTTTGAGACTTATTATTTCAAATAATATTGTTTGTAACAATAAATTTTGGGATAATGAGTTTTTAAAAAGTAGGAGCCAAATTTTTTACCAAGTGACAACAATTGTAATAGTTTGGAACTTGAAGCAAATTAAACAAATATTTCATTTTAATGATTATTGAAGCAAATTAATATTTTCAAAATATAATTTCTAGATTATCCAAAATAAATTTATCTCTACCCAAATAATGGAATAGTACTATTAGAATTGATACTAATTATCTTAATATGATATTTAAATATATTAAACAAATATTTCATTTCATATTTATTGTAACATTACAAATTAAATATACCTAGTCTTATATATATTTAAATTAATGTTACAAATTAAGCAACCTGAATTGATCGAAATATGAAGTTACAAAAATTATTCGAACTTAATTAAATTACATATATGTTCGGATATTTATTATTTCTTTTAATTTGATAAGGAAAACAATTCAAATTAAAATTAATTATATATGACCAAATTAATTCTAGTTAAGAAATTATAAATATCATTATAGGACTTAAAATAAACAATTTTAAAATAGAGGGACATTAAAAAAAAAAGTAAAAAGTACAAAATTAATTTTTTACCTTTAATTTTTTATGTAATTTTAAGAACGACGTGTTTACAATTGACTCTGTTGACCACAAAATCTGGCTGGACCTTGGACCAACACGTCTCAGCTCCTCCCTCTTGAACACGTGGATCTCCTGCGCACTAAGACAAACAATCAGCTTGCAAAGGGAGCCGAGGTGGCTCCCGTTTGCACTCCGATGCCTAAGTCAGTGCTCATTTTAGGCAAATATATATTGGGTGCGGGAGATAAAAGTGTGTAAAAGAGAGAAAAGGGAGTGAGAGAAATATAGAGTTAAGAGTGAGAAATTGCTAACCCTTTACTTGGAGACAATTGTGCTTCATTTATAGTGAAACTTCTTGTCTCGGATTGCGACACGTGGCATACTTTACACTTGTCATCACCCTAGCTTATGGATGTGACAATCTTGCTTTTCAAACCGTAATCATTGCTACATTTTCGTAGGGGATGGGCGCCTTTCACGTCTGGGTAAAGGCAGCGTCCCATCACTGACTCCATCTCTTTCTTCTGGTCAACGCCATAAAGCACCCCGGCTGGGTATAAAGCACATCGGACGGGGCGTTAACCAGGTCGGCTAAAGAGGTTTGCTTGACATACCACCTCGGCATTCATCCCAAAGTGATATTCTAGGTCTTAGCTGTGGGTCAAGGTCCATTGGGCCATTATTGGGCCTTCGCTGGTGGATCGCTGTACCTTTCTTTGGGCCCGCTTTCAACACTAGTCCCTCAAATCCGAAGGGATCATTCATGGTCGTGTAGGATTTGCCATGATTTCACAGCGTTAACATTTTAGGGATTTCAATGAAGAAATTCCTTAGGTAAGGCTCGGATCCACATCATAGCCGACCTTATGCCTCGAATTTTCTCTCCCCCCACCGGCCAGGATCATATCAGTGCATTTCTTAGGCGGCGCATTCAATTCGGAGGAGCTACCGGTATTTATTTCCAAGAAATATATATATAAAAGGGGAGGGGGGCACCATTTCGCAGCGCGTGGCATACACCGTGGTAGCTGAACGGTTTTTGTTCCTCCCTTTGACGGCTGGTGCTTTGATTAGCTCATTTTCCAAGAAGCATGGGTTACCCACGTTAATCATGCGGCTCACGAAACTCAAGGAATTTAGACCGTTAGGATGCCTATAAATCCTTCTTCATTTTACCATTTCACCTTTTACCATTTTCTTAGAATCTTCTCAGCCATACTTTCGCGAAAACTTGCGCCGTCTCTCTCTTCCTTGCGAGTTTCGCGTCTTTTCTTCTAGGGTTTTCCACCCAGCATCCACCCTTAACGTTCCACAGTTTTCCTTGGCGAGTTCTTCATTTCAAGTGCACAGTGTCAAGCATTCTTCTTTTGAAGGTAAATCTCTTTATCCCTGTATATGTAAGACATTCTTACTTTTAGTTTCTCATTGTGGGTTTGAGAATTTTGTTTTTGCACTTTGTTTTTCTTTTGTTGAGTCTGACTCTCCTTTAAAACAAAAAGAAAAAATGGAAAGAGTTGGGGGAACGGGTTCACAGGAAATGTTAGCGATGTCGGTTCCCGTCAGAGGTTTCTGCCCCATCTCTTTATCGGTTTTTAGTTCACGCTTCTTTAGGGAGCAGATTAAGAGGAGGAATAGGAAAACTAGCGGTATAATTTATTTGAGTGATTCTGACAGCGAAGAAGAGAGAGACCAGAACTACATGGCCCATCTGTCGTCCGAAGAGGAATCCGTGCTAGGAGAACTCCGAAGCAAACGTGATAGAGACATGGGGAGAAAGGGAGCAACAGGTTCTTCTTCTGGCCCACAGGATCTTGATTTGGACACCAGGGCCCCTTTCCGGGCGCACAGAGAGGAGTTGGGGCTCTCAGTGGAGGAGATAGCCCAGGTAGAAGGTTGGGTGGACCTGGTGAACAAAATATCAGGATATCACGTGGACCCTGACCCAAACCCAGATTTGTGGGAGAGCAGCGAGGTCGCCACTGAAATCCGAGGAGTTGACTTGGCTGGGGCCTCGGCGAAGTTCAGGATGTCAGAAGGGGTCCGTTTAGTGCATCCTACGCCCTCTTGCCGACCATGTAGCCCTCCTTCAGGCCAAGCGGCCATATGTTACGATGCCTTGTCCTGCGGTATGAGGTTACCTCTGCATCCTTTCTTCAGGGCCCTGCTTAGGAGTTATAACTTGTGCCCCTACCAGTTAGCACCTAATTTCTGGACACAGGCCGTGGGCACTTGGCTAGCGTGGCATGAGGTCAATCCCGACTATCCCATCTCTCTATACATTATTCATACTTTGTACACTCTGAAGAAGTTAGTGAGAAGGGAGAGGGACGTTAGGGCTGATGTGAAGGACTGGTATTATCTGTCTCCTCGAGGCTCATATCCTCCTGTTATTACTGGCCAACCTACCTCCATAAAGAACTGGAGGAATCAATGGTTCTGGGTGGCCGGGGAGTGGCAGAGTTCTCCTATGGACCCTTGTCCGGAAATTTCTGTTCCCCGAACTCTTTCCCTTCCTAGTGAGTCTTGTGTTTGCTTTAGTGTCCTCAAGTGTCATGTGTCACTTGTTTTTATTTTCCATTCATCTTCCTTTGCTGGTTTTTAACACGCTTCTGATTTGTGACAGGGGACATTTTTGCCCGCCTACTCCCTGACGCGGATTTAGCGGCAGTTAGGCGTTTGTTCGCTTATAAGGGCACCTTTCAAGGGGTTATTCAGCAGAACAAACTATTCGTCAAACACGGTCTTATGCGAGCCATGGGTGAGTTTGCTTTGTTACTGCTTTTATATCTTATGCTTTTTCTGTTTGTAGCCTCATTTCCCTCTCTTTCTTGCTAGGTTCTAAGGATTTTCCAAAGATTTCTTTGAAGAGTCTCATGGCTACAAAAGTTCCCCCTGCACTTCGCCATGGTAGTGAAGTTGAAAGGAAACAGAAGGCGGTATTGGCCAACCTGCAAGTTGGGGTGGCAAAGGAGGTCTCCGAGGCGTCTACGGCCCAACTTCAGGGCCCTCTTCCAGCCCTAATGCCACCGCCTACTCTGCTGCCTGTGGGCCCTCAGAGGCCTAACACAGAAAAGGAGGCCGACCCTAAGGGAGCCCTTCCAAAGGGGAAAGGGAAAAGGTCTGATAGGGACGGATCCAAGAGAGACAGGGAGGCTAAGGATGCCTCAATGCCGCCTCCTTTGTCCGAGGACATTTTCGAACATGCCCCTGAGGAGGAGCCCGCCCCCCTGAAGAGACTCAGAAGAGGTAAGGGCAAGGAATCCACCTCTGCACCTCCGCCTCCCATGATCGAAGACCTAGAGGATGAGCCTTCTGTGCCCATTCCAGGCTTGGCCTATGAAGTGACACCGGAGGGGGCAAAGGAGCTCAACCACATCAAAACCAGCATTCTCCCAAGGGATGTCACTTTCAGCCCTTCACTGTTTGACTCTCCCAGTTCACCTCCAGCCCGGGCTGCCTTTATAACCGAGCAATTTTGGACGGAAGGCTGGTCCGCCTTCTCTTCTAGTGCCAGTCCGTCCCGGAAGCTACTCGCCGCTAAGGCCATGAATGCCCGGGCGCTGGCCCTTATTGACGAGGTGGAATCGTCCGTGGATGAGGCGCAGCGGGACAAGAAGAATGCTGAAACTGCTCTCCGGCATGCGGACAACATGCTAAAGGAGATAAATGATTTGAAGACCCAGCTGGCCATAGCCCGGAAGTCTTCCTCCGAGGAGAGGACCAATGCCAAGCGGCTCCAGGAGGATAATGATAAGTTGAAACACGACCTCCTGGCCTCTGAGTCTGACGTGGCAACATTGTGCAAGAAACTGGATGATTCTAACCGTGCCCAATCCATCGCCTCTGAGGCTCTGACTACCGCTAACGCAGCTAAGTCCAGGCTGGAAGCCGAGGCGGCAGCAGCGAATGAAGAATTGGGGAGGGAGCGGGAGGCCAAGGCAAAGGCGGAGGAGGACCTTGCCTCTTTGGAAAAACACATGCAAACTAGGATTACTGAGGTTCTAGAGCAGACCGTCATGACACGGGTGGAGAATGCTTTAAGTACCCGAGTGTCTGAGGCTGTCCAGAACTTCAAGGACACTTTTGAAGAGACCCCAGAGTACGAGGCGATGCAAAGGGTCTTTGGGAACCTAGGGGCCAGGATGGCTTGGGGGACGTGAAGGAAGCTTATCCGGCTTTGGACCTGTCCTCTATTGAAGCCTTGTACCCTGAGCCTCAAGATGCTCATGCGGATCCTCTTGGCGTGTCTGATAGAGGCCCCTTGGAAGATGTCCCTCCTCCACAATAATCTTCTTCTGTATTTGTTAGCTTTAGCTTTTTGTTTTCTTCTTTTCTTTCTTTTTGTAAGTCCCCCGGCACTTCATATTGTACACGTCTCATTTTTATGAATGGAGCAGCTTATTCATATTTTGGTGCAGCAACGTTTTTCCTTTACTGCTTAAACATGAGTATTTCCAAGTGCGAGTTTCATAATTGTAAGATGATATGTGGGACCAAGTAAATGTTTGTCTGTAAATGTCTTGATTTGTAAAATGCACATATTGTAAATGTCTGTCTGTAAATGTCTTGATTTGTAAAATGCACATGATTTAGAGCACCTCGGACAAGCATAACTTAGTTCGGCTGGAGGGGCTCCCGTGCCTTTTCCTCCTCGACCATTTAGTCCAAGGCGATATCTAAACCTTTGGTCGTGGATGGCCATATTTTGGGTGTGCTAGTCCCTCAAATCCGATGTGGTCATTCATGAGCGGATCGAATTTGTCATCAGTTTGCAGCAATAATTCTATTCAAGTTTAATCATTTGCTATTCCCCCAGATCCGGCACAGTTGATATACCTTTACTAATTAGCTCTGATCTTGACCAACCTTTGAGCGATTTTACCTTAAAACTCTGTGACACCTACATTTACATCTTTGTATGAACCTCTGTTAATGTCGCAGTGTAAATTCACCGGAGTCCCTTATTTTTAGCAAAGATCTTGCCTGGCGGAGGCGTGTTGTATTTGCGGCCAAAATAACATAAGAATTTTTTACGTTTGTCTTTTACGCTTATTCACACAGCACTTAGTATATCTTGCAAACGCTTTGTCCGTATGTATGAACTAACTTAACGCACCAAGGATTTTGGTCTAAGTGACAACATTTGGTTATATTTGAATGATTCCAAACATATCGTGCGGTGAATGACGGTGAATGAGTGCGGCACCTTAGATTTTGAGTGGTTCGAAGCATTTATTGTATTAAAACTCCCAATCCTTACGTGGTGATCGTAGTTTAGCCTTATGAGAGTCCCTTGTCCTTAACAATTTTTATGCATAGTGTGGGCGTATGGTGTCATGACCAAAATAATTTTAGAATGTGCGTTTATTCATGATGGTTGTCTAATAGAGATTGGCGTAACTTTTAACGCAGCTCGCCCACGATTTTTTGAAATAATATGATAATGTTGCAATCATAGAGGAATTTAGTTTTACTGAAAATAACGGCGAAGGTGGTCCGTGTTCCAAGGATTACATAGAGGAACTTCAGACAAGTCCTCAATCATGTATGTTCCGGGTACCACCTCGGCAACAACCTTGTAAGGGCCTTCCCAGTTAGGCCCCAGAGTCCCTACTCCTGGCTCCTGTGTTGAAGGAAGAACCTTTTTGAGGACCAAGTCCCCAATATTAAAGCGTCGGCTCTTCACCCTTTTGTTGTAGTATCGAGCCATCTTTTTCTGGTATTTGGTCATTACATCTTGGGAATCATTCCGCTTTTCCATTAAGAAGTCTAAACCGGCCCTTTGCGCTTCCTCGTTTCTAACTTCGTCATAATGAGTTTGTCGAAGCGTAGGGATTCCGATTTCAACGGGGCATACCGCCTCGGCTCCGTAAGCCAGCGAGAAGGGTGTTTCACCAGTAGCGGTATGCGAGGTGGTTCGAAGCGCCCATAACACCTGTGGGAGCTCGTCTACCCACGCGCCCTTTCTGAATTCCAACTTCCTTTTCAGGGTATTTTTTATGGTCTTGTTCACCGCTTCAACCTGCCCGTTGGCCTGTGGGTGATGTGGAGATGAGAACAGCTTCCTGATTCCAAATCGTCACACAACTCATCCACGCTTCTGTTTTTGAACTGTTTTGCATTGTCACTAACCAGCGAATGTGGTATTCCGAACCGGCATATGATATTTTTCCAAATGAACTTGGTGGTGTTGGCCTCGGTGATCTTCATCAAAGGTTCCGCTTCGACCCACTTGGTGAAGTAGTCAATTGCTACTATAGCAAAGCAATTGTTACCAGCTCCTCTGGGCATAGGACCAATAATGTCAACCCCCCACTTTGCAAAGGGCCAAGGGCTAGTTACCACAGTTAGCTCGTGATGCGGCTGATGTGGTATGGTCGCGTGTCTTTGGCATTTGTCACATTTCCGCACAAAGTCATGGGAATCCTTTCGCATAGTAGGCCAAAAATATCCCTGTTTGAGGGCTTTCCGAGCTAGCGACAAAGCCCCGGTGTGGTTGCCGCAGATGCCCTCATGGATTTCTCTCATCACATACTGCCCTTCCTCTAGCTCCACACATCTTAGCAAAGGAGAGGTGTAACTCCGCTTATAAAGTAAGTCGTCTAAGAGCACGAAGTTCGCAGAGTATTTCCGCAATTTCCGAGCTGCTTCGGGCTCGTTTGGAACTGTCTGATGCTTTAAATATGCGATTAGGGGGTTCATCCAGGATCCCTCTTCTTCAATCGCCAGGATCTTCGGTCCTGGCTCAATGGATGAGGTCATCATGTGCTCTACAGGGATCAGATTGTGGAGCTCCGAATCACTGCTGCTTGCTAGTTTGGCCAAAGCATCAACGTTGGAATTCTCTGTTCTGGGAATGTGCTGTAACTCCATTTTTCCGAAGTGCATAGCCAAATCTCTTACTTTCTTCAAGTAAGCGACCATAGAGGGTTCTTTGACAGAAAATTGCTCATTGAATTGGCTTACAACAAGCTGCGAATCACTGTTAGCCACCACGGACTTAATCTTCAATGCTTTCGCAAGTCTTAGCCCGGCTAATAGCGCCTCGTATTCAGCAACATTGTTGGAGGCTTTGAATCCAAAGCGGATTGCACTGTGTAATTTAAACCCTTATGGGCTTACTAACAGTATTCCTGCGCCGGATCGTCCATCAGCCGAGGACCCATCAACGAACAATTTCCACTTCTGTCCATCATGTTGGCTGTCCTCGGTGTTGTCTACCATTTCGACCTCAGGTGGATGGGTGAATTCAACTACGAAGTCTGCCAACGCCTGACCCTTTACGGCGGTCCGAGGCGTATAATGTAGGTCGAACTGGCTGATTTCTATCGCCCATTTTAGTAACCTCCCAGAAACGTCTGGTTTTTGCAACACTTGTCTCATGGGAAAGTTGGTGAGCACTTGTATGGAGTGTGACTGAAAGTAGGGACGAAGCTTACGTGAGGCTGTGATCAACGAGAGAGCAAGTTTTTCCATATCTGGGTAGCGCGCTTCGGCGTCCAGCATGGCTTTGCTTACATAATATACTGGTAACTGGTTCCCATCCTCCTCTCGGATTAGCACTGAGCTAACAGCCTCTTTAGATACAGCCAAATATAGGTAGAGAGGCTCTCCAGATTTTGGCTTTGATAGCAATGGGGGGCGGCCTAAAGAAGCTTTCAGGTCGGCAAACGCCTGCTCGCATTCTGGTGTCCATTGGAATCGCTTTCCCCCCTTCAGGACCTTGAAAAATGGCAAGCATTTGTCAGTGGATTTTGAGACGAACCGGTTCAGGGCCGCGATTCTTCCCGTTAAGCTTTGCACTTCTTTTGGGTTCCGAGGCGACTGCATGTTTAGCAGAGCATTGATTTTGTCCGGATTGGCTTCGATTCCCCTCTTATTCACCATGAATCCGAGGAATTTCCCAGATGCTACCCCGAAAGCACACTTTGCCGGATTGAGTTTCATCCGATATCTTCTCAAAACGTCAAAGGCTTCTGACAAATGGAGGATATGATCAGCAGCGACCATGCTTTTGACTAACATGTCGTCAACGTACACCTCCATAGTGTTCCCCAATTGTTTCGAGAACATGCGGTTCACCAGCCTCTGATAAGTAGCTCCCGCATTCTTCAAGCCAAATGGCATAGCTCTGTAGCAATAGAGTCCTCTATCTGTGATAAATGAAGTATGCTCTTCATCCGATTCGAGCATGGGAATCTGATTGCACCCGGAATATGCATCCATGAAGCTTAGCAACTCGTGTCCTGCCGTGGAGTCGACCAGTTGATCAATCCGGGGCAATGGAAAGCTGTCTTTGGGACATGCCTGATTCAAATTAGAAAAATCAATGCACACCCGCAATTTTCCATTGTGTTTTGGTACTAAAACAGGGTTTGACACCCACTTCGGATATCGGGACTCTCTTATGAAGCCATTTTTCAGTAGCTTTGCGACCTCGTCTTTCAAGGCCTCATACTTGTCCGAACTCATGGGCCTTCCTTTTTGCCTGTGCCCAGGGCTTCGGGGATCCAGCTGGAGTCTGTGACAGGCCTCCTTAGGATCAATCACAACCATGTCACCATGCTTCCATGCGAATACATCGAGGTTTTGAAGTAGGAAGTCCTTTAATTGACTCTTGTATTCTGTTGGCGAGTCCAGTCCGATCTGTAATTCTTTGATTGGATCATGTGGGTCTACGCCGAAGCATTCCAAATTTTCGGCCGGGGTGGGGCAATTGTCACCTGCCATCCTGGGGTCTAGATCTGCTAAATCCTCCTCTAGGGTCATCGTGACATCCTTATCTTTAGATGGCCCTTCACCCAATCTTTCAGGGTCTGGGGCAGCCTCGGCCATAGCTACATCACTGATCATGTTCAGGCTTCGATCTTGAAACTTCCGGATCGCATTTGTGTAACAAGCCCGGGATTCTGTTTGGCTTCCCCTTACAGTTGCAACGCCATGCTCGGTGGGGAATTTCATGCAAATGTATTTGGTATGCGTTACAGCCCCCAAGTCAATAAGGCCAGGCCTTCCAATTGAACCATGGTAGGAGGAGATTTTGTCTACTACCAAAAATTCCATAGGAATTCTGGAGAGGGTCGGTGACTGCCCTACTTCAGTCGTAAGTGTTATGGATCCTCTGGGGGTTATGCTGTCCCCCGTGAAACCGTATATTGGATCAGGGACTGGAATAAGTGGGGTGCTGATCCCCATCTTATCAAAAGTTGCCCCATATATCACATTTACCGAGGCACCATCATCCACCATCATTCGTGATAGCCCATTTCGAGCCACCACCACTCTGATAACCAATGCGTCGTTGTGCGGGAAGTGCACTCCAACGACATCGTCTTGTGTGAAGGTGATAGGTTCTGTCTGAGGAATCCCAACAGGATGAGAATGGATATGATAGTTCACGTTGGCGGGCTGCTTGGCCTCTCTTATATACCTCTTTTGGGAGTTGTTTGTGCTCCCACCTGGGTGGGGGCCTCCCAGTATTGTGTCAATTTCACGAATGGGGAGGTCTACCACAGGCGTAGGTGGTTCCCGTGTATCTTTAGCATGTGCTGAGGTGGTGTCTTGAACCTTATTTCTGTCTCTTTGATGATTGTTAATTCTTTCTTTAGTTGAATTCTTCCACGGAGCTCTCCTATCAGCTCGGTTGAACTTCTGGCCACCAGATTTTCGAGTTCTCCCTGTGTCGGGGGGGAAGTCACCTCCGCTTCTCCCCTGCGCCTTTTGGTCAGCTAGCATGTGGATTTCCCTGCAATCCTCTGTTGCGTGACCGTAATATCTGTGGTAGGCCCAGTAAGCCCCAATCATGGGCTGTTTTCCACTTCGGCTGCTTTCCACTCTCCCTTGAGCAGTGTGAGGATTTTGAGAAGGGGTGTTAGAGTGCAAGTGAGGGATAGCTTCCGTGATTTCTGCTGCAAAGCTGGATCCTGTCCCCGGAAATGGACGAGGAGCACCACCTCGGTTACCGAGGACCCTATCCTTGTTTCCTCCCTTTTTGAGGTCCGCTTCATTGGAATATCCAAGGTTGTATCTCCCTTGGGGTGATTATCTCTGGCCCTAGCCATTTCCTCCGATACAATCTCTTCTTTCATCAGGTCTACCAGGGTGTTGTAATCCCTTGGTTTCCTGCTCCGGACATCCCTCCAAAACATGCTGGTCATATCTAGCCCTCCTTTTAAGGCGGAAAACATCTCCGCCTCTGTGATATTTTCGCAGATATGCATTTCTTCAGTAAATCTGGCTAGGTAACTTTTCAGAGATTCGTCCCTTCCTTGCCTCAGATCCTGAAGGCATTGGAGTGGGAGTTGGCCAGGCCTGGAAGAAACAAAGCCATTCTTAAAAGCAGTTTTCATATCCCTCCAACTGTGGATGCTGCCAGGAGGGAGTTTTTTATACCATCGTATGGCACTTCCCTCAAGGGTTAAAGCAAAAGCTTTACATTTCAGTGCCGGGGTGGCCCCGGCTATTTCCATGCTGGCGCGGTAATTTAACAGGTGATCATCAGGATCACCTCGGCCAGAGTATTTTGCCATTTCTGGCATCTCAAAGTCATGGGGAACGGGGCATCTACGGAGGCCCTCTGTGAAGGGACTTACTTCCTCTTCGTCATCCAACTCGTATGACGGCAGCTCGCTGTTCTCGTCGTGACCGGAATACTCTGGATCACGGTATTGGCCATAGAGCGGCGGAGCGTACTCTTGCCTTTGTGGTGGTGGAACGTGGCCGTAGTTTGGCCTTTCATGGCTCTGTAATTCATTACGAGGATTAGTTCGAACTGCTTCGGCTCTTCTTTCTTGCCTATTCCTAGGCTCATGTACTGATGCCATCCTTTCTCCCCTCATACCTTGTTGGTCCCGGTACATTTGATCCTGCGACAAGGCTTCTTCAGCGTGTCGCTCGCGCCTATTTCTGGGCTCTGCGGCATTGCGCCGACCTGGGTCCGTTTGTCCCCGTCGTCCCTTGAATAACCCTCCTATTCGGCTGAAAACACTGCCGGAATTTGCGGGAGAAGCCTCCCTGCGTCTAGCTGGGGGTGGGTTTTGTTCCCCATGTGTTCCATGTTCTGGGTCTCGCTCGTATAAGGGCTCGGAGTCCACTTCGGCGTATGCCTGCGGATCCTGATAATAATAAGATACAGTGGCCGCTTCGGATGGTGAGTAGTGTGGCTGTGAGTATTGCTGAGGCATTGCGGGTTCGTTCACAGCATACCCTCTGGCCATAAAGGCGTTCATTGCAGCAGTCTGTTCTATTTGCTGCCTCTGCATATCCAGCATTTGGGCCGCCATGAGTGTCATGTCTCGCATCATGCGGCGATTTCGGTGCCGGCGAGGTGGATTAGGTTGTGCCACTTCCTCGTCGGCGTTTTCATGGAGTCCTTGAGGAACTTCGTCCTCGTTGTGTCGGCCACTTCCTCCCCTACGGGGGTTAACATCATCGTCACTTTCATTCATGTTTCAGAAGAATTTCTGTTCTTTAGATTGCTTTTCAAGGATAGATAGACCTTTGTCTTGCTGCTTCAAACATTTTTCAAGGTTGTTAAACTTATGTTTCGAAGTTCTTTACCTTTTTCAAGGGTGTTTAAACTTATGTTTCAAAGTTCTTTACCTTTTTCAAGGTTGTTTAAACTTATGTTTCAAAGTTCTTTACCTTTTTCAAGGTTGTTTAAACTTATGTTTCAAAGTTCCTACCTTTTTCAAGGCCAACCAGCTTATCTTTCAAAGTTCCTACCTTTTTCAAGGCCAACCAGCTTATCTTTCAAAGCTTCTACCTTTTTCAAGGCCAACCAGCTTACCTTTCAAAGCTCCTACCTTTTTCAAGGCCAACCAGCTTACCTTTCAAAGCTCCTACCTTTTTCAAGGCCAACCAGCTTATCTTTCAAAGCTCCTACCTTTTTCAAGGTCAACCAGCTTATCTTTCAAAGCTCTTTGCAGTTATCCGCTCTATTGTAAGAGGTTATTCGTCCTTTTTCAGGGCTACCTTTCTATGTGTGGCTTTTTATCATGTGTTTTCGTGGTTAGCAGTATGGCTTCCCACAGACGGCGCCAAAATGTTGACCACAAAATCCGGCTGGACCTTGGACCAACACGTCTCAGCTCCTCCCTCTTGAACACGTGGATCTCCTGCGCACTAAGACAAACAATCAGCTTGCAAAGGGAGCCGAGGTGGCTCCCGTTTGCACTCCGATGCCTAAGTCAGTGCTCATTTTAGGCAAATATATATTGGATGCGGGAGATAAAAGTGTGTAAAAGAGAGAAAAGGGAGTGAGAGAAATATAGAGTTAAGAGTGAGAAATTGCTAACCCTTTACTTGGAGACAATTGTGCTTCATTTATAGTGAAACTTCTTGTCTCGGATTGCGACACGTGGCATACTTTACACTTGTCATCACCCTAACTTATGGATGTGACAATCTTGCTTTTCAAACCGTAATCATTGCTACATTTCGTAGGGGATGGGCGCCTGTCACGTCTGGGTAAAGGCAGCGTCCCATCATTGACTCCATCTCTTTCTTCTGGTCAACGCCATAAAGCACCCCGGCTGGGTATAAAGCACATCGGACGGGGCGTTAACCAGGTCGGCTAAAGAGGTTTGCTTGACATACCACCTCGGCATTCATCCCAAGGTGATATTCTAGGTCTTAGCTGTGGGTCAAGGTCCATTGGGCCATTATTGGGCCTTCGCTGGTGGATCGCTGTACCTTTCTTTGGGCCCGCTTTCAACAGACTCTAACTTGTGAGTTCATATTAAATTTTTCGTTGAAATCTTCGATTTGATACCCATATTGCATATTTTTCGATTTCAAAATAATTGTATAATTATTAAAAGTATTGAAACGTCAGGCTTCATAAGGTGTAGTTTTAAGTTTTAATTTTAAAGAAGATAACATTATATTCTCAAACAAATGAATTAAGAAACATTTTTCATTTACGTAGCATGATTGACGCTAAATATTAACATTGGTTGATATATCATAATATAATAACTACAAATTATATTTCTACATTTAATCATTAACACTTAATTTCTGCTGCATTATTTTTTCTGATATTGATAATTAACAATATTTTTGTTCTTTTAATTAAAAGTTCAAATGAGCCCATATTTCCATTTTTTGTTTGAAAGGTTATAATGCCCCTATTTAGGTCATTTTAAATTTTTAACACATTTTTCTCTATTTTCTTTTCAATCACACATTTATCAATAAAATAATATTACACATGAATTCAAAAAATATTTCCTATTTTAAACTATATATCCTCCTAAAAATTACTATTCATTTTAAATAAATTATTTTTAAACAAAATATCAAACGGGAACAATATTATTATACTATTATATGTGGAAAATACAGCAAACGGCCTCAAGTTTATCTCTTTATCCATTACGTCTAATGGAATATAGCCCACTAAAGAGATAAAAGAAAAGGGGCCCATTTGAGCACAAATCGGTAAAACCTTATCCATTTTTCCACGGCAGTCTTCGCTTTCCTCTCTCATCTATAAGCTTAAATAAAATAATACATTTCTCTAAATCATTGAATTTTCAATTACGTATTTTGCTTCTAAAATATCACAAATTTTCTTTTACCAAAAATAGGCTTAAGTATCAAGCTATCATAAGTACTCACTCCCATAGTATTAATCCTGGACCCTCATTTCCTTCCACTGTTAAAACTAAAGTCAAAGAAGTAATGTACATATTTGGCAAAGCTATACTCATATAATAATTCACGCAAGTTGATAAGTAATTATAAGCATGTTCATACTGACTTATCACTAGCTAGTTCAAGAAGTAAAGAAAATAAAATCAATCAATTTGACTGAATAATAATTTAGAAATGTACGAGACAGTAAATAAGAAAATTCAAAAGACGTGATCTTAGAAACTTAGATTGACTAATTAAACTATGTAATTGTAAATGGGAGTAAGTTTTGTATACTTACCTTCGACATGCTTTAAGAATTATTTTATAATAAAAAATTAATATCATTTGATTCATTTCCATAAATTGTGGTTCATATTATTAATTTTATAAATAATATAAAACAAGATCTATCTTTTCTTTGAAAATGAAATTGTGATTTTACCTTACCGTAAGAAAAAAGGAGGAAGCCCTTAGACCTAGGTAGAGTAATCAATTTTGAACCATCCATCCATTCCTTCTGCGATGATTCTTCTTATCTTATGGCATTTTGTCCCTAATCAACCAAATATCAATACTACTAGATGGGGATGGGATGTACACACCCTTTATTATTATTTAATTTAATAAAAATAAAACGTTCTAAATAAATCCGTCAATTTTTCTAGAAAACTAAAGACGATGGTATTAATAATTAAAAATATCAATACAATCAACGCCACGCCACGCGTCCTAGATAACTGTGAGATTGCATTGTCATTATAAATATATATCCAACACTGCCCCTCTTTTCACAACACTTTTGACTTTTCCGTATCATCAGGAAGAAACTTCTTCATTCTTCAAATCAGTTATCAGTTATTAGACAAATTGATACTATGAATGATGAACAAGAGTTCGTTCCGGAATTACCTGAGGAACTTGCTTTGGAGTGCTTGACTCGGTTGCACTACTCAGCACACCGCGTTTCAGCCCTTGTATGCAGACGTTGGCGTGAGCTTATTCGGAGTAGGGATTTCTATTACCATCGGAAGCAAGCTGGGTTTACTCGGAAAGTAGCTTGCCTGGTTCAAGCATTACCAGTTCATGATTCCGAGTCGAAGCCGGTGGGTCAGCCCATGTACGGGATTTCAGTGTTTGATCCTATGACTCATTGTTGGGACTGGATTGAACCGGTAACCAAGTATCCAGATGGGTTGCCTTTGTTCTGCCAAGTTTCCAGTATTGAAGGGAAGCTTATTGTGATGGGAGGATGGAACCCATCTAATTGGGACCCGGTTAAGGACGTTTTTGTGTACGATTTTACGACTCGGAGGTGGGTTGGTTGTGCTGATATGCCCTCAACTCGGTCGTTCTTTGCCATGGGGGCTGTGGAAGGGAAAGTTTTGATTGCTGGAGGACATGACGAGAACAAAAACGCTTTGAACTCAGCTTGGCTCTTTGACATTAAGAAGAATGAGTGGGTTGAGTTGACCCGGATGAGTGAGGAACGAGACGAATGTGAAGGTATAATAATTGGGTCCGAGTTCTGGGTGGTGAGTGGATACGACACCGAGTCGCAAGGCGCGTTCAAGAAGAGCGCAGAGGTTTATGACCTGAGTACTGGCGAGTGGAGGCGAGTTGAGGAGGCTTGGAGGGCGAGTCTGTGTCCGAGATCATGTGTTGGCGTGTTTTTTGGGGATAAAAGTGGAAAATTAATTTGCTGGGCGGAGTCAGACTCGGCTGTACGAGTGGGAGCTTGTGGGTTTGAGCTTGGAGATCGAACCCTAGTTACAGGGTCGGCATACCAAGGTGCGCCACATGGGTTCTTTTTGGTGGATAAGAAGGAAGGGCAAAATGGGAAACTCGTGAAAATCGATGTGCCGCTTGATTTTTCTGGTCTTGTGCAATCAGGATGCTGTGTGGAAATTTAAAAATATTGACTTGTTCTTATTTTTATTTTCGTTTTGATATCGGCTACAGTACAGTACTGGTCTTGCAATGCGCGATATGTAATCAATCATGTGTATGTGTCTTGTCCTGGGCAAATCTTCCAGTGACAAAAGGATGGGTGGTAAGTATTCGGCAGTGTGCAAAGTTCGATTTCCCGCAAAATGGAATTGACTTTGTTGCAAGCGGGAATTATTGAGGGATGTTCATGCTTATACAATCCCCTCCACATTGGTCCCTAGGAGACATAACCTACATTTACAATCTTGAACCAATGACTTTGGGTGTGAGATACACTTTTTTTTTTTTTTAATCATGTGTATGCATCTCAAACTTTGTATTCTACATTTTGTGATTATGCCTATGTTTGACAAATTATGTTTTTTTATGTTTTTAAACAATACAATTTTTCAAATCACTTTTTAATAACACATTTTCTCTCTCCACTTTTTAATTATATATTATACCTCGAAAACATAAAAAAAAATTTTAAACATACAATTTTTAACAAATAGAGGCATAATGTTATTTACTACCAATCTGTGTATAAAAATATATTATAATAATTTTATTGGATCAGACTGCCATGCCATCGGCCATCCCATCCACAATTATTACTTGATAACTAGTTTCATATTCTATTGATATAAAATAATGTATTGAAACATAATAAAGAAAAAAAATAGAAAAACGATTTTAATATAACAATTTTCTGAGCTTTGAGATGCTTTTACATGCATTTAGTTCAACAATATTTAGGAAATGGCAAGTTTGACAACAAAATACAATCACATTTGTATAGCATCAGTTATGGAAATGAATCAGGGTTTCCTCGTAATGTGAATGATTCACCGATGTACATTAAGTTTTCATTTATGGAATTAGAAAACATGAGGAAAATTGTTGGATGAAATTGATGACAGAAATTTTATCAGGTCCTAAATTGTTCAAGTATTGCAGAAGTAATGTATTTGATCGGAGGAAAGTTTACAATGAGATCATACCTTGAAATTTTGGGAAATTGTTACTGATGGTATCTTGGTTCGAAAATAAGAAATGAAATTTTATGTAATTGTCCTTGTGGATAGAATTTTTGGAAAATGGGGATAAGACTTCACAGTGATGACTTATTATGGAGTAGTGTGCAGAAAGAGTGACATATGGCAGAATCCAAGATTTATTTAGTTTGAGAGATTGATATATGATCTTAGTGAGCAGATTGACGTATAGGGTTCACGTGATAGATATGATGGTTATTATATTGTAATCTTAGAGAGATTGATATGATTATTTGAGGTCATAAGATACGATCATAAGTGACATGTTACATGATTACTACAAGATATAGTGACTAGACGGTTAATAGATGTTATTGTTATCCCGTGAAGGATTGTGTGAATATATTGAGTCAATTGATTTCATTTTGATGGTTTACTGCATTATGGTGAAATATTACCTACGATTGTGAATTTTCATTTTGAGTCATGATATATGGGTTTATTTAAGTTTTGGTGATGCAGTTTCGATTACTTATTATCGGTTGTACTTCAGATGTGAGCAAAATATTTTGCTACAATAATGGAAAACCTGAGATGATCAGTTGTGTGACTTTTACTTATAATGGAAATTGTATCTTTGGGTTAAGTAAACTTGATGAGAAATCCTATATGGTTAGCAGAAGTCTTATTCACTGGTGATAGACTTAATCAGAGTATGGTTCAAAGTATGACATGAATTGAAGTTTTGGGAGAACAGGGAAAGTTGAATCTTGAACTTCAGATTGGGAAGTTAGTGAGGTTTCTTAAATTTGAAGAGTATCATATCCGATCCTTATGATGCTGCTTTAAGTTAGTACCTTAGTCCTCAGCTAGAATGAGTATGTGATACCAGGTACTTGATGCATGATTTAAAAGTATGGACTAAAGGATTTAAGTTTGAATTTCTCCAATTTTGAAAAGGGAGTTTCAGTCGAGTTTAGAAATGATTTCGTTTGTGAAATCTTTCAGAAAGATTTCGCCAAGTTTGGGTTGTACTCAATATTTTGGAATTGATACCGCGTTTCTATATTTTGGATCATAAGGTTTTATTCTTGATCAATCTTCTTGATTTTTAGTTTAAGCATTGGAATGATGGATATTTTTATCGTGGATTCGATATCAGTATAGATCCTTGAAAGATTGGGAATAGAAGGTTAATGAATGAATTTATAAGTTGGATCATGTCGGATGATTGATTGAGTTCTACACAATAGCTATCAAGCGTCTTTTCGCATAGCTTCGTATGAGGTACAGATATATGTTAGAGAGGTTGTTCGATTTCATGGATTGCTAGTGTCCATTTGTCAGATAGAGATTCGAGAATTTTCCCTTGAGATTAGGAAGAGTTTACATGTGGCAATGGGTACTAAATTAAATTTTAGTACTGCCTACCATCCCTTGACAGACGGGCAGTCCGTACACACTATTCAGACCCTGGAAGATATGCTTAGAGCCTGTGTGCTAGACTTGAGTGGTACTTGGGAGAATCATATATCATTGGTGGAATGTGCCTACAATAACAGTTTGCGGACCTTGATATGTCACCATACGAAGTATTGTATAGGTGAAGATGTTAATCGCCAAACTATTGGGATGAAGTTGGCGAGAGGAAATTTTTGGGTTCAGAATTAATTGAGAAAACAGTTGATGTTATCGAGAAGATTCAGATTACGGATTAAAGTTATGCCGATCAAAGAAGAGACTTAATGTTTGAGATTAGAGAGAGTGTTCTTGAATGTAGCTCCTATGAAGGGTACTTTTCGTTTCGGCAAGAAAGAGAAATTAAGGCCTCATTTCATCGGACCATTTGAAATACTAGAGAAGTGGATAATGTGGCTTATTGTTGGCTTTGCCACCAGAACTTGCAGTTGTTCACAATATTTTTCATGTTTCTCTGTTGAGAAAGTATGTTCATGATCATAGTCATGTGGTGAATTATCAGTCTCTTGCAGTTCAAAAAGATTTGACTTATGAAAATGCACCTATGAGCATAGTAGAGAGAAAAGTCCATGTCTTAAGAAACAAAGAGATTCCTTTAGTCAAAGTCCAGTGGGGTAGACACAATAATGATGAGGCTACTTGAGGAAATGAAGATGAAATCCTAGCCAAGTATCCAGAAGAATAGATCAAGTAAGTTTAATTTCGAGGACGAAATTATTTTAAGGGGGTAAGGTTGTAGCGACCAAGAATTTTCCACGCGATTAAATAATTATTTTAAAACTTCGAAAACCATGTCGCTGCGATCTCGCCCATTTCTAAGTTAACTTCACGACGCGTTCGTCTAGCCAAGTCGAGAAATGTAAAGTCAATTCGATTTTAATTAAATTCCGAATTTCCAAAATTTTATTATTTTAATTATTTATTTAAATTATTATTTTCAAAATCATTTTGAATTCCAAAATTTCATCTATCTCATTTTATCAGTTTCATTCTTCCGACTCAATTGAATCCGCGTGCGAATTTACCTCGAACTACGTGCAATGCTTGTCTTGATTTTCACACTATCAAACCCCATCCATCAATCACATCCATCCCCATACTTCCACCCACTCCATTATACAACACCAACCAACCCATACTCCACCAACTTCATAATTCATCCTCACACTCTCTATACATTCTCCCTCAACACAACCACCTTCCTACTCTGTTCCCAGCAACACCATCCCTGCAGCACACCACCTCACGCAGGCTACACCACCACGGCCAGCTACCACCATCACCGCCTCAACCAACACCGGCACAGTCTCCTCCATACACCAGTTGAACCACCATCATCATCACCACAGCTAAACCCCCCACTGCCCAGCCACCTCCTCCAACTTCAACCTTACAACCCAAACACCAATCATCATCACCACGGCATCTCCACCACCGTGCAACCACCACCAATTCCAGTTCAGTTCACAACCAACCAACATTTTCAGCACCTGCACCTTCACCGCCGGAAATCACACTCTCTTGACACCCCAGTAATCAAGGCCGCGACCACAGCCACCGTCCGCCATCCACCAAACCACCACACGCAGACACCATCATCATCCCCACCATCATCACCACGCCCAAACCACAACCACAACCACCACCAACCCTTCACCATCACCCCCGCTACAACCACTGCCCCCTCCATCATCAGCAACACCAACGCAACCACCACCCAAACCGTCTGCAGTTCCACGCCAGTCAAACCACCTGCAGCACCACCACCAACCACACTGCCTCCGCCTCTGCACAACCTCAACCAAACCCCCTCCAGTCCCAAACCCAAAACCCAAATCAAAACCCAAACTCAGTACAAAACAAGAAAAAACACTTACCTTCATCACCGGTCATGATTTTTGCCGAAAAAACCACGAACCTCCGACACCTAGAGCCTCGATTTCATACCCAAAATCGCCCAATAAAACCCTTTTCTTTTCAACCCCCACACTCGCCCGTCCCTTCGCCGCCACTTGCCGGCGGCGACATCGCCGACAGCAGCCCAGGCCGGAGCGGGCTTGGATCGCCGCCGTCCTCCCTCTTCCTCTCCTCTGCTGTGATGAGTGAGAGAGAGATAGGAGTGAATTTTTATTTTAATAATTTTGATTTTTGAGATTTGCAGCTTAGTCCCCAAGTTTTAAAATGTTTCAAATCAGTCCCTATAGTTTTAAAACCTATTATTCAGTCCCCTTAAGTTCTAAATGATTTTAATAAGCCCTTCATTTTTAAAATCAATTATTTCAAGCCCTCTAATTTAATATTCATTTTGAGCTTCGACCTAACTTTTGAAAATTACTCATTTTACTCCTTCAACTTTCAAAGTATTCATTTTAGTCCCCCAACTTTCAAATTACTCATTTTAGTCCATCAACTTTCAAATTATTCATTTTAGTCTCTCAACTTTCAAATCATGAATTTCGGTCCCCAAATTGTAAATTATCATTTTTTTTAAACTATAAATTTCAAAAGACTAATTTAACTTATTTTTCTAATTGGCTAGACGAAGCGTATGGAGAATTAAAGAATTGAAGTCGTTTCCCACTCAACTTTGCACTCGTCAAGTTTAAGGTGTCCGCCCCTATTAATTGATTTAAATTATGATTGCATGTGAATGTGTATGTTATGTGACTTATGTGAAAGTCATTTTTATGAAAAGAGACGAGAATGTATTTCTTCGAAAATAATTATGTTGTTATGCTTGTCATAACTTACTTGCTTAAATGCATGAGAAAGAAAGAAGAGAATATCTTGCAAGATAAATGATGATGTTATGCATAACATACGTGCCTTAAGTGCACGAGACGAGACTACCCACACCCTATGATTTTAAAGAGCCAATGATTTTCAAAGAGAAGCCCCGTGCTTTAATGCACAAGAAGAGACTACCCACACCCTATGTTTCTAAAGAGCCTGCATTTATGTGTTCAATTATATTGTAGATTAATTAATGGGCGATGAGTCTACTGAGTATTTCTATGAAATGCTCATGTCTATTTTAGCAACATTTGCAGATCTCGGAGAGGGTGGCAGGTGATGGATGATTGTGGCAATAGACGTTAAATGGTTGAAAACCTTATTTTAATGATTTCCGTATTTCTAAACCTTGGGTAATTTTGAGGATTTCAGTTATTTGAGAAATTATGACTTTGTCAATTGTTTTACAATATTAATGGCTCGATTTATTATTTCGAATTGTTTCATAAATGTTTTAAATTTTATCTACCATTACAGTTTATTTAATGTTGCCAAAATGAATTTCAGTTATTTCTTCCGCAAAAATATTATTTGAAAAGTTAGATCAGACGATGACGTGGTGAACCGGGTATTTAGAACTCGGGGCGCTACACTTCAGCCGGACCATTGTCACTCAAACTGGACCACTTACCTTTTGGTCCGGCCTCATCATAACCGTTGGATCAGAACGGTTTTAACAAGGATTGATCCCAACCATTGGATCACTAAGAAAAGGACGCCAGATACTTTTCAAGCGTCATTCAAACGCTTCTCATTCTTCCAGACTCTTCTCTCTCTCTCTCTCTGAAAGGCGATTCAGCCTCCTTCGTTGAGACTTCTCCAAAAATTCATATATTTCGCACTGTTGTCCTAGTGATTTTGTTAGATACCGATTCTGTATATATCAGTATACAATTTTTGTTGAGTTTGACAGAGTATTTCTGTAACTCTTGTTCTTTGTGGTTTTAGGTTGTGCGATTTTTGATTTTCTGTGAAGTTTGTGTAATCTTGAGTTTTGATACTGAGTTTCTGTACTTTTACGTTTATCCAATAAAGTATTTTGGTTTTTGTGTTTAAACGTTTGAGTTTTTATCTTTGTGGTGCGATCTTGAGCCTTCTAGTCCCAACAGTGGTATCAGAGCCTTAGGGTTCTTCGAAAACGCTATGGTTTAGACTCAGATCTTTTAGATCCAGATCTGTTTTTGTTGGATCTAGGATTTTTTGGAAGTTGTTGAGATTCTTTTGCAAAACGTTTTAGGGTTTCTGGTTCTTGTGTTAAACTTTGAAGAAAATACTTTTCTTGAGTTGTTCAAACCCTTTCTGTAAATCGTTTTGTGTTTTTCTGAAAATATTTGAGAGAAATTTTCAGATTTAAAACTTTTTTTTTGAAGATTTTTGTATAAATATTTTGATACTCTGACTTCGTGGATATTTTTCTTTGAAACCTATTTTCAAAATTAGGGTTTCTGTGATTTTATTGAGTATCTAGATCTCTGAATCTGATTCCACATTTTTTGAGGATTTTGAAACTCGGTATATTTTCTTTTAAATATACTGATTTATCTTTGGAAAGGATCCTACATTGTTCCTTAGTGGTTGTTCTTCGTGGTGATTATAATATGTGGTGCTAATTTTTGGAGGCCCCTGAACTTGTTGATATTGATTCTTTGTGGAAGCTTCTGTAGATAATTGTAATCTGGTAATATCTTTTAATTACTGCAATCTTCTATACTATAAATTTGTTTTCAAATTTTCTGTTCTCATCCAAAATCTCTCCGTTGAAGCCTATAATTTGGGCCCCATTTCTTTCCTTTGTCCAGGATTTCATTGAGAATCCGGGAATTTGAGGGAGTTTGGGAATATCCAGTATAGGTTGAGGGATATACTGGAAGAACAGTTTTCTCAGTATACTGTTCTGTGTGATTTTTTGACTGAGTAATTAATTCTGTTGATTGGTGATCACCTTGATTACTCTGTTATTCGATTACTGTGTTATGAATCTGTGTGATCATTCTTGAACATAATCTCTTGCCTCTGTTTAACTGTTCTGCTTAGTGACTGTGACATGCACTGTTGATTCTCTGCCTGATTGATTGTTTCTTGAATTATTAAAGCTCCATTACTTAAAATTTTTCAATCTTGGTCATTATTTCAATGGCTACTATTAAGTAGATGCTGAAATATGGAATGGCAAAGGGGATTTCAACCTCTGGAGCCAAAAAAATGCGAGCTTTACTACTTCAAATGAAATGTGCTAAGGCTATAGATAATTCCTGGCCCCTTAATACCCCTCAGGAAAGACAACTTGAAATGGATGAGACTGCATGGAGTACTCTGTTTTTACACTTATCTGATAATGTCATTAGACAAGTAGGCAAGACCAAAATTACTATGGAATTGTGGGATAAATTGGATGAAATTTATGATACTGTATCTCTGCCTGATAAGTGTTTCTTGTGGAAACAATATTTTTCTTTTAAGTTTGATCCATCTAAGGATGTGGATGATAATATGAGTAGGTTTACTAAGATCACACAGAGTCTTTTAAATTGTGATGAAAAACTTACTGATGAACAAAAGGTTGTGTGTTTACTGAATGCTATGGGGGATAAATTTAAGGATCTTAGGAATGCATTAGAGTATGGGGGCAGAAACTGAGCACTGAAATTGTCCATACTTCTCTTAAGAATAAAGAATTAGAATTTAAAAGTAATCCTAAGGAAGCCTATAATGTTGTAGGAACCTCTAAGAAGAAGAACTCTTTTAGGCAGAATAAGTCTGGGAATAATTTCAATAAAAATTGGAATTCTTCTAGCAACAATAGGGATTGGAATAACAAGCCTGCAAAGGATAATTTTCAGAATAAGGACAATTTCAATAAGTCTAAGGATAATAATTTTAGAGGTTAGTCTGGTTTCAGAAATCAAGATAATAATTTTAGAAATCAAAATAATTTCAGAAACCAGAACAACTATAGAGCACAAGATAATAATGCTGGAACTTCAGGTGTAGATAAACCTCCTAGCATTTGCTTTTATTGTGGCCGACCTGGACATCATATTAAATATTGTTTTAAAAGGAAAAATGACCAGGGTACTAGTAACCAAACTGAGGCTGCAGTGCAAGATAATAATAATGGGATGGTTTATGTCACTACTGAATCTGATAATAAGAATGAATGGATTCTTGATTCTGGCTGCACTTTTCATATGTGTCCTGAAAAAGATATGTTTGTTAATTTCAGTGATAATTGCTTTGGTTCTGTGAAACTTGGCAATAATATTACGACCTATGATGTGAAAGGTACTGGAAAAGTTTTATTACAATTTGAAAATAATAGAACTCTTATTTTTAATCAAACCAGATATGTTCCTAATTTGAAAAGGAACTTGATTTCTCTTGGTGTCTTAGATTCTGAATCTTTTGAGATTAGAATGCATAATGGTTATCTGAGTATTTTAAAAAATAACTGCTTGATTTCTTGTACTCCCAAAATTAATGGGATATATGTGCTGAATACCTTACCTGTTGATTATTGTCCAATTTTACTTATTTTAAAGAAGTAAATAAATGAAAATATATAATTTTGGGATATAAATTTTGTCATTTAGAGTGAAACTTATAAAAGATTCAATTTTATTTCTTTAACTCTAAATTGATTTTATTTGCTAATAATTTCATTTATTTAATTGCAGGTACATTTTCGACAATTTCAACTCAAAAATTATTAATTTAATTGACGTGAAAAAGCCCAAAATGGAAAAAACCCAATTTCCCAGCCCACACATCTCTCACGCCAATCAAAACCTACACACACACACCATACCATCCCCTGTCTTTCATCTCCCTCAGCCGAACTCCATCTCTCACGCCACCAGCACTCACTCTCTTCTTCTCAGTCTTTACAGGACTCCAGCCACAACCCATCCTCTGTCTTCTCTCAACCAACCAACCCGCAGCTCCACTCACGCAGCGCAGCCTCCTCTTCCCTCACGTCTCTCTCTCTTTCACCTTCAACAGCCGCCAACTTCTCCACTATCACAACCAACACCCAACCACACAGCTCGACACCAACAAGAATCCATCACCAGCGGAACTTCCTGTCTTCCCTCCTCCACCTTCGTTCTTGCTGCAACCTTTCTGGAACCAAATAGAACCTTCAGCCGCACCTCTCTCTCTCTCTCGTTCCCACAGAATCGAGTAACCCACCAGCACTTCCACTCAACCGTCCATCCTCTTTCTCATGACAGCAACCTCCCTCACCGGAAACCGACAGCAACTCCCACCCACCTCAACATCATCTCCATCTCTATCGTTCTCACCACCAGCTACCTCTCTCACTCTCGTCTAGCAACCAAACTGGACAGCAGCTACAGCAGCCTTGGTTTTGGTTATTTGTTCTAGTTTAATTTATTGTATTTTGTTTAGATTTTCAATTGTTTTGATTGTTAGTTCATATAGATTTAGATTATTTATGTTAGTTTGATTTTAGATATATTTTAGTTATTGAAATTTTATTTCCGAATTTGAATTTCGTTCGAGTAATGGTTAAGTGTTTACTTGATTTTTATTTCGTTAATTTAATTATGTTCGGCTAAGTTATATTTGAGGGGAGTTATTCTTAGCTTCAATGAGTATGTTTTAATTCGTTATTGATGAATTCTTGTGATTGATAATAATTAACGAGTGTTTTAAATTTTCAAATTATTTTACTTCGATTGATGTCGTTGATGTGGTATGTGTTAAATATGCACACAACATGCTCGACTAAATTTCGTAAAATAAATTGATTAATTTCGTACTAATATGTATAAATTTTACCGATCTCAAGAAATTCATACTAAATTTAGTTGCAAGCCTAATTGATAGCGAAAGAATAACTCTACTCAAATTTTCCTTTCATTGCAATTTAATTATATTCTTTTTATTCATTTAAACACAATTGAAATCATAGTTTAGGTTTCGAATTTAGCAAATATCACGATACCAATAAAATCCCTAGGAAGAATGACCCTGGATTATTGCTAGGCTATAATTTGACCCCTTTATACTTGGAGGGTAGATTTAATATCGAGTCACCTGTTTATGCTAAGTCCTTTAATGCTGTGTCTGATTTGAGTAAGACTGTGTTGTGGCATAAGAGATTAGGACACATAGGTCAAAAAGGACTTAAATTACTTGAAACCAAAGGTGTATTTGGTAATGATGTGTTGCATAAACTTGATTTCTGTGAAAAATGTGTGTTAGGTAAACAGAAAAGAAATTCTTTTGGTAAGGGTATTCATAAATCTAATGATGTTCTTGAGTACTTGCATTCTAATTTATAGTGTCCTGCTCCTGTGAGTTCTGTTTTAGGTTTCAGGTACTTTCTTCTTATAGTTGATGAATTTTCTAGGAAAACCTAGGTGCATTTGTTAAAAACTAAGGATGCTACTGTGTCTGTTTTCAAAAATTGGATCACCTTAGTTCAAGATTTGAAAGAAAAGAGAGTCAAAACTATTAGGACTGATAATGGTCTAGAATTTTGTAACCAAGATTTTGATTCTTTCTGTAGCACCTTAGGTATTCTTAGGCACAGGACTGTAGCCTATAGTTCGAAGCAAAATGGGGTTGCTGAAAGGATGAATAGAAAACTCCTAGAAAGAACTAGGTGTCTTTTACTTGATTCAAACTTGCAAAAAATTTTTTTGGGTGAAGCACTCAAAACTGCTTCTTATTTGATAAATCTTTCTCCCTGCAGTGCCATTTGATAAGTGTTATATTTACGTTTATTTTAAGCACTTATATCCCTGAATAAGCAATAATGTGATTCTATCTAAGTATTATTAATGTATTTTATATTTTATATTGTATAGGATCATAAAAGAAGAAAAAAGGACCAAAATGCACTTAAAACTGAAGATTGGAGACTTAGGTGCAAATTTTGTTACGGCCGTAAGGTAACACATTCACGGCCGTAAGAGTGTGTTGAATCAGAAAAAAATCAGCAGAAAAGAGTTTATGGCCATAAGATATATCCTTACGGCCGTAACCTTCAAAGGGTGAAAAATGCGCAGAAACACAATTACGGCCGTAAATGGACATGTCACGGTCGTAACCTCTATTTAAGGAAAATATGCAGAAATCGTGTTACGGCCGTAAAGGAAAACTCACGGCCGTAACTTTCCAGTCAAAAATTTCCATATTTTAATTCTTTCCATAATTTTGGGATTTCTTGAGCCCAAAGGTAGGGCACGAAATTGAGGCTATAAAAAGGGAATTTTAGGACAGAAAAAGTGAAAAAAATATTGAAAGAGGAGCGGCTTGCTTGAAGAATTGGAAGAAGAATTAAGCAACTCGAGAAGGTGAATCAAGAAAGAAAATTTCAGAATTCTTCATGGCTTTAAGTGGCTAAGTTCCATACCTAGTTCGAAGGGGAAGTTGTATTTCATATAAATTTGTTTATTGCATTTCCAAACTAGTAACGTAGTTCTAAATTCTTTACTTTGATTTGTTGGATTCTTATGCGTTTTGAATTCAATCAATGCAATTCTTTATTTGATTAAGGCCTTATCATTTAACTTGTTGTATTGAGATTTGCTATTTTGAATGATTGGATCCGTAATCGTCTTTTTGTTCAAATCATAGTAGCAAGTGAAAATTTAATATTTTCATAGAGAATTCCAACTTAGGTTAATTGTCACGAGCTTGTGTGATTGATAATCTAATTCACCCTAATTCTTCTAAACCATTATATAGTTATTGTCTTAAATCTAAAGAGCTTTTTTTAGGTTATTCAATGGCTAATGTTTGATTAGAGAGTTTATTCTAATTAAATGCAACTAAAAGAGAATATGAATAGTTAGAGCTTATTAACTATTTACGGGTGATAAATCAAAGGAGAAATTGAATCGCATTACTTGGAAAGTGATAACATTGTGATAGAATACAACTGAACCCGAGAACTAGGACTCGTCAACATTTGATATTTACTCCAATCATTTTAATTGCTTTATTTTATTAGTTAAATCATTTACAAACAACTCAAAACAAAACCCCCCTTTTACGATTCTAATGACATGACACTAAGTTAGTTCCCGTTCCTTGTGGGATCGACCCTTGGTTCCATTGCTACATTCTTAGTAATAGTGAACAGTTAACCAATTTAGTGTTTAATCAATTAGAAATTTATTTTTCTGCATTTATTTTATTTTTATTTTTATTTTTATTTTCACTTTATTTATATAATTTTTCAAAAAAAAAAAAAAAAAAAAAAAAAGAGAGAGTAGCTTTCACATAATAATTATTTGTGCTTCTTTGCTTATATACTTAAAACTCGGTCAAATAATTGTGAACTTTTTGATCTTGACCCAGAAATTGAGAGGACTTTTCGACAGCAAAGGAGAGCAGCACGACTAATGGCAGCTAACAACATCAACAACAAAACTCTTAAATAACTGGCTACTCCCGATGTGGCTCAGCAGCCATTGTGCATTACGTTTCCAACGGTAGAAGAAGGAAGAACCTTTGAGCTAAAATCCGGGTTGATCCACCTTCTACCTACTTTTCGGGGACATGCCGGTGAAGATCCATATAGACATCTAAAGGAGTTTCATGTAGTTTGCGACAGTATGAGGCCTACGGGCATTACCGAGGAACAAATAAAAATGAGAGCCTTCCCATTCTCATTGAAGGATGCCGCCACCGACTGTCTCTATTGTCTACCATCGGGAACAGTTACTACTTGGAACGACGTGAAAAGGCTCTTCTTGGAAAAATACTTCCTTGCATCGAGAGTTGGTACCATCAGGAAAGAGATATGTGGGGTGCGCCAGAACAGCAACGAAACATTATATGAATATTGGGAGCGTTTCAAAAAGCTCATCTCCAGCTGCCCCCATCATCAGATTAGCAAGCAACTTTTGGTGCAATACTTCTATGAAGGTCTAGCACCAATGGACAGAAGTATGATAGACTCCGCAAGCGGAGGTACACTAATGGACAAGACACCAGAGCAAGCACGGGCTTTAATCTCCAACATGGCGGAGAACACTCAACAATTCAACTCAAGTAGGGATTCGCAAGTTCGCCGTGTGAACGAGGTAAGTAGTTCCAATATCGAAGGTCAATTATATGAACTAACCAATCTCGTTAAGCAACTTGCTGTAGGGAACTCGAATCAGGTCAAAGCATGCGGAATCTGTTCAAACTTTGGACATCCAACGGATACATGTCCGGTGTTGCAAGAGGAGAATGGAGAACATGTAAAGGCTGCAGAAGGGTTTCCATTTCAAAAACAGCAATACAACTCGTACTCCAATACCTATAACCCTGGCTGGAGGGATCACCCCAATCTAAGCTATGGGAATAACAAACCCCCGGGTTTTCCCTCCAACAAATCTCAAGGGCATTTCCAACAACAAGGAAATTTCCAACAACAGGGACAATATCAACAAAAACCTCAAAATTCAGGTATGTCTCTCGAGGATATGGTAAAAATGCTGGCAACTAACACAATGCAATTTCAACAGGATACCAGATCCAATATTCAGAGTTTGGAGAATCAGATGAGCCAAATGGCTACTGCCATCAACAGACTTGAGGCACGATCCGGAGGGAAGCTACCATCTCAACCCGAGGTAAACCCCAAAAACGTGAGTGCCATAACCCTGAGGAGTGGAAAAGAGGTTGAAGGTCCAAGCAAACAAATCTTCGCGAATGAAGGGGAAGAAGAGAAAGAAGATGAAAAGGAGAATGCCACTTCACGAATCCCGCAGGTAAAATCCAACTCTAATTCAATTGCAAAATTGACTCCTCCCCCTTTTCCTAGCAGGTTAGCAAAGACAGACAAAGAAAGCAAAGAAAAGGAGATGCTGGAGATGTTTAAAAAAGTGGAAGTCAACATTCCACTGTTGGATGCAATCAAGCAAGTACCCTGATATGCAAAGTTTTTGAAGGAGCTGTGCACTAACAAACGAAAATTAAAGGGGAATGAAAAGGTGATGATGGGAGAAAATGTCTCTACATTATTTCAAAGGAAATTACCTCATAAATGCAAGGACCCAGGTATGTTCACCATACCTTGTCAAATAGGTGGTAAAGCAATAGAACATGCACTGATAGACTTAGGAGCATCCATAAATGTAATGCCTAGATCCACTTACACTGCACTAAAACTTGCCAAAATGACTGAAACTGGTTTTATCATCCAGCTAGCCGACCGTTCCAATGCCTATCCGGATGGGGTAGTTGAGGATGTGCTAGTGCAAGTAGGTGGATTGGTGTTTCCAGCGGACTTTTATGTGTTAGATATGAATGATGATCATTCACCCAGCTCCACTCCTTTTTTGCTAGGCAAACCATTTTTGAAAACATCTAAGACTAAGATAGATGTTAGTAGTGGCACACTTTCCATGGAATTTGATAATGAAATTGTTCAATTCAATATTTATGATTCCGTGAAAAATTTTGATGATGATCCTGTTTATTCTGTTAATGTGAATGACTCTTTAGTACAAGAAGTTCTTGATATTGGTGGAAATGACTGTCCAAAGTTACCGAAATCAGGTAAAATCTCATCCATCTCATTACCAGTCTCTGAGGAAAAATCTCTACCCCCTATTTTGCAGGCACTAATGAAGAGCATGAAGAAGAAATTAAGTTTTGGGAGTCCAGTTGATCCCGGATGAAGAAGGAGGCAACCCGTCGAGCCAACGACAGTAAACAAAGGCGCTGCTCGGGAGGCAACCCGAGAGGGGAGTCTCTTTACTCCCCCATATTTCTTTTCTTTTACTATTATTATTATTTCATTTTATTTTATTTTTTTTCCCGTTTAAGTGAAAAAAGAAAAAAAATAAATCAATGGGTCCACTAACTCAACCATAGCACTTAATGTCCATTGCAGGCCACATGTTTGACAAAATGCTTGAATGATCATGAACTCTTTAATGTCATTCCTTGATAACTTGATGTCTTTTCTGTTGCTATTGTGGTTCTATAGAAACCATGTTAGGGGTTCATTTGAGGACGAGTATGATGTATGGGAATGATGATTAAGTGAAGTGGGTATGGTACCATGCATTTCCACCTATTGCTTGATAAACATTGATGGGTACTTCGGTTTTGAATTCCGATTTTTAACTCCACAATGGCCTAAGTTTGTCACTCTACATTTTGTCTTTGATAAGTAATAATGAAAATTATTACACGGACTTGTTGAGCATAGCATTCACCTTGCATTTGGAGTGTGCATTCTCAAAGAACTTGTTAGGAATCTTGAGCTTGTGCCATTGTTTATTCAATTGCTTGACGTTAAAGCTTAAACGGTTAATTGCACGCCTTGTTCCACGGGTTAATCATTCTCATGATTAATTTATGTGTACGCCGTGCTCTTCATGGCAACATTGATTCTCGGATTTGAGCCTTGAACGTTAAGTGTTACTTGCTAGCATGCATTTTCTTTGACTTCCCATTACGCTCACCTAATTTTCTTTCTCATGTCTTTTACAGGATATTCTATGGCTCCACCAATTTTTAGCTGCAGATGCTGGACATGATGCAAGCCTTCCAGATTCAACTGAATGCCATGCAAGAGGATCAACAACTCATTCTGGAAGAACAGAGAGCCTTTCAGGAGGAGATTTGACGATTGCGGGGACCCCGGGACGATCCACCGCCACGTTAGACACGAGGGAGTTTCTTTTTCTTTTTCCCCCTTCTACTGTTTAGCTTTATTTTTCAATGAGGACATTGTTTTGTCTAAGTGTGGGGGGGGGAATTGATTGTAAGCTTAATATCTTTATCTTCTTTCTGTAGTCGAAACGTTAAATTCATGTTGAGTCAGCATCCATTTTAATCTTGTTCTCTACTTTCGTTACCTATCTATGCTACTTAGGTCTTAAACCATACTTTGATAGGAAGCAACCCCACTTTTGGTTCATTTTTTTTGAAAGAAAAATCATTGCATAATTGGATATTAATTGAGCACATAGAGATGATCTTGCCTAAAACTACACGAATAGGTTGAAAATGAAAAGTAAAATTTTCAGATGTCTACAACCTAGTCAACCCAAACAGGAATAACTATATTATCCCTTCATATATAACCCGGAGCATCCCAATTCAAACAGAAATATTTATACTTTTGTGAAGTAGTCATGGTTTGAATACTTTTAACCGTTATCCTCGACCAATGGATTTAGATTTGGAATGAAGATCGAGCAATGACCTATAACTCATAATTGGATGGGAAAAACACACGAAAATCATAATTTGTGAGCTTTTGAGCCTAAGAGCTGTTTTTAATACTTATGAGCTCGTAATTCTTTGATGTGTGTCCTGCATGGTTGGGTTAGGCTTGGATGTGCTTTCCTGTGCAAATTGTGTAGCTTCTTAACTTAAGTGCAAATTATAGCAAAGGCAATAGGTTAAACCATATTTTAATTCTTTCCATAATTTTGGGATTTCTTGAGCCCAAAGCTAGGGCACGAAATTGAGGCTATAAAAAGGGAATTTTAGGACAGAAAAAGTGAAAAAAATATTGAAAGAGGAGCGGCTTGCTTGAAGAATTGGAAGAAGAATTAAGCAACTCGAGAAGGTGAATCAAGAAAGAAAATTCCAGAATTCTTCATGGCTTTAAGTGGCTAAGTTCCATACCTAGTTCGAAGGGGGAAGTTGTATTTCATATCAATTTGTTTATTGCTTTTCCAAACTAGTAACGTAGTTCTAAATTCTTTACTTTGATTTGTTGGATTCTTATGCGTTTTGAATTCAATCAATGCAATTCTTTATTTGATTAAGGCCTTATCATTTAACTTGTTATATTGAGATTTGCTATTTTGAATGATTGGATCCGTAATCGTCTTTTTGTTCAAATCATAGTAGCAAGTGGAAATTTAATATTTTCATAGAGAATTCCAACTTAGGTTAAATGTCACGAGCTTGTGTAATTGATAATCTAATTCACCCTAATTCTTCTAAACCATTATATAGTTATTGTCTTAAATCTAAAGAGCTTGTTTTAGGTTATTCAATGGCTAATGTTTGATTAGAGAGCTTATTCTAATTAAATGCAACTAAGAGAGAATGGGAATAGTTAGAGTTTATTAACTATTTACGGGTGATAAATCAAAGAAGAAATTGAACTCTCGTTACTTGAAAAGTGATAACATTGTGATAGAATACAACTGAACATGAGAACTAGGACTCGTCAACATTTGATATTTACTCCAATCATTTTAATTGCTTTATTTTATTAGTTAAATCATTTACAAACAACTCAAAACAAAACCCCCCATTTTACGATTCTAATGACATGACACTAAGTTAGTTCTCGTTCCTTGTGGGATCGACCCTTGCTTCCATTGCTACATTCTTAGTGATAGTGGACGAGGAATTTATTTATTATTTTGGTGCATAACGACACGCATCACCATTGATTTCAAAATTACTGATTAGATTTGGAACAATTATCTTCCTGACTTTTCAAAGTTAAAAATTTTTGGGTGTGCTGCCTACTCACACCAGTCTGAATCTAAACTTGACTCCAGATCATTAAAATGTGTTTTTCTTGGGTATGGAGAGGGGGTCAAGGGTTATAGACTTTGAGTCAGGGAACAGGGAGGTTACAGGGTCATTCTCAGTAGGTCTGTCATTTTTAATGAAAATGTTTTTCCATGTAAAGATGAAAAACTGCTAGATTCTGTTAATGATAGAGATTTCCTTACCTCTGAGCTGAGTGCAGACCATTTAGGTGATGAAAATGGTCTTCCTAGTACTCAGTTTCAGGTGGAGCAACCCCCACAGTTTCCAAATGTCAATTTTGAACCTGAACTTGAACTAGCTGACTGATAAGTGCTTTACTAGCACTTTACTTGTTTCCTCGAATTACTGTTAGTTTGATCCTAATTAAGTATTGCTTAATGCATTTTATGTTTTATATTGTGTAGGATCGCAAATGACAAGAAAAGAAGGAAAAAGGACCAAAAAGCACGTAAAAAGGAAGTTCGAGGACTTGGCATGTAAATAAGTTACGGCCGCAACATGAAAGTCACGGCCGTAAGCAGTTGATTGAACAAAAATACGAAAATATGCAGAAACCAAGTTACGGCCTTATTGGAAATTTCTCACGGTCGTAACAAGGATGTCACGGCCGTATTGAATGCAAAGTCACGGCCGTAAGAAGTGAATCAATTGCGTAGAAAATAAACAGAAAGTGAGTTACGGCCGTAACTCCTTATATTACGGCCGTAACTTAAGCCCGAAAAAAAAAGGAAATTGTTTCCTTTTTCAACTTAAACTCTATCTTTGGTATTTCTTTTTGGCTAAGCTAGGGCACGAATTTGGGCTCTATAAAAGGAGCAATTCAGTACCAAAGAGAAGGAGGAGATTTTATTTTTAAGAGCCACCAATATCAAGGTTTGAAAAGAAGAAATCCGAGGCAAAATCAAGGTGAATCAAGACAATATTTTTGGGGGAATTCTTCATGGCAATGCGTGGCTAGTCTTCTCAACCTAGTTCAAGGGGGAAGTTGTGTTCATATTATTTTATTATTCATTCCTCAAACTCGTAACGTAGTTCTTGTTTTTATGTTTTATTTATTGGATTTCTCATGAACATTAATTTCGTCAAGACAATTTATTAATTGATTAAGGCCTTGTCTTTTAATGATTGTGTTGATGTTTGCTAATTTGGGTAATTGGATTCGTATTTGTCTTGTTATCTAAATCATAGTAGCAATTGGTAATTTTATATTTCCATATGAAAATCCAATCTAGATTAATCAATTCGAGCATATGAAATTGATAATTTAGTTCACCTAATTCTTCTTGTTTTCACATAGTTAATGAATTAAATCTAGGGAGCTTATTCTAGGTTGTTCATTCACTCTAAATTAATTGGAGAACTAATTCTAATTGATTATTATTAAGGAAGAATTGGATTAATTAGAGCTTTTTGATTATTCCGGGTGATAAATAAAACAAAAGGAAATAGTACATGCGTTGCTTGGGGAATGACAATATTATGATAGGGCACAACCGAACTTGAGAACTAGGATTCTTTATTATTTGATTTTTATTCCAGCTATTTTACATCTTTATTTGATTATTTAGATTAATTGCAATTTTCAACTCAAAACCCCCCTTATAATTCTAATTGACATGGCATTAAATTAGTTCCCGTTCCTCGTGGGATCGACCCTTGCTTCCGCTATCACATTTAAAATTGAGTTTTGGCAAGTAAGGAAATTTAATTAATTCTTGGTGCATCGCGACACGCATCAAGTTTTTGGCGCCGTTGCCGGGGAACGGTTAACCAATTTTCTGTTTAATCAATTAGAATTTTATTTTCTGCATTTTTATTTATTTACTTTTATTTTCGGTTTAATAAAAAAAAAAAAAAATTTGAAATTCCAAAAATTTTATTTATTTATTTATTTATATGCGTAAAACTCGATCAACTAATCCTGAATATTTTTTATTTGATCAAGAAATCGAGCGAACTTTTCGACAGCGAAGAAGGGAAGCACTAGAACAAATGGCAGCAAATAACCTCAACAACAGGACACTTAAACAATTGGCCACCCCAGATGTCGCTCAACAGCCACTCTGTATCACTTTTCCGACAGTGGAGGAGGGAAAAACTTTTGAACTCAAATCTGGACTCATTCACTTGTTGCCAACTTTTCGAGGACATGCTGGTGAAGACCCTTACAGGCATCTCAAGGAATTCCACATGGTTTGTGACAGTATGAGACCCACTGGTATTACCGAGGAACAAATTAAAATGAGGGCCTTTCCATTCTCGTTAAAGGATGCCGCTACTGATTGGCTATACTGTTTACCATCCGGATCAGTCACCACCTGGAATGACATGAAGAGGCTATTTTTGGAAAAATATTTTCCTGCATCTCGGGCTGGAACAATCCGGAAGGAAATTTGCGGGGTTCGTCAAAATAATGGTGAATCGCTGTATGAATATTGGGAGCGCTTCAAGAAGCTCATCTCGAGCTGCCCCCATCATCAAATCAGCGAACAACTACTGGTGCAATATTTCTACGAAGGACTACTACCAATGGACAGAAGTATGATAGATGCCGCAAGTGGAGGTGCCTTAATGGACAAAACACCGGAACAGGCTCGGGCTTTGATTTTCAACATGGCTGAAAACACTCAGCAATTTAACCCAACCCGAGACATGCAAGTTCGCCGCGTGAACGAGGTAAGTAGTTCCAATATAGAAAGTCAACTGTTTGAACTAACAAATCTCGTTAAACAACTTGCTGTAGGAAGTGCAAAACAAGTCAAGGCATGCGGGATATGTGCGAACTTCGGACATCAAACTGATGCTTGCCCGGTATTGCAAGAGGAGAATGACGAACAGGTAAAGGCTGCAGAAGGGTTTCCATTTCAAAAACAGCAATACAACCCGTACTCCAATACCTACAATCCTGGCTGGAGGGACCACCCGAACTTGAGCTATGGGAATAACAAACCTCCAGGTTTCATCTCCAACAAGCCTCAAGGGAATTTTCAACAACAAGGAAATTTCCATCCACAGGGACAATATCAGCAAAAACCACAATCATCAGGTATGTCTCTCGAAGAAATGATGAAAACTTTGGCCACTAACACTCTACAATTTCAACAGGATGCCAAATCCAGCATTCAAAACCTGGAAAATCAAATGAGTCAAATGGCCACAGCTATCAACAGACTGGAAGCACAAACAGGAGGAAAATTGCCATCTCAACCCGAGGTGAATCCGAAGAATGTAAGTGCAATTACTCTTCGAAGTGGAAAAGAAATTGAGGCGCCACAATCAAAGCCAACCGCGAGTGAAGAGGAGGAGGTTGAAGAAAAAGAAGTCGAAAAGAAAAACAGCATTCCACAAAACTCTCAGGTAAAAACCGAACCTATTGTGAATGCGAAACTAACTCCACCGCCTTTTCCGAGCAGGTTAGCGAAGGCGACTAAGGAAAGCAAGGAGAAGGAAATTCTGGAAATGTTCAGGAAAGTGGAAATCAACATTCCACTGTTGGATGCAATCAAGCAAGTGCCCCGATACTTGAAGTTCTTAAAGGAGCTGTGCACCAACAAACGGAAGTTGATGGGAAATGAAATGGTAAGAATGGGGGAAAATGTGTCAGCACTCTTCCAAAGGAAACTGCCCCCAAAATGCAAGGATCCAGGTATGTTCACTATACCATGCCAAATAGGTAACACTAAGCTGGATCGTGCATTAATAGATTTGGGTGCATCTATAAATGTAATGCCTAGGTCTACATACAATGCATTAAAACTTGCTAATATGATTGAAACTAATGTTATAATTCAACTAGCCGATCGTTCTAATGCTTATCCTGACGGGGTAGTTGAAGACATTCTAGTGCAAGTAGGCGAGTTAGTATTTCCTGCAGATTTTTATGTTTTGGACATGAATGACGACCACTCCCCCAACTCCACTCCTATTTTGTTAGGGAGACCATTCCTAAAGACATCTAAGACTAAGATAGATGTTAGTAGTGGCACACTTTCCATGGAATTTGATAATGAAATTGTTCAATTCAATATTTATGATTCCGTGAAGAATTTTGGTGATGATCCTGTTTATTCTGTTAATGTTAATGACTCTTTAGTACAGGAAGTTCTCGATATTGGTGGAAAGGACTGTCCAAAGTCTCCGAAATCAGGTAAAATCTCATCCATCTCATTACCAATTTCTGATGAAAAACCTCTACCCCCTATTTTGCAGATCTTAATGAAGAGCATGAAGAAAAAATTGAGTTTTGGGAATCCACCTAATCCCGGTTGAAGGAGGAAACAACAAGTCGAGCCAACGACAGTAAATAAAGGCGCTACTCGGGAGGCAACCCGAGAGGGGAGTTTCTTTATCTCCTCAACTTTTTATTTTCGTATTTTCCTTTTTGGTTAATTTTAGTTTATTTAGTCATTTAATTTGAAAAAAAAAAAAAAAAAATCAGTAGCCTTGTTACGGCCGTAAGTTAACATTTTTACGGCCGTAACTCAATTCCAGTTTTTATACAGAGGCCTTATTACGGCCGTAATTACATTTTTACGGCCGTAATTGTTTCTTGGCAATTTTTTTTTCAGACTGTGACTTACGGCCGTAAGTCATACCTTCACGGCCGTAAGTCTACCCTTTTTCAAAATTTTAAAACGGTCCCCTCGCGCATAACTTCCATTTTATTATTTAGCTTTATTTTTCAATGAGGACATTGTTTTGTTTAAGTGTGGGGGGGAATTGAATTGATGGTGAGCTTAATGTCTTTATCTACGTTCTGTAGTTGAAACGTTAAAATTCAGTTTGAGTCAGCATCCATTTTAATCTCTGATAGGAAGCGACCCCACTTTTGGTTCATTTTTTTTGAAATATAATTGCATAATTGGACATGAATTGAGCACGTAGAGATGAATTTTCCAATACTTTCCGAATAGGTTTTAAAATGGGGACAAAATGCCATATCTCTACAACCTAGTAGATTCAAACCCAAATTTGATATGACTGATAACTACCCCGAGTAAAGAGATTCACCCCTTGGCCACTAGATTTTTGCAGTTTTCAATTCGACCCTAAGACCGAGCAATGACCAAAACTCATAATTGGATGGGAGACACACATATGAACCATAATTTGTGAGCTTTTGAGCCTATGAGCTACTTTTACTCTTTATATAAAGCTCTTATTTTTTTTATGTGTGTCCTGCATGGTTGATTTGTTCTTGGATATGCTTTTGTGTACATGCCGTAGTAGCTTCTTGGCTCGAGTGCAAAATATAGTAAAGGCACTAGGATGAACCAAATTTGGCCTTCTAAATAAGCCTACCATTGTACATTTACCAATAGAAGACCCTTTGAGCCTTAGCTTTTCTTTGGAATATTAATACCACACTACAAGCCACGAACACCCATTCTTTCATGTTATCCTTTTTCTTGAACCTATAGAGAACGGATTCACAAGCTTGTGTTGGTTGAGAAGTTTGAGGTGGATTAAGCTTCAAAGTGGAAATTCAATCTTGTGTCATTGGGGATTGTGGGGTGATTTGACCAAAAGAGAAAAATTGCAGTATATGTTTGAAAAAAAAAAAGAAAAAAAGAAAAAAAGAAAAAAAAAAGAAAGAGAAAAAGAAAAAGAGAAGTTCATGCCAGTTCTCAAATTACGAGGTCATGAATATTTGCTAGTATTGAAAATAAACACTCAAGCTGTGCAAAATAGAAGTCTAGTGTTAAATCAGTTGGATAGCAGGGAGATTATTAATTCATGTTGAAGAAGAAAGAAGGAATGTTATAATTGAACCGATTCGGCTTGTGAAACTCCTTCTCGATTCAGCCTAAATGTTTCCCTTTTATCCCACCTGACCCGAAGCCCCGCTACAACCTAACAAAGACCTTTGCTTCGCACTTGTGTTATTGTTGGCTCCGGTTTTGACATTTGAGCAATCTGTGGTAACAAGTTTTTCATGCAGTGAGTTGAGCGTAAAATTTTCACCTTTATATACACTTTGTGCGAAGAGAGATATCCGGTGAGAGTGTTGGCTCCCATTACATGTACTTATGAGTGGTTTGAATTGCTTGGTCTATATTTTGTGCCCTTTTGATCTGAAACTGTGTATTGACTAAATTTTTACCATGTGATAAACCGCACTAATCTGTTGGCATTTACTTGAATTAGTCAAAACTTACATTTTTATTGGGAATTGATAAATTCAGAGAGAACTCACGAGAGGTGAAAGGATATAATCCACATTGGGGTATCAATTTTCATTTTTGTTCGGAGAATATTGGGTGATGCATCTCTTACACACACTAACACACTCTGATTATGCAATTTGATTTTCGTGCTAAAAAGAAGTGGGTTGTGACCTTGACTTTCCAGATTTAAAAGTCTAACATGTTCATTCGAGTCGTGCTTTAGTTCTTTTCTATCATTATTCGAGGACGAACAATGGTTCAAGTGTGGGGGGATTTGATAAGTTCTTTACTAGCACTTTATTTCTTTACTTGTTGCCTTGAATTACTGTTAGTTTGATCCTAATTAAGTATTGCTTAATGCATTTTATGTTTTATATTGTGTAGGATCGCAAATGACAAGAAAAGAAGGAAAAAGGACCAAAAAGCACGTAAAAAGGAAGTTCGAGGACTTGGCATGTAAATAAGTTACGGCCGCAACATGAAAGTCACGACCGTAAGCAGTTGATTGAACAAAAATACGAAAATCTGCAGAAACCAAGTTACGGCCGTATTGGAAATTTCTCACGGCCGTAACAAGGATGTCACGGCCGTATTGAATGCAAAGTCACGGCCGTAAGAAGTGAATCAATTGCATAGAAAATAAACAGAAAGTGAGTTACGGCCGTAACTCCTTATATTACGGCCGTAACTTAAGCCCGAAAAAAAAAGGAAATTGTTTCCTTTTTCAACTTAAACTCTATCTTTGGTATTTCTTTTTGGCTAAGCTAGGGCACGAATTTGGGCTCTATAAAAGGAGCAATTCAGTACCAAAGAGAAGGAGAAGATTTTATTTTTAAGAGCCACCAATATCAAGGTTTGAAAAGAAGAAATCCGAGGCAAAATCAAGGTGAATCAAGACAATATTTTTGGGGGAATTCTTCATGGCAATGCGTGGCTAGTCTTCTCAACCTAGTTCAAGGGGGAAGTTGTGTTCATATTATTTTATTATTCATTCCTCAAACTCGTAACGTAGTTCTTGTTTTTATGTTTTATTTATTGGATTTCTCATGAACATTAATTTCGTCAAGACAATTTATTAATTAAGGCCTTGTCTTTTAATGATTGTGTTGATGTTTGCTAATTTGGGTAATTGGATTCGTATTTGTCTTGTTATCTAAATCATAGTAGCAATTGGTAATTTTATATTTCCATATGAAAATCCAATCTAGATTAATCAATTCGAGCATATGAAATTGATAATTTAGTTCACCTAATTCTTCTTGTTTTCACATAGTTAATGAATTAAATCTAGGGAGCTTATTCTAGGTTGTTCATTCACTCTAAATTAATTGGAGAACTAATTCTAATTGATTATTATTAAGGAAGAATTAGATTAATTAGAGCTTTTTGATTATTCCGGGTGATAAATAAAACAAAAGGAAATAGTACATGCGTTGCTTGGGGAATGACAATATTATGATAGGGCACAACCGAACTTGAGAACTAGGATTCTTTATTATTTGATTTTTATTCCAGCTATTTTACATCTTTATTTGATTATTTAGATTAATTGCAATTTTCAACTCAAAACCCCCCTTATAATTCTAATTGACATGGCATTAAATTAGTTCCCGTTCCTCGTGTGATCGACCCTTGCTTCCGCTATCACATTTAAAATTGAGTTTTGGCAAGTAAGGAAATTTAATTAATTCTTGGTGCATCGCGACACGCATCACTGACACTGTGCCATTGCCTGATAACATCCCTGAAGCTGAAACAGATTTAGAAAATTATCAATTAGCTAGGGATAGAACTAGAAGAGAGATTAGACCTCCTCTTAGGTTTGAGGATCCCGATTTTGTGTCTGCATTTACCTATTCTGATCCTTTAGTATTTGAACCTAAATCTTTTGAAGAAGCTGTTTCTTCAAAAGAATCCAAATTCTGGCTTGCAGCTATGCAAGAAGAGATGGACTCACTTCTGAAAAATGGTACTTGGATTTTAGTCAATAGACCTAAAAATAAAAGGATGATTGACTGTAAATGGATTTTCAAAATAAAAGAAAGTGAGTCTAAGGACATTAAACCAAGGTACAAGGCTAGACTTGTAGCCAAAGGTTTTCTCAAAAAGAAGGGATTGATTATAATGAAATCTTTTCTCCTGTGGTTAAGTATACTTCTATCAGAATTTTATTTACTTTAGTTGCACAATTTGATTTAGAACTTGAGCAAATGGATGTGAAAACTGCTTTCCTTTATGGTTTTTTGGATGAAACAATTTATATGCATCAACCTAAAGGTTATGAAAAGGGCAGAAATTCTGATTTGGTTTGTTTGTTGAAAAAATCTTTGTATGGCTTGAAACAAGCCCCCAGGCAGTGGTATAAGAGATTTGATTCTTATATACAAAACCTCAATTTTCAAAAAAGCCAATATGATTCCTGTTTTTACTTCAAACTTGGTGAAACTGATTTTATGTACTTGCTTTTATATGTTGATGACATGCTTATTGCTGGCCATAATATGCATGATATAAATGTTCTTAAAACCAAACTGCATTCTGAGTTTGCGATGAAAGACATAGGAAATGCTAAAAGAATACTTTGCATGGATATTTTTAGATATAGACAATCTGAAAAATTGTTTTTGAATCAAAAACATTACATTGAAAAGGTTTTAAATAGATTTAGTTTATCTAAATCCAAACCCGTGTCTTTGCCTTTGAATGCACATTTTAAACTATCTATTGAACACTGTCCTAATTCTGATAATGAAGTGTTTAGAATGAAAAATGTGTCTTATTCTAATACAGTTGCATCTGTTATGTATTTGATGATCTGTGCCAGACCTGATATTGCTTTTGCAGTAAGTGTTTTGAGCAGATTTATGCGCAATCCTGGTGAATTGCACTGGGAAGCCATGAAATGTCTTCTAAAATATTTGAAAGGGTCTGCTAGACTTAGTCTAGTATTTTCTAAAACCAAAAATGATTTCAAACTTAAAGGTTTTGTAGACTCTAATTTTGCAGGAAATGTTGATAACAGGAAATCAACATCTTCTTACTTTTTTACTTTAAACTCTTCCTGTATTAGCTGGAAATCCTAGCTGCAAAAATTGGTTGCCTTATCATCAACTGAGGTAGAATACATTGCTGTCACAGATGCTGTTAAGGAGTGCATGTGGTTAAAGGGTTTACTATTTGAAATTAGTTGCATTGATGATTCTGAAGTTGAATTATGTACTGATTGTTTAAGTGCGTTACATTTGTGTAAAAATCCTGTTTTTCACAATAGGTCTAAACACATTGATGTTAAATTTCATTTCATTAGGGACATTACTGAAAAAGGAATTGTTAAGTTGGTTACGATTCCTACATAGATTAACCATGCAGATGCAGGAACTAAAATCATTCCCATTAACAAGTTTAATGATGCTTTGAGATTTTTAAACTTGGTTAAATTTTGATACTGCTTTGTTTTATTTTTGCAGGTTCTGGAGCTCCAATTGAGGTGGAGATTGTGAAGCAATTGAAGCCCAAAAGAAAGTGATCCAGTTTAGAGCCCAAACGAGATTGCTGGTCCATTGTTTGCCAACTTCATTAGCCCAAGTCAGCCCAATTTCAAGTTAGGCCCAAGTTCGGAACCCACCTCACTTCAGCCAGACCATTGTCACTCAAACCGGACCACTTTCCTTTTGGTCCGGCCTCATCATAACTATTGGATCAGAACGGTTTTAACAAGGATTGATCCCAGCCATTGGATCATTAAGAAAAGGATGCCAGATACTTTTCAAGCGTCATTCAGACGCTTCTCATTCTTCCAGACTCTTCTCTCTCTCTCTCTCTCTCTCTCTCTCTGAAAGGCGATTCAGCCTCCTTCGTCTTCTTCGTTGAGATTTCTCCAGAAATTCATATATTTCGCACTATTGTCCTAGTGATTTTGTTAGATACTGATTCTGTGTATATCAGTATACAATTTTTGTTGAGTTTGGCAGAGTATTTCTGTAATTCTTGTTCTTTGTGGTTTTAGGTTGTGCGATTTTTGATTTTCTGTGAAGTTTGTGTAATCTTAAGTTTTGATACTGAGTTTCTGTACTTTTACGTTTATCCAATAAAGTATTTTGGTTTTTGTGTTTAAACGTTTGAGTTTTTATCTTTGTGGTGCGATCTCGAGCCTTCTAATCCCAACACTATCCATTTCCAACTTGCCTCAAACCCGAAAATAGAAATTAAATAAATATATAACGAGTTCAAATACAAGTGTTTGTCCACTTGATGGCGTAGGAGCTGGTGCAAGCTACCTCAAGTGCTTCTGTCATCTAAGCAGAAAAACTGGTTATGGCTTGGAAAACACCAGGCAATCATGTTTTGTTGTAGGCTCCTCGACTCTCGAGCATTGGTTTCCTAGTTATATTTGGATTTCGAGCAATTCCAAATACTTGCTTTTGCCTAAAACACAGAAATCAATTTCCTTATGGACAAACACACACTTGAAGTGCAACTAGAGATCGAGAAGATATATGGAAACTTTACCTCAAAACGGGTGGCCTCGGTCCAGTAGTATTCATTTTCTTAGCCTTGGATAATTTTTTGATCGATTTCAGTTACGTAGCCTGCTCCTTGCCTACAATTATAAGTATAAGAAACTTCATTGTGATTGCATGCTTCTTCACATTCATCCAGACAACAAAAAATAAGGAGATATATTCTCATTCCACCAACAAAAATGTTGACATAAAATGCAAAATTCGACATATTTACCTATCCAATGTCAAAAGACCATTTCCAAAAAAGAGTAGATGAAAAAAATGTCTGCCTATCTATCTATTTTCAACTTGCCACAAACCCGAAGGTATCTATAAATAATGTAACAACAAAGACATATTTGTAAATTCGGTACATCTAAGCTCAGAAGATGCTAAAATCATCCAACTTTGATATTGCCTAATTTGAACTGAAATTCAACGGGTTGTTATTCACCATATTCTTTCCTTTTCTAAAAATGTTTCTTACTGAAGCAAAGTTTTATGGAAATACTTTATCTAGGGAAAATATAAGATAAGAATAATTATTCATAAGGATTCAACTCATAAAAGATTTGACAAATATTCATCTTTTATCAAAATCTGCTAAAAATTTGATTTTTTTTCAAAACCAAACAGGGGAAAAATCGTTCATTAACAATAAACCATTGCTCACTGCAAGTGTATGAGTTGCAAAAGTAATAAAGTGGACTTAGAGTCCGAATATCCATCACACAAGGATTGAGTAAATTTATGTTCTAGACTAATTACCTTAACCAGAACGAAAGCAATTGATGTGATTTTGAAGTTTAGAATAAAATAAACTAACAAACTAAATTGAATATTACTAGTAAAAAGAAGAATTCAAATTTTGATTTTCTTAAGTGATGTTTAAATGTGTTGAGACATTCGATTTCATATAAGTCAATACTATTAATTCCAATCATCAAGTTCTACTCCTATATATGTGCTCGGCCGAATTCACTTATGCATATGAAATTCCTCTCTCGAGTTTAAATCAACTCTACCTAATTAGTCGACCGTATTTCTAGACAGTAGGTCGTAATAACTAGGTGCATGGAATACAAGAATTCATTTAGCGTTCGCAATACTAATAAACATATATCTCTATCGTTTATAAAAGTACCCTATTTTATTCATAGATCTAAGTGTTAACTCACCTCTCGGATTATGAAAACACTCATGAAATCATGAACAGGTAATCAATTCATTTATGCATTAAACACGAAAATAAAATCAACACATGCAAATTATATGAAAACTCAATTCATGAAATTAATAGCGTAACACTTATGCTACATTGAATATCCCAACTAATAATATAGCTACTCATCACAAAATAATTAGAAATGCAAGAATAATATATAAAAATGATGAGTTTATCTAATTAACAAGAGAATAGAATTCTTGCACCAAGATTCGATCCACTTTGATAATCTTCAATCCACGTCCCTTTGCCTTCCAAGATTTCAATGATAAAACAAAGAATTTTGTGTGGAATAGGCTCTGCTAAGATCCTCAAGTCGTGTATGAGAGGTAGTATTTATAGGTTGCTGAAGAAACCAAGGCAATTAATACAAAAAATCGCGTAAGGCCTGAACTCGAGCTAGACCAAACAACTGCGCGACCGCGCAAAAGAAATTGTGGTGGCCGAGCAGGTTGTCAAAATATGGTTCTGTTGATTTTGACTGTTGGATGCACGGCCACCACGCTCAAAAGGCGTGGCCCCGTAGGGTTAATCCTCCAGCCAGTTTTCATCTTTTAAATGTGTTTAAGTAAGTCCCCCAATCTTTAATTTCCTACAAGTCCTTCATCTTCCAATTTTTCTTTTCAGTCCCTATATTCTCAAATCTCTTCAAATCTTTCTTCCAACTTCTCTTCCTCTTCCATTGAGCTATCCAGCTTTGGAACTGTTCACAATATTTTAAAGAAGGCAGAAGTTTTTAAGGAACTTCGACCGAATCAAACTAAATTCATAAATACAGCAGTAAGAAGTGGCAATATAAATGTGTGTAAACTATAAAAACGAGTCAAGGTGGATTGTCCCACACTAGCACAGCACTTCCGCGTTATGATAGTAATGGGTGTCGAATCCAACAAATAATAATGTTTTCTCGCTCTTGTAAAAATAAATTGCAATAGTGGTGAGCAAGGTCGAATCCACAGGGACTGGTTAGATTTAATTCTTCGGAAAAATTAAAAGCAATGAATTGAAAATAAGGGGGGGTTTTTTTCTTGAATTTTGAATGTGAAATCAATTTGTAAATAAACGAGTGCGAAATTAAAATTGTTGAAAATATCAAATTAAATAAACATTCAGCCCAAGGTATAATCTCAGTAATGATTCACGGAATTGATCATAGATGCAAAAATAAAATCCTTAAATCATTCTCTAAATTGGTTATGGTCATTGATACGATCTAACAACCTATCTCTCCTTACTTTATCGATAATCAAGAGACGATCGTTGATTATTTCCCTAATCAATAAACAACCCTAGATACGATCGTAGGATTTAATTTACCAATAGCATTAATTTCTAGAGAGACGACTAATTCTAACCAACAAATTCACATGCGTGATTTATTTAAGCTAGGTTATATATCTTCATAACACGAGTCAAAAGACAGTCTATAATTAACTATGTTATTTGCCACCATTATTAGAAAACCTAAACAATTACGAATTTAAATTCCTAATTGGCTAAGCATCGTTTTGACAATTAAAACAACGTGCACTTTGCATTAATAAATCAAAACAACAACTTTGATGCAAACCAAAAGATATATAAATAAAAAACAATCAAAGGAAAAATTAAATTTAATTAGATCTCACAATTCTTGGTAAATCAAAACTTCGAATATCCTTGAACTGGAATAACAAATTTAGCTATCCATAAACTTTGTTAATCAAAAAGTTAAATGAATAAAATTAAAAGACAATAAAGTAAAACTCCCAAATCGAAGTCGGTGTCACCGCGTCCTCTCTTCCAAATTTCTCCACAGAATTCGTTCTTTTTCCTTCCTTTTCTTTTCTTTTGCTCCCCTCCAAAAGGAGCTCCAATTAATTCTCCTTTTTGTGCTGAGAGTCCAAATTTTCAAGAAGTCTTCCTCTTTCCAATGACCAAAACGTGGTTCTAGTCAATTGCTGGCAAAAGTCTGAGAGTCCAATTTTCCAAGAATTCTTATTTCCCTTTTTTTCAATTGTGGTCCAGTCTCTCTTCTTCCCATTGGTCCAAAGAGTTTTCTAGGGTAGTAGATGGGCCAAAAAAAATTGTATTATTGTGATTTTCAAAGAGTGGTCCAATTTATGTTGCTGCCCTTTTTGTCTCAGCTGCTGTCTTACAAAATCAATAAGGCGTGCCCACGCCTTATTCAAAGTCCTGATCTGATTGCATTCTTTTTGAGTTCCAACCTTGTTCTTTTAGTTTATGATATTGAATCAAGTTGATCTAAATTCTCCACCTAATTCAAAAAACATAAAATATGATTAATATTCAAAATTTAAGCATTTAAAGTCATTGAATTAAGAAGAAGAATCACTAATAAAACAACAATTATGCACCCTATCAAATCCCCCCACACTTAGAAGACAATGCTTGTCCTCAAGCATAATCTAGCATCAAGTTAATGGAATGTACTCTCATCATCATCCATTCTTCTATCTCTACAATTCAACACTATGCTAGTCACTTCAACAAAAATTTTCAAAATCCACATGTGGTGGGAATTAACACCTCACATTAGATTCACACAATACGCTCAAAGTGTTTAGGGTGTAAAGTCTGTATGCACTCTCAGGTCAAAGCATAGAAAACTCTTACCATAGGCTTGCTAATATATCACGTTGGAGCCACCAATAGTTTTGAACACACAGTATGGGTCTTAACACCGGTTGTAATGGGGCTTGGGTAAGGTGGGATAAAAAGGATACATTTTTGGCGATTTTCATTGAAGGAATTATATGAACTTCTTCATAAGAACTCCCTTAAAATTCATGTACTTCAATCAAATCACTCCATACCCCAGTGTAGTTTATATCTTTTCACCTCTCGTGAGTATCCCCTCAACATCTATCAATAAATTTCAACATGGGTGTTAATTTCAATCAACTTGAAGGCACGAAATATAGACCAATCAATTCAAACCACTCATAACCACATGTAATGGGAGTAAACACTCTCACAAGGTATTTCTCTCTTCGCACAAAGTGTATAAGGGTGAGAATTTTCACTCAGCTCACTGCATGGAGAATTCATTGCCACAGACTGCTCAGATGTCATGACCGGAGCTAACAATAACACAAGTGCAAAGTAAAGGTCTTTATTTGGTTGTAACAGGGCTTCGAGTTAGGTAGGATAAAAGGAAAATATTTAGGCTAAGTAGAGAGGAGAGTTCACAAGATGATTCAATTCAAAATGATATCTCTTCCTCCACCTTTCACTATGATTTTTCCATAATTTCCTAGCATCCAGTCGATTCAGCCCTTGACTCTTATTATGCACGTGGGGTTTATTACCTTCACAGGATTTTTTTTTTCTTTTATCAACTTGATTTCTTTTTTTTTTTTTTTTGACCCCATTACCACTAAAACATTGAATAGAACCAAATGAAAGCTCCCATTTTTCTGAAGCTAAGGCTGTCTCATGCTTCTCAATCAATACAAGCTTGTGAAATTCCTCTTTTGTGGGTTCAAGATGGAGGTAACATGAAAGAGCGGGAATCCATGGCTTGTAACGTGGCTACAAAATTCCAAAGACAGGCTAAAGCTCAAAGAGGCTTCTATTGGTACATGTATCATGGTAGGCTCTTTAAGAAGGCCAAATTGGGTTTCACCTAATGCCTTTACTATATTTTGCACTTGAGTCAAGAAACTACAACGGCATGTACAAGAGAGCACATCCAAGAACAAACAAATCATGCAGGACACACATCAAAGAATAAGAGCTTAATAGAAAGATAAAAGCAGCTCATAGGCTCAAAAGCTCACGAATTACGGTTTATATGTGTTGCTCCCATCCATTTATGAGATAAAGGTCATTGCTTGGTCCTGGTTTCAAACTCAGATTAATGCTAAAAAGAGTGGAGTTAGGTCAATCGGAGTGGTGTTACAACACATCAACTTTGGTTTGACTCAATTAGGTATAGATTGCAACTTGACTGCTTTATCCCCCAACATTTCTTTCACATCACAAGTCTTTGATTTTCAATTTTCATTATTCTCAACCAAAATAATTTGAAGTACAAGTGAATAAGCCCATATATTCCTTCAATGCAAGGTTCAAGAGAATGGAATATTAGCAAGGAATAAGAGTGCTCATGGCTTGTATTGTGGTTGATTTTCAATGAAAAGGCTATGGCTCAAAAGTGGCTTTCTAGTGGCATATTTCAAGGTAGGCATTTTAAGAAAGCTAAATTTGGCTTCACCTAAGTGCCCATACTTATTCAGTGCATTCAATTACCAAGAAGCATCTCAACATGCATAACAAAGCAAGTTCTAGAAGAAATCAACTACGCTTGACAATCACACAATCAAAAGAATAGAGCATGTCGTAGAGTTAAACGTGAATGCTCAAAAGGCTCAAAAACTCACAAAATAGGGTCAATGCGCATTAAATCCCACACACTCTTCAATCAATCCCCATCGAAATAGAGCAAACATGAAAGATAGTGAAAGAAAAGAAAATGGAATTAAAATTAAAACAGAAAGTGTAAATTAAGAAAAAGGCAAAAAGCATCTCCCACCCCCACACTTAGTCCAAACATTGTCCTCAATGTTGAAAAAGAGCAAAAATTCTAAAAATTTACGATAGAGGACTTCCCTGAAGATATGTAGCTATGAACTGGATGGTGGCGAAGGCGGGTTGAATCCCACGTGAGCGAAGAATGCATTCTGATTTTTCTCCATCCTCGCGAGCCGACGCTCAATCCTATCAAACCGATCCTCATCACGTCCCGTGCCCGACCCCGTGGATGTGGATGCAGAAGCACGAAAGGGGATGATGGCCCTTTCAGGGTTTCTGGCGGTAGGAATCGTGTGGGTAACCCGAGGTGCAATGGGCCCTGGTTCATTAAATTTGTACGTGCTGCCATCCTTCCAAACCAACCCCATGATCTCCAAGCAATGCAAGTCCAAAGGTTGCATCTCGCAAGAAACATGAAGATCATTATTAATAGGATCAATCAAATTTTCATGAATAGCTAACCGAGTGAGCAAAGATCCTAAAATTAAAGGACGCTTGTTAGTCAGCACATTAGCAAATTGTAAGGCTAACCAGTAGCCAAGATTCACTTTGATTTTGTTCAACATGCACCACAAGAAATAAAATTCAGATTTTGACAATACAGCTGCCGAGTCTTTCCTACCCAAAAACGTGAATGCAAGAAACCTATGTATGTACCTTAGGGCAAGATCACGAAGGAAAGAATCTTTGGATTTGCTTGGATGATAGAAATTAGAGGTGGACAGTGTTCTGTACAAAGCAACTGGTTCAAAATCATCCCTATAATCACATGCACTATTCAGGTATTCATCGGTTTCAGCATAATCCTTGTCAATAAAACGAAATGCTAAATTGAAATCAGTGATTGAAAGTTTGAAATCTTTTCCCATAAGTCTGAATTGAACCACCCTAGGGCTATTCAAAGTGAAATCATCGGGCTTTTTGAATTCAAAAGTGGTGTAAAAATCCCTAACGAGTTCAATGTAGGCGGGATGTTGAATAGAAAAATAAGAACGCCAACCTATATTGTCAATAAGCTCAGACACATTCCTATCAATATGCAAAGATTCCATGGTATGCCTATCAATATATTTGCAAGGTATGATGTCTTTATCACAAATCATCCTATAACGTTCTTTGTCCTTTTTCTTAGTGAATTGCAAACACCCATTCAAATCCGAATCAGAGGGTGGAAGAATGTGCAAACCTTTACCAATTCGAGCTCGTTTGCACGCAGGGGAGTTGGTCTCAGCAGGGGGGACTGCGTGTCTGCAGTGGGGGTAGGTCTCACAGCTTTCTTCGAGCTCCCACGGCTGGACTGCGGTGTTTTGTTTCTGCCCATGACACCCAATTCGTGTTTCTGTTTGCTGCAGTGTAAAATTGAATTAAGAATGTGGCGAGAGAAAATAGAAGGTGCTGCTGACCGGTGATGATTGAGAGGGAATAGGACTTGGCGGTGTAATGGGATAGAGAAAACTGAGTCTAGCAGAAGGTAGCAAGTTAGGGCTCCGGCGATGTAGGGAGAAGGAGGGGAGCTGGCGGTAATTGTGGTGTGGTACAGAGGCGGAGGGGACCCTGCGGTTTCGAACTAAGGAGGAGAGCGACTGGTTGGTTGCGCTAGGCGACGGAATCACAGCGGGTGGAGGAGTCGAGAGAAAGAGGGCACGCGGCGGCGGCTTGGTAAGGGGTTAGGGCGCAACGGGTTGCTGAACGGTGGCCGGTGTGTGGTTGAGGAGGAAGAAGGGGAGCGGTCGGTGTGTGGTGGCGTCGCCCGGGTCACAAAGGGAATGGATAGAGAGAGGAGAGGGAGAGGCGGTTGAATGAGGAAGGAAGGAGAGGGTGGTTTAGTGAGTCAGAATAGGGTTTTAAATTTTTTTTTTTTTTTTTTTCAAATTCCGAGCTGCACATAGGTTAAGACGTGGGCACGCCTTATTTCAAGTTTTGAAAAATGGCCATGTAATCCGAGATGCACATTGATTAAGGCGTGGGCACGCCTTATTCCAACTTGATATCAATGACCTTGTAATCCGATGTGTACTTTGATTAAGGCGTGGGCACGCCTTATTCCAACTTTTCCTCCACTATTTGAACCTAGTGCTTTCTTCATAGAGCGTGCCCACGTCCTAATGAAGATTCATATGTGCCCAAAAATTAAAATAAGGTCAATTTCACTTCAAAAAAAAATTACATGGATCATAAAATAAATAATGCTGAATAAATAAATAAAAATGAACAAATAAATGAAAATGAATAAAGGAATAAAAATTGCTTGTTAAACTAAGGAAGAGAAATTCGGGTTGCCTCCCGGAAGCGCTTTTCTTTTACGTCTTTAGCTAGACGTTCCCATTGCTCACTTAGTGTAAGTTGGGCATTCTAAATCGAATTGATCAACATTACATACCGGAAAGCCTTCATAAAAGGGTTTTAGGCGATGTCCATTGACTTTAAAAATCTTACCCGTATCCAATCCTTGAATTTCGATTGCGCCATGAGAATATACATTAGTAACAAGAAAATGGCCTATCCATCTAGAACGCAACTTACCAGGAAACAATTTCAATTTAGAATGATAAAGTAAAACTTTCTGACCAATAGAAAATGTTTTCCTGGAAATCATCTGATCATGGAAAACTTTTGTCTTTTCCTTGTAGATCCTTGAGTTCTCATAGGCATCATTGCGGATCTCTTCCAACTCTTGCACTTGCAATTTTCTTTGCTCCCCCGACTCATCCATTCTCATATTGCACTGCTTAATGGCCTAGTATGCCCTGTGTTCTAATTCTACTGGAAGGTGACAAGGTTTACCAAATACCAAACGGTAAAGAGACATACCTATAGGAGTTTTGTAGGCCGTTCGGTAAGCGCAAAGTGCATCATCAAGCCGTAGACTCCAATCCTTTCTGTCTGGGTTGACAGTCTTTTCAAGTATGGATTTGATTTCCCTGTTGGATACTTCAGTCTGTCCATTAGTTTGCGGGTGGTATGCAGTAGAGACGCGGTGGGTAACATTGTATTTCTTCAATAAAGCCTCCATCACTCTATTGGTCCAAAGAGTTTTCTAGGGTAGTAGATGGGCCAAAAAAAATTGTATTATTGGGCTTTTCAAAGAGTGGTCCAATTTATGTTGCTGCCCTTTTGTCTCAGCTGCTGTCTTACAAAATCAATAAGGCGTGCCCACGCCTTATTCAAAGTCCTGATCTGATTGCATTCTTTTTGAGTTCCAACCTTGTTCTTTTAGTTTGTGATATTGAATCAAGTTGATCTAAATTCTCCACCTAATTCACAAAACATAAAATATGATTAATATTCAAAATTTAAGCATTTAAAGTCATTGAATTAAGAAGAAGAATCACTAATAAAACAACAAATATGCACCCTATCAGATAGGAACTCCCAATTCTCTAGAAAATACAGCTCTTTTGATCATTTGTTTGCATGTACCCACAGTACCATTCAAGAAACATATAACTTGTACAAATCTTTCCATTTTCCAAGTCGATACGATCTATTCGCTCGTAGAACTATTTACTCGATTCTAGCACCTTGCACCTCTTGGTAAATCCCAATTGACATAATCATCATTCATTTGTCTATTTTAGCTCCAATTATCATCCAAATGCATATTATTTTCCACAATTGCACAATTTACTCGATTTTGAGATATTTCCTGAGAAATAAACAAATTCTAACATTTATATAGACTTCATTCTAAAACGACACTAAATAATTCTAATTCAGATATATAAATAAGTATATAAAATACACTTATCATAAACTTACCACAACTCTCCATGATTTAGGTTCGGAAGCAAGAAAAAACGTGAAAAGGATAGGTAGGCCAACAGTAATGAGTCCTTGTATAGTTAACAGATGTGAAAGTGGATCAAACACAATCATTTCAACATATAAATAATTTTTGATGCCAAGTATATCATTTTTTTTTTGCTCCACTAACTTAATTTATTATGTCAAGCTGTTGGAATAAATCCCATGATTGATCCCATGATTGCATCCATTGATGGGTGTATAATCTATTGAAGGAAAGAAAAGATACCTTGATATATGATTGATATTATGGCTGGTGATAGGAGAAAATTATGGGATCATGAACTTGTATATAATTGTATTCTTAGAGTAGCTCAACCTCTATTTATATAGTTGCTTGTATAGTATTGATTATTAAAATATACAGAAATATTATTCATTTACTCTAATTTTATCATGGTATCAGAGCTTATTCATGCTCTCTAAACCTTGAATCTCTAAACATTTTTCCAGACTATTAAATTACAATGGCGTCTCCAACCGATCCTAACTCTACCAAAAAAAAAGCAGATGGCCTTGACCCATCGAGCTGCTATTACTTTCATCATTCAGATAATTCATCCATCTCACTTTCCTCTCAGTTGTTGAACGGCAAGAACTGGACCACATGGAGTAGGTCAGTAGAAATTGCTCTTTTGGTGAGAAATAAATTAGGCTTTATCGATGGAAGATTCAAAGAGACTTTCAAAACCACAAAGCCAGACGAATATAACTTGTGGCAGAGAGCAAACCATATGTTGATTTCATGGTTTTCACATTCGGTTTCACCAGAACTCGTGCCCAATGTTCTTTTTGCCCTTACTGCCAAACATGTTTGGGAAGATTTTTGAGCTTGCTTCTCTCAAGGAATTTTGCCACACATATTTGAGATCAAGCAATCTATGGCCTCACATGTCCAAGGAACCATGACAGTAGTGAACTATTTTACAAAATTACGTGGGTATTTGATGTGATCCGGACCAAGCATCGAAGGGCGAAGTCGAGCCATCGGCAATATGATAGTGATCTACGTGCAAAACGGAGCAAGTTCCATGTTGGGGTAGAGCCGAGAAGGCGAAAGGATCGAGCCGAGACAGGAAATCAAAAAAACGGGCAGAAACTGATTCACGGCCGTAAAGATATTCCTCACGACCGTAAAAACTGAAATTGAAATCTTTACGGCCGTAACATATTGATCACGGCCGTAACAGTTAATTGAAGATTGGGACAGAATGTTTATTACGGCCGTAAACAAGATATTCACGGCCGTAACTCAAGATTTCCAGATTTTCCGGATCTCTCAATTAATTTATTTCCTTTTATTATTTTAGGTTATTTTCGTAGTTTAGAATTTTAGTATAATTAGAATTCTATTTTGAGTAAATTAGATGCTAGGTTATTTTGTTTATTTATACGCTTTTTCAATTCATTGAAAAGAGTTAAGATTGATTTTGAGATTAATATAGTTGAGAGAGTTTTCTCCAATTGAAAGGTTGAGGAGTCCCTTTTGTGTTCTTCAAGAACAAATCCGACCTATCAAATATTGTGGAAATATTTGTGGCGTTGTACTTATCAAATATTCGCGAGAATATTTGTGGCGTGTCCGATTAGAATCTTATCAAGGAAATTGACAAGTCCTTGTGGTGTTTCGAAAACCTTGGATCTCGATTCCGCATCGTCAATTTCTTGCGTCGTGAATCTTGGGTCAAGGTCCTATCGTCAATCTATCTTTTAATTTCTGTTCAATTATTCGTGTTCTTGTTATTTTTCGTATCAGATCTGATTTAGATCTTTCCTAGGGTTTTAGATTTTTCGTTATTCCGCGTTTTCGACGAGATTCCCCGACAGGGATCGCGTCATCTGGTATCAGAGCTTGGATCTATTTCAGATTCTTGCGTTTCTTAATTTTCTTGACTTTTTTTCGTGTTCTTCGCGTTCTTCGTGTCAGTCATAAATTTTTCCAGTTTGATCCATAAGAGTCAATCCCAAAAATTCAAAAGTGTTTTTCTTGTTCGTTTCTCGTCCAAATCCAATTCCGTTTTTTCTGCCATACTTGTAGTCAAATTTTCTGGCAGATTAAAAAAAATCGAATTTTCCGAGAATTTTCTAATTTTTTTTACTTTTCGTATCTTCCATAAATTCCTTGATTGTTGATCCTTGGTTTGTTCTTGGGTGAAATTCGAAGGGATTGAGTGTGATACACGAGTGAAAATAAACACGAGAGGAATTTTTGTTTGTCTTTGAAAGCTAACCATGTCTCGCAGGGAAAAATCTCCATCAACAGGTGACCACAAGAATTTTAAACAATGGAGGCCATGAAGGTAAAATTTGAGAGATTGATGGCTAGGATGGAAAGAAGGGAAGCAGAACTTGCTCAATGGGAAAAGGAGTAACATCAGGCGGATTCTAGGGCTAGGAGGCATAAGGGGCGTGAAGCCAATTCTAGAGGGGGTAATGGGGGTGATGAAAAGCCATTGAAGTATAAAGAGACATCAAAACGGGAGAGTAGTGATCATGTTCATAAAAGGAGGGAGGAATCGACAACCAAAGGTAAAAATAATTCTGATTCCAAGTCTCTCAAGGGTAAAAATGTTAAGTGCTTTAAATGTTTGGAACGGGGTCACATTGCACTTGATTGTCCACGTAAAAAGGTTAGGTGTGATAGTGAAGGGGCTAAAAGTGTTGTGGTGGATAAGTCAATTATTGATAGGCATGCTCTTAGCATTAAGCGTAAGGCGAATGTTTTGGAAAATGTGGATGGGCAAAGGGATAATATTTTTCACACTAGATGCTTAGTGGATGAAAAAGCTTGTAGCTTGGTGATTGATGGGGGAAGTTGTACTAATGTAGTTAGTACAATGTTGGTGGAAAAATTAGGCTTACCTTTAACGAAACATCCAACGCCTTATAAATTACAATGGTTGACTGAGTCGGGGGAAGTTAAGGTGAAGAGACAGGCCTTGGTGAATTTTTCTTTGGGTGGGTATTCGGATGAGGTAATTTGTGACGTGGTGCCAATGCAAATTAGTCATATACTGTTGGGGAGACCGTGGCAACATGAAAGGGCTGTGCTACATGATGGGTATACGAATAGATACAGCTTGGTAAAAGGGGGGAAAAGTTTACTCTAATGCCACTATCTCCAACTGGAGCCCTGAAAGATCAATTGAAAGTGAAGAGTGAGTTCGAGGGGAAAAATAAGAGAGTTGAGGCCACGACCTCAGAAAAAGGAGAGAGAGTGAAAATTAAAGAAAAGAGAGTTGAGGCCACGACCTCAGAAAAAGGAGAGGGAGTGAAAAATAAAGAAAAGAGGGTTGAGGTTCAAACCTCAGAAAAAGGAGAGACTGAGTGCAAAAAGCAAAAGAAAAGAGAGTCTACCACAAAAATGAGTCTATTTGCACTTACTCACGCTAACACACCCCTCCCCAGTTCTTTAAATTCTGTTTTACAGGTACCGAAGTCAAGCCATGAACTTAAGGCGGGAAAGAAATTCGTTGGCAAAACTGAGCAGGCCAAAAGTCTAAGAAATCGCACAAAGCTTAAAAGTGATCATCGAGCCCAGAAAAGCAGAAGGAGTTTAAAATCTGACCAAAAATGGATTCGAGGTCGAATCCTTTTCAAGAGAGGGAGTATGATGTGATCCGGACCAGGCATCGAAGGGCGAAGTCGAGCCATCAGCAATATGATAGTGATCTACGTGCAAAACGGAGCAAGTTCCGTGTTGGGGTCGAGCCGAGAAGGCGAAAGGATCGAGCCGAGGCAGTAAATCAAAAAAACGGGCAGAAACTGATTCACGACCGTAAAAACTGAAATTGAAATCTTTACTGCCGTAACATATTGATCACGGCCGTAACAGTTAATTGAAGATTGGGACAGAATGTTTATTACGGCCGTAAACAAGATATTCACGGCCGTAACTCAAGATTTCCAGATTTTTCGGATTTCTCAATTAATTTATTTCCTTTTATTATTTTAGGTTATTTTCCTAGTTTAGAATTTTAGTATAATTAGAATTCTATTTTGAGTAAATTAGATGCTAGGTTATTTTGTTTATTTATACGCTTTTTCAATTCATTGAAAAGAGTTAAGATTGATTTTGAGATTAATATAGTTGAGAGAGTTTTCTCCAATTGAAAGGTTGAGGAGTCCCTTTTGTGTTCTTCAAGAACAAATCCGACCTATCAAATATTGTGGAAATATTTGTGGCGTTGTACTTATCAAATATTCGCGAGAATATTTGTGGCGTGTCCGATTAGAATCTTATCAAGGAAATTGACAAGTCCTTGTGGTGTTTCGATTTCTTGCTTCGTGAATCTTGGGTCAAGGTCCTATCGTCAATCTATCTTTTAATTTCTGTTCAATTATTCGTGTTCTTGTTATTTTTCGTGTCAGATCTGATTTAGATCTTTCCTAGGGTTTTAGATTTTTCGTTATTCCGCGTTTTCGACGAGATTCCCCGACTGGGATCGCGTCAGTATTGGGACGAGCTTGATTTATACCGCCCCCATGCTCATGTGATTGTTGTAAATGTGATGAGGGAAAGAAAAAAGAGACATATCATAATGAGGATCGCCTCATGCGGTTCCTTATGGGACTCAGTGAATCATATAAAACAGTTCGAGGCCAAATATTGCTCATGAAACCGGTTGCGGACATTCGAGAAATCTATAACATGGTGACTCAAGAGGAGAAGTAGTGAGAGATTGGGAATGGATCCCTCAATGAGAACTTTTCCGTTGCAGCCGCTATACGGGGATCGAAAGGCTCCATTGTTAATCAAAAGTCATCTGGTAACTCTTCCTTTTCTAAAAATGAAGAATAATTTTGCTATTATTGCAAGAAGGATAGTCATACTATAGATACATGCCATAAACTTCATGGATTTCCCCCTAGGCACCCAAGACATGACTCGAATTTCAAACCAAAATATGACCCCAATTACAGATCAAGAAGTAATAAGTCATGGAAACCGACAATCACAACCTACAGGGCAGAATTACCACGCTGCACATGCGACAGCTACCGCACCTCTAGCCATGGATAAAGTGGATACCCATCCACATGGACCTACAAATGTTCCCTCTTCCATTAGCCCGGACTTGCAAGCTATCTATCCAGGACTATCCAATGAACAAATTCAGCACTTGACCACTACCATGACCAATATGTCTAAGGGTAATGTTGATGTTTATGCAAACACAGCAGGTCTGTATAATACTCCCTCTATTAATTTCATTTTGTCAAATTGTTGGATTCTAGATAGTGGGGCCACATATCATATTACTTCTGATTCCACATCATTTGTTCAAACACACACACCTAAAACATCTCAAGTTAATTTACCCACCAGTTCTACCGTACCCATTAACTCTGCTGGAACAATCTTATTTAATAAAGATATTATTTTAAAAGACGTTCTCCATGTGCCTTCTTTCCAATTAAATCTTTTATCTGTCAATAAAATTACCAAGTCCTTGAATTGTTGCGTGATTCTATTCCTGGATTTTTGTATTTTGCAGGATTTGGCTACGGGGAAGATGATTGGCTGGGGTAAGCAGAGTGGAGGTTTTTATTTCATGTCACTGGTTCCAAAATCATCTACAGCATGTCACACCAATACCTTCGACCCCACTTGGCATCATCGGCTTGGCCACCCATCTCCAGCATGTCTTCGTCTAATATCTAAGTCCATTTCCTCTTTTAATGTGTCTTTTGAGAATAATTGCGACATTTGTCCACTAGCTAAGCAAACCCGCTTCCCTTTCCCGTTTAGTAGTATTTCTTCTATTTTACCATTTCAATTAATTCATTGTGACATTTGGGGACCACATAAGCATCATACACATTCAGTCGCTCGTTATTTTCTAACAATTGTTGATGATTTCACTCATTGCACATGGGTATTTCTTATGACATAAATCTGATGCCCCTATATTACTCAAATCTTTTTATATTTTTATTCAGACTCAATTCAACTCGAAAATAAAAATCATTCAGAGCGATAATGGAAATGAATTTATTTCTTTAAGTTTTTTTTTCCACCAAAGAGATTGAGTTTCAACGTTCTTGTGTTTACCCTCCACAACAAAATGGAGTCGTAGAACGCAAGCATCGTCACATTTTACAGGTTTCTCCCGCCCTACTTTTTCAATCTATTGTGCCCATTACTTTTTGGGGGCGAATGTGTATTGACTGCTGTATATTTAATTAATCGCTTGCCAACACCCCTTCTCTCCCACCTTACACCATTCGAACGCTTATACCATCAGCCACCATCATATAATCACCTTCGTGTTTTTGGATGCCTATGTTATGCAACTATACTTCAACCCATAACCAAATTTGAACCACGTGCTAACCGTTGTATTTTCATCGGATACCCTAGTGGTCAAAAAGGTTACAAATTGTTCGACTTAATAACTAAGAAATTTTTTGTTAGTTGAGACGTCAAATTCAATGAAAATATCTTTCCTTTCAAACATAACATTCCACCTAACATCCTACCATTACCTAATCCAAGCCATCCTCATTTATATCCCTGAAACACTGACCCAAGTATTATAGAACCTAACCCCCACTCACCACTAATCCTTCCAATGAGACCCTGTCAACCTCCCAAGTCACAGAGTCACCTGCCTCATCCACCTCACATACTTTAACACCAAATATTGAGTCACCTGAACCGAACTCCACTCCCACAACCCGACATTCTAGTCGACCCCCCCGTACACAACCGGCTTGGCATGCTGATTATTCTATGCACTTCGCTCACACTGGACCCCATCAATTCTCAACTCCGTCGTCAGATCTTCCTAGAGATACAAAGCACCCTCTCTCTAGTTCTTTATCATATGTACGCATTTGCCCTTCTCATTTTTCTTTCCTTGCAATTATATCTGGTCTCCGTGAACCCACTAACAATTCTCAGGCAATTCTTGATCCAAAATAGAAAGAGGCTATGCAGGCTGAGTTGGATGCTCTCATTCATAACAATACTTGGAAACTTGTTTCATTGCCTCTAAGACATCAACCCATTGATTGCAAATGGGTCTTCAAGATCAAATACAATTATGATGGTTCAATCAAAAGGTACAAAGCTCGCCTTGTTGCTAAAGGTTATACACAGATTGAAAGAGTTGATTATTTGGAAACATTCTCTCCCACTTCCAAACTCACGACTGTGCGATTCCTCGTAGCCATTGCCACTTCCCGTAATTGGTTCCTTCACGAAATGGATGTTCAAAATGCTTTTCTCCATGGTGATCTAGATGAGGTGGTATACATGGAGGTTCCACTTGGCCTTCATCGACAGGGGGAGAATATGGTATGTCGGCTCAATAAATCCCTGTATGGTTTGAAACAAGCTTCTTGTAATTGGTTTGCAAAATTCTCTAATGCTATTCAGAAGACAGGTTTCGATCAATCAAACGCTGATTATTCCTTATTTACAAAATCCAGTGGGAGCTCATTTACTGTGGTACTCATTTATGTTGACGACATAATTGTGACGGGAAATAATGAGAAAGAAATTAAATCCCTCAAAGAATCTCTCATACAAGCTTTCGGAGCTTATTTTAAACCATATAGAGCTTTTCTAAGTTTAAACACATTGTCTGGAAATTTGTGATTTTTGAAATCGGGAGGTTGTTTTACATAGACTTCTTCTTGAATAAAATCATTTAAAAATGCACTTTTGACATCCATTTGATAAAGAGTGAATCCTTTATGACAAGCAAAAGAAAGAAGCATACGAATGGATTCTAGTCTAGCAACCGGTGGAAAGGTTTCTTCAAAATCAATACATTCTTCTTCATTGTAACCTTGGGCCACTAATCTAGCCTTGTTACATACAATTATATCGTTCTCATCCTTTTTGTTTTGAAAAACCCATTTTGTACCAATAATGGTTTGATCATTTGGTCTATCAACTAAATCCCAAATATAATTTCTTTCAAATTGATTTAGATCTTCTTGCATTGCAAGAATCCAAAACTCATCAAATTCGGCTTCTTTGAAATTCTTTGGTTCAATTTGAGAAATAAAAGCACAATTATTTAAGAATCCTTTAGTAGAGTTTCCAGTACTTACCCCTTTTTGCACCAATAGGAAGTGTTTGATCACTTGAATTTTTTGAAGATTCTCCTTCTTCTTGTTGAAGAGTTGGTTCTTCCAAGTATTTTTCTTCATTGTCTTTGAAATTTCCATTTCTTTGGTCTTGAAATTCGTGTCCTCAAAAGGAATTTCCAAACCTACATCAACACCTTTCTCTTGATCAAGAGAATTAGCTTCATCAAAAGTAACATGCATGGATTCTTCCACTACAAGAGTTCTTTTGTTAAAAATTCTATAAGCTTTGCTAGTAGATGAATAACCAAAAAAAATACCAACGTCAGATTTTGAATTGAATTTTTACAAGTTTTCTTTTGTGTTTAGAACAAAACATTTACAACCAAAAACTTTAAAATAGTTGATATTGGGAATTCTATTTTTCCAAAGCTCATAAGGAGTTTTAGTTTTCTTTCAACTTACCAAAACTTTATTCATAATATAGCAAACGGTGTTAACAGCGTTAACGACTTCGACCCAAAAATATTTGGTAAGTTATTTTCATTTAGCATGGTCCTAGCCATTTATTTCAATGTGCGATTCTTCCTTTCTACTGCACTATTTTGTTGAGGAGTTCTAGGAGCCGAGAAATTATGTTCATACCCATTTATTTTGCAAAACTCATCAAAAGCCATGTTATTAAATTCTCCACAATGGTCTTATAGTTGTAATATAATATCATTTTTCTTTTTGAACATTTTTGCAAAAATGTTTAAATACATTTAGCTTCATTTTTCAAATTTAAAAATAGAACCCTAGTAAATCTTGAGAAATCATCAACAATGACAAAAGCGTAGTGTTTACCACTCCAACTGGTTTTAGATGGTCCAAAGAGATCCAAGTGAAGAAGTTGTAACGGTTTTGTGGTTGAAGAAAATTTCTTATTTTTTAAAGAACTTTTGATTTGTTTTCCAAATTGATAAGCATCACAAATCTTGTCATTTTCAAATTTCAAACTTGTACCTTTAACAAAGCAATTTTTTGATATTTTTGAATTTAACTCCATACTAACGTGACCCAATCTTCTATGCCATAACCAAGTGTCATATTTAAAACTTGACAAACATTTTAATTCTTTTTCAAATTCAATATTGATGATATAAACATCTTTACTTCGCCTTCCTATAAACAATACCTCTTTTGATGTAGCATCTTTGATAAGACATCTAGAAGAATCAAATTTAATATGATAACCTTTATCACATAATTGACTAATACTTAGCAAATTATGTTTGAAATTATCTACTAATAAAACATTTTCAATAGAGGGAGATAGACGATTACCAATATTTCCAATGCCAATGATTTTTCCTTTGACATTATCTCCAAAAGTGACATGACCTCCATCATTTCTTTTGAATCTTGATAAGAGTGATTTATCTCCGGTCATGTGTTTTGAGCAATCACTATCTAAGAACCAATTGCTCTTTGCTTTTGTTGATACCTATAAAACATGATTTAATTTTTTACTTCTTGGTACCCACATAATTTTGGGTCCTTGATAGTTAGTTCTAACGGTTCCTTGATCCCTCTTATTCCTTTCTTCAAAGTGTAGTTTCTTTTTCACTAAACAATTAAAAACTACATGTCCATTTCTATTACAAAAGCTAAATGTAGTTGAGGTTTTGACAAAAGTATTTTGATGAAAGGAATAAGAAGTAAAAGCTTTAACAAAGTGTTTTTGGTAGATTTTTGTTTCAAAAATGGTTTGTACTCAATTCCTACTTTATCAAAAACACATTGTTTTTTACCAAGCATTAGTTCAAAATTTTTCTTGCCTTGAATGAATTTGTGAACAATGTATGTTAAGTCTAAAACTTTCTCTTTTAGGGTGAGGTTTTCTACAATCAAGGCATTTTGATCAACATTCTTCTTTTCAATAGCCTTTTATTTTTCCAAATTTTTTTCGGCTTCATTTTTCAACAAAATGTATTGCTTTTTAAGAGTGGAATGTTTAAAAACAAGTTTTTCAAAAGCTTCAATAATTTTTTAATATGAGGTAGATAATTCATTGATAAGTACGTTTTTCGTACTTATCTTGACTTCAAATTTAGATAATTATAAGTGTTTTATGATGTTATATTGCTAATCATATATTTGTTTTATTTGTTTTAGGAAAAAATCTATTTTGGATGTGTTTGGATGCAAAACGAAGAAAATGGGCTAAAACCGTACGAAAAGTGACTACATTTCAAATAATTCATAGTTGAAGAACAAAGGTGTCAAGGATTTATTTGAATACAATTTGAAGGTGAAGGAGCAAGATTACAAGAGAGGATGACTCAAGTGCATCAAAATATAAAGTTTAGGATCAATTGTCCAAAAAAACTACAAAAGGCTCATGGGCCCTAAATCCACAAAGGAGAAACCTAATTGGTGAGAATTGTTGGGATTTATGGAGATATATATACACACAGGAGCCGCACAATATAGAGGGGGATTGACATATACGCACACATCATTATAGAAAAAAGAAGAGCAGACTGGAATTCTTGGGAGAGAGGTTGGCTGGATAGGCAAAAGAGATTTAACTACCTACATTGGGGAGATTAGCTTAGAGTGTCGGTGGGTGGAGGGGAATCTTACTTTTGCCAAGAAGTAGTCAGTAACTTTTTGAACTAATTGGTAGGAGGTGCTCGGCTGAGAACATATACATTGGAGAGAGAGAGAGAGATATACGGAAGGAATTAAAGGGAGGATATTATACATTGAAAAGAGTAATTGGCTGGGAAATTAAAAAAAGAAGTCGGCAGGACGTAAAAAAAAACAATTGAGATGGAAGAGGTGCCGACTGGTGGTGCCCAAGGAAAAGGAAAGTGAACGGCTACTGGAGCAAATTGGAACAATCGACTGGTGAGAATTGAAGACACGGCTGGAAAAAAATTCGGGATTCAATCAGGTGATGTTTATCAATTCTTTTATTGATTATTCACTAATTATTATGCTAGGCTAATTTTCTTTGTGTATTGGATGACAATGAAACTTGCTATTAATTATTCAATTCGATAATTAGTAGTTTAATAATTTCTTGTGTTGTATTGATTGATCTTGCATGCTTTATTGTTATTATTTGATTGATTGACCACCAATTAAATATATTGTTGCTTGTTGTAGTCTTGGAAAAGTCACAATATGTTTGAACATTGCATGATCAACATATGAACACTAGATGTTAGGAATAATACTATGACATGTGCAATCTAATGGTTAATTGTGTAATTCAATGCGTTCTAAACATTCGTATTCGGATTAGGAATAGATTCGTTTCGTGTTTAGGATAGATTTAATTTGTCTTGGAAAAGAAAATTAATTGCATGTGAATTATCGATTGTCAAGCAACACATGAATGATTTAAACTACAAAATTTTCGAATTGAGATAGATGATAACAAGTGGATTCAGATTCCAATACCCGCTTCCCATTCATATTTACTCCCCAACATTTTTATTTTCGTTATTATTTATTATTTTGCAATTTTTTAGAATAGATAGACAAACAAACCATCTTTTTATTTATTGTTTTAATTAATTGAATCGATGATAAACTGATAATTAGAACTAGACCTTATTCCTCGTGGGAACGATAACTCTCAACTCATCATAATTATTACTTGTCAACGATCCCGTGTGTGTGCTTGCGGGATTCACACCGAACAAGTTTGTGGCGCCGTTGAGATGAAATCTAGCAAGTAATAACTAGTTCATAAAATTCATGTTTTCATGTTGTCCAAAATTCAAGTCAAAGCAATATTTGATCCATACTATATCCTAGGCAATACACATGTCAACAAAAATTTCAAATTTTTCAAATTTTTTTTTTTATGCATACTGAATAAAAACGAAAATTTTGGTAGAAAAATGGACTACTTCCTCCCCCCCCCCCCCCCCCACCCAAACTTAAAATATACATTGTCCTCAATGTATGAAATCAAATACATAAAAAGTATAATTGGGAGAGGTTAAAGGACTTCACTGGTCAATCTGAATGTGATGGAGGCGTAGATATGCATTCCAAAAGTTCCTTGAGCATCTTCCTGTTGTAGAATCAGTCCTATTAAGGCAGAAATGAAATTCAGGCATTAGAAGTGTTATTGGATGAAAATGCAAAAATAAATAAATAAAAATAAACAAAAAAAAATATCAATGCATATAAAGCTGAATAAATAAAAGGAAATAAAATTTGGGTTGCCTCCCAACAAGCGCTTGTTTATAGTCATTAGCTTGATTTCGATGTTTTGACTACTCAAGGTGGCTTGAATAGAGAGTTTTCATCCCTGCACTTTTTGCACATGCAGATATTCTTTTGTTCATCCTTCAGTCTCCACACTATCAAATTGTCATTTTTATTCCTTCCAACCAATCCACCATATCCATTATCTCTTTTCCTGGTCTTATAACCTTTCCAATCTTCCTCTTCTTTAAGGTCAATCCTTTTGCATTCCTCGAGATATGAAGGTTGTTTGAGTGCACTATTCATGCTGAAGCTTTGTTGTTTTTCCTCCACTCTCAGGATTATTTCACCATTTTCAAAATCCATCAAAGCTCGTCCGATTGCTAGGAATAATCTTCCTAGGATCATCGGGATGTTCTGATCTTCCTCAATATCCAAAATAATGAAATCAGCTGGAAAGATGAGATCTCCAACTTTGATGAGTATATATTCAACCACTCCATAAGGGTGCTTGAGTGTCCTATCAGCTAGCTGCAAGATTATTGAAGTTGCTTTAGGATCCTCCAATCCTAATTTCCTATAAATAGACATTGGCATTAAGTTAATACTTGCTCCAGAATCAATTAAAGCATTTAAATCGAGTGAATTTCCTATGGAGCAAGGTAAAGTGAAACTCCCTGAATCTTTCAATTTAGGAGGAAGCTTATGTTGTAGGATTGCACTGCATTCTTCTGTCAATGCCACTTCTTCATCTTGTGGCAACTTCCTCTTCTTTGTCAACATCTCTTTCAGAAACTTAGCATAGTTTGGCATTTGCATTATGGCATCAATGAATGAGATGTTGATGTGCAATTATCTGAGGGCATCCAAAAATTTCTTGAATTGCTTTTCCAACTTAGTATTCTGCAACCTTTGAGGAAATGGGACTGGAGGTATGTGCTGATTAACATGAGCTGGTACCTTACCTTGTGAAATGTCTGATTGATCTTCTTGATTCTTCAGAATGAATTACTTGTTCCTTATCCATTTGAGTTACCTGATCCCCGTCAGTTGCTTTCTTCTTCACATTTAACTCTGGAAATTGAACTCCACTCCTTGTAGTAATGACATGAAGTTGTTCATCCTTTGGCTGCTTTCGAAGCCTTTGAGGGAATGGAATAGGCGGCACATACGCATTAACAGGTGGTGCAGCTGTAATTGAAGGTGTCTCAATAATTACATAATTTATAGCTTCCACTGCCATAAGAGGGAATGTCATTTGTATTTACCTCATCTTCAAAGGCCATGAAGCACATGTTTGCAACTTCATCTTGATTTTCGCTTTCCTCTTGCTCATCATCACTATCATCCCAAGTAGCTTGTAGAGCTTTCTTTTTGATGAATTTTTTCTTGTTGGGACATTCGGTTCTTTTGTGACTGGGTTTGTCACAATCATAGCAAACAATCTTTTTCTCTTCGCCTTTGTCTTCTTTCTTTTGAAATCTACGATTTTTGCAAAAGGCTCTCCACTTTTTTACAAGGAGAACAAGATCATTGAGTTCCTTATCACTCTTGTCAGAGTTTGAGGCTTCTTCATCATTTGATGACTTTAAGGCATTTTGTCTTCTAGGAGGATCTTTCTTTTCTTCCTCTTTTGCTTTTCTAGACTTTTCTTTTGTCTCGTCATGATTTAGCTCATATGTCATCAATGTTCCATAGAGCTCTTCCAAGGGATATGTGTGACTTCTAAAGTATGCCAAATATCGTGTGTGGAATCACATGTGCTAATACTATTAAATTCATTAATACTAAGGGCACAACAGAGAAGATTTTTGGCTCTAGCATTTAAAAACAATTTCTTTTTATCTTCCTCGTCATATTCTTCCTTAGGTTTTGAAATAGTTATATCCGATTTTCCATCAACCTTAATAATCTTAGTAAGCTCATGAGGACCGGATTCAATAACATCTCAAACACTATAATCAATGGATTGAATAAATATCATCATCCTAGTTTTCGAATAATTATAATTAGTACCATCAAACAATGAAGGACGATTAGTAGAATGACCTTCAATATTTTTGTTATCCATAACTCTAGATTGTAAAATTTAAATGAAAGAGTTCCTAAGCTCTGATACCAATTAATAATCCAAGATAAACTAACCAAGAGGGGATGAATTGGTTTTACAAAACTTTTTCGATAAATACTCTTAAGTTTGATACAATTTACCAATTACGAACAATAAATGATTAGGAGTACTAAACTTATCAAGGTAAAAAGATAGGGATAAAAGAACTTAAACAATTTACCAAATACTACCAAATATAGATATTTCATAATATGAAATAATGAAATAAATACAAGTACAATGGAAGTAAGTAAAAAGGGGTAAGAGAGTGCAAACGATGATTTAAGGAGGTTCAATTCAATCAACCAACGTGATCTACGTCCTCCGTTACCGAGCTCTCCGTCACGAGTAAGGCCAAATCCAATAAATTGATAGCTTAAAACAAGGAGTATCGAATCCTTAAGTGACTTACAACAAAGAGCACTTATCCTTAGGTGACTTTACAACAAGGAACACCTATCATTTACAATCGAGTTTTTACAAGGATCTCGAAACTATAAACAAAATACAAATGAGAATTTTACAATTGAATAAACTCTCTTAACAAATGATATGATCAAGTCAAGTATCTTGAGAGTTTATGATAACACTTCAATAGATAACAAATGTTTAAAGCTTAAGTGTTTATGAAAACTTTGATAAATGATATGAAATAGTTTTGCTTGAATCAAAGTTTTTCAACCAATGATCTCTCTTTCCAAATAATACTAGTTAAGTATGAAGAGAGATATACAATTCAATATAAGTGCTTGGTAATGAAGAACTCAATCAAAGATCAAGAATAAAATGAGAGTAGTAAGTTTTCTTCAATGTAGAATTCTTGATAAAAATATGTAAATGATTTCGATCAATCAAGAATTATTTTGCAATAAATGAAATAGAATATAAAATCAAGTAAGCTCAATGATTTTTCAAGTGAATATGCTCTTTTAATTTCTCTTGTGGTTGTTGGAATTGAATGCAAGAGAAAGACCTATTTATAGATCAAGAAAAACAGCTGCGAGGCTTTCGGTCGATCAATTCAATACTTTCGGTCGACTGAAAGTTTAAACTAGCCTTACACTATTTGAGCTGTTGGACTTTCGGCTGAGCAAACAGTTTCGATCGACCAAAATCGCTAAATTTGGAATTTTTATTTTTATATAAAAAAGTTCATTTTTCCAAAATTTATTTCATGTTATGATCTAAAAATTATTTTTATGCAAGTAATGATTTTATGAAAAATATTTTAAGCTTTATGAACTTGTTAAAAATTGAAGTGTCATTACCTTTACAATATAAATTGAAGATTTTCAACATGAATCTTCTAAAACATTAATCTTCGGTCTTCGACGATCTTGTTCATTTCAAATCTCTTTTTGACTGCTTTATATTTCAATGGATGACGATTTGGATCTCGAAATTCTCAAATGACATGTATACTCAAGAATTAAAATCGTTAGTAATACAAGAGATTTTGTTTGTTATCATCAAAACAATATACACATAAATAATCATAGGTCAACAACATTGATTACCGAGGGGACTAGATTTCAAATTTACAATCTTTACTTGAAAATGCTTCTTTTTTGAATCATATCACATTCATTATCATCATCAATATACATCAAAAGCATTTCATCAAAGTTTCAACCTCGCACATAATGCAATACTCACAACTTTTGATGATTATACAATATCTAACAACATGAGAATCATAAAATAACTTCATATTGACCAGAACAAAAAATAAAGTGGGTGTCTACATGTGTCGACACTATTATCATCTTCTTCATTTGGTGTCGACACCAAATCTCCAAGTGTCGACACCAAGCGTATCTGCGGAGACTAGATTCTGATTTCTTTGATACTTTTGATCTCCAAACCACATATTTTGATAAATAACTTAGGGAAAATATGTTTGGTGATCAAAGGGACAATTTATGTAGATTGAAACATGATTTTGGAAAGAAATCCTTACCTAGGGTTTGAAAGAGGTTAAAGCGATTTCAACAACATTTTTTATCTGATTTCTGATGTGTTTTCTCATTCAAAACCATCCCTATTTACAGAGAATGGTGGTTGCACGGATTGAAGGAGGGAACTTAGAAGTATGGGATTTTTACTTTGCTTCAAGGTTAAGAAATAATATTTAAATGGCCAAGCTTGAGGTGTCACTCCATTTTCATGTAGCTGGAGGTGGCTATGGAGGTGAGTAGGTGACTCATGCAATCTAAAAATGGCTATGGAGGTTTATCTTGCCACCTAATGCTTTATTCTTCCACAATTTTCCAGTTTTGGGCAATTTTGGGTTGCTGTATTTGAGCTTATATTTGAGATAGTAAACGAACTCCAGATTGTAAACGAGTTTGTTGTTCTTTCTTTGTATTGGGAGAAGTTGTGAGGGTGAAAAAAAATTGTAATGAGTGATTTATTTTTCTTATCAATAAAAGTGTTCTTCTATGTTGTCAGCAGTCAGCTGAGTCACGTTAAATTATATGTTTTCTCTTTTGTCCAGTTATTTGTGTTTTTGCGCTCTGATGTGTTTGGTTGATTTGATATGGAAAAACTTATTTATCCCAACACGAGGTATGATTACTATTCTCTCTTTTGTATGGAAAATTTCATCATACACCGATAGTGAATTTGTTGTGATTAAGGCTTAGTTTGTATTGGAAATGATGGTGGGTTTTTGAAACTGAAAATAACCAATTAGTGGCTGCTAGGGGACAACAGCTCCGTGCCAATGAATAAGAAGAATCGAAGATGGTCATCAGGGTATATTCAGTAAATATAGCAACTCTTGTGATTTTCTTTCACACTACGTAAAAAATATGGTAGATAATTTAAGCATGCTACTGCGTAGTGCTAACTTTTCATATGAACGGCGATCGACGAATATTGTCCCTTTATAGCCACCATAGCGTATTTGAAATGCTGATGGAGTATGACTCAAACCCAACTTTCGGAAACTTCCTTGGCGAAAGCTAGCGCGCAAAGGAAATCGTTCCAATCCCATCCATATCCCACGCCGTCCGAAATGACTTCAATGCATGTCGGGAATAATCTTTACATTTTGAGGCTAGCTAGACTTTTATAGAGAGGAACTGAACAACTAACCCATTCCTGCTGCACATTTTGATTTGATACACTACTACGAATCTTGCAAAAGAAACCATTAACTCTCTAATATCTTGTGCTTTCACATTTTCATTTGAAGCAAACATCCAAACCGAATTCGAACGCACCTGACTAGCAGAAAATGCCAGGAACTCAAACCCTTTTTCTCCGATCGAGGCGATAACAATCCCATCTCGGAAGGACATATAAAATCCTAATCATATACGTCCGTTCTATGAGGCCTTGTAGAAACAGCACCGACAGAGAGCCGACCCCAATATTTATCAACAAAAAAAGCGACCCTCACAAAGTTCTTCACGATAGTGATTATGGAAAAGAGGACCGGAAAACATGAAATTATGAACATTAAGTATCCACATTTCAAACGATTTGACGTTGTTGATGATTGTTTTAATCATCAATATACCAAAACGGGCATTGAAGGACAACAATTAAGTAGCTTCGCACGTCTTATGTTTCGTCTTTCTATTTTGAACATACCTATAATTTTCACTTGCACACGTACTTTTGTATATGCCAACTTCCTAGCATTTCTTATCTTGGTAGGAACGGAGTAAAAAGGTTAAGGGTGAGTGGAAAATTCTAGAGGACTTACCTGGTAAGTGAGCAAGAAGACAACTTTTTATCTGATCGTTACTAATCTTATTATTATTTGTTCATGATTTTAATTTGCTTTAAAGTTCGTAGGTAGGGCCTCAGATCTTTTGAGATTAAACCTTCCGCAAAGTCATTTTTTTCGGAGAATTTATTGTTAAAAAATAGGAAAAGTTATGCGGCACTCGCATATTATTTTATTGAAAAAATATGTGTTTTATAATGAGATTGAGCTGAAAGTAAATTTGCAGGCAGATGTTAATAAATTGTTTTATTTGAAGTTTTTGGTTGAACTTAATTGCAAATGATTGGAAATTGAAATAACTAAGATGACCTTTAATAACATATTTTTAAGTACTTAGCAGATTAAACATATTTGGAGTTTTGGAGATCTAAATATATTACTTAAAATAGTTAGACCCTACTAATCTCTATTATATTTTAACAAACTGCTTAATTTTTTCACTCAAAAGAGAACAAACCGTTAAAAAAAATTCAATTTTCTGTGTGTGGTGCGTGTCGAATAAATACAACATAATATTGGGCGTCTAATAAATTCAACATAATATTTAAGAAACGCATCAAATATCTTATATATTTATGAATAACTAGTGAAACACCCATGCAATGCATGGAAAACAACGTCTGATTAAAGACATAATGACGCGATAGTAGATGACAACTGGAACAAAAAAACACCATTTTCAAGAAATACATGTCATCATTAAATGTTGGCTTCCTCCTACTACAAATTGTGGAAAACTTCTTTGTACACAATATTTATTGTTGAATTTGTTGGTCTTCCATTCTTATTACAAATCAACATCTTCAATCTCGCACGACTGGTCACCCTAGAAATTGCAACATAAAGTTGACCATGAGCAAAAACTGACCACCTTTTAAGAAGAAGTCCAACACGCGAAAGTCCTTCACCAGAAACAATATCATCACGCAACTTTGAATCGCACGATTCATGCCTACGTGGAGGAACATAAAAAATAAAAAATAAATTTCAAATCAACTGATACATTTATATGAAGAAATAAAATCACATATGCATATCCTATGACCTTCTTTCTATTTTTCAACTCATTGGTAGTATCAAATGGGAAAAAAAATTAAACAAAAAGTGAAGAGACTCATTTTAGGTGAAAAAGTAGTAATGGGACCCGCAAAAGCTCAGCCACTTTTATAGATTATTATATAGATTTCAAAATATACAATTAATTGAATAATACTATAATAAACCGTTAAAATAAATATGATTTTTAAAAATAAATTTTAAATGGAAAAAAATTGAAACTCAAACAAAGGCATTCTATGATCAAACAAACGTTCAAAATAGAACTTTAACGGTAGAGGATCAACATGATATATTATGCAAAGTGTTTAAGATTAAACTAGATATAATGGTGAAAGATTTTAGGAAGAATGAGATTTTCGGTCCAGTAAGATCATGTAATCTTCAAATATACCTATCTTTAAGTTTATGTGATTGTACATCTTATTCTAGAGTGACTATTGATTTAATTCTCACCTTAATGGTCATTATTATTTTATCCTATTTTTTGTTAAATAGTGTACACAATTGAGTTTCAAAAGCGAGGTATGTCCTATGCGCATACTTTGCTGTTCCTGACTCAAGATGCTATGTATCCAACCGCGAAAAATATTAACAATATAAATTCTGCTGAAATTCATGATGAGTTGGCTGATCTGTTAAAGATCTTATGACTCACTGTCCGTGTGATAGAAAGAGATGTGACTTTCCGTTGTCTAAATTTGATGTTTAAACGAACTAACTATCACATATTTGTCTGAACAGTAGAGTATTAACAAAAAACGAAGTTTTGTTTAGTGCAGACCTAGATGAAACTTGTTATCACAGATTCGTCTGAATTACAAAACGTGAACAGACCTATCAGGGTTGGTTCTGCTTTACAAGAAGAACGAGGTTGGTGAAGGCTTGGATGAAGAAATTTTTGGACTTTAAAGAGGGGAGTTTAAGTAGGAGGATATTCTTGTACGTTAATAGGGGATATGTGTCGGTATGGTGGATGTAATGTTGGAATATTTTGTGTATAGTGACGCTAAAGAAATAGAATAATTTATATGAAATCCGTGCAAAAAAATGGACGGAGTAACGACAAAGAAAACAAGAAAAAGAGAAGAGAAGAAATGTGACAAAGTCGAGGCAAGTGTTGAACACTTTGTCCTTAAGACGATTGCCCTGCAACGGTTCCTATGGATTACGACAATCAACTTCCAAGATACAACGACTCTCATTTGTGTCTGTAGCACTCCAAAAAACAAACACAACGAACTAGAATTTTGGCTTATGTACTCCAAAAATGAAAATGAAAGAAGAATTAAAATTATGCAACAAATATGCAAGATTTTTTGTTTAGGAGGAGAGGAGAGAATGATATTGTTATTGCATATCATTGGTGTGAGCAATAAGACATCACAAGAGTCCTATTTATAGAGTATGAAGGTGTTGGAAAAATTGGTTTTGACCAATTTATGTGATTATTTAAGTGGAACCATTAGTTGATGAATGGAAAATTAAGCCACTTAAATTTGTGACAATATTGGTAAATTAGTATAATATTATAAAATATTCTAGAATTAATTTAAATGAAAAGATGTGTATTTTCATATAAAAGGTTGTGACTTTTGAATTAATATTTTTCAATAGTTGTGTTTCTTCAATTAAAGACAAATTTGAAAAGATGTGTCTCTTGAAAGGGTTGTATCTTTTGTAACACAACTTTTCAACATCTATATATAGACCCCATATGCTTGGATTATTCATTCCTTCATCAATTAATCATTCATTTATTTTTCATGATTGTATTATCATACTAATTAATATTCACTTCAAAATATTTTACATTTATTTGGAGTCGAGTTTCATGTGAAGAGAGTTCAAAGTATAAGTAAGGTTCGTTAGTCTTCGTAATTTGGAGTGCTCCTATTGCGGGACGTGGTCGTTGTATCTTGGGAGACGAATGTCGGAAAATCGTTAACACCCGTGCGGGGCATTATCATCTTAAGGATAAAAAGTCCAACTCTTACCTCGACCAAATTCATTTTCATGCATTTTTAATTTTCTACTTCATATATTCTTATTCAGTAAGTCGGAATTCCGTCCAACTTTATGCATGTACAAGGTACGTTATTAAAATATAATTACGCACGTTAAATATTTACCAACAGAAGGGTTGTGGACGAAGTGGTGTAGAGCCAAACCATGCAACTTTTTCAAAGGACAAAACTGTTCGGACAACCATACGATTGCATGGTTATAAACCGTGCGATCGCATGAATTTATGCAAAACAAGAATATTAACAAACAAAAAAAAGTTGACGTCTAATCCCATGGTTCTATAGCCATTCGATCACATGGGCAAATTTTTTACCCTATTTTTGTCATTTCTCGTAATTTCTCATTCATTTGATATTGGTTTCGAAATGTCAAATATACCTTTCAATGCATGCAGAGAAATCTAAATTCTCTTTTGGGAGCTTTGCCCTCGAGCCCCAATGAGGGGCGCTGCTCTCCTCGACCCCTGCGACTTGATTAGGTAGGTCGATTCCCATTTGTGCGCCTCGAAGCGGCGAAATGGCAAACTAATTTATCTAAACGGATTGGGTCGGGTTTGAGTACTTGGTCGAAGTCGACTTGAAGTCACTTTAGTCGATTTTCAATAATTAACCAATTTCTCGTATTATTAAATCAATATCCAACACGTAAATCCAACATGTAATTGATTTGTATTGAAATGATCAGGAGTGTCTATGCGTTTCAATTGAATTAGAATGAGGAATTAAGTGATTTGAATAATATCATTTATACTATTATTTTGTAGTTCTAGAAATAAAATTTGTGCCCGTAAAATATGAATATTTTATTCAAGTAGTTGTATACTGTAATTTCCACTAGGGCATCCATTCATGGGGACAGGTGTGGAGCCCAATACAAGGGTGGAGAATGGGGATGGGAAAGCATTGCCACTTGTCAACATAACAAGAGAAAGAAATAGCTGATCTGATATGATAACAGGTGAAATATAGGTCGTATAAGTAAACGATCTGATATTGGCAGAGAGAATTTCGGAGGCTCAATAGGTTTCTTATGAGGAGAATGCCTCTATTTATAAGGAGAGAAGAGAGAGAGATCATTTATTAGTCATAATGACAAGACGCGTTGCCATTATGGAGGCGGCGACACTTGATCCGAGAACTGACACACCATTCGCACAACGACACCTGACAATTGGAAACTGATAAAAATTAAAGGCGACGTCAATTAGAAGGCTGTAATACGACTGGGATTTCGAGATCCGTCCACAAAGTCTTTTTCGACCGATCTCGAGGGGACATTTGTTGTTTATCGTGCTGACGTGGATTTAACAAGAAAAGACGCCAACGCAGTTAGCTCTCAAAATGTCGACCTCATCTTAAAGAGAGGTTATTTGCTAAAACCGAGGTAATTTATGCCGAGGTGATTTAACAGCCGACCTCAACTCAAAGAGAGAGGTGATTTTCCAAAACCGAGGTGATTCTATGCCGAGGTGAGGTGAATTTTGCCGAGGTGATTTAAACTACCGACCTCAACTCAAAGAGAGAGGTGATTTTCCAAAACCGAGGTGACTTGATGCCGAGGTGATGATTGACCGAGGTGAATACCGAACGCGGTGAAACTGGCGGCGCTGTTGAAACGTAAAATCAGCCGTATTATGTGTCAGTAATTATGATTATTTGTAAAATGTTAGTATAATCATATGATGTCATGCTGTCAGCAATGTTATTGGTCATTGTCAGTCACATACTGCAGACGTGATATGTTGTAATGATTGTGTTTTGTCTCCTCCCTTACTATAAATAAGGGACATAAATGCTATTCTGAGGCAAGAAAAAAGGAAAAACCTCTCTAAACTCTTGTTATTTGATTTCGTTGATTCGACCTGACTGTCAGATCGGTATCGAACTAGACGTGAATTTGTACAACTTTGATCTCAGTTCGCTTTCGATCTGTGGCCTTTTTTCTATTTCGTGTAATATCCACACTTTATTTCAACATCGGTCATTCAATTCAAGAGTTGTATACTTAGATAAATTGTTAAAAAATATACAATTTGCTCATCAAATTAGAGAAGACTACCACTCTTATTTGTTGACAAAAAGGGACGTCAAAAAATTGGTGCTAGAAGGAGGGCCCGTATCCTTGTATTCAGCAATCACATACTCACTCCTGCATCATAATGAGTAACAGGCAAAATTCGGGAAGTCACCGGGGACAACTTGGTGATGATTCGCAAGGGGATGCTCGTGTATCAAGGAGATCCGCCCTTCCGCAACCCCCAGCGGAGGCAAACATGGGAATGGTCCTAGATCGACTCTAGAGGATGCAAAGAGAAATGGAAGAGATGAGGAGAAATCAAGATCGAGGTCGTTACCGAGAGGAGCATGAAGTGCAATCTCAACTACAAAGGTCTGATGGACGCTCCCATTTCGAAGAACAACAAACTGGATACTCTTACAACACGGGGAGTGCGGTAGGCGAAAGCACACCTTATGTACGGGGTCAAAAATTAATGGGACCGAATCAAGCGAGAAGGGATGAAAAAGAAGGGGAAAGTAGGGCTGTAAGGACTAAGGAAAATGGTGACAGATCTCCGATTAAGAAAGAAAACCCAAAAAACCAGCCGGCTGGAAGTTCGACTCTTCACTTAGGTCAGCCACCGACTCTTCCGTCAAGTAAACCAGATCAAATTGAAGTTGAGCAACTGAAGAAAAGGCTATCTGACTTGGAGGCGAAGCAAGAAGGGTTGGGGTCAACAGAACCATCTACCAAGAGGGCATCACCTTTCACGGAGATTATATTGTCACAACCTCTGCCTGGCAAAATGAAGATGCCTCATCTCACCGTGTACAATGGGGAGACTGACCCGGTTTCGCATCTGGATCAATACATGTCATGGATGGAGCTTCAAGGGGCAAGCGACGCGATAATATGCAGGGCTTTTCCTCTAACTTTGGGGACCGGGCTCAACGGTGGTTCCGCAACTAAGTAGTCAGTTCTTGAAGCAATTCATGGGGTCAAAAATTCCGACCACACCGAAGGAAATCTTGGTGACCATCAGACAGGAGAAGGATGAATCACTAAAGAGCTACTTGGGCCGCTTTAATAGACAGATCATGGGAATGGAAAAAATATCGAATGACGCGCTTCTGATGACCGTCCTGTCAGGCCTACAAACGCAGACTCATTTCTGGTGGTCAGTGCACGAAGATGGACCTCGCACGTACCAGGAGTTTCTTAACAGGGCGGAAAAGTTTATCAATGCCGAGGAAACGTCAGGTCCCAAAGGAGGTTGCCAAAATGCCGCTGGGATATCAGACAAGAAGGAAAGCAAGGATGATAAGAAAGAATTTAAAAGAAATACTTTTGGGAAGAAGAGAGATTGCAAGCCTGTTGATAGGTTCCGTCCGTACAATCCTGAACAGAGAAGTGAGCTCGCCCCATTAAATGCGTCAATCGAGGTCATCTTCATGAATGAGAAAGACAAGGGGATAATTCCGCCGGCCAGGCCGATAAAGCAGAGCCCGAGTAACTTGGACTCATCCCGGTATTGCAAGTACCACAGGTCAGTGGGGCACACCAAAGACGAATGCCGGAATTTGAGATTCGAAATTGACAAGTTAATAAAGAGGGAAAGCTTAAAAGAATATGCTTCTGAACCACGGGATTTAGGAAGGTAATTCAAACAACAGGAGAAGTATGCAATCCACCATGGGGTAGAGCCCCGCGGTAAAGACCGGCCCGGTGAAATCCGTACAATTGTGAGAGGAAATCAAGTGCAGATCGGGTCAAAAAGGAAAAGACGAGAATTCGCCCCAGAAGCTCGAAATAGCTATCAGATATGTAGTCATGCAATCACGCCAGACGATTCAGAGTCTTTCAGTTTCTTTGAGGAAGACGTCAGGGGGGTACTCCAACCACATTCAGATGCTTTGATGATCACGATGCCGGTTAGCGGGATAAAGATCCATAGAACACTGGTGGATGACGGCAGCGCTGTGAATGTGTTATACTGGAAGACCTTCGAAAAAATGGGAATTGACCTGCGTAGCTTACGGCTGAGGAGGACAAGGATTCAAGGTTTCACTGGTGACTTCATCTGCCCAAAAGGCGAAATATCTTTACTCGTGGAACTGGGGACATGATCTTGTCAGAGACGCGTAATTGCTGATTTTGTAGTAGTAGACGTCATGACGAACTACAATGTCATATTAAGGCAGGAGCTTCAATTTATCACTATTGTCTGAAATTCCCTACGCCACACGGAGTGGCTACCATAAGGGGGGATCAAAGTGCTGCGCGGGAGTGCAATTTAGGCTTCGCTTCCAACAACGTCCAAATGGAGAAAGAAGGGAGTCCCATTGTGGAATCAAGCGAAGAATACGAACCAATAACGGACCTGCAAAAGCTGGATCCCAGGGGTACTCAGGATAGGGGCCAGTCAGGACCAGTGGAAGAGTTGGATGCTGTGAAAATTGACGACACAAAACCCGATGTCGAGTTCAGAATTGGACTCAGGGTATAATCAAATACCAATGAATGAAGCAGATGAGGAGCATACCTCATTTATGACTGATCGGGGACTCTATTGCTATAAGATGATGCCGTTTGGCTTAAAGAACGCGGGAGCAACGTACCAGCGTTTGGTGAATGAAATGTTTAAAAATCTCATCGGGAAGACAATGGAGGTGTACGTCGATGACATGCTTGTAAAGAGTATCAGAGCTGAAGACCACATTCAGCACCTTGATGAAATGTTCCAAGTACTGCGGACTTACCGGATGAAGTTGAATCCCAAGAAGTGCTCCTTCGAGGTAGGATCAGGGAAATTTTTGGGCTACCTGGTAAACCAGAGGGGTATCGAAGTTAACCCTGATAAAATACAGGCATTGATGAAGATGAGGGAACCGAGGAAAGTCAGAGAGGTGCAAAGTCTGACAGGAAGGATAGCAGCTCTGAGCCGTTTTGTATCAAGGTCTACCGATAAATGCCGGCCATTCTTTGATATTATCAGAAAGAATAAGGAGTTTGAGTGGACGAAAGAATTCCAGATGGCCTTTGACAAATTGAAGAAGCAATGGCGTCTCCGCCCATCCTTTCGAAACCATTATCGGGAGAAGTGCTCTCTATATACTTGGCCGTTTTAGAACTGGCAATGAGTGAAGTCCTGGTGAGAACTGAGCAGGGAGTTCAACGTCCTATCTACTATGTCAGCTAGGCCCTGCATGACGCCGAACTTCGGTATTCTGAAATGGAAAAACTGGCCTATGCTTTGATAATGTCGACTCGAAAATTGAGGCCTTATTTTTTGGAACATCAAGTCGAAGTATTGAAAAATTAACCTCTGAGGCAAGTGTTACAAAAACCCGAGATGTCTGGACGGTTATTGAAATGGGCTGTGGAGTTGGAACAGTTCGACCTTGTGTACAAAGAAAGAGCTGCCATCAAAGGGCAAGCCTTGGCTGATTTCGTGGTGGAGCTCACACCAACGGGGCAAAGTTGCTGTGCGGAGGTAGATAGGACCTGGCGGCTATACGTTGACTGTTCATCAGCAGGAAACCGAGCAGGGGCTGGGGTCGTTCTCATAAGCCCAGATAACCAATTCTTCTGCAACTCTTACCGTTTTGATTTTGAGGCAACCAATAATGAAGCTGAATATGAGGCTCTAATTGTAGGGATGGACATGGCTCAAGCGATGGGTGTTGATAGCCTTATCCTACATAGTGATTCCCAACTAATAATCAAACAAATCCAGGGAACGTATGAAGCCATAGGTGAAAAGATGAAGACCTACAGAACAAAGGTTTTAGAAGAGCTGAAGAAATTTAGGCACACAGATATTATCTAGATCCCTCGATTGAAAAATAGTCAGGATGATGCTTTAGCTCGCTTGGCGACAAGCGAAGGTACGTCTGAATTGGAAAGCATATCAATCGATACCTTAGCGCGATCATCCTTAAACCCATCACCTTCAGTCGTCTTGCAAACCTCTCTGAAGAGGACGTGGAAGGATGAAATTATCCAATACTTACGAGAAGGGACGACGCCACCTGATCAAGTGAAGGCCACGAGTTTGAGGATTAGATCTGCAAGGTATACTTTAATTGGGGATGACCTATACAAGCGAGGATTCTCCTTACCATTGTTAAAGTGTTTGGATAATGAAGAGGCGGAATATGTGATGAAGAAAATCCACGAAGGCATTTGTGGGAACCATTCAGGGGGACAAGCGATGGCGTTCAAAATTATTAGGCAGGGGTACTTTTGGCCTACCCTGAAGAAGGACGCGATTGAATTTGTAAAGAGATGCGACAAATGTCAAAGGTTGGCCCCTATAATGAGTAACCCTCCCGAAGAGCTGACTTCGATTATGAGCTCATGGTCGTTTGCTAAATGGGGAGTAGATCTGATCGAACCACTGCCAACGGTAAAGGGGGGAAACAGGTTTGCTATAGTTGCAGTGGATTATTTTACGAAATGGGCAGAAGCTGAACCGTTGGTCAAAATTACGGAGCAGAAGACTACAGACTTTAAATGGAAGTCAATCATTTGTAGGTTCGGAATCTCACAATCCATTGTGACAGACAACGGGAAACAATTCAACAATGAAAGGTTTAAATCATTTTGTGAAGGACTGGGTATCAAGAAGCATTTCTCCACTCCGAACCATCCTCAATCCAACGGACAAGTTGAAGCAATGAACAAAATTATCAAGCATAATCTGAAAACCAGACTCGAAAACCTGAAAGGAACGTGGGCGGAAGAACTACCGAGAGTATTGTGGTCCTACCGGACAACCCACAGGACATCGACCAGAGAGACACCGTTCACCTTGGATTTCGGAACAAAAGCTGTAATCCCAATAGAGATGGGCATGCCATCGTTTCGGATCACTGACTTCAATGAGAAAGATAACGATGATGCCCTCACTGCTGAATTGGACCTTACGGAGGAGAAGCGATTACAAGCACAAGTTAGGAATGCAGTGTACAAACAAAGGAGTGCGAGGTATTACAATTCCAGGGTAAGGCCGAGAAAGTTCCAAATTGGGGATCTGGTGTTAAGAAAGACGACGACGATGCGTAAGCCTTTGGGACCAAACGGGGAGGTCCGTATCGGATCAAGAAGGCCGTGAGCAATGGGTCGTACGAATTAGAGTCACTTGATGGAATTCAGCTTCAACACCCCTGGAACGCAGAACACTTGAAGAAATATTTCCAATAGGACGAGATGTGAAATCAAATGTGAATACTTTTTGATGTCAACCGAGATATGTAATCAAATGAATGAAAAGTTTAATGTTTCAAAGTATGCAAATCTGAATGGATATTTCCTAAACAAAGACCTTCGTTGATGATCCATAAGTACCTATAAGGCAGGATATCATCAACATTACAAGGCAATCCGTCTCAAAGGCGAGAAAGACCTCCTTGAGAGGAAAAACAAAGACCTTTGTTGATGATCCGTAAGTACCTATAAGGCAGGATATCATCAACATTACAAGGCAATCCGTCTCAAAGGCGAGAAAGACCTCCTTGAGAGGCGAAACAAAGACCTTCGTTGATGATCCGTAAGTACCTATAAGGCAGGATATCATCAACATTACAAGGCAATCCGTCTCAAATGCGAGAAAGACCTCCTTGAGAGGCGAAACAAAGACATTCGTTGATGATCCGTAAGTACCTATAAGGCAGGATATCATCAACATTACAAGCCAATCTGTCTCAAATGCGAGAAAGACCTCCTTGAGAGGCAAAACAAAGACCTTAGCCAATGATCTGTAAGTACCTATAAGGCAGGATGTCATCAACCTAATAAGGCCATTCATTGTGAAGACGAAGTAGGGCCCATGAGAAGTCGAGGTCAGAGATATATGAACATCAGTGAATAAATAACGAGGTTAAAAAATGACGGACCTCCATTCAACAAACGAGGTGTTTTGGTAAAACAATACCGAGGTGAAAAATGACCGACCTTCATTCGAAAAATGAGGTGTTTTGGTAAAACAATGCCGAGGTGAAAAATGACCGACCTCCATTTAACGAACGAGGTGTTTTAGGTGTGGATGTACCGAGCTAAGTATTCACTTCGTTTATAATTCACCTCTGCATTTCATATTGAGGGAATTAACGTTTGAAAATTGCTTAAGTGTTCACTTCGTTTATAATTCACCTCTGCATTTCATATTCAGTGAATTGACGTTTGAAATTTGCTTAAGTGTTCACTTCGTTTATAATTCACCTCTGCATTTCATATTAAGGGAATTCACGTTTGAAAATTGCTTGAGTGTTCACTTCGTTTATAATTCACCTCTGCATTTCATATTGAGGGAATTGACGTTTGAAAATTGCTTAAGTGTTCACTTCGTTTATAATTCACCTCTGCATTTCATATTGAGTGAATTGACGTTTGAGAATTGCTTAAGTGTTCACTTCGTTTATAATTCACCTCTGCATTTCATATTGAGTGAATTGACGTTTGAGAATTTCTTAAGTGTTCACTTCGTTTATAATTCACCTCTGCATTTCATATTGAGTGAATTGACGTTTGAAAATTGCTTAAGTGTTTACTTCGTTTATAATTCACCTCTGCATTTCATATTGAGGGAATTAACGTTTGAAAATTGCTTAAGTGTTCACTTCATTTATAATTCACCTCTGCATTTCATATTGAGTGAATTAACATTTGAAAATTGCTTAAGTGTTCACTTTGTTTATAATTCACCTCTGCATTTCATATTGAGTGAATTGACGTTTGGAAATTGCTTAAGTGTTCACTTCGTTTACAATTCACTTTGTTTGACTTCGAAATACTCAATGCTAAAATGAAATTCTTTTTTTTTTATTCAAAAGAAACAAGATTGAAAGTTACAAGACAACATTGATCTGAAAATATGTAACTATTCTTCAATATTGACAACTTTTTCTGGCAGGTTGGTTTGAGACTCAGTGAGTGGAGAGAGTAAGGATTCTTCGTCGACCTCGTCAAGCATCAGCTCTAAATACTTTTTGTAGACCAGTTCGAGTTTCTCTTTTAAGAAACTTATGTCCACCTCAGGTCGTTTTCTTTCCAGCTCCTCTACTATCTCTTTGAATGTGAGATAGTAGGTCTTGTCCACATCGTGTTCATATTCCACTGAATCTTTAAACTTCTTCACGGCCTCCTTGTAGGAACCTTGGACAGCAGCCTCAAGCTCATTTTTTTCCTTCTTCAAGCTGGCCTCAATATTATTGGCCTCGTCCAATTCCTTTAAGAGTCTCTCTTTTGCGACCTAGAATTGGGCCACATTATCCTTTAGAGAGGCCACCTCCTCCCTTAGGGGGAGCACTTCATCCTTAAACTTGGATAGCTCAAGGTTGGTCTCTTTAAGCTTGGCCATCTCTTCTAGAGCCTATTTCAGTTTGGCCTCTGCCTCATGTCTGGCCTTCACCTCTGCCTCAAACATGTTCCTGGCGTCGTCGGAAAGCTTCTTGAACTTTCTGGTGTCGGAGGCCGCCTCGCTTAATCTGGACTGAGCCCGGCAAAGATAATTCAGGGCTTGACCGACGTGTGCAGTACCGGTCGCCAGAAGGTCGTCCAAAGGCATATCTTCGCTGAAATTCTCTTAACGAGATGTCCAGGTCTTGGCCGGAACATCCATGGCCACCTTAGTCTGCATGGGATCCTTCATTAAGCCCATAGGAGTTAGCTTGGCCGCAGACACAAACTCCCTATAAATTTTGGGGCGAGACCCTTTTAGAGAGTTACCCAGCTTAGCTCTTACGGGATGCACTCCCAGACACGAACCCCCCTGCAGAGCTGATTGGGAAGACCCAGCTTGGTCCCCAGAAGTTTGAGGTGGTGGGATTGGAACGTCAGATTTCTCTTTGACAACCTCAGCTCATTTGGATTTCTTTTGGAGAGGTGGGTCAATCGGATACTCTTTGGGAGGTGGTGAGGTTCTTGCGGTCTGTTTATGGGCTGCTCTCTTGCGAGCCTCAGCCTTGGCGTTTGCAACTTTCTTCGCCTTCATTGATTCCATCCTCTTTTTACTTTTACGGGCTGATATGAAAAGAAATACAGAAATAAGTGTTCTTGGTATACACCTCAAAAAATACAAGGCGTTGAAAAGCTGTAGTGCAATGATCTGACACTTACACTTTGGAAGTGGAGGGTAGTAATCAGACGGATCGATAAAAGTAAGTGTTGATTCAAACAAGCGTTCTTCAGTCAGAAGCTCTTTTACCGATCTGTAGTGGTCAGGTTGGTCGGTTAGATGGATAATCCTCTCGATGACTTTTGGGTCCAAATCTGCTTCTCTCACCTCTGCAAAAAACGAGATGATTAATATTAGAACAACTCAGCTCGAAAATATCCCAGATATAAAGCCTTACTGAATTTATCCCTATAGAGAACGGGAATGGTTGAACTGATTACATCACTTCGATAGGGGCTCATCCAATTTTCCCCAACGAAGAACCATTTCTCTTTCCAAGAGCGGACTGATTCAAGCAAATCAATCAGAAATCTTCATCCCCCAAAAACTGACCTCTGCATCACATAAAACCACCCCGTTTTTTTGCCATCAGCTCGAAACTGATATGCATAATTAAATTCGTCCACTGAGGGATCGTTGTATCCCAAGCGGTTGTAAAGGGATATGAACTGAAGGATGTACCTCCAAACATTAGGGTGAATTTGGGTGGGGGCTACACCCCAAGATCGGAGAAAGTCAGTTATGATGAACGGAAGCGGAAATCTGAGGCCTGCCTCCAGAATTTGGTAATTAGTAGCTACACAACCTATGGGTGGCTGGTCAGCTCGTTCGTAACTTTCGGGAAGGAAAAAATGTACATATCCTGAGATTCTATATTTATTTTTCCAAATTTGTAGTTCGTTTTCAGTGACTTCAGATCGGAAATGCTTGCAAGCAAAATCCGAACTGTAACTAGTACAAGGGTCGGGTCGCTGGAATGTGGCGGTAGAAGGATATCGAAATGAACTGGCCAAAATAGAACGGGATTCTGGTACTATTGCTAAAGGTATGGGCTGCGGGATTTCATCATCACCCTCCTCGCCTTGAAAAAGGCACTGGATTTCCTTACTCTCCTCCCAGGACACAGACAATTCGGCCTCCTTGCCCCTATTCTCCGACCTCACCCCACTTTCCTCAAAACTAATACTATCGCTCATCCTTATAGAGTGATTATAACGAGCTGGACAGTTAGAAAAAAAGAGGGGGGGGAGGGGAAGGAATTTCAAAACAAGAGAAAACAGAGAAGAAACGTCGAAGCACCCTCACCAGACGAAAGAAATAGCTGATCTGATATGATAACGAGGTGAAATATAGGTCGTATAAGTAAACGATCTGATATTGGCAGAGAGAATTTCAGAGGCTCAATAGGTTTCTTATGAGGAGAATGCCCCTATTTATAAGGAGAGAAGAGAGAGAGATCATTTATTAGTCATAATGACAAGACGCGTTGCCATTATGGAGGCGGCGACACTTGATCCGAGAACTGACACACCATTCGCACAACGACACCTGACAATTGGAAACTGATAAAAATTAAAGGCGACGTCAATTAGAAGGCTGTAATACAACTGGGATTTCGAGATCCGTCCACAAAGTCTTTTTCAACCGATCTCGAGGGGACATTTGTTGTTTATCGTGCTGACGTGGATTTAACAAGAAAAGACGTCAACGCAGTTAGCTCTCAAAATGTCGACCTCATCTTAAAGAGAGGTTATTTGCTAAAATCGAGGTGATTTATGCCGAGGTGAGGTGAATGTTGCCGAGGTGATTTAACAGCCGACCTCAACTCAAAGAAAGAGGTGATTTGCCAAAACCGAGGTGATTCTATGCCGAGGTGAGGTGAATGTTGTCGAGGTGATTTAAACTACCGACATCAACTCAAAGAGAGAGGTGATTTGCCAAAACCGAGATGACTTGATGCCGAGATGATGATTGATCGAGGTGAATACCGAACGCGGTGAAACTGGCGGCGCTGTTGAAACGTCAAATCAGCCATATTATGTGTCAGTAATTATGATTATTTGTAAAATGTCAGTATAATCATATGATGTCATGCTGTCAGCAATGTTATTGGTCATTGTCAGTCACATACTGCATACGTGATATGTTGTAATGATTGTGTTTTGTCTCCTCCCTTACTATAAATAAGGGACATAAATGCTATTCTGAGGCAAGAAAAAAGGAAAAACCTCTCTAAATTCTTGTTATTTGATTTCGTTGATTTGACCTAACTGTCAAATCGATATCGAACTAGACGTGAATTTGTACAACTTTGATCTCAGTTCGCTTTCGATCTGTAGCCTTTTTTCTATTTCGTGTAATATCCACACTTTATTTCAACATCGGTCATTCAATTCAAGAGCTGTATACTTAGATAAATTGTTAAAAAATATACAATTTGCTTATCAAATTAGAGAAGACTATCACTCTTATTTGTTGACAAAAAGGGACGTCAACACGTGTAATGTATTGTTACAATACACCATTATTCTCTCAATATTACAGTGTACGTAACACACAGTTCATGAATTATTACATGCATTTAAATTGTTTGTATTTTCATACTATGAATATGATCATTTTTTCAGAAAGTATAATATCCATTACACGTATTGTAATGTTTATTATACACGTGATATAAATATTGTACTTAATGTAATATTTATATTATTAGATAACTTTCCATATTATTAAACTAATTTAATTATTGTAATTTTTATATTATTAGTTGACTTTAAAAGCAATCACCCATAATTTAATCTCTCAAATAAATAATAACTACGTTTTTAAGTAATATATTTCATAATTAATGAGATCAATCAAACAAGAGTTTAACTATAATCACAATGTGAATGACAATCTCATTCACAATCTCCTCACATCTGAAAGTGAGATCACTTACATTTTGGTGACCCCACTCCCAACATGTGATAAGATTGTGAATGAGATTGTCATATGTAACATTTATCATCAAATAATAAACTCCCTCTCATATAATTCTATATTTTTCTAAATAATTTTTAAATAATGTATTTATCTAAGAAGGATTCCTATATCCACACGTCACACCTTTTACTGAAGGTATTACTAAAATTCAGTAACCATAATATAACATACCTTTTAGACATTTTCCATCCATCATTTGAAATGAGATTATGAATTATAAGAGGATCAAACAAAAAATAAACTCTACCACATCCACGTTAATTCTATAATAATACTGTAAGACGCCAACGCTCATATAAACCAACCCTCTAAAAAACAAAAAACAGTACATTACTACTACATAAGTACCACACAGACCACTACGACAAAGGCAAGCCCACCATGATTCAGTTGTGCACCCATACACATTATCTTGAGTAGTCATCAGGGCTCCTGCTAGGGTCCCCACTCCAGCTCCGGCTCCTGACTGGGCTTCGACTCCTTGAGCCATAAGGAGACCTAGAGTAGGACCTCTTTCCATACCTCAAGTCTCGCGGTGAAATGGACCTGTATGTATGAAACAATTTTAATTCCCTTGATCCATTAACAAATTTTAATATTAATTACCGAGAGGGTTAATAGTTATAAACCTTGAGGGGCGTGTCTCCCTTGGAGATTGAGAATAGTAATCATGCCCTCGGGAGTAAGTTACCCTGGGGGATGGAGAATAGTAATCATGCCCTCGGGAGTAAGTTCGAGCATAACTTGGTGAGCGAGAATATGGACGTGCATATCGAGGCGATCGAGAATAAGCAAGTGGGGACCTTCTTCGACTGAAAGCAGCAGGATATTCAATTAGAAATTAAACTTTAGGTGCTCTTGCATTTTAAGAAATTACAACTCTGCCAAAGTAATAAGAGTAAATATTAACAAAAATGAACTCAAGCACATTTACCTTATTCTTTCTCTAGCCCTCATCTCAGAGGGCTTCTTCCTGTTTTCCTCTGCAAATAATACAGTCAACTCTCGCCCAAGAAGAATTTGCCCATCCATCTGATATTTGGCTTCTTCAGCATCAGCAGGATCTACAAACTGCACAAAACCAAAGCCACGTGGCTCCCTGCATGATTTAACATGAACCGTGTGAGAAAAATAGCTTTACTCTTAGATATGTAGATGGTACATCTCCAATGCTTATATGATTCTACGCAAACATGAATCAAAAAGTAACATCTCGTACCCATGACAGTTCAATAAAGCAATTACATGGCCGCTAACCTTGCGTAACCAAGATTAAGACTTGATATTCTTCATGACCTCAACGTCTTCATAATAGTACTAATACCCAACTTGCTTCAATCTTCATGTTCATTAGATCATCTTGACCTCTTATTACTTCATTGGTATCTTCAACACTTTCAACGGAAATCCAAGTTTCGAGAAAACAATTAAAGAAGATAAAAAGAAGAGGTGTAGACCAGGTGGCTTAGCAAAGGGAATACCACATGACAGTTGCCTTTACTAGTTTAATTTCAATCCAATTTCAAGTAACTGGGACATTGCAGAAGAGGCTTAAATAACATAGGTTACTCACCCACTGTAATAGTCACGCGGGAGATAAACGTCCTTAAGAGGCCCAAATTCCCCAAATCGAGCACGAAGATCCTCAGGCCTGCAAGTATTACAGCTTATATACAGTTTAGATTTAGATTTAGATGCATGGAAGCAGTTCCAAGACAGGAAAAAAAAAAGTGCAGAAAGTTCCCAGCAATCCTCTTTTTGGGCTTTGTCGTCTAGTGAGTCGGAGTGCATGCACGAGAGAGGTAAGAAAGGCAGGTGAAGAACAAGGCTACCAAAAAAAAAAAAAAAAAAAAAAAAAAAAACCATTATAGGCAAAAAAAAAGGCTTAAATACAAGTCTTCCTTTAGGACAGGAAGACAGTTTCCACAATCAAACTTCAAGCCTGGAAACAAGTAATGCAATAGATTGTATCGTACCTATAATCCAAATCCAAATCCAAATCGACATAAAACCGTTTGGTAAAGATTTGAGAACATATTTTGTGAAAAGTGATACCTTTTTTTTTCCACCCCCAAATATGTGGTAAAAAAGTAGGAAAAACTTATAGATCCACATGCAAATCATTTTATTGGGGGGTGTATGTCTGAAAATAAGCTTGGAAAGATGAGCTTTTGAAAGAGAGAGGGAGAGAGGGGCGGGGGGGGGGGGGGGGGGGAGGGTTCTAATGGGGATTATCAACACAATTTGGCATTCCTCGGTCTTCTTGCTATTTGATATTTTTCTCAAAAACAAAACACAAGTTTCAAATTTATGCACTTAAAAACTCACATGAGGAGAGAAATATATAGGTTCTGACATCAAAGGTCAGCCAAAATATTGAAGATTTCCCATATATACACATTATTCCCATAGCTTTAGCACATCCATCAAATATAATACATCATCTCATGAGCTCTGATAACACTGTAGCAATTATAAATTGGTTTATTTATATTTTTCAAATAAAATGTGTGGTTAAAAAGTGGAGAGAGAACGTGTGTGCTTGAAAAGTGATTTGAGAAATTTGATTGATATGTCCTGTACACGTAACACAAGTATCTTTTTCATAGTTTTGAGAGAAAAATTCACAGAAGTTGATACATACAAAACCACACAGATTGATTAAAATATATGAACGTGGAATTGGGTGTACATACAACTTAAAAAAAGGAGTACTGACTGACAACAAAACTTTGTATATTCACTCACTTAAATAGCAACAACCAAATGTATAGAACGGGAAATAATGTTTTCTTCGGAAATAATAATTTTTTTTTTTTTTTTACTTTCCAAGGCAAGAGTCACATCACCGGATGTTGAACATCTCATTAAAAAAAAAAAAAAAAAAGAGGCGATTCAATTTTTATTTTAAAGCATTAAAACAGACCTACAATCATGGCGAAGGTTGCGGACCAAAAGGCTAGTAGGAAGGTCTCTTGCACGACTACGGTAGTGGCCCCTTGGGCTTGGGCTTCGACGCCGCCTGCTGTAACCCCTTGGGGGGGAGGGACTATAACTGTAACCTCTACCCATTTTCAATCTACTTCCTAAATCAAACGTACAAGAATTAGCAAAGCCATGCAACATATATATTCCAATCAAATATCATCTTCTTTCGATGTAAAATAACACGAAACAAGGTAAAGAAACAAAAATTATATAATCACAAATCCGCGCAAATGTACAAAATAGTGTACGAACATATATTTAATTTTTTTTCATTTTTTTTTTATAAATTTTGTGATACCGTAAACAATTTACAGTAAATAATCAAAAAACCATAAGAAAAATTTACCATCCCCAAGGGGGAACAACAGGAACCATCGTCCAGATAAAATTTTCATTAACTCAAAAAGTTAACTTAAGACGGTGAAACAAAAGTTGATGTTAAGCAATTAGAGGAACTGAAAATTTTACAATACCTCAAACCTTTTACAATAAAATTTCTAAATAATAAGCAAAATCACACCAACAAGTCCCAATTCGATAATCACAATGTTTTTAACTTACCTCAATTTCGTCAATCGCATAAAATGGAATTCATCACATCAAATCATACGCACAAGAGTTTCCAAAAATAAAATAAAAAGCATTATGATCGCAAAAATAATTCTCGTATTAAACGAACAAAATACAGGTAAAATCAAATATACTGTATACCATATTTACCTTAAGGTTGGAATTATCCCGAAATTTTGGATCAATCAAACACCGTATGTTTTTTGCGTTCTTCCTCACTTGTATCTCATCTGTATTTTATATCTTGAAATTTCTGGGATTCTCCAGAAGCTTCTGTATGGGTCAGCATGGGCTTTCAAGCCTATAAACTAATTACTATTTTCTCTGGATCAAATAAGGACGGAATTGGCCATTTCACGAATATAGCACATGTTAGGTGACAGTTAAAATCAGATTGGGTTAAGCCTCTGTTCGGAGGCTAAAGTTGATATAAAAATCAGATTTCACGTTTTTCATGGTAGATGGATAATTAAAAAATGAAAAGAGAAAATATTTATCGTTCGAAATTGATTTAAGGAATTTTATAGTTTAAAATTTGATTTATAAACCAAATAAACTAGTAAATCCGAACGCAGCAGGCGAAATCATACCATTACATTTTAAATTTTTAAAATTAGGTAAATAAAAATCAGTTTACCAAATCAATTATTTAATTTACTAAACCCAAACTATATCACAAACCTCTTCGTCTCTTTCGTCCCTCGCTCTCGCTCGCTCGCTCGCTCGCTCTCTCTCTCTCTCTCTCTTTACACCAGCGGCACCACTTCCCAAACGATGGAGTCCATATCGGCGTTGTGAGCAGATTGAAGCTGAGTAGCGGTTGGAGCACCCAAGCCTCTCTATCAGTTGATATCTACTGTCCCTTCTCCCACAGTGACTATCCATCTCGTCGGACTCCGTCACCGCTTCGACCACAACTGCGCCTTCTCTTAACGTTAGCAACTGTAATGGCGCCTTTGATCAAATCAGAGTAGCGACGCCAAAGTAGGCAAGCAAGCATCGCTGCTTAATTTCTCAGTTTTGCGAGTGCTAGAAATTGCTTAATTTCTTTGCCGATTAGACATTTTCGATCGCATATTTTCACGGTCACAACTTGCATTAATGTAAGCAGAACATATATTAGAATCACGGACTAATTTCCTGTACGAGATTGAGTTTTTGGGATAAAAAAGAATTGCATTTTGTTCATCGCATTTCGACAGGTGGAATTCTAATTGATAGTTTCATGAGGTATTCTCCACCAGTTGAGTTGAGGGGTGCTTGGATTGGGTCTTCAGTAGAAATTGAGGTTGGGTTGAGGGATGCTTTATGTGCAAACAAATGATGGAACATATTTCTTAGACGCTCAAATCGCGTTTGATTGGGGTTGTAAAACGGCGAAAGAGGAGAATCGCGGTGAATGAGGCCAACTGTGATGCCATCCTTGCTGGCATCAATGAGAGGAATTACAAAACAAGAAAGTAACAAAGGGAAGAGGAGAGTTGAGCAGATTGCCATATTTCTAATGGAGAAAATTTCTAATTATGATGTTTGGTTGCTGAAAAGTGCAACTAGTGGTGGTATTGATTTTTGGTGGTGATCGGTGATGGTAGTTGTAGTAATTGGTTATAATTGTAATTAAAATTACAATTACAATTTTGGGCCCATTTTCTAAGTTTCCCACGATTTCTGCAGGAAGGTGAACGTGGTGAGTAGTTTTAACGTTACTAAGGCTGATTTCATTGTGCATACGCCGCATTTTCGCGAATTTTAGAACGCAGCTTTTTCTATATGCTTTACCTTCATCTTCAAGATCTGCTCATAACTCTCTCTCTCTCTCTCTCTCTCTCTCTCTCTCTCTCTCTCTATATATATATATATATATATATATATATATATATATATATATATATATATATATATCTGTTACTTTTGATGTTGTGATATGTTCGCTGAACCGCAAGTGCACGGATCGCGCAAGTAATAAAGTGGACATGAATTCAAGTATCGATCCCACAGAGATTGTTGTAAATTGTATTTTAGATTACGAATTCTTAATCGGAACAAGAAAAACTTTGGTTTGAGAATTTTGTAATTAAAATTGACTAAAAAGAAACGAGAAAATTTGTTCGAAGAAATTTTTGTTTTTTAAAAAAAGAATTAAACTAAGAATTAAACTAAAAAGCGAGAAAATTTGATTTATGAAATAAACATGTTAAAATTGTAAATCCACTTTGTTCCATCATCCATATTTTGAATTAAATATTTAACGATAATTTATGGGAAATTGAAAATCCATGTTCCTTATGTTTTTAAAACCCTCTTTCGAACGGTGAATTCAAAAAAAAATTCTGTAAGGAATTTGATTATATTTCTACGACAAATCCAAACATATAGAAAAGCATTATCGATTTATGAACACTTTTTGGGATTACCTAAGCATATGGGGTATATTTCTATCCCCTATCGAACTTTGTGGCTGTTAGCCCAAGAGTAAACTAACCAAGAGGGGGTGAATTGGTTTATAAAACTTTTTCGATAAATAATCTCAAACTTAAAAATCAATGGGTACAAGTATGAGCACTTAGTGTTACAAGTAACTAAACTATCAATGTAGTGTGCTATATATGTGTAAACTTAATTGATAAAGCAAGTATAGCACTTAGATATAGTGTTGCACAATATAAATTGATAGAATAGAGTAAGTGCAATGTAAGTAAGTAAAAGGGATAAGAGAATGCAAACGCGATTTATGGAGGTTCAATCAACCAACGTGATCTACGTCCCCCGTTACCGAGCTCTCCGTCACGAGCAAGGCCAAATCCACTATATTGATAACTTACAACAAGGAGTATCGAATCCTTAGGTGACTTTACAACAAGAAGCACATATCCTTTACAATCGAGTTTTCACAAGGCTCTCGAAACCAACAATAGAGTTTTCACAAGGCTCTCGAAACCACAAGATATAATGAATTGAATTTATAATTGAAATAACTCTCTTGACAAATGATATACTCAAATTAAGTACCGAGAGAGTTAGGCTAACACTTCAATAGATAGCAATGAATTAAGCTCGAGTGTTAGAGAAAAACTTTGATGCAAATGATAATGAAAAGTTCAATGCAATCAAACAAAGTTTTTCAAATAATCTCTTGTTAAAATATTGAATCAAATTAAGTACCAAGAGATGCCACACTTGAATAATTAACAATGAGTTAAGTTCAAAGTGTTTAGGCAATGGAACTTTGATGAATCAAATGATAATGAAAAATGTAGCACAAATAATCAAAGTTCCTTAATTGGAATTTCTCTCTTTTAAAAGATTAAAACAAGTTTATAACAAAGAGAGACTTACACTTCAATTCCAATATTGTGTGAAGATGTTGAAGAAATTTAAACAATATAAAATCAAGAATCTTCACAAAACTTTCTTCCAAAAACTTTGATAAATTTGATAAATCAAAGTTTAGATCAATCAAAGTTTTTATAATAAAAATAGATGAATATAAACCAAGTAAGAACAATGAATTTTCACAAGAAAGTTTGTATAAAATCTTTTCTATGTTGTTCCAATTGAATGTGAATGAGATGGCTATTTATAGATCAAGATATTCAAATTCAGCAACTTTCGGTTGACCAATTTTGATGTTTCGGTCAACCGAAAGTGTATATACCCGTTACACATTTTCAACCGTTGGAGTTTCGGTTGACCAGTTTTGGTTGACCAAAAGTTCGGTTGACCAAAAGTTTGGTTGACCGAAAGTTGACTTTTGAAAAACATGAAAATGTTCGATTTTTAGGTTTTTAAGTTATTTTTCAAAGTGGTTTAACAGAGTATAATCATGATTTAAGATCAAATAACCTTTGAAAGACAATCTTGACTTAGATAAAAATATTTTATGCAAGTGATGAATTTTCAATTAAGTTTTTAGATGGTTGAGATTGATTACTGTAGAAAAAAATTGTATTTTTAAAGAGAAATAATGGGGCTCAAACAAGGGCTAAAAATACTTATATTAAAAACTCTCATTATGATATTAACTTATGCACCACCAGCTTCCAACAAATAAATTACTAGGGTATTTCTTTGATTTTTTTTTTCTTTCACTCCACAGCCTAATTACTACAAGAATCTAAGATGTCAACACTATTACTGGATTAAAAGGCCTATCTAATTATTTATCACAGCAAGACATCATGTCCAAGTCAAACAGTTAAAAAAATCTAGGAATAAAATCTAACAAATATACTCACCAGTAAATTGAAAAAAAATAAATAAAAAAACTTCAATCACGCAGAAATAACCATATAATATAATTCAAAAAATAACATAAATAAATGAAACGAACCAACACAATTGGCACAGCCGGTTCAAAATGACATTTAATCTTGTATTTTATTGAAGAAAATGAACATACTAAACTGATAGCAATTCCAGAAAAATCCATAGCAATTCAAAGTATATATTTGCAGACAACTGTTTTTAGCCATAGTAATTTGTAGTATCCAAAACAAACTTCCTTTTTTTTTTTTCCAATTAACTTTCTATGATATACGTAAAATTTAAATTAGAACATCATGAAAAAAATTCGAACCATTCAAACTATGGCATACCTAGTCCACATCACCAACTAAAGTTTTATCAAGGCATGAAAATTTAACTAATATGAAATGAAACACTTGAAGCCACTATATGAATAATTGTCATCAATAAAAGAAAGATCAACCAATAGTTTTAATCAAATTATAATTTCTACCAATCAAGAACCTGAGAAATGGGCTATACCTTGTTCGGTTCGAATAGACAATACATTATTAAACATTGTTTAAAACAAATAAGACATTTTATAATCATAGCACTGTTTAGTCCCTTCTAAAATGAAACACCAAAAACACACTTTGTTTTCAAATGTTAATTTTAAATAATGGTATTAATCAATTCTTTAAGGAAAAATGAAAATAATTAAACCCCAATCTCAAAGTACATAAAGAAACTAACAATGCATATATATATGAAATGTGTTGTAAAACAATAGAGAATATAGAGAGAATAAGAGAGAACTTCTCATTATGAATGTTTCTAATGAAATGAAATGACTCCTATTTATAGGAGGGAACAATGGTACCATCGTAATATATAAAGTTTACAGGGGTATAATGGTAATGTCATTCACACACACACACACATATATATATACACTCCCCCTTGAATGACATATTACTCAATTGTCTACCTCGTTAAAACCTTGCTAAGAAAACACAGTGGGGTAAAACTTGAGTGAAGGAAAAATAGTACAGAAGCTCCCCCTGATGTTGGCCATGGTGAATCATTGAGTCTAACGTTCGAGTAGAACAAATCATGTACTGAATCTTGAAGTTCTGAAGTACTGGCTCATTAAAACCTTGTCAGTAAAATCCAGTGGGATAAAATCTGAACCAAGGAAAAAGAGTACAGCCGCTGCCTCGTTAAAACCTTGTCAGGAAAACCTAGCAGGACAAAACCTGGACGAAGGAAAAAGAGTACAGCATGATTCTCCCCCTGAAGTGTGTAATCAAGTATTCATGAACCTTTTGAATAATGATATTATCTTTCGTCTGGAATATGTATTTATGAAAATCTTCTTGTCTGTAGCCGATATCGTAACATTTTTCATAAGATGTGTATGATTTTCTTCATTTGTTGATATCATTCCAGTATAACAATGTGTTGCTGAATTATAGCTTGTTGATAGCTATGATGATGCCTCAAAAACCTTGCTAGGAAAACCCTGTGGGACAAAACCTCAGCGAAGGGAAAAAGAGTACATTATTCTCATTAATTTTCATCAATACGCCCCAAGTGTTGCCTCATTAAAAACCTTGCTAAGAAAACCCTTTGGGACAAAACCCAGCTAAGGGAAAAAGAGTGCAACGCATATTTATTCCTTTTCATGGAATGTCACAAGTTTATTGATGCAATCTCGTATCTTTTCATCAAATATATAATTCATGATGAGCTTTATATAAATCGTTCATAGCTCATTTATGATGTACTATATTAAGCAATGTTGTACTAATTTATCGATTGCATCTTTCACTTCTGGTGAATAATCAAATTTAGAATTCACTTCTGGTGAATAATAAAATCTAGAATTCACTTCTGGTGAATAATTAAACATATTCATTTTCATATTCACTTCTAGTGAATAATCAATTTCCCAGATGTCATAAATAGTACACTCCAATTTTACTTTCAACATATTATATCATGGAGTCATTTGTATCATTTTATAGTGATACTAATCTGGGCATATTGAATCTTTCAATGATTTATATATGTATGTTCTTGCACTTTATAAACTGCAATTTCTAATTTGCAGGAGCATAATCAATCATTGAAATAGATATCAATTTCGACATATAATCTACAATCATTTTACTTGAAATCCCAACGTACCGCGATCAACTGTTACATTAAAGAATGCTCTCAAAGTACCGAGATGAGAATCATACATTTTGATCTCACTCATTGGTATATCAAAGAGCTCAAACTAGTGATTTAGACTATAGTTTATCCACCATATGTCATGCCAGTTCAATGAAAAATTTTGCGCGCAACGAGTCGTCTTTTACGACTGTGTAATATATTTCATTTGTACATATAATTACTGACTTTATACATTTAAACATTTGGACTTCAGGTCCTTGAACAATAATCCCTACATTTGGGTTATATATTTTCATAAGAGGGTATGCAGTCGACTTATTTATCGATTTCATCTCAATATAACATAGAGAGATCTCTTTATATATATTCTATCATCAGGTACTTGAATATCTCATCATTTAACTATGTCTCTTTTACTCACTATGAGTATTTAGCCTCAAAGGGATCATTTCAATCATTCAAGAGATATTTATTTTTGGAATCGATAGTCATTATGCTTCAGGCATAATTACGCTTCAGGCGTGTTTTCCTCATAATGTTCTCAAATATTATCAATCGGCTAAAATGCCATAACACATGTCATTCTTTTAGAGATATAATCTCAATCGTATATCTAAGTGCGCTTTGGTGGATTGTATACATATCGCACTTTTACAAATCATAAAGTTTCACAAGCAAATCTTTATCTCATGGTATTGACATGTTTGTATGTAGAATATTGTTGCATGAGAAATATTTATATTCAAGTTGTTCTCATAGAAAATAACTTGAGGCTTTTATTCTGCTAAACCGTTAGCAATATAATATTCTATTATCTCAACTAATTCGTAAAATCATTAATGACTTTAAGATATATTCATGCTAGCATTTATCACTTTGCTCGTAATATCATTACTTGAGCAAATAATCAGTCATTCATTTTCTTAGTGAGATAATTAATTTTCCTTTGAGAACAAGCAGCAATGATAACTTGTTAACCTGAACAATCTTCTGGTTCTTTAATGAATGCCATTTTGCATTCTTAATAAATCTCATTATTGAATTGGAATCTAACCAATCATTATAGAACTTAAGGTTCAGTAAGATATTTCACTTGTACATATGTATGAACTTCTGGTTCAATACAGTATTCATTTCATCAGTTCGTATTTCTGTACATTTCAAATCGGTATACCTTTATTACTTTTAGTATACCGAAAAAATTAGGTACAATATCCAAGAAAATATCTCAATCTTGTCGCCAAATCTTCCTTTATATCGAAAAAGGTAATGACGTATTATCTCATTGTTCTCACCTTTTCAATAACTTATGCCATTATTTCTTGATGGAATCGATATCACTGACACGAGGAGCTACCACTCTTTTACTCGTTGAATAATGCATTTAAATAGATGATTTGGGAAGAAGACTAGATCCATCAAAAATGGATATCATACTTTCAAATATTCGCAAATATCATTCATATCTTCCAGTAAATGATTTGAGAAAAATTTATCGAATAAGGCTCGAAAGATTGAAATTGCTGATGGATCATGGCATCCCAGAAGATGTTCGCTGGTTGATCGAGGCAAAAGTTCAATTAGCTGGTGAATTACCATATTCATTTTCTAAGCACAAGCATGGCTTAGGTAACAGTACTTTTGCAAAGAAGCGAAGAGCAAAAAGATTAAATAGTTGCTACAAATGTGCTCGATGGACATGTGATACCCGTTGTAAATCAATAGGATATTCATCCATAAATCGAGATGATAAGATAGACTTCATTAAGGGTGGACTGAGTAAGGAGTCATTGGATGATATCCGATTGACTCTTGAGACGCACCCTAGTGGGTATGTGCAGCGTGAGCTACTATCTTTATGAGCTAAACTCATCAGCGATAAAGAGCGTTATAGTCTCAAAAATATAATAGCAAAAGATCATGTTTACCAGGCTATTATAAACAATGATGTTTTGGCTATGCAATATTAATACAAGGTAAATCATTTGATATATATATGCACATATAAAATATTTTTCTGTTTCCTTTCACGAGTTTTGATAAAGGCTAGTTAAAAATATTAAATCACCGAAAGGTGAGTAGGTTGATTTTGTCAAAAGTAAATCTTCACTTTTTCGAAATACGAGCAGTAAATAGTGAAGTTTTTCAAGTTTAAAAGCCAATGGTTTTCACAGTTTATGCATCCCAAAATATCATTTTCTCATAAGTTTTTCCTTTCTTATTCTCTCAAAGATGGAAGGGTCAAAACTTCGACAGATCAAAACTATCTGTGTATTTTGTGGATCAAAAGTAGGAAAATGTTTTAGGTATCTAGAAGTAGCCGTGGATTTAGGAAAGGAATTGGGAGAGAAAGGTATCACTCTCGTGTATGGGGGTGGTAGCAGTGGTTTGATGGGTTGTGTTTCACAATCCTCTCAAGCAGAGAAAGCAAGAGTGATAGGTGTTATTATACCCGTTCCTTTAGTTGAAATCGCATGCAAAACACGAGGGCATGAAGTACAGACGTTATCTATCCATGAACGCATAACTTGCATGTTATATGGTTCTGATGCCTTCATAGCTCTGCCCGGAGGTTTTGGTACTTTAGAAGAAATCTTTAATATTACCTCATCGGCTCAATTAGATCTACATACCAAACCTATTGGGCTTTTAAATGTAAACAATTTCTTTGATGGTTTGCTAACATTTCTTGATTATGCGGTGGAACAGGGATTCATCTCTCCATTTTCTAGGAGAATCCTTATTTCTGCTCCTACTATCGAGGAACTACTATATAAGTTGCAATCATATATTCCAATACAAGATCCAGCAGGAGTTAAGATAGATTGGTCGCAAGGAAGGGGAATCAAGCGAAAATGGAGTCCGGTTAATGTAAATTTATCTATGTGAACCCTAGAATAGGTGATGGTAGAGTACGGAGTATTCTCACTCTTGAGACACACCATAAATTTCTAGGATTTTATCAATATTTAATCTTGTGTACCTCAAAGATTTAAGGTGGTAGAGTATGGAGTATTATTACTCTTGAAACACACCTTTTTCTTTATTTCCTCAAAAGGTCAGAGGTGGTAGGATACGGCTACTCCCGAAACACATCTCTAATTTTGAGGATCATAAATGTTTTCCCCTTTTGTATTTTGCATGTATGACTCGTTTATGCTTCTTCAGGAGCAATAATAATATCATTTCAGTATGTTTAGATGATAATTTTTACTTCTTCTTGAGTAAATATGTACTTCTTCTGGAATACATAAGTGCTCGTGCAAGAACTTTTTCCAGAAACTTTACTGATGAAATTATTTTTACATTAGCCATATCCGTGCTATCATGTGATATTGTCTTATCATACATCAACATTCTCTTGTTGAATAATTTTCATCCACCCTTTCAAATACAGATATTGGTAACTTCTGGTACCATTGGATAAAATATTTTTATCAACATTTACCAACTTTTTGGTAATGATAACTTCTGGTATCATTTGATGAAGTATCAAATAACAAAAATATTGTATATATATTAACAATAATAATACTGGGGTTATACCACCATGTATTTATGTTAACAACATCCTCTAATATGTTAGAATTAACCAACAACTGAGGTGTTTATATGTATTCAATTGATAGACCGACCATATAGACGGTGTCAATATAATGAAATAATTAAACCGGCCATATAGGCAGTATCAACATAATGAAATAATTACCTTTCATGAGTGAGCGAGTCATATCTTCAAATCCATCAAGGTATTCATAATAGTCCAATCCGTTACGGTAATGAGTCATATCCAGTTAAGGTATAAATTCAGTTCATAATAACTCAGTCCATCACGGTATGGCAACTATTATGTTACTTTTAAATCTTTTAATTTATCGTATTGATCACATAGTAGTGTTAAATAATTTAGAATATATATTTTATTAACACTTATCATCATATCATTAATAATGATTAATCAAATTCGTTAAATCACGATTAATATACTTTAACGTATCATCAAGGGAAAAATTGTCCATATTTTAATATATTGATCATATGGATAAATCGAACCGTCAATAGGTTTGAGATTTAATTTAGAACAAACTTACTTTTGGTCCGAAATTCAAAATCTCGCCGGAATTGCCGTTAAAATAGTTTTTAAGATGCCGCCACGTTTGACCACCGGAAAATGTCCAAAACTGCACCAAACAGAAGAGTAAACCATAGAAAAATCAAGAACGTCGATATGAACAAACTTCATGTTGACGTCGTCGCCGGAATCGCTGCCACGCGCCCTCACGCGCCGCGTCGACATCTGCGCGTGGGCCTCACGCGCCGCACGCCCCCCCACGCCGGTGACTCCACCATCGACACGCGCCGATGCCGGAGGATCGTCCCGTTGTCGTCGTCATGGATCTGTTGTCCGATCATCGTTTGGATTTATGGTTTGGCGTGAATTTGCTTTGAAAGTTTTGATTTTTTCAACTTTTCTTCTCCGGTCGATATCTTCTGTTTCAGCCGTCGGATCATCACCAAATTTCAGGAGAGTATTCTCCTCGACAAGCCCGTTCTAATGGCAGTGGTTGATCGTCGATCGGATATATGGATCGGCTGGAATCATTCTTTTCAGTTCGAGAGAAAAGGAAACATTGATTAGTAATAATCAGGTTTCTGATACAGAGGTTCATCATTTAGATGCAACTGTAGAGCATACTCCCATTATATTACTCAATTGGCTAGAGACTCGTGCTGATAACGTGTTGTAAAACAATAGAGAATATAGAGAGAATAAGAGAGAACTTCTCATTAGGAATGTTTCGAATGAAATGAAATGGCTCCTATTTATAGGAGGGAACAATGGCACCATCATAATATATAAAGTTTACAGGGGTATAATGGTAATGTCATTCACATATATATATATATATAACAAAATGTCACAGCAAAAATTTAAAAAATGAGATAATCCTAGTGAAGTGCAAATTCTAAGCCTCAAACATTGAATAATAATATAAAAATACCAAAGAAGCTGCCAATTTATCAAGAAGTGGTGGAACATGAATACCTATGATAAACTTTTGACCAAAAAGTACTTAATCACTATATGTCTCAATGTTGAAGGTAAGAAGGACTTGCTTCCCAACCTTCTTCACCTCTCCATAGTCACTGTTATATACCGGCATGAGGTGGAAAATAAATGAAGCAGTCAAAATAGTCAACGGCCAAACAGTTGCCACAAATTGATGAAACGGTCAATAATGTTCTGAATCACGATCTCGATGTCCTTTATCACAACCGATGTGGTACGCCACGACCGAGGTGGTTTCATTTCCGATGTGATTTTTGTATACGAGGTGGAATGACTTGACCGAGGTGAACTGTGTTTTCCGAGGTGATAATTGACCGAGGTGATTCATGTCGGCGAGGCGAATCTGTGAGACCGAAGTGATTTGTTCGACCGAGGTGAATTGTGCAAGCCGACCTCAAATGTGGACGAAGATGACGATGTGTTAGTAGGTAGTATTGTCAAATCAGCCGTATTATGTGTCAGTAATCATCATTATTTGTAATGTGTCAGAGTAATCATTTGATATATGTCTGTCAGAAGGGTCAATCACCCTTTTTAGTCACCCCCTGCAGAAGTGATATGTTGTAATAATTATGTTTGAACTCCTCAACTACTATAAATAGAAGGAGTAAATGTTCATTAATGGCAGGATATATGAAAAAACCTCTCCAAACTCTTGCTACTTGATTTCGTTGATTCGACCTGAATTTCAGATCGGTATCGAACTGGACGTGAATTTATGCAACTTAGGTCTCAGTTCGCTTTTGATCTGTTGTTTTTCCTATCTCGTGTAATCTTTAGAAATTTATCATAACGTCAATCATCTCGTTCAAGAGCTGCATACTTAGACAAATTAATCCCAAGAATTATACAATTCATCTATCAATTTAAGAGATTATACAACTTTTATTTGTTGACAAAAAGAGACGTCAACAAATTGGCGCTAGAAGGAGGGCCCGTATCCTTGTATTCAGCAATCACATATTTGCTCCTACATCATAATGAGTAACAGGCAAAATTCAGGGAGTCACCGGGTACATCATGGTGAGGGTTCACAGGGGAATTCCCGTATGTCCGGGAGATCCGCCGTTTCGCGGCCCCCAGCGGAGGCCAACATGGGAATGGTCTTAGATCGACTCGATAGGATGCAAAGAGAAATGGAAGAGATGAGGAGGAATCAAGACCGGGGTCGTCACCAAGAGGAGCATGAAGTGCAATCACAATTACAAAGGTCCGGTGGACACTCACATTTCGAAGAACAACAGACTGGACGTTCCGATAACACGAGGAGTGCAGTGGGCGAAAGCACACCTTATGTGTGGAGTCAAAAGTCGCTGAGTTGGATGGAACCGAGTCAAGCGAAAAGGGGTGAAAAAGGAGAGGGGAGTAAGGCTGTACGGACTAGGGGACATGGGGACAGATCTCCGATGAAGAAGGTGATTCCAGGAAACCATCCGGCTGGCAGCTCGACTCTTCACTTGGGTAAGCCACCGACTTTTCCATCAAGCAAACCAGATCAAACCGAAGTTGAGCAATTGAAGCAAAGACTGTCCGACTTGGAGGCAAAACAAGAAGGGTTGGGATCGACAGAACCATCTACCAAGCGGACATCACCTTTTACGGAGATTATACTGTCACAGCCTCTGCCGAGCAAAATGAAGATGCCTCATCTCGTCGGGTACAACGGGGAGACTGACCCGGTTTCGCATCTGGACCAGTACATGTCGTGGATGGAGCTTCAAGGGGCAAGTGACGCAATAATGTGCAGAGCTTTTCCTTTGACACTCGGGGACCGGGCTCAACGGTGGTTCCGCAATATATCTCAGCACTCCATATCGGGTTGGTCTCAACTAAGTAGCCAGTTCTTGAAGCAATTCATGGGTTCAAAAATTCCGACCACCCCAAAGGAGAGCTTGGTAACCATTAGGCAGGAGAAGGAGGAATCACTAAAGAGCTATTTGGGCCGCTTTAATAGACAGATCATGGGAATGGAAAGAATATCAGACGACGCGCTTCTCATGGCTGTCCTGTCAGGCCTACAAACGCAGACTCGTTTCTGGTGGTCAGTGCATGAGGATGGACCTCGCACGTACCAGGAGTTTCTTAACAGGGCGGAGAAGTTTATCAACACCGAGGAGGCGTCAGGTCCCAAAGAAGGTCATCACAAAACAGCCGCCGTATTAGACAAGAAGGAGAGCAGGGACGAGAAGAAAGAATTCAAAATGAATACTTTTGGGAAAAAGAGAGACTACAAACCAGCGGATAGGTTCCGTCCATATAATCCTGAACAAAGAAGTGAGCTCACCCCATTGAATGCATCAACTGAGGTGATTTTCATGAATGAGAAAGATAAGGGGATAATTCCGCCGGCCCGGCCGATAAAGCAAAGCCCGAATAACTTAGACTCCTCCCGGTATTGCAAATACCACAGGTCGGTGGGACACACCACGGACGAATGCCAAAATTTGAGATTCGAAATCGATAGGTTAATAAAGAGGGGAAGCTTACAAGAATACGCTTCCGAACCGCGGGATTCAGGAAGGCAATTCAAGCAACAGGAGAAGTATGCCGTCCATCAGGGGATAGAGCCCCACGGCAAAGACCGGCCTGATGAAATCCTTACAATTGTGAGCGGAAATCAAGTGCAGGTCGGGTCAAAGAGGAAAAGGCGAGAGTTCGCCCGAGAAGCCCGAAATAGCTATCAGATATGCAGTCATGCAATGACGTCGGACGATTCAGAGTCTTTCAGTTTCTCTGAGAAAGATGCAAGGGGGGTACTTCAACCACATTCAGATGCTTTGATGATCACGATGCCGGTGAGCGGTATAAAGATCCACAGAACTCTAGTGGATGACGGTAGTGCTGTGAATGTGTTATACTGGAAGACCTTTGAAAAAATGGGGATTGACCCGCGTGGCTTACGACCGAGGAGAACGAGGATTCAGGGTTTCACTGGTGACTACATCTATCCAAAAGGTGAAATATCTTTATTGGTGGAACTGGGGACAGGATCTTGTCAGAGGCGCGTGATCGCTGATTTTGTGGTAGTAGACGTCATGACGAACTACAATGCCATATTGGGAAGACCGATCCTCCACGAGCTTAAGGCTGCAGCTTCAATTTATCACTATTGTCTGAAATTCCCTACGCCACACGGTGTGGCTACCATAAGGGGGGATCAGAGGGTTACGCGGGAGTGCAATTTAGGCTTCGCTTCCAACAATGTCCAAATGGAGGAAGAAGAAAGTCCCGTCGTGGAACCAAGTGGAGAAGACGAGCTGATAATAGAGCTGCGAACGCTGGATCCAAGAGGTGCGCAGGATAGGGGTCAGTCAGGCCCTGTGGAAGAGTTGGATACTGTTAAAGTTGATGATGCAAAACCTGATGTCGAATTCAGAGTGGGACGCGGGTTAATGGAGCCCATCCGGACCGACCTCATCAACTTTCTGAAGAAGAATTCAGATGTGTTCGCGTGGACTCACTCGGATATGGAAGGGATTGATCCTAAACATGCGTGCCACCACCTCCAAGTTAATCCTGATTTCAAACCTAAGGTACAAAAAAGGAGGTCACTTAATCCTGAACGGTACGAAGCGCTGGCAAGGGAGGTGGTGAAATTACTTAGCAATGGATTTATCAGGGAATCTTTCTATCCTGCGTGGGTAGCGAACCCAGTGCTGGTAAAGAAAAGCAATGGGACATGGAGGTTGTGCATCGATTTCTCTGACCTAAACAAAGCATGCCCCAAGGATAGTTTCCCCCTCCCCAGAATAGATCAAATGGTGGATGCTACGGCCGGACATCAGCTCCTCAGCTTCATGGACGCTTACTCGGGGTATAACCAAATACCGATGAATGAAGCCGATGAGGAGCATACTTCGTTTATGACTGATCGAGGACTCTATTGTTACAAGATGATGCCGTTCGGCTTAAAGAACGCTGGAGCAACGTATCAACGCTTGGTGAACGAAATGTTCAAAGATCTCATCGAGAAGACAATGGAGGTATATGTCGATGACATGCTCGTAAAAAGTATCCGAGCTGAAGACCATGTTCGGCACCTTGATGAGATGTTCCGAATACTGCGAACTTACAGGATGAAACTGAATCCCAAGAAATGTTCCTTCGGAGTAGGATCAGGGAAATTCTTGGGCTACCTGGTAAACCAAAGGGGTATCGAAGTTAACCCTGATAAAATACAGGCACTGATGCAGATGAGGGAACCAAGGAAACTTAAAGAGGTGCAAAGTTTGACGGGAAGGATAGCAGCTTTGAGCCGTTTCGTGTCTAGATCTACGGATAAATGCCGGCCATTCTTTGATGTTATCAGGAAGAACAAGGATTTTGAGTGGACGAAAGAATGCCAGGCGGCCTTCGAGGAATTGAAGAAGCAATTGGCGTCCCCGCCTATCCTTTCCAAACCAATATCGGGAGAAGTGCTCTCTATATACTTGGCCGTTTCAGAATCAGCAATGAGTGCAGTCCTTGTGAGAAATGAGCAGGGAGTTCAATGACCAGTAAACTATGTCAGCCAGGCCCTGCACGACGCCGAACTCCGATATTCTGAAATGGAAAAATTAGCCTACGCTTTGATAATGTCGACTCGAAAATTAAGGCCTTACTTTTTGGAGCATCAGGTTGAAGTGTTGACAAATTACCCCTTGAGGCAAGTACTACAAAAACTTGAGATGTCTGGGCGATTATTAAAGTGGGCTGTAGAGTTGGGGCAGTTCGACGTTGCTTATAAACCGAGAAACGCCATCAAAGGACAAGCCCTAGCAGATTTCATGGTGGAGCTCACACCGGCTCACTTAAGTTATTGTGCAGAGGTGGATGCAACCTGGCGGTTATACGCCGATGGATCATCAGCCGGAAACCGGGCAGGGGCTGGGGTCGTCTTAATCAGCCCTGATAACCAATTCTTCTGCAGCTCCTATCGTTTTGATTTCGAGGCGACCAACAATGACGCTGAATATGAGGCTCTGATTGTAGGAATGGACATGGCTCAAGCGATGGGTGTTGATAGCCTTATCCTGCACAGCGATTCGCAGCTGATAATCAACCAAATCCAGGGAACGTATGAAGCCAGGGGTGAAAAGATGAAGTCCTACAGAGCAAGGGTTTTGGAAGAGTTGAAGAAGTTCAGGCATGCAGAGTTTATCCAGATCCCTCGATCCAAAAATAGTCAAGCTGATGCCTTAGCCCGCTTAGCTACAAGCGAAGGAACGACTGAATTGGAAAGCATATCAATCGAGACCTTGTCGCAATCCGCCTTAAAACCGTCGCCTTCAACCGTCCTGCAAACCTCTCTGAAGAGGACATGGAAGGATGAAATTATCCGATACTTGCGAGAAGGGACAGCGCCACCTGATCATGTGAAAGCCAGGAGTTTGAGGATCAGATCTGCGAGGTATACTATAATTGGAGATGAATTGTACAAGCGGGGATTCTCCCTACCACTGTTGAAATGTTTAGACAATGAAGAGGCTGAATATGTGATGAAAGAAATCCATGAGGGCATTTGCGGGAACCATACGGGGGGGCAAGCCATGGCGTTCAAAATTATTAGGCAGGGGTACTTTTGGCCTACCTTGAAGAAGGACGCGATTGAGTTTGTAAAGACCTGCGACAAATGTCAAAGGTTCGCCCCGATCATGAGGAACCCCCCCCGAAAAGCTGACTTCAGTAATGAGCCCATGGCCGTTTGCTAAATGGGGAGTAGATCTGATCGGGCCATTACCAACGGCAAAAGGGGGAAACAGGTTTGCTATCGTTGCAGTGGATTATTTTATAAAATGGGCAGAAGCTGAACCGCTGGTCAAAATTACGGAGCAGAAGACTACAGACTTTATATGGAAGTCAATCATTTGTAGGTTCGGAATCCCACAATCCATTGTGACGGACAATGGTAAACAGTTCGACAACGAAAGGTTTAAATCTTTTTGTGAAGGGTTAGGCATCAGGAAGCATTTCTCCACTCCGAACCATCCTCAGTCCAACGGGCAAGTCGAAGCGGTGAACAAAATTATCAAGCATAATCTGAAAACCAGACTCGAAAACCTGAAGGGAACTTGGGCGGAAGAACTACCCGGGGTATTGTGGTCCTACCGGACAACCCACAGGACATCAACAAGAGAAACCCCGTTCACTTTGGCCTTCGGGACAGAAGCTGTAATCCCGATAGAGGTGGGTATGCCGTCGTTTCGGGTCACTCACTTCAATGAGAAAGATAACCATGATGCCCTCACTGCTGAATTGGACCTTACGGAGGAAAAACGATTACAAGCACAGGTTAGGAATGCAGTATACAATCAAAGGAGTGCGAGGTATTACAATGCCAGGGTGAGACCAAGAAGGTTCCAAATGGGGGATCTGGTGTTAAAAAAGACGACTGCGACACGTGAACCTCTGGGACCAAACTGGGGAGGTCCGTATCGAATCAAGAGGGCTTTGAGCAATGGATCTTATGAACTAGAGACACTTGACGGAATTCAGCTTCAGCACCCCTGGAACGCAGAACACTTGAAGAAATATTTTCAATAGGACAGGATGTGAAATGGAATGTGAATACTTTTTGATGACAACCGAGATGTAATCAAATGAATAAAGAGTTTAATGTTTCAAAGTATGCAAATCTGAATGGATGTTTCCAAAATGAAGACCTTAGTTGATGATCCGTAAGTACCTATAAGGCAGGATATCATCAACATTACAAGGCAATCCGTCTCAAGGACGAGAGAGACCTCCTTGAGAGACAAAACAAAGACCTTAGTTGATGATCCGTAAGTACCTGTAAGGCAGGATATCATCAACATTACAAGGCAATCCGTCTCAAAGACGAGAAAGACCTCCTTGAGAGGCAAAACAAAGACCTTAGTTGATGATTCCATAAGTACCTGTAAGGCAGGATATCATCAACATTACAAGGCAATCCGTCTCAAAGACGAGAAAGACCTCCTTGAGAGGCAAAACAAAGACCTTAGTTGATGATCCGTAAGTACCTGTAAGGCATGATATCATCAACATCACAAGGCAATCCGTCTCAAAAACGAGAAAGACCTCATTGAGAGGCAGGTCAAAGACCTTAGTCGGTGATCTGTAAGCGCCTGTAAGGCAGGACATCATCATCAACGTGACAAAGCAGTCTATAAAGATGATGTGGGTCCCACGAAATACCGAGGTGAGAAATGACCGACCTCCATTCCACAAACGAGGTGTTTTTGGTGAAAAATACCGAGGTGAGAAATGACCGACCTCCATTCCACAAACGAGGTGTTTTTGGTGAAAAATACCGAGGTGAGAAATGACCGACCTCCATTCCACAAACGAGGTGTTTTGGTGAAAAATACCGAGGTGTTCACTTCGTTTTTAATTCACCTCTGCATTTAATTTGGAGTGAATTGACGTTTGAAAATTGTTGAAGTGTTCACTTCGTTTTTAATTCACCTCTGCATTTAATTTGGAGTGAATTGACGTTTGAAAATTATTGAAGTGTTCACTTCGTTTTTAATTCACCTCTGCATTTAATTTGGAGTGAATTGACGTTTGAAAATTGCTCAAGTGTTCACTTCGTTTTTAATTCACATCTGCATTTAATTTGGAGTGAATTGACGTTTGAAAATTGCTCAAGTGTTCACTTCGTTTTTAATTCACCTCTGCATTTAATTTGGAGTGAATTGACGTTTGAAAATTGCTCAAGTGTTCACTTCGTTTTTAACTCACCTCTGCATTTAATTTGGAGTGAATTGACGTTTGAAAATTGCTCAGGTGTTCACTTCGTTTTTAATTCACCTCTGCATTTAATTTGGAGTGAATTGACGTTTGAAAATTGCTCACGTGTTCACTTCGTTTTTAATTCACCTCTGCATTTAATTTGGAGTGAATTGACGTTTGAAAATTGCTCAAGTGTTCACTTCGTTTTTAATTCACCTCTGCATTTAATTTGGAGTGAATTGACGTTTGAAAATTGCTCAAGTGTTCACTTCGTTTTTAATTCACCTCTGCATTTAATTTGGAGTGAATTGACGTTTGAAAATTATTGAAGTGTTCACTTCGTTTTTAATTCACCTCTGCATTTAATTTGGAGTGAATTGACGTTTGAAAATTGCTTTAGTGTTCACTTCGTTTTTAATTCACCTCCGCATTTAATTTGGAGTGAATTGACGTTTGAAAATTGCTTTAGTGTTCACTTCGTTTTTAATTCACCTCTGCATCTAATTTGGAGTGAATTGACGTTTGAAAATTGCTTAAGTATTCATTTCGTTTTTAATTCACCTCTGCATCTAATTTGGAGTGAATTGACGTTTGAAAATTGCTTTAGTGTTCACTTCGTTCTTAATTCACATATGCATTTTATCTGGAGTGTCTCGTTCATATAATAAATGTTAGACACAATAAAAATCTTCCTCATTGAAAATCAGGAAAGTACAAAGGTCGAAATGAAATAAAAAATGAAAAAGAGAAAAGCTGCCAACGTAGAATTCATTCTAATCCACCACATTGATGGCCTCGTCAACTTCCGGTGGTTGGAATTCTGGCGCCAGAGAAAAAAGATCCACTTCTTCGTCATCGACCTCGGTTGGCATCAGCTCAAGATATTTCTTGTAAACCATGTCGAGTTTTTCCTTGAGGAATGTGATGTCAACCTCAGGTCGCCTCTTCTCCAGGTCTTCCACTATCTCCTTGAAGGTGAGATAGTAGGTCTCATCAACATCGTGCTCATACTCGGTGGAGTCTTTGAACTTTTTCACGGCCTCCTTGTACGAGAGCTGAGCTGCTGCCTCCAATTCTGATTTTTCTTTTTGAGGTCAGCCTCGATGCGATTAGCGACCTCTAACTCCTTAAGGAGCCCCTCCTTCGACTTTTCCAGTCCGGACACCGCATCCTTCAAGTCTTTTAATTCCTCCTTCAGCGGGATCACCTCCTCCTTAAATAGTTGAAGTTCCTTGTTGGTTTCCTTCAACCTTTCAACCTCCGCCAAAGCATCCTTCAATTTATCCTCGGCCTCGTTCCTGGCTTTCACCTCATCTTCAAACATCCCTTTGGCCTCGGTCGCTAGTTTCTTGAACTTGTTGGTGTCACTAGCCACCTCGGACAGTCTAGATTGAGTGCGGGTGAGGTAGTTCATAGCTTGGCCGAGGTGCACCATGCTGGTAGCCACCAGGTCGTCAACTGGCATATCCTCGCAAAATTTTTCATGCCGAGGTGACCAAGTTTTGGCCGGGATGTCCATCGCCACCTTGGTCCGAACTGGAAGCCTCATCAACCCAATGGGGGTCAAGTTGGCAGCAGAAACGAAGTCCCGGTAAATCTTTGGACGACTCCCCTTCAGCGAGTTCACCAGGTCGGCTCGAACCCTGTCGGTGCCAAGGTAGGAACCTTCAGCAGCATGAACCCCTCGTGAAGATCCCGCCTCGATAAAGGTAGAAGGAGGAGGAGGAGGAATGACTGTATCAGGTCTGCCCTTGGAGCTTTCAGCCCATTTAGGCTTCTTCTGAGGAGATTGTGGAGGAATCTGACCCTCTTTACGAGGCGGTGAGCCCTTGGCCGCTCTCTTTTGGGCCATTCGTTTACGTGCCTCAGCTTTGGCATGGGCCTCTTTCTTCGCCTTCATGGATTCCATCCCTTTTTTGCTTTTTCGAGCTGAAAAACAGGCACAAGAATCTTTTTCAAGTATTCAGTTCGTAAACAGCGTAAAATATAAAAACCGAAGTGATGTATGCTTACATTTCCGAAGCGGAGGATAATAATCCGACGGATCAATATGAGTCAGACCTGCTTCAAACAAATGTTCCTCGGTCAATAACTCTTTAACCGACCTATCAGGCTCCGGTATGTCTTTTAAATTCACTATCCTTTCAATAATGCCTTCGTCCAACTCAGGTTCCTTCACCTCTGCAAAAAACGGAGTGATTAATATTAGACCTTTTAAGTTCGAAGGTATCACGAAATATAACTTACTGAGTTTCTCCCTATAAAGAACGGGTACGATGTGACTCATCCCTTCGCTTCGGTAGGGACTCATCCAATTCCCCCCAACGAAGAACCATTTCTCCTTCCACCAACGAACTGAATCAGGCAGGTCTACTAGAAGTTTCCTCCCTTCAAAGACCGACCTCTGCATCGCATAGAACCACCCCGTCCGTTTACCATCAGCCCGGAATTGGTAGGCAAAATGAAATTCGTCAATGGATGGGTCGCCATATCCCATTAGGTTGTAAAGGGTTATAAAGCCTAAGATATGTCTCCACCCGTTGGGATGGATCTGAGTTGGCGCGACCCCCCAAATGCGGAGGAAGTCAGTAATTATGAAGGGAAGAGGGAAGCGTAGACCGGCCTCCAGGATCTGATAATTTGCTGCCACGCAGCCACGAGGTGGCTGATCGGCTCGTTCAAAACTCTCGGGGAGGAAAAAATGCACATAGCCCGGGATTCTATATTTGTTTTTCCACATGACCAGTTCTTTTTCAGTTACACTAGAACGGAAATGTTTACAAGCGAAGTCCGAACTATAGCTGGAACAAGGTTCAGGACGGATGAATGAAGCGCAAGAAGGGTGTCGAAACGAACTGGGTGAAATAGTTCGAGAAGCGGGGACTATTGTTAACGGGAGAGGCTGAGTTGTTTCCCCTTCCTCCACATCATCTCGGAATAAACACTGAGTTTCCACTCTTTCATTCCAAGACACAGTAGGCCCCCCAATACTACCTACACCTGCCGACCTCACGCCACTTTCGCTAGAGCTCAAGTCCCCACTCATTTTTTATATATATATGTATGTATAAAAAGCAAAGAAATGTTAAAATGATAAAAAAGTGATCCTCACCTCGGATTTAAAAACGAACAGAAACGGAGGACGGAACAGAAAACGATCTCGCAGGAATTGGGAGAGAGTCGAAGAAAAATCATGGAAACAGTGGCAAATGAACCCTTATATAGGAAAAGAAGAGAGAGAAATTGGGCGGCTGTAATTATGACAAGACGCGTTGTCATAATGATGGCGGCTACGCGTGATCCGAGACCTGACACTGCAATCAGATAATGACGCGTGGCTAGGTTTGCACAATCAACGGAACGAACGCCGATGTTAAAATTTTCGACAGGGGATTGCATTTCTAGATCCGCTCTCATAATTTTGAACTGATCTAGAGGGGACATTTGTTATATACCGGTATGAGGTGGAAAATAAATGAAGCAGTCAAAATAGTCAACGGCCAAACAGTTGCCACAAATTGATGAAACGGTTAATAATGTTCTGAATCACGATCTCGATGTCCTTTATCACAACCGATGTGGTACGCCACGACCGAGGTGGTTTCATTTCCGATGTGATTTTTGTATACGAGGTGGAATGACTTGACCGAGGTGAACTGTGTTTTCCGAGGTGATTCATGTCGGCGAGGCGAATCTGTGAGACCGAAGTGATTTGTTCGACCGAGGTGAATTGTGCAAGCCGACCTCAAATGTGGACGAAGATGACGATGTGTTAGTAGGTAGTATTGTCAAATCAGCCGTATTATGTGTCAGTAATCATCATTATTTGTAATGTGTCAGAGTAATCATTTGATATATGTCTGTCAGAAGGGTCAATCACCCTTTTTAGTCACCCCCTGCAGAAGTGATATGTTGTAATAATTATGTTTGAACTCCTCAACTACTATAAATAGAAGGAGTAAATGTTCATTAATGGCAGGATATATGAAAAAACCTCTCCAAACTCTTGCTACTTGATTTCGTTGATTCGACCTGAATTTCAGATCGGTATCGAACTGGACGTGAATTTATGCAACTTAGGTCTCAGTTCGCTTTCGATCTGTTGTTTTTCCTATCTCGTGTAATCTTTAGAAATTTAACATAACGTCAATCATCTCGTTCAAGAGCTGCATACTTAGACAATTTAATCCCAAGAATTATACAATTCATCTATCAATTTAAGAGATTATACAACTTTTATTTGTTGAGAAAAAGAGACGTCAACAGTCACTCAACCATTGCAATTTGTAAGGATTGGAATGCATCTTCACCACTAATCATAATTTTTAAACCATGCTAGCACTCGTTACATTTGTGCAACTTCTCCTATCTATAATGATGCTACACACCTTATTCTTTACAAAGCACCTAGTGTGGGAAATATTTTCTCTTTGCTTTTCCATCTCACTAACCTTAGTGATCGACTAATTTTGACTCTTACCGCAAGTGTACGGTATCGAACAAGTAATACAATGGATTTGAGTCCGAATGACGTTCCCATAAGGATTGGATAGATTTATTTTCTTAAATTATTAACCTTAACCGAAACGAATGAATATTCAGTGATTTATAAGAGATTCTAAATGATTAGACCAAGTTACCAAAGAAATCTAAAATTAATGATCAAATAAATAAGTAAATGGAATTTTCAAGAGTTGTTTAACAAATATATGTGAATGAAGTGCTAGGGTTTAGAATCCACCTTAGTATTGATATTTCACACGTTGATTCAAATAATCCAAGACAAGGTATATCATTGACGGTCAATGTTTCTATAATGCCTAAAACTCTCTTTCGAACAAGAATTAAGCCTTTTCCTAATTACAATCCACCTATATTTCTATGATGAATGCAATTATTTAGGAAAGCATTAAACGAGCAAAACATGAAAAGATCACATAGGACATAGTGGTATATTTCTATCCCTATCGAACCCTATGGCTATTGATTCAAGTCTAGTGAAATTCCACTCTTTCGATCATAAAAATTCACCACATACATCATATAATTCATGCATCAAAATTATAGATGAAAATAAATACGAATCAATAACTCAAAATACCAATTGTCATAAGATTAAGTAAACCAAAGCATGAAATAATTCTCTAAGACTTCATCATAATCCTAGCACAATTGAGAATTAGCCTAAATACATGGTTAATAGCAAATCACAAATATAAAAGAACTTCATCACCTAGAATATGAAAATCTCAAGAAATTTTGTATGAATCTTCACAAATCTGCTCTCCAAAACTTTGATGTGCTTCTTGGTGTATTAGGTCAAGAATGAATCCTCCAATTTCGTATGTTCTGTTCTATATATATGCCCCCCCCCTCTGACCTAGGCGAAAAGGGGTGAATTAAATCAGAATTCGCGTGAAAAGCCCACCAGTGACCCAGTCGATACTACCGTGCGGCCGCACGGTACAAAAGTGTGCGATCGCAGCCTCGAAAAGCCAACTTTCAGTCGCCTGTTTTTCACCTCGTGCGGCCGCATGCCTTATTTAACCGTGCGGCCGCACGGTTAAATTTTCGGGTGCACTTTTTATCTTTTAAATTCTGCAACTTGGTCCTCATCCTTTATTTCTCCTCAAGTCCCCATCTTCTGATTGAAACAATTTGATCCTTAAACTTTTGAAAATCTTCGATTTCATCTTTTCTTCCACGATGCTCCTTCTTTAGCCATGTTATGCGTCCAGCACTCTTGCTTTGCTCAATTTTGGTTCAATTTCCTCCCCTTTTGCTCATTCTTTCCTCTAATTGCACCATTCTCTTGATTTCGAAATAAAACTGAAATAGGTACAAATGATAGATAAATTAGTAGCCATTATTCTCAAAAACTATATAAAATCCTAATTTAAGCACGTAAATAAGTGCATAAAATGCACTTATCAAACACCCCCAAACTAGAATCATAGTTCGTCCTCGAACAAATAAAACTGAAACATAACTTCAAGAAAATAATTTTAACTCATTATTTGACTTGCTTGCTTTTGTGTCTCAGGTTCGGTTCAAAATAAACATTCCAGCAAAACAGCACGTAAAAATATTTGTTACTTATTCCACGCTCAACTTTTCAGGTGTGTGTGTGAATAGCCTGAAGACAACTGCAAACTCATGTAAGGTTATACCTAACATTGTGTGACTAGTTATGCATAGATAAACCCAAATCCCATGTGGTCACAATATTTTCTTTTGATTTTCCTTACACTCTCATGGATGATCACAACCTTACTGCTTTTCTCTCATGTCCCGAGGTCTTTCCTATTGATGTGGTTTCTAAACATGTATACATTGCATTTTTCCACACAAGGCAGTTAGGATTAGAAAAGTTGGCATGACAGACCGAGAATAATTTATAAGGTGTTAGGGACTTCAATCAACAAAGCTTATACCATTTTAGTTCATTTTTCTTTTACTTGGACGACTTTTTCTTTTAATGTCCTTGTCTTTTACCATCTTTGTGCAATACTTTTCATACTGGCTTTCTATATGACCCCTGTAGCAGGCTTTCAGATCGGAAACTCCCAAACCAGTTGGCTTTAGGGTACCAGGTTCAAAGAACCCCTCAGACTTACTTTCCCGAGTCATAAAGGCTTAAACAGAAAAGTTAAAGATGTTATATTGTCTTATGTGTAAGTCCACTCTCCGTACTTGCTTTCTAGTTGACCCCTGTAGCGAGCTTTAGGTCGACAGCTCCCAACTCAGTTGAGCTTAGGGTACCAGGTTCAGAGAACCCCTCAACTTAATTGATCGAGTCAAAAAGGCATTTGGAGAGCGGAATAAGACCTTCAGCATTTTTCTGTTTTTATGCTGGTTATTATGGTTTATACCTGTTGATCAAAATCCCTTACACTAAAGATGCAAAAGTTTAAGTTTCAGATTCTCGATCTACCCTGCCTACCTTTACTGACCCTTCCACCCCCAAACTGTTATTTGAACAGTTTGGTTCTATATTTCAGGTCGGGATCTAAATTTCTTAAGGTTTGTGATTTTTCTGTCAATCCTATGTCCAGAGTGCACAAATTTACCCCACATGTGTTAAACATCCCCCTACACAAGCAATTATTTGACTTCAGCTATGTGCTCAAGTTTACAAAGTTTAGCATGAAATAAGTAAAATAGAAAAATGTAGGTTTTCATGTTGTCCCAAGTCTCAACTAAAATATGCAAATAAACCGAACTACATCATAGACAGCAAACAAATCAGCATAAAAATTATTATTATTATTATTATTATTATTATTATTATTATTATTTTTTTTTTTTTTTTTTTTTTTTAACTCAAATATCGAGAGAAAATGTGAACAGATTCTAAATGATTAAGCAAAATAGAGTTGTAATAGATATTAGAGCAGTTATACAGATCAATACTCAGCTGGTCAGCCGAATACACCACCCCCAAACAAAATAGTACATTGCCCTCAATGTAAACGAAAATAATGATAAAAAAAAAAAGGCAAAGTACAATTAAAACGATCAAACACTTCCCTGATGTATATAGGCTGCTGCTGATGTGAGGGCTCTGCAGATGGATCTGGTGGGTCACGAGGATCGCGTGCATGTCTGGTCTCCAGTCTCTCGAGTCTGTGCTCCATGGAGGTCAGGCGGGTCCTGATATGTGTCTGCTGTCGGCAGACCTCCTCCCAGGTGCATCGAGCCAGCCTTAGCTCAGTAGGAATATCGGCTCGAATCAAACCTTGCATCTGAGTTTCCAGCGTGTCAAGCCTCCCATCCTGGCGAGTAAGTAGCCCCATGAAAGCTGTGTGTCTAGCATCCTGCCTCTGCTCCATCAGTGTAAGCTCAGTCATGATCTGTCGCAGGAGCCGGTCATCTGCCGGAGGTGCAAGTGGAGGCAAAAATGAGAACTAAGCATTTTATGCATTCCCATGAATCAAAACATGAAATTGTTACATGAAATTAACCCCAAGAATGCAGGGAAGATAATGGCTCAAGCGAAATTTGCAATTGAGGCACGAATCATCACTGTGGCATTTCATCGAGCACTTTGAGTGCATTGACAAAATGTAGTGAAAATCATAACTATACCTATATGTATCACTCCCAAATTTTCCTAACTATAATGCCCATTAACATTTAAACCATTATCTACCTAGTCCCATCCTCCATCAAGCATTAAGATTGATTTTTCAACACAATGGTCATTTTCGAAATATAGGGCAAAATGCAAAAATGTAGTGAACTAACCTTGAATTCGTGATTTGAAGATGTTAGAGATTGCTTGATTATACCCAATGTAGTGTAAACAAGAAGATTTTGTCAAAAAATCTGAAGCTCGGCAAATTTTGGGTCGAGAGCAGCGTCTGGTTTGAGTGGAAATGAGGCTGGTGTCCGGTTTTTAAAATGAATTCCAGCGCCCAGATTTCTACCGTGCGGCCGCACGGTATTAAATTCCGTGCGGTCGCACGGTTGGACTGATGAAAAAAAATTTCAGTTCTGTCTTTGATTCATGCTCGACTCCAACACATTTTATTATGCATGAACATGTATTATGAGAATGGATAACATGCTTTAGGTGGGTGACTGTGGGGATGATTGGTAAGAGCATCATGTAGCTAATAATCCACCTAACTCTCCATGTATGCAAAACGTAGGATTATGAAGTGTCAAATAGCAAAGCAAAAGTATGAAAATGCTCAATTGAAGACATTCACCTAAAAAGAGCTAAAATAGCATAAAGTAAAAGAAAATGAAACAAAAGAAAGCAAATGTAAATAAAAAGGAAGAAATATGGGTTGCCTCCCATAAAGCGCTTCATTTATAGTCTTAAGTTCGACTTTCTCGGGATTTACTCCAGTGGGGCAAGAGTAGTGGTGGTCTTTTCTTTAGAGAAGTCACCACCCCAATAAGGCTTCAAGCGTTGTCCATTCACTCTAAATGTGCCATTCTCCTCATGAGTGATTTCAACTGCCCCGAATGGATAGACCTTGGTAACCGAGTAGGGACCCGACCACCTTGATCTCAGCTTGCCCGGAAACAATTTCAGGCGAGAATTGTATAGGAGGACCTGTTGACCAACCTCAAAATACTTTCTTTGAATATGCTTGTCGTGCCACTTTTTGGTGCGTTCCTTATACAAATTTGAACTCTCATATGCTTCCAACCTGAATTCATCCATTCCATTTAATTGCAGCAATCTTTTCTCCCCCGCCGCTTGTAAATCAAAATTCAACTTCTTCATAGCCCAAAAAGCCTTGTGCTCAAGCTCAACGGGTAAGTGGCATGCCTTCCCAAATACGAGGCGATAGGGGGACATTCCAATGGGTGTTTTGAAAGCTGTCCTATAAGCCCACAATGCATCGTCAAGCTTCTTGGACCAGTCCTTCCTTGTTGAATTCACTGTGACCTCAAGGATCCTCTTAAGTTCCCTGTTGGAGACTTCCACCTGTCCGCTCGTTTGGGGGTGGTATGGAGTGGCAACCCTGTGTTTTACTCCATATTTGACCAGCAGTTGTTCGAAATGCTTGTTACAGAAATGTTTACCTCCATCACTGATTATAGCTCGTAGAGTGCCATACCTTGCAAAAATGATTTTCTTTAGAAAATCCATCACCACGCGGCCATCATTGGTAGGTAACGCAACAGCTTCCACCCATTTAGATACATAATCCACTGCTACAAGAATATACTGATTTGAGTAAGAAGGGATGAATGGACCCATGAAATCTATTCCCCAAACATCAAAAATTTCCACTTCCAGAACACTGTTTAGAGGCATTTCATCTCTCCTAGATATGTTTCCAGTCCTTTGACACCTATCACAATTTTTCACCAGTACGTATGCATCCTTGAATATGGTAGGCCAATAGAATCCTAACTGTATAACTTTTGCAGCCGTTTTAGAAGCTCCAAAGTGACCACCATACGCGAAAGAATGACATTGCTCCAATATTTTTACCGTTTCATCTTCTGGCACACACCTCCTAATAATCTGATTCGGGCATCTTTTGTAAAGAATAGGATCTTCCCACAAATAATATTTCAAGTCAGAAAAGAATTTCTTCTTCTGATGACTCGAGTATCCAGGTGGGATGATAGTTTTTGCCAGATAGTTCATGATGTCTGCATACCACGGAGCCTCCTCTACACCAAACAACTGCTCATCTGGGAAAACTTCGCTAATATCTGCCAAAATTGGCTCTTTTTCTTGTTCAAGGCGAGACAGATGATCTGCTACTACATTCTCGCATCCCTTTTTATCCTTGATCTCCAAATCAAATTCTTGCAACAGCAATATCCATCTGATCAACCTGGGTTTTGCATCCTTTTTTCCCAACAGATATTTCAATGCAGAGTGGTCTGTGTAGACTGTCACCATTGACCCCACCAGATAAGAGCGAAATTTATCAAATGCAAAGACAACAACAAGTAGCTCCTTCTCAGTAGTGGCGTAATTGAGTTGTGCATCATTGAAAGTCCGGCTAGCATAGTAAATCACGTGAAATACTTTTCCTCTTCGTTGCCCCAGAACTGCTCCTACTGCATAGTCACTTGCATCGCACATCAATTCAAATGGTAATTCCCAATCAGGTGCGATGATCACCGGTGCAGATATCAACCTATCTTTCAAAGTAGTGAAAGCTACCAAACATTCTTCAGAGAAAATAAATGGCACCTCTTTCATCAATAAGTTACACAAAGGTTTTGTGATTTTCGAGAAGTCTTTAATGAAACGCCTATAGAATCCTGCATGGCCAAGAAAACTTCAAACACCTTTTACTGACGTTGGCGGTGGTAGCTTCTCAATTACTTGAATTTTTGCTTTGTCTACCTCAATGCCCTTTTCGGAAATCCTGTGCCCTAGAATTATTCCTTCTTTCACCATAAAGTGGCCCTTCTCCCAGTTTAGTACCAGATTCGTTTCTTCACATCTTTGTAGAACCAGTTTTAAATGTTCCAAACACTCGTCAAATGAGGATCCAAAAACTGAAAAGTCATCCATGAATACTTAACTGAATTTTTCTACCATATCAGAGAAGATCGCCATCATGCATCGCTGAAACGTGGCTGGAGCATTACATAAACCAAATGGCATCCGGCGATAAGCAAAAGTACCATAGGGGCAGGTAAATGTTGTCTTCTCCTGATCTTCGGGCGCGATGGCAATCTGATTGTACCCTGAATATCCATCCAGAAAACAGTAATGTGAATGGCCTGCTAATCTTTCCAACATCTGATCAATAAACGGAAGGGGAAAGTGATCCTTCCTTGTTGCATTGTTGAGTTTACGATAATCTATGCAAACTCTCCATCCAGTAACTGTTCTCGTAGGGATTAGTTCGTTCTTTTCATTTGGCACTACTGTGATTCCCCCTTTCTTTGGTACAACTTGAACTGGGCTGACCCAACCACTATCTGATATGGGATAAATGATTCCTGCATCCAACAGTTTCATCACTTCTGCTCTAACCACCTCTTTCATGGTTGGGTTCAGCCTCCTTTGCCCATCCACTGTTGGTTTAAATTTGTCTTCCATCAGTATTTTGTGCATGCAAATTGCTGGACTAATGCCTCTTATGTCAGCAATGGTCCACCCAATAGCCCTTTTGTGATCCCGCAAAACTCCAAGTAGTTTCTCTTCCTCGACTTCTGTAATAGAGCTCGCCACTATGACAGGTAAAGTAGACGACTCCCCCAAGTATGCATAACGAAGGTGAGGTGGTAACTGCTTGATTTCTAACTTTGGAGGCTGCTGAATAGATGGAAGTGGCTTTATAGAACTTATCCCCAATTCCTCAAAATGTGTTCTGCGTCTATATGGAGGGTTAGCCAAGAATTCCTTCCACGCTTCAAGCTCTTCTTTTGATAGAGAATTTATGGAGCTTGAATTCATGATGATTTCTTCAAAGGAGTCAGAAGGATTCTTCCAGCTAAATACTTCCCTTATTGTTTCCTGTACTGCTTCATCTATAACATTGACTCGGTAACATGAACTTGATGGGGGTAGGGTACTTCATTGTTTTATAGACATCGAATGTGATTTCCTCATTGTCGAACTGCAACTTGAGCTATCCTTTTCCCACGTCAATGATCGCACCCCCAGTCCGCAAGAATGGTCTCCCCAGTATCAATGGCACATTCTTGTCTTCTTCCATATCCAACACAACAAAATCGGCTGGAAAAATAAATTTCTCCACCTTTACCAAAATGTCTTCAATTATTCCTCGTGGATATGTGATTGATCGGTCTGCTAGCTGTAAAGTCACAGTTGTTGGTTTTGGTTCCCCCAGACCTAGTTTCCTGCAAACAGAGAATGGCATCAAGTTAATACTTGCTCCTAAATCACATAAAGCATTATCAAAATGACAATTTCCAATTTTACAAGGTATAGTAAAACTCCCTGAATCGTTTAATTTCGGTGGAAGTTTATTTTGCAGTCTAGCACTGCAGCCCTCTGAAAGCATCACTGTCTCATTTTCCTCCAACTTTCTTTTGTGTGTTAGGATGTCCTTCATGAATTTTGCATAACTCGGCATTTGCGCAAGTGCATCTGCGAAGGGGATGTTGATATGGATCTTTTTGAAGATGCTTTGAAATTTCTCGAACTGTTTGTCTATCTTCTGATTTTTTAACCTCTGTGGAAAAGGAATTGGGGTCTCGTATGGCTTAATTGGTGATTTCACCTTACTTGCCCCGTCCTTTGTTTCAGACGTATTTTTCGATGCTCGATTCTGCTCTATTTCTTGTTCTACCCCCTTATCATGGTTAGTAGTTGATTGTTTAACACTGATCTCTGGCAGTTGGGCCCCACTTCTAGTAGTAATGGCTTTCACATGCTCTCTAGGATTTATTTCTGTGTTACTAGGTAGAGTACCCTGCTGTCTCCCTGAAATAGCTATCGCCATCTGCCCCACCTGTGTTTCCAAGTTCTTTATGGCTGCATGTTGATTTTGAAGTGTAGTCTCTGTCCTTCTCATAAACTGATCATTTTTTCCCATATACTGCTCTGTTTTCTCGATAAATTTCCCAAGTAGATCCTCAATTGAAGACTTCTTCTCCTCTTGCTGGTACATAGGTTGTTGTGGTCTTCCTGTATTTTGATTGTCCCTCCATCCAAAATTAGGATGATCTCGCCACCCTAGATTGTACGTATTTGAATAGGGATTATTTTGTGGACGACCACCTCCTTGAACAAAATCAATTTGCTCTGGTAGCTGAACTAAGATAGCGTGTTATGGTCTGCACCACATTCTTCGCAAAGTGTTCTGGTATTCTTCATTGGATTTCCAGCCATTGCTATGCTTTCCACCTTATTTACCAAAGAGTCGATTTTTGCAGATAGGGCTGTATAATTATCCACTTCATACACTCCAGCAGGTCTCTTTTGGATTACTCGGTCCGAGGCCCACATTGCGTTTGTGTTAGCAATTCTTTCAAATAGCTCCAATGCTTCATCAATAGTCTTAGTAGAAAGTGACCCATTAGATGATGAGTCTACTAGACTTTTGAATTGAGGTAGCAAACCTGCGTAAAAATACTGTACTTGCACTCCCCTCGAAATCCCATGATGAGGAAACTTCCTAAGCATGTTTTTAAATCTGTTCCATGCCTCATCAAACGACTCTGCATCATGTTGTTGAAATACTGATATGTCGTGCTTGAGCTTTGCAATTTTTACTGGTGGGAAGAATTTTGTACAGAACTTCTGAGCCAGATCATTCCACGTTATTAGGCTAGCTGTAGGTCGAGAATCTAGCCATTCTAAAGCTCTATCTCTCAGAGTATGTGGAAAAAGACGAAGTCTGATGGCATCATCTGATATCCCTTGAAACTTGAAGTGTTGGCAAAGCTCTAAAAACCTCGACACATGGGTGTGCGGATTCTCGTCGGCTCTTCCATAAAATTGATGTCTATTTTGAAATAAATGGATAACATTTGTTTTTAACTGGAAGTTTGGTTGACCAAATGGAGGGTAGACAATACTTGACTGATTTTGAATTATCTGCGGAGTCATAAAATCCCCAACTAGCATGTTTCCTTCATCTTGCACTTGCAATTCTTGATTTCCCAAGTTGTTTGCCATATCTTGCTGTTTTTGTTGTTTTTCTGCTAATTTTGCCTCTATTAGTTTACGATGAAAAGTGCGTTCGATTTCCGGGTCAACTTCTAGAAGATCTCCGTGTCTCGAACTTCGCATACACAAATCTGCGAGAAACAAATGAAGGAAAATGTATGAACTGAAATAAATAAGAAAAATTTAAATAAATCTAAAAGTTCGAATTAGTGAAAATAACCTAAGAATAAATCTAGACTACAATCCCCGGCAACGGCGCCAAAAACTTGATATACTAATTTTGACTCTTACCGCAAGTGTACGGTATCGAACAAGTAATACAATGGATTTGAGTCCGAATGTCGTTCCCACAATGATTGGTTAGATTTATTTTCTTAAATTATTAACCTTAACCAAAACGAATGAATATTCAGTGATTTATAAGAGATTCTAAATGATTAGACCAAGTTACCAAAGAAATCTAAAATTAATGATCAAATAAATAAGTAAATGGAATTTTCAAGAGTTGTTTAACAAATATATGTGAATGAAGTGCTAGGATTTAGAATCCACCTTAGTATTGATATTTCACACGTTGATTCAAATAATCCAAGACAAGGTATATTATTGACGATCAATGTTTCTATAATGCCTAAAACTCTCTTTCGAACAAGAATTAAGCCTTTTCCTAATTACAATCCACCTATATTTCTATGATGAATGCAATTATTTAGGAAAGCATTAAACGAGCAAAACATGAAAATATCACATAGGACATAGTGGTATATTTCTATCCCTATCGAACCCTATGGCTATTGATTCAAGTCTAGTGAAATTCCACTCTTTCGATCATAAAAATTCACCACATACATCATATAATTCATGCATCAAAATTATAGATGAAAATAAATACGAATCAATAACTCAAAATACCAATTGTCATAAGATTAAGTAAACCAAAGCATGAAATAATTCTCTAAGACTTCATCATAATCCTAGCACAATGGAGAATTAGCATAAATACATGGTTAATAGCAAATCACAAATATAAAAGAACTTCATCACCTAGAATATGAAAATCTCAAGAAATTTTGTATGAATCTTCACAAATCTGCTCTCCAAAACTTTGATGTGCTTCTTGGTGTATTAGGTCAAGAATGAATCCTCCAATTTCGTGTGTTCTGTTCTATATATATGCCCCCCCTCTGACCTAGGCGAAAAGGGGTGAATTAAATCAGAATTCGCGTGAAAAGCCCACCAGTGGCCCAGTCGATACTACCGTGCGGCCGCACGGTACAAAAGTGTGCGATCGCAGCCTCGAAAAGCAAACTTTCAATCGCCTGTTTTTCACCTCGTGCGGCCGCATGCCTTATTTAACCGTGCGGCCGCACGGTTAAATTTTCGGGTGCACTTTTTATCTTTTAAATTCTGCAACTTGGTCCTCATCCTTTATTTCTCCTCAAGTCCCCATCTTCTGATTGAAACAATTTGATCCTTAAACTTTTGAAAATCTTCGATTTCATCTTTTCTTCCACGATTCTCCTTCTTTAGCCATGTTCTGCGTCCAGCACTCTTGCTTTGCTCAATTTTGGTTCAATTTCCTCCCCTTTTGCTCATTCTTTCCTCTAATTGCTCCATTCTCTTGATTTCGAAATAAAACTTAAATATGGACAAATGATAGATAAATTAGTAGCCATTATTCTCAAATAACTATATAAAGTCCTAATTTAAGCACGTAAATAAGTGCATAAAATGCACTTATCACTTAGCTTGGGTGTTGAGAGACCTCATAGTAATCGAGGATTTTGGTGGACTAACAATCCCCCCACCTCTCCTTCCTCACTTTCATCTCTCACCGATATTCGTTCTCCCCCATTTTCATTGCTTGAGTACCACTCTCCATTTCTAATGAACATTGTCCTATTATTAAGGCATTCGCGAGAATAATGCACTCGACCCCTACATTTGAAACATTCTATGTCTCTACTTCTTGAAGTAGTAGGGACAACCTTAAGCTTATCCTTGATGAAACCAACTTCCTTCCCCTTGGAATAATTCATCTTTGGCCTTAGGAGGTAGACTATCAACCCTCTCATTTTCCCCCTTATACTTATCTTGCCCATTTTCCCTCAATTGATCCTTCTTCAATTGATCCTCAGCTTTAATAGCTATGTGCACCAATCCCTCCATCTCTACATAATGGTGCAATTCCACGACATTGGCTGTCTCCCTATTTAATCCACTAATGAATTGGGCCGTGGTGCCTCTCTATCCTCTTCTACACTTGCCCTTATTATGGTCTTCTCTAACTCCTTGTAGTAATCTTCTACACCCCAGGAACCTTAAGTAAGAGTTTGCAATATTTGGTTGAGTCCCCTATAATAATGATTAGGAACAAACATCTTCCTCATGAGACTATTCAATTCATCGCAAATGTCAACACTCCCCTCATAATTTCTCCTCCTAGTGAACAACAAATTATCCCACCAAGCTAAGACGTAGACAGTAAACACAACCACCACTGGCTTAACCTTCTTCTCTTCAAAGTATCGATGACATTCAAAAATCAACTCCATCTTCTTTCTCATTCTAGATAAGCCTCTGGATCACTCTTCCCATGGAATGAAGGGATCCTCATTTTTATACTACTAATATTCTCATCCACTCCGTCTCTACCTATATGTTCCCTTCAATGCCCCCGATCAAATCCCCTTTCATACCGCTCTCCTCTACTCCTACCCATATTCCAATTTTGATCACTATCCCCATCACTATCCAAAACATCATCAAATTCATCCCTAACTCCTCTTCTACTACCCATCATTTCATCATTATCCCTTGGTAGTGGATTCTCCATTCTTGTTTCTAGTCTATCCCATCTCTCTCCCATTGTTTCCATTTGTCTAATCATTATGGCCGAAAGAGTTTGCAACATTTCCTGCAATTCTTGAGTTTGGAAATTGGAATCTTGCACACTTGAAGTATTTACATTGGACATGTTGTGTGTTGCTGACCGCCAGTGTATGGAATAAAGTGGACCTTTGAGTTCGGATATCGTACCCACATGGATTAAGTAAATTGTATTTTAGATTAAATTCCTTAACCGAAACGAGGAATTTCAATTGAGTGTTGCTTGAATGAATCTAACTAAGAATAAAATAAAGAAAACAATAAAGAATTGATTTTTATAGAATAAATAAAAACAAGTGTGTTGGAAATTGAGAATCCACTTTAACTCTATCCTCTATATTTTGATTTAATTTTTTAACTACAATTCATATGGTTTTGAAAATTCTTATTCCTAATGTTATTTAAGTCCTCTCTCGAGGATGCATTAAAAGTCTTTTTCAAAAATGTAACCCGACTATATCTGAGAAGTGTATTTTATACACTTATTTATATGTCAAAATTAGAATATATTATTTTCGTTTTAGAATATATACTATTTAATTTGTGTCTATTTGTTACTTTGTATAAAATATCCCAAAAGGCGAAGAATGAAGCAAACAATGGAAAAAATGCACATTTGGATGTTAATTGGAACTTAATTGAGCAAGTGCGATGTATGTGACAACAACCGAAAAATGGTCACAATGCCAAAGTAAACAAATCAAAGGTTGGAAGACCCAATTGAAGGAATTGAGAGCTGAAACGAGCAAATTGAGAAGATTCCAAAGTTTGAGGACTAAATCGCAACAATTAGAAGTTGAGGACTGAATGTGCAATTAAAAGTCGGTGAGTAACTTAAACAACCAGGAAAAGGTGGAAATTGCACATCACGCGATCGCTTGATTCCTACTGCACGATCGCCCAATGCCTCAAATTCTTCATTCGAGAGTTTTATTGTCTACCGTGCGATTGCACGGTATTGAACCACGCGATCGCGCACTTGTCTGCTAGGCCGCAACTTGGGCTTTTTCCATGATTTTTATCTGGTTCTCTCCTCTGTTAACCTAGGTTTTCTCCAATACCTATAAATATATCATGAGAAGCACGAATTCTGGACCTTTGCCTCACCTAAGAACAAGCCAAAACTCAGATTTTATCATTCAAATCTTGGGAGAATCAAGCATAGCAAGGGGGCACGAGTTGAAGATCACGTGGATAATCGATACTTGGTGCAAGCTTTCCATTCTCTTATGTTATTTTCAATAAACGCTATATTTTATTGTTTTTGTTGTTTAATTATGATGTATAGCTAAATTCAATATTGGGATGAACGATGTAGCCTAGTTGATTAATTTAATTCCATATTCGTTTGTTTTAATGATTAATGGCATGTGTTAATTTATTATTGTGTTTAATGCATGAGTTAACTGGCCATTAATTCATGATTTAATGTGTTATTTTCATAATCCGAGAGGTGAGTTAATAACATAAATCTAAGTAATAAATCCGGTAATTGAACAAGAGATAGAGATATATTTTTGTTATTACTGCGGTCGTGTGTAAATTCTTGTGCGTTATGCATCTAGATAAGGAATATTTGGACCCTCTAAAGAGATACATGGTTGACTTATTTAGGTAGAATTGATTTAAACTCGAGAGAAGAATTTCAATATATATTAGTGAATTCGAACGAATACATATTTAGAAAATAAAACTGGAATTGGAGTTAATATAATTGGTTAGGTGAAATCTGGATTCCTAACTACATTACAATCGTTTTCAAAAACAAAAGAAATTCTGCATTTATTTTATTTCTTTAGTTTAATTTGTAGTTTTAATTTAAAAACCTCAAATTCTTTCGTCCGTTTAAATAGGGTTTAGAACTAAAACATTTCGATACTTAATAGGAGTCCTCGTGGGAACGATAATCCGGACTCATTAGTTCCACTTTATTACTTTTCACGACCCGTACACTTGCAGGGATATCTTGCATCACGAGATATCGGTGAACAAGTTTTTGGCCCCGTTGCCGAGGACTCTTTTTATATTAATATCGATACTCATTAGTTCTTACTTTACTTTGAACTTTATTTTGCTTTATTTTTAAGTTTTTGTTTCTATTTTTGATATTTTCATTTTTGTTTTATTTACTTTATTTTAAGAAGGACTAAGTCGTTTGATTTGCTTCCTGTTGATACAGAAATTGAACGCACTTTTCGACAGAGGCGCAGACAGCAGTTGAAAGCAGATCAACAAACAGATTTAGCCATGGCAGATGATAGAATTCAGGATAATCAGGGAAATCAACATAATCTACTGATAAGTGCGTTTTGCGTACTTATTTTGGCTTTAAATTTAGACAATTGTAAGTGTTTTAGAATATGATATTGCTAATTATATATTTATTTTGTTTGTTTTAGGAAAAATCAAAATTTGAATGTGTTTGGATGAGAAACGGAAAAAAATGGACTAAAGCCGTACAAAGTGGGACTCAAGTGCAACTTCCAAAAATTGAAGAACTCGAAGTGACATAAATGGAGACATGTATTGCACAATTAAAAACACAAGGACCAAGTTGATTTATTTGAGAAATTTAGTCTTTAAACATAACCCTACTTAGTGCAATTGGGCCTTGAATTAATTGATATATATATATATAATATATACACACGGCAAAAGAGGAGGGCAGCCTATTTTTCTGAAATTAATTGGAGAGCAGCTGATGCATGAGGGAGTAGGTCAGCCGAGTGCAAATAAAAAAAGCCTGCGTTTTCTGTTGAAGAAGGGGAGGAGAGAAAAGTGGGCTGAGACATACATATTATAATATATATACAAACAAGGGAGGTGCTCGGCTGTGTGTGAGTGGAAGAAAAACAATTGGAGGTGCTCGACTGTGTGTGAGTGGAAGAGAAACAAGGGAGTTCGGCTGCTGCAAATTAAGGTTGGGAACTGAGAATAGAGGAGTGGGGCGCCGACCATAGGTATTAATTATCTTTATAAACTTCTTTCATTCCAAAAGATTAAAGCAGCCTGGTGAGAATTAATTGGGAGAAAGAGGTTGGCAGCAAGCTTTAGTGTAGAGATACAGATTTACATATATACATTGGAAGGTAGAAAGTGGTGGGGAGATAGGGGGCTGAATTGTTGTGAATTGAAGGCTGGTCGGCAGGTAGTGGAATTGAGGAAATTGACATAATTTTAGGTGGTGAATTAAAGGAGATTTTTGGGGATTAATTGAGGAATTCATTGCCGATTGTGGGTAAAATTAAAGACAGGATTCGGCTGGATTTTGGAAACAAGACGGTGAGGAATTTACATCGAAGAACAAAGATTTCATCGCTTGGATTCGGATTTGAATGCGTTAATTGGAGATTTTCATAGTTTAATAATCCGGGTGATGGCTTCCTTTTATTTCTTGTGTATTTCCCACTTTAATATGCTAGGTTAATTTTCTTTATGTATTGGATGAAGATGAAACTTGTTATAAATTTATTCTAATTCGATAACTAGTAGTTTAATAATTTCTTGTGTTGTCTTGATTGATTTTGCATGCTTTATTGTTATTATTATTTGATTGATTGGCCACCAATTAAATATATCGGTACTTGTTGTAGTCTTGGAAAAGTCACAATAGGTTTGAACATTGCATGATCAACACATGAACACTAGATGTTAGGAATAACACTATGACATGTGCAATCTAATTGATAATTGTGTGATTTAATGCGTTCTAAACATTCGTATTCGGACTAGGAATAGATTCGTTTCATGTTTAGAATAGATTTAATTTGTCTTGGAAAAGAAACTTAATTGCATGTGAATTATCGATTGTCAAGAAACGCATGAATGATTTAAACTACGAATTGTTGAATTGAGATAGGTGATAACAAGTGGATTCGGATTCCAATACATGCTCTCCATTCATATTTTACTCCCAAACATTTGTTTTTATTTAATTTTTATTTATTGCAATTTTTTAGAATAGATAGACAAACAAAATCATCTTTTTATTTTAATTGTTTTCATTAATTGAGTCGACGATAAACTAGTAATTAGGACTAAACATTATTCCTCGTGGGAACGATACTCTCAACTCATCACAATTATTACTTGTCAACGATCCCGTACACTTGCGGGATTCGAACCGAACATCTACCAGCATCTATGAATGGACAGCAACAAAATCATGGAAGGCGCATATTAAGAGACTATAGGGTTCCTCCTGTAGGGAACATTGAAACGTGCATAGTGCCGCCTGCAATCCGAGCAAATAACTTTGAGATCAAGACTTCCTTGATATCCTTGATCCAAAATTTGTGTGTTTTTCATGGATTTCCATCTGAAGATCCACATGCGCATCTTCAGATATTTTTGGAATTAAGTGACATGCAACGCATGAATGGAGTTTCAGATGATGCCGTGAAATTAAAGCTATTCTCATTCTCTTTGGCGGAAAGCAAAAGCCTGGTTTTACTCTTTGCCCCTACACACAATCACTACATTTGAAGTTATGAGCCAGAAATTTGTAGATAAAATTTTCCCACTTTGCCGCATGTCAAAGCTAAGGCGTGAAATTTTATCATTCAGTTAGCAATCAGGGAAATCAATTATTGAGGCATGAGAAAGGTTTAATGAGCTCATCAGACAGTCTACGCATGGAATCGCTGATTGGATATTAGTTCAAACATTCTACAATGGTTTGACAAAAGAAAACAAAAAGTATGCAGACTCAGCAGTTGGGGGATCAGTAATGGATATGACTTATGAAGAAGCTTCTGAGAATTTTGAGAAAATGGCTGTGAACAGTTACCAGTGGTACTCAGATAGATCTACACCAAAGTCTGGGGGAATTGATGCAGTTAGTGAGATTAAGCATTAAGTGCTAAGCTGGATGCTTTGACAAAGAAAATAGACAGTATAAGTGTGCAGCTAGTGAATTCAGTTCAAACAGCTTTGTATGATTTTTGTTTCAAAAATCACGCTATAAATTTCTGCCCATTACAACAAAATCAATCACATCCAGAACAAGTCAACTTTGTAGGAAACAAGCAGTAGGGTGGTCCTTATTCACAAACTTACAACACATAATGGAAGAATCACCCCAATTTTTCATGGTCTAATAATCAAAAAGTTCAGCGCCCACCTGGATTTCAGCAACAGCAACAACAATCTCAGAAAAACATGCCCGAGAACATGGAAATGTTAATACAGCTGGTCAAGAGTCAGAATGGAGAAATAATGAATCAAGCTGCTGAAATAAAAAATTTAAAGAAACAGATTGGGGAGTTAGTAGCTAGCAGTGCAACAATGCTGCCAGGACAGTTACCTAGTAACACTAAAACGAACCCTCGTGAACATGTAAATGCAATAACAACAAGGAGTGAGGTTCAATTACCTGAAGTGACTGTTGAAAAATATGAAAAGAAGAAGAATCAGAGGAAGAATGTGGAGGAAGAACAGAAAAGTGAGAAAGAACAGGGATCGACTTCAGAAGCTCAAGAAAAAGTTGAAGAAGAAGTTAGAGTTCGACCCCCAATTAAGCCCTATGTGCCTCCAATCCCATATCCACAAAGACAGAGGAAGCATCAGTTGGAATAACAGTTTGGTAAATTCTTGAAAATTTTTAAGAAATTACACATAAATATTCTGTTTGCTGAAGCTTTAGCCCAAATGACACTTTACTTGAAGTTCATGAAGGAGATGTTATCAAACAAAAGAAAGTTGGTGGATTTTGAGATAGTACCACTGAGTGAGGAGTGTAGCGCCATACTTCAATAGAAATTACCACAAAAATTTGACTGATCTAGGGAGTTTCTCTATCCCTTGCACTATTGATAATTTCAGCTTTGATAATATTTTATGTGACTTAGGGCCAGTGTTAATTTAATGCCTCTTTCTGTGTACAGAAAACTTGGGTTAGGGGAGCCTAAACCAACAAATATCACTTTAAAACTGGCGAACAGATCAATCCAATACCCATATGGGATAGTGGAGAATGTTATTATGAAAGTAGACAAATTCTTCTTCTTAGTCGACTTTGTGATCTTGGACATGGAAGAGGACACTCAAATGCCCCTCATTTTTGGAAGGCCATTCCTAGCTATTGGAACAGCCCTAATTGATATTGAAAAAGGAGAAATCATTTTTAGGGTCGAGAAGGAACAAGTCACTTTTAGTATCAAGCTAGGGCAAGATCTTGAAGTTCTAGGAGAAAGTTGCTTCTAGGTAGAGGGAGTAGCCCAGAGACCAGAAGAAAAGACGAAGCACGGTTTTAAGATCAAGGAGGCTCTAATCACAAAACATGAGTTCGTGAAGGCAAAAAAATGGATGGAGGGACAAAAAGGAAGAAAATCCTAACATCCCTCAACAAATAGCTAAAAACGAGGCTTTGAAATTGAAGAAAGTGAGAAAACGGATTGAAAATGCAAGGCAGAGAATTGCAAGCAATACAAAACTTCAAGAGGATCATTTATACCTCCATGATTTGAATGTGCAAAAAAGTCGGGCTTGGGACATAAAACGGAGCACTCATTGGGAGGCAACCTAATTTTTTCCCTTTTATTTATTAAGCTTGAAGTATTTATTTTATTTACTTGTTTTTAGACACATGCATGATAGGTGACATGTTTTAAGTGTTTTGCATGTGAAGACAATTTTGCTTGTTACATTATTTTGCATGTTTAGGGGTGTTTTGATTTCTATGCAATTTTTAGTAGTTTAGGTATTCATCTTCATCCCAAGCACACACATGCACATGATTAGAACTTGGATAGTTTCTTATTGGTGTTCATGTCCTCTAAAATCATTCATCTTTTGTTTGCAAGGAACACACGAATCAACACACCTTGAACCAAGTTGGAAAATTCAAGGAAAGAGTCAAATTCATCAAAAGTGCCATCAAATGGAAGCTTCAAAGCAAAGAAATACATTCTCTACACCTGGGAAGTACTAGTACCCTCTCTTTTGTTTTTGTTTTACATGTTTACATCTATTTGACAAACATTGAGGGCAATGTATATTTCTAGTTTGGGAGTGAGAATCTCATTTCTTTTGCACTCATTCGATTCTTTGGGATAAAAAAAATTGAAAAATTTATTGACATGTTTATTGCATAGGATGTAGTATGAATCAAATCTAGCTTTAACTTGGATTATGGACAAAATGAAAACATGAATTTTATGAACTGGTTATCACTTACTAGGTTTCATCTACATTGCGCACATAGCCATTATTGCATAAATACTTGTGTAAGGGTTTGTTTAACACATGTGGGGAGAGTTTTATGCATCTTGAACATAGGAATGACTATTAATCCCTAAACTTAGATCTAGAGACATCCCAACCTTTAAAACTTAGAATCTAAGCTTGCTCAAGAGCAGTTTTGGGGGTGGGAAGAAGTGGTGAAGGCAGACTTGAACTTTTAATGGTCTGTAGTTTTTGAAATGTGTCATTTGTTCAAAGAGGTCTTGGTCAACGAGTATAAACCATTGCCAGCATAAAAACAGAAAAATGCTGAAGGTCTTATTCTGCTCTTCAAATGCCTTTTTTACTCGAGTGATTAAGTCTGAAAGGTCTTTCAAAACTGGTACCCTAAAGTCGTCTGGCTTGGGAGTCACCGACCTAAAGCTCACTACAGAGGTTATGATGTGATCCAGACCACGGATACAAGCCCGCACAAAGATCCGTTGAAGATCGAAGGAGGACCGATGACTCGATTGCAGACAAAGAGGGTCAAGGAAGAAATGGACAAGTTAGTTCAAGAAACAATGGCCAAAACAATGTTCGTGTCATCAAAAGAAGCAATTTCCATGTTAGAAGCTAGTCGAGACGACGAGTGGATCAACCTCATTCAAGCCGTCGAAGAAAATTGTTAAAAGTCAATGTTACGGCCGTAACAAGTATTTCATCACGGCCGTAACCAACTCTCTGCTGAAATTGATTTTTGCGAGACATGAGGTCTTACGGCCGTAAAGGTTGAGTATCACGGCCGTAAGGGAGTCACTGCCTAAAACTGGAATTTGAACGATTTTGGACTTATGGCCGTAAGTCATATTGTCACGGCCGTAAGAGTGAGTCAGAAATAAGGTTACGGCCGTAAGGATAGTAGTCACGGCCGTAAAATCCTATACGCGTGAATTTTAGGGTTTATTTATTTCCTTATTTTTAGATAGTTGTTTTCTTGTTTAATTAGAACTCTTAACCTAGATTTTGACCCTATTTATAGGGATGTAATTTTCATTATTCAAGACACAACTTTGATATTATAATTGAGAGGCTATTTTGCTTTCATATTCTTATTCTTCATTGAATGAAATTCGAACTTGCGAGTTAATCTTGTTTGTTCAAATCTTGGGTGAGATTTACTTTTATTGTGATCAAGAGGTCAGCATATCTATTGATTGTGTTGGTTGCTTGGTTCAATTAATTTGAATCAATCTCTAAATCGTGGTTCTTTGGCGTTCTTGGGTCGATTCCAATAATTTGTGGGTTGCATAGCTACAATTGCTACGTGGTTTGCATCATCTGGTATCAGAGCTTAGGCTCCAAAAATCTAGGTTATATCTTTGTTTTGTTTTCTTGAGTCTTCTTTAATCTTGTTCTTCGTGTTCTTCCAGTTCTTGAGTCTTTAATCAAAAAGTTTCACAAAAAAAAAAAAAAAAAAATTCAATAGTCGTTATTTCCTTCGTTTGTTATCCAAATTAAACTTCGTTTGTTTCGTCTTTCTCGAAGTTGATTTTTCGAGAAATCCAAAAAAAAAACGAAAATTCTCAGTCCAATAAAAATAGTTGATATTTGATTTCAAGAATTATTTTCTTGAAACAATCTTAGTTTCCATAAAAGTGTCAAGTTCTATATCAAGTCAAATTTCATTCTCGAAAGGTCTTCTTTGAGTTTTCCAAACAGTTCATAAAATTCTCGCTCTTACTCGATTTGAATCATTCGGGCTTAAACTTGTTTGAGTTCGGGTTCGTTCTTTGAAGCAATTGAGGTGAAAGCCATTGAGTGGAAAAAGGCAGAGAGGTGAGATCAATAGAGGGTAAAAGCCAAATTTGAGTGATACACGAGCGAAATACACGTGAGGCATATAATATTTAGCTTTAGGATGTCTGAACAATCTGCTACTACAAAAAACAACGATCGAGTCAACATGACGGAAGAGATGGTACAACGGTTTGAGCGGTTGTTTGGGGATGTGTTAGGTAGATTAGAAAGGCTTGAGCAACCTCGGGAAGTGCCTAATGCCCGTAGGCAAGGTGGGCAAGGTCGTAGAGTAGAGGGGATCGATGAGAATGAAGAAGGTAGTGATTTTGACGATAGAGTAGTTAGGCATGGAAGAAGGGATAGAGATCTTGGTGGCGATAGGATGGATGGTAGTATGAGCAACATCAAAATGACAATTCCTTCATTCAAGGGTAGGAGTGATCCGGAAGCATACCTAGAATGGGAAAAGAAGATGGAATTAATTTTCAATTGCTACACTTATTCGGAAGAGAAAAAGGTTAAGGTAGCTGTACTTGAATTCTCCGATTACGCTATTACTTGGCGGGATCAATTGGTGACTTCTAGAAGGAGGAATCGCGAGAGGTCCATTAGTACTTGGGATGAGTTAAAAGCTATCATGAGAAAGAGGTTCGTTCCTAGTCATTACCATCGGGAGCTTCATCAAAAATTACAAAGCCTATACCAAGGATCAAAGAGTGTGGAGGATTATCAGAAGGAGATGGAGATGTTGATGATTAGAGCTAATGTAGAAGAGGATAGGGAGGCTACGATGGCTCGATTTTTGAATGGGTTGAATAGGGATATAGCTAATGTGGTTGAACTACAACATTATTTGGAGATGGAAGATATGTTGCACATGGCTATAAAGGCGGAGAAGCAAATAAAGAAAAAGGGAACAGCAAGGTATCAATCTGGTTCTAATTCTTCTTGGAAGCCGAAGTGGGAAAGTAAAGGAGATGGGGCTGTTTCTAAAGGAAAGTTTGAAGCACCAAAAGGGAAGTTTGAGGCACCAAAAGGGAAGGAGGAACAAGCTAATAAACTCGTACCTAAAGGGGAACCTCAACCATCTAGGAGTAGAGACATTCAATGCTTCAAATGTTTGAGGAGAGGACATGTGGCATCTCAATGTCCTAATAGGCGAGTGATACTTGTGCGGAAGGATGGAGCCATGGAGAGTGATAGTGAGGAAGAGGATTATAGCGATATGCCGGCGTTAGAGGAAGTATGTGATGATGAGGATGTGTTATCCGGGGAGCATGGCGAGTTATTAGTGGCAAGGAGAGCTCTTAGTGCTCAAATCAACACAGATGATTTGGAACAACAACGGGAGAACATATTCCATACACGATGTCGCATTAATAACAAGGTATGTAGTATGATTATTGATGGTGGTAGTTGCACTAACGTCGCTAGTACTATACTTGTTGAAAAATTATGATTACCTTTGTTAAAACATCCTAAACCTTATAGGCTTCAATGGTTAAATGATAGTGAAGAAATTAAGGTGAATAGGAGGGTGTTGGTGAGTTTTTCTATTGGTAGCTATGTGGATGATGTTATGTGTGATGTGGTTCCTATGCACGCCGGACACATTTTGTTGGGTAGGCCTTGACAATATGATAGGAAGGTAACGCATAAAGGGTATAAAAATAGGTATAGCTTTACCAAAGGGGGGAAAACCATTACACTTGCACCATTGACACCGTCACAAGTGTATGAAGATCAAATAAAATTGAAAAATGATGAAGAAAAAAGAGTGAAGGAAAATGAGAGAAAGAGAGTTGAGGCCACGACCTCAGAAAAATGAGAGGAAAAGAAAGTTGGAGCCACGACTCCAGAAAAAGGAAAGGCGAGAGAAAAAAGGAGTGTTGGGGTACATACCTCAGAAAAAGGAGAGGGAGCGAAGAGTGCCAGAAAAGAAAGAAAAATGAGTTTCTACGCAAAAATGAGTGAAATCAAGAAGGCATTCATGGAAGAACGGCCAATGGTTCTTCTGCTATACAAGGAATCATTCCTTGCATTTGATGAAACTAACAAATCCCTCCCTAGTTTGGCTATTTCTTTATTGCAGGAATTTGGCGATATATTTCCCGATGACATACCTAGTGGGTTACCACCCATTCGAGGTATTGAACATCAAATTGATTTTGTACCTGGAGCAGTCATTTCGAACCTCCCCGCTTATCGAAGTAACCCCGAGGAGACGAAGGAGCTCCAAAGGCAAGTGGAGGACTTGATGAGCAAAGGGTATATAAGGGAAAGTATGAGTCCATGTGCCGTCCCCGTGTTACTTGTGCCCAAAAAGGACGGGACTTGGAGAATATGTGTCGATTGTAGGGCCATCAACAACATAACGGTAAAGTATCTTCATCCTATTCCTAGGTTAGATGATATGTTGGATGAATTGCATGGCTCTAGCATATTTAGTAAAATTGACCTTAAGAGTGATTATCATCAAATTCGAATGAAAGAAGGAGATGAGTGGAAAACTGCTTTTAAAACCAAGTATGGCCTGTATGAATGGTTAGTAATGCCTTTTGGACTTACTAATGCACCTAGCACATTTATGCGTTTAATGAATCATGTTTTACGTGCATTTATAGGTAAATTCGTTGTAGTTTACTTCGATGATATCTTGATATATAGTAAAACTTTGAATGAGCATGTGGAGCATGTTAGGTGTGTACTTGTGGTTTTAAGACAAGAGCAACTTTTTCTAATTTTAAAAAGTGTGACTTTTGCATGGAAAAAGTTGTGTTTCTTGGTTATGTGGTTAGTGCTAAAGGAATAGAAGTAGATGAAGAAAAAGTCAAAGCTATTAAAGAATGGCCAACACCTAAAAGCATAACTGAGATTAGGAGTTTTCATGGCTTGGCTAGTTTTTATAGGCGCTTTGTTAAAAATTTTAGCACGATTGCCGCACCACTCACAGAAATTGTCAAAAAAAGTGTAGGTTTTAAATGGGGAGTAGAACAGGAACGTGCATTTGAAACAATAAAAAATATGTTGTGTAAAGCACCGGTTTTATCACTTCCTAACTTTGACAAGGCTTTTGAGATTGAATGTGATGCCTCGGGGCTAGGCATTGGAGCTGTTTTAATGCAGGATCAAAGGCCAATCGCCTATTTTAGTGAAAAACTAAAAGGGGCTGCACTTAATTACCCCACATATGACAAGGAGTTATACTCACTTGTGCGCGCTTTGGAGACATGGCAACATTACTTGTGGCCACGGGAGTTCGTGATACACACTGATCATGAATCCTTGAAGCATTTGAGGGGTCAAGCTAAGCTGAGTAAGAGACATGCAAGGTGGGTAGAATTCATCGAAACATTTCCCTATGTCATCCGATACAAACAAGGTAAGGAAAATGTGGTGGCAAATGCATTGTCTCGAAGGTATGTTCTTTTAAATTCTTTAAATTCTAAATTACTTGGATTTGAATACATTAAGGACATGTATGCTAGTGATCTGGACTTTTCTAATATTTATGAATTATGTGGTAAAGGGGCTGTGGATAGGTTCTTTAAACATGATAATTATTTATTTCGAGAAAATAAATTGTGTGTCCCTAGGTGTTCAATGAGGGAGTTACTTGTGAGAGAGGCCCATAGTGGAGGTTTAATGGGTCATTTTGAGGTTAAAAAGACCATTGAAATCCTAAGTGAACATTTCTATTGGCCTAAGATGAAGATTGATGTGGTTCGGGTTTGTAATAGATGCATTACTTGTAAGAAGGCTAAATCTAGGATTAAACCCCATGGATTATATATGCCTTTACCTGTACCTAGTGAACCTTGGGTCGATATCTCTATGGATTTTGTTTTGGGACTACCTAGGACTAAGAAGGGAAGAGATTCAATTTTTTTGGTAGTAGATCGCTTTAGTAAAATGGCACCTTTCATACCATGCCACAAAACTGATGATGCTACTAACATAGCTGAAATTTTCTTTCGGGAAGTCGTACGCTTACATGGGGTTCCTAAAAGTATTGTCTAGGATAGGGATGTTAAATTCCTTAGTCATTTTTGGAGGGTCTTGTGGAACAAATTAGGTACAAAACTACTCTCTACAACTTGTCACCCACAACCGATGGACAAACCGAGGTAGTAAATAGGACAATGATTTAATTGTTGCGCACGATAATCAATAAAAATCTGAAAATTTGGGAAGAGTGATTACCATTTATTGAATTTGCATATAATAGGGCTATACATTCTACTACTTCTTATTCACCATTTGAAATTGTTTATGGTTTTAATCCGCTAACACCATTGGATTTAATTCCTTTACCTGTGAATGAACGTAGTAGTTTAGATGGAAAGAAAAAGGCTGAGATGGTTAAAGCACTCCACGACAAGGTGAGGTTGGCGATTGAAAAGAAAAATGAACATTATGCTTCGCAGGTTAACAAAGGAAGAAAGGGCGTCATATTTGAACCCGGTGATTGGGTTTGGGTACATTTGAGAAAGGAGCGGTTTTTGGAACAACGCAAGTCAAAGTTACAATCACGAGGAGATGGTCCATTCCAAGTGATTGAAAGGATCAACAACAATGCCTATAAATTAGATCTTCCTGGTGAGTATAATGTTTCGGCTTCATTTAATGTTTCTGATCTATCTCCGTTTGATGCAGGTTCAGATTCGAGGTCGAATCCTTTCGAAGAGGGAGGGGATGATGTGATCCAGACCACGGATACAAGCCCGCACAAAGATCCGTTGAAGATCGAAGGAGGACCGATGACTCGATTGCAGACAAAGAGGGTCAAGGAAGCAATGGACAAGTTAAATCAAGAAACAATTTCCAAAACAATGTTCGTGTCATCAAAAGAAGCAATTTCCATGTTGGAAGCTAGTCGAGACGACGAGTGGATCAACCTCATTCAAGCCGTCGAAGAAAATTGTTAAAAGTCAATGTTACGGCCATAACAAGTATTTCATCACGGCCGTAACCAACTCTCTGCTGAAATTGATTTTTGCAAGACATGAGGTCTTACGGCCGTAAAGGTTGAGTATCACGTCCGTAAGGGAGTCACTGTCTAAAACTGGAATTTGAACGATTTTGGACTTACGGCCGTAAGTCATATTGTCACGGCCGTAAGAGTGAATCAGAAATAAGGTTACGGCCGTAAGGATAGTAGTCACGGCCGTAAAATCCTATACGCGTGAATTTTAGGGTTTATTTATTTCCTTATTTTTAGGTAGTTATTTCCTTGTTTAATTAGAACTCTTAACCTAGATTTTGACCCTATTTATAGGGATGTAATTTTCATTATTCAAGACACAACTTTGATATTATAATTGAGAGGCTATTTTGTTTTCATATTCTTATTCTTCATTGAATAAAATTTGAACTTGCGAGTTAATCTTGTTTGTTCAAATCTTGGGTGAGATTTACTTTTATTGTGATCAAGAGGTCAGCATATCTATTGATTGTGTTGGTTGCTTGGTTCAATTAATTTGAATCAATCTCTAAATGATGAGATTCAAAGCGCGGAAGAAACGCCGGAAAGTTCCGAACTCAGGTTGTGGTTGGACGGATGAATCATGACCCGATATTCACGACGTGATGGCTCGACGATGAGGAATAAAGAATCACGACTTTCGAAACTCCACAAGGATTTGCCCAATCTCCTTAATAAGTCTCTGATTTGAACGCCACAAATATTCTAGCAAATATTTGATAAGTTCTGGATGAATGCCACAAGATAATCAATCTTGATAAGTTTGGGTTTGTAATGTGAATCCACACATTAAACAATTGAAAAACATTCAATCTCTGTTTTATTTAATCATCAAAGTCTTCATTTACAACCAATCAAAAAGGCGTATAAGTAAGCAAAATAAAATCCTAATCGCTAATTTACTCAAAATAGAATTCTAACTAACCTAAAATAGCTAAAACTGATAAGGAAATAAAATAATGAAAAATATTTAAATTCCATCAGCGGCGCATGTCCAGGAGCTGTCTTACGGCCGTGAGGGTCTTCATTTACGGCCGTGAATTGTGTAATTGAATTATGTTACGGCCATGAATATTTTTGTTACGACCGTAAATCCTTTTATCCGATTTATGAATTAGACAGAGAGCATGTTACGGCCGTGATCCTTCATTTACGGCCGTGATCTTCAAAAGTTACGGTCGTGACCAATCCATCCACGGTCGTGATTTTCGGTTCTTTTCGACCCGATTTGATCTTCAAAGCTCGTCGAACCTGCTGAATTCTTGTTTTTGCTTGAATATTTAAATTTTCCCGTCAAGCCTGCTATGACTCCGATTGTCGAGGGTCCGGATCACATCACTAAATCGTGGTTCTTTGGCGTTCTTGGGTCGATTCCAATAATTTGTGGGTTACGTAGCTACAATTGCTACGTGGTTTGCATCAGGTTAATTAGAAAGCAAGTATAGAGAGTGGACTTACATATAAGACGTTAAAACATCTTTAACTTTTCTGTTTAAGCCTTTATCACTCGAGTAATTGAGTCTGAGTGGTCTTTCAAACATGGTGCCCTAAAGTCGTCTGGCTTTGGAGTCACCGACATAAAGCTCGCTACAGGGGTCATATAGAAGGCAAGTATGAAAAGTCCTGCACAAAGATGGTAAAAGACATGGATATAAAAGAAAAAGTCGTCTATTAAAAGAAAAAAATATTAATTACATGGTATAAGCTTGTTGATTGAGACTTTGATACAAAGGCATGGATTAGGGAACCGCTTACCATTGATTGTTTGGGCAGATTTGACTAATTCTGACCACCTAGTGTGGAAAAATGAGATAGTTTGATCTTTAGAATCCACATGAATAGAAGGAACCTTGGGATTCGAGAGAAAAGCAGTAAGTTGTGATCATCCATGAGCGATGCAAAAAAAATCATTAAATTCATTAGGGTGACCACATGGGATTCGTGCTAGATTATGCATAACAAGCTACGCAGTATTAGGTATATCATTTGCATGAGTAAGAGTTTGTTATTGGCTATTCACACACTTGAAAATTTGGCATGAGATAACTAGAAATTAATTTACTATGTTGTTCATAACTTTTGCTCAAAACTCGAAGTGGTTTGAACTATTGAGGCATATGGTATACATGTTGAAAAAACAAAAATATTTGCATTTTATTGTTGATTTGTTAGTTTAGTTTTATATTGTTTGAGGACGAACAATAGTTCTAGTTTGGGGGTATTTGATAAGTATATTTTATACACTTATTTATATGTCAAAATTAGAATATATTATTGTCGTTTTAGAATATATGCTATTTAATTTGTATCTATTTGTTACTTTGTAGAAAATATCCCAAAAGGCGAAGAATGAAGCAAACAATGGGAAAAATGTACATTTGGATGTTAATTGGAGCTTAATTGAGCAAGCGAGAGGTATGTGACAACAACTAAAAAAAGTTCATGGTGCCAAAGTAAACGAATCAAAGGTTGGAGGACCCAATTGAAGGAATTGAGAGCTGAAATGAGCAAATTGAGAAGATTCCAAAGTTTGAGGACTAAATCGTAACAATTAGAATTTGAGGACTGAAGGTGCAATTAAAAGTCAGTGACTAACTTAAACAACCAGTAAAAGGTGGAAATTGCACATCACGTGATCTCCTGATTCCTACTGTGCGATATCACAATGCCTCGAATTCTTCACCCGAGAGTTTTATTATCTACCGCGCGATCGCACGGTATTGAACCACTCGATCCCGCGCTTGTCCCGTGGGCCGCAACTTGGACTTTTTCCGCTATTTTTATCTGGTTCTATCCTCTGTTGACCTAGGTTTTCTCCAATATCTATAAATATGTCATGAGAGGCACGAATTCGGGACCTTTGCCTCACCTAAGAACAAGCCAAAACTCAGATTTTATCATTCAAATCTTGGGAGAATCAAGCATAGCAAGGGGACGCGAGTTGAAGATCACGTGGAGAATCTATATTTGGTGCAAGTTTTCCATTCTCTTATGTTATTTTCAATAAAAACTACTGTTCCGTTTGTTTTTATTGTACTTAAATTGTCTTCAATCTCAGCTATAACATCTGCAGATGCACTACTGTTCCGTTTGTTGTGCCCACCATTGTATGAGTATCCTCTTCTGTTGAGATACCCATCGAGAGTAAGAACTAATTAAGAAGAGAATAAGTGATACAAGATTACTGCTGGAAGAATTTGTGAATAGTGACACCAAAATAAGTAGAATGATAGTTTGTAAATCCGTGCTGAAAATTGAACAGAGTAACGGTAAGGAAAATACAAACAAGAAGAAGAAGAAAAGTAGGGACAAAGCCGAACTTTTTAGTATTTAGCCGAAGTCGACACAAAGTCGCTTTAGTCAGTTTTTCAATACTTAATCAATTTCTTGATTTATCGACTTATTAACCAATATCCAACAATTACCACATTTACTTCATAGGTGTTGAGAATTAAAATGTGGACAAAAATTTCTTCAATTGCTTTAGAACAATTTTAGCTAAAAGCTTAAGCTATTAGACATTTATAAAGTTATATTTTTAGAGAAAGAACACGAGGATTACCATGTTTTAGAGAAGTTAAAATGTGAGACCTATGCGATATGTGAGACCTTTGCGATCCAGCTAGAAGGATGAGATGCTCGAAATGATGAAGATGTAGCCTCTTCGTTGCAGCCATACATCCGATCATGGCTGACATGGAGTGTCCCAAAAAATAGTCTTTCGTAGTTGAATCTCATCGAGGCAAATCAAGTCTTGTCCATATGCACTGAAATTGTGGTTCCCACCTTTCGGGATTATAGAGCTTAGGATTAACGTTTGGTGAGATCAAATCAAAGATTACAACCTTGAAAACCGTAGTGCCAAAAACTCTGGTCTGCTTTCATAACCGGTCCATGAGAACAATAATCTGGTTTCCATTCCCATAAATATTTGTGTTCAGAGCATCAACAAGACCACCTCCACGCTTTGCAAATGCATCCATAAAATTAAAGACTAGTAGAATGGCGTTTAGGGAAAGAGTGGGCAAAAGGGTTCATTTATATAAGTAACTCGTAAATTTGGTGAGTTAAAACATCATCTGCTCATTTGAATATTATTACTTTGCCCCGGTTTGGCCTCCTTTAAATTTTTAACGCATTTTTCTTTTTTCTTTTCAATCACACATTTATCAATAAAATAATATAATATTACACAAAGATATTAAAGATTCCCTACTTTTTAGCCTGTATTCGGTAGCTTCAAGCTGTCGTTATTTTCGAATTTTTGACATTTTCTAAGTAAATTTTGTTAAAAAGTAATTCGAAAAATGTGATTGTTAAAAATTGATATTGAAAATTGTAGTAATTATAACACTTTATTATAACATAAATTCCGAACACAAGCTTAACCACATATTCTCCTAAAAATCACTATTTATTTTGTTACGACCGTGCCTAAATGGACTTAACATGTCATTAGTATTGTCTATTAGTGAGGCCCCATGCTAGAAAAAAATTATTATTGGCCGAGGTGTCATATTATCCGAAGCCCCATATAGCCGGGCTGCTAGTGTTGAAGTGGAATTATCCGAGGCCATGCCCCGGACCGATGATGAGACCGATCGGTTTGACACATAAATGTGATTGCTCTGCAAATTGCAACTTGATGTGACAGCATCTTTAAATGGACGTGATGGTTACTTTATTCCTATGTAGGTAGTAATGATTATAATTAAAGAAATGATTTGTCTCATAAAGTGTTAGGAGATTGACACGTATAAAGCACAACACGTATCACCATTCAAGATAATTACTTCTACTATAAATAGATCAATGGTGTCCCCAAGTAAAGGGTTAGAAACATTCTATTCAAACTCAATATACAAATCCCGCTCCCTTATCTCTTTTACACACTTGTATTTCCCGCATTCAAATTATATTTACTTAAAATGAGCACTGACTTAAACATCGAAGTACAAACGAAAGCTACCTCGACCCCCTTTACATACTGATTGTTTATCCTAGGACCCCCTTGCATACTGATCATTTATTCTAGAGGAAGTTCATGTTCAAGAGGAAAGAGCTGAAACGTGTTAATCCAAGATCTCACAAAATTTTAAGGTCAACACATTTCATATACGTAAATCTAATCGAGCTTAAGATCCTTATAAGACATTAGTCTTTTAAAAAAAAAATCGTCCTAACGGGCCCAAAAGCAGCTTCATAATCTCAAGATCAACTTTTGACTACTCAAAAGTCATGCCATTTCAAATCCAGTCACTCGTGACAAAATGAGGATTAGAGATCGAAAAAGAGTTCCTCGAAATAAATACTCCTAATACCATGATTTAAGATGATTCAGATGATTTTTTTATATCTAATCAATAATTCATTGGATATGATACAATGAAATTAACGCTGTCCAAACCATGGATTTAGAAAGGCTTACCGTTCATATTTTATGCCATCAAGTACTTCCAACTGCCATCCACTAGAAATCCATTCACTAGTCTATTGATTTTCAGAATTTTGATGTTCACGAGACTCGGAGTAATATCCAGTGTGATAGTTGTATGTGTGACTAGCAGCATTTACCAAGTTAGATATGCGAAAATTAAGTTTAGACTCGACTACACCCATTTAAGAGCGCAATCAACCCATTTTATGTTTATATGTTAGTTCTCCAATCAAATTAAGCTAGATTTGAGCCACTTAGACATCACAAGGAACCACGTTCGAGTACATACATATTGCTACCAGCTTGGCTGTTGCTGCAGTACAACTTCTGATTTTATAATAAAAGTGTGCAAAATGATCAAATGTCGCAGTAGCAAAGTTTCACCATGAAACTATTATTCTCTACTACTGCCCATCTAAGGTTCCGAGGGCTTCCTGCAGAATTCTTTGTGCTTCTTCTCTTCTCCTGAACCAGTAAAAACAATTCACGGATTCAGATGAGAACAAGCACATTTAAAAGGGATATCCAATAGCTCGTCAGTGAATACAGCAACTAAACAAATTGTAGACTCCACGGAACAGGTGCTTATACAAACTAATAATCGCCAATAAACATGAAAAATTGTTCAATATCTGTTCAAGGGAGAAAAATCTCGAACCATTATACTAATGTCATCCATATTAAGCCAATTTTCATAAGGAGTGATAATAGCAACTTCAGGTATCAAACTACATTACATGTTTACTGAAAAATCTTCTTATAGAAATTTAAAAGTTTTATTTCGAGAACAGACTTGTGTACTCCTCCCCCAACACCTGGCCCAAAGAAAATAAAGAAAATCAACATCAATCATCTGCCCCTTTCTAAGCATCTTCGAGACAAACAGATCCCATATAATAGTATTGATTCTCCTAATCTCTAATTCTATTTCTGTGTCAAGTTGTTCATCATGTACATTTATGAGTATTTATTCCAATCGGAGTGGTTTTACCCCAAAGTCAAATGGCAAAAAAATTAGGGGAAAAAAATAAAAAATAAATCTGTCATATATTTCATCCAACCACAAATAGGAATCAAAATAAAGAATATTTTTTATTTGAATTGCAATCAAATATATTTTGCATTTCTACCACTATTGAAGGAAAAAAAAAATACTTTTCTATCTTTACCAAGTAATACTAATTTTGCAACCTGGAAAAGAATATTCGGCTGCATTTGATAGCGATATTGAAATTTGGATGGAAATAAAATGAATTCCAGGGAATTGAATTCCTGAGAATTTGAAGTTTGATTGGTTTAATTTTTTAGGGAAAAAATTGGGAAATTTTCTAACTTTTGTTGTTTGATTAACATTATTTTTCATAACAAATAAAGCAAAATTTAGCTATTGTAATAAAAAAAAAAAAAATTATTTTTTTATTTTTTCACACATTCGTACTTGATAATAATAATGTTAATTTTTGAAAAAATAAATCAATTAACATCAACAAAAATGATTAAACGTGACGAAAATGGTTAAGAATTTTGCCTGGAAAATAAATTCTACTATCTGGGTGAGAGAACGAATTCAACGAAATGAAGGAAAAGAGGCCGTGAATGAATTGGATGAAAAATGTTTTACCTAGAATTGATAACCAATCAAACACCCTAAATGTGGAATTTGCATGTAAAATGTTCATTTTCTAGGGAAAATCTTGGGTATTAAACATACCCTTATAAGAAAGAAAGAAAGAAATTGATAGAAAGGATAAACTTGGAAATGTTCCCAACTTCACATGGTCAAAAGCACTTGACTAAAATCACATTTTTGGGTAGAATTTTAAACTCAATGGCTTCTTTAAATTACCATTGCATATGAATTGTTACAGGACCTACCATAGCTACCACGATTTTGTGGCCCTGTTGTTTTGATAAATAGGATTTTGATACCTTCTATTTGTTTTGACAAAATTGTAATCATAAATCCTCTCTACATTGCAAGATGGGGTGGAGTTAATTTCTCCCTCAAAGTCAACCTTATTTACATTTTACATAGCTGACTTGATCAGAGTTTGTCATACTATCTCTTCCATAAAGTTTTAGAATGCTCTCAAAACTTTCCTAAAACTTCTGAAATCACCCTGTAAAATACAAAATAAAGCCTATCGATAGTAAGTGTATTGTGGTTTAAGCACTAAATATATATATATATATATATATATATATATATATATTTTTAAATCGAAGCATAGTGGATCTTAGTATATTGTTCCAATTGTGCTAGGCTACCAGCAACATAAGTTGACTAAGTTAATTTCTAGAAAACTAATTGGTAATGTTCATAATAACTTCCAAAGGGAGTAGCAAAAATAAAAAGCGATGCACCTCTTAATGTCCTCTATAGCTTGTTTGCGTCTTTGTATCTGAAGTTCTAGGATGTGGATCAGTGTTGCTCTGGCCTGACATAAAAGAGGACAAAAAAGCCTGGTGTTGATACCTCTAAGTTCCTCCAAGAAAAGTTGACAAAAGATCTAGTCAAGAGAAAAATTTCACCTGGTGTGGCCGCATAGAATTAAGAAGGTGGTGTAAGTTTTTGAAAATAAGAGAAATGTCCTCTACCCTCCTAGCATACTGTGATGGCCGCTCCACAAGAACATCGGCAAGCTCCAGCAAATGCAGCTGTAACTCTCTATTTAGTGATCTTAGCTCCTTCTTGAAATCTAGGGGAGATTAAATTATTATCAGATGTCGGATGACTTTTTTTCTATTTAACAAGTAAAATGAAAACACTTAGAAATATCTCCTGAACTTTAGAGCTTCAAAACATATTTGACCATGAGGTTGGCTTCAGTTTGAAATTCCTCAATGCAAAAAACAATTTGTCATAGTTTTATCTTTCTTCCATGATTAAAATTAAATAATATTAGGTATACTACATTGCTGACCTAAATGTATCAAATAGTTGTATAGCACTGGGTATAATTAAATGGAGACTGTTCACAGTGCATATGCCAATTGATTTAAAATATTAATCTAAACAAATAGTGAAACCACAGCTACATGGAAGCCAATTGCATCTTGAGGGCTTGCCCTTAGATAATGACAAGTAATTACTTTCAAACTTCAAGTATCAATGGATAAAATATGCGTAAGCCTCAGGATTAAAAATGACAGAGCAGCAAAGCAGAAGGGCAACAGACTGCTTGAAATTTTGACACTGAAATGCCTTCTGATGGCAGTAAACTGGTATAGTTTCTCATTCAATATCCATCATATTGCAAAAATATTGTCAAAAGTGATGCAGGATGCAAATCATACCAACATTTGGCCCTTTTGGGTACAATTGACGGACACCCTGCTCTTCTAGAGTAGGAAGCACATCATCAGTCTGCATAAAAAGTTCACAACAAGGTTATCCTTGACATAAGTCAAAAGAAAATAAAATAAACTTTTGTAACTGAATTTTACATAATTTGAGGCTGATTTGCTTAATTCCAAAGCAATAAATAACAATTAGAGAAATAGTTTCCAGCTACTCCAATGTATGACAATCCAGACAAGAATATAAACATCTCGAATAGAATCAAATTCATCGTTAAATTACTCAATTACTCACTTTCTCTCTATATTTTTTCACTGATGTTTATTCAAAAAAAGAACATATTGACGACCATCATGTGTTAGCGCTAATTCACAAATCCCATTATAAAGAGCTATTTTTCGTTCAGAATTTTAAATACAAAAGCAAGCAAAGAAAGGGCTGAAATAAAAAATTAGGATAAGTTTCTGCTATATTACAGTGTAATTTGCTCCGTAGAGAACATAAGTGCCTTGGATTGGGGGTGGTGGCTCGGGAGCTGAGTTGGGGTTCTGTATATAATCCTTGTAGAGCTTGTAATACGGCGGAGGCGGTGGGTATGTTGCTGTTGCCATTTACAGTTGATTTCAGTCGATTTCGGAGGGGCGAATCCAGGATTTCTTATTGGACCTAGCTGAACTCAGAGAGGAGTGTTAGTTTTGGGGGGGGGGGGGTTGAAAGGGGGGTGCGGCCCCCAAATCTTTTCCAACCGTAAAGAAATAAGGTAATAGAATCTACATCACATTCTCAAAATCAGAATCACATAATCTAAAATTGACCAACCCCAAATAATATTATCTAACATTACAACTCACATTCTCAAATTCAAAATCACATTTTCAGTTTTCACTACCCTGTAACCACCACGAAATTAAAATCAAAATCAAAATCACATAATGCCATACAAATTTATAACCTACACTATATTCCCAAAATCAAAATGACATTCAAAAAATCAGATAATCTAAATTCTAATATCTAAATCACAATAATCTAAAATTGGCCAAGCCAAATCATATTTTCTATAATCTAATCACATCTCAAATGCACAATCTCAAAATAACATTCTCAAAATCAATATGAAATTAAAATTCAATTGCAGACTGTGTTGCACAGTTGCACTAACCTTGCAGCTGGTGCCGCTGGTCCGTCCTTGGCCTTGCAGTTGCAGACTCGTCTAGAACGCAGTACTACTCACACCGGCACTGGTCTGGGAGAGAGGGAGTCGGTCAGTGAGTCACAGAGTCAGGCTGCAATTGGAAATATGATATGCATTAATCATTTATTGAAATTGGAAAGGAAGACGAAAAAAATAGAAAATGTTAATTACTTAGTTTCCTCAAACAACCCCTGAAATTCAGAGAATATTAGAATTAGAAATTTTCAATTTTGTCCAAAAAGGCAAGAACCCTAACCTGTGCGAGTTTGAGTCGAGAAATGAGGGATGAAGGATTCAAGGAGTGACTGGGACACTGGGTTAGATTTGGAAGAAGAGCAGCCAGCAGGCGTTGGGCGAGGAGGAGAAGCGGCGCTGGCGCGCTGATTAGCTTCGGTTGCTGTGGAAGAGGATTTGCTCGAAGAATCGGATTCGGAGACCTGGCATCCTTCAGATGCAGCGTGAAAGTAGGTGGGATATATACCAAGGAAATGACCCATCAAACTTGACATCTTATGAAAATAGTCAAAAATTTCATCAAATCATAAAAATGGGAGATTTATTGATTTAGCCTGGGATGGCAAAACGGCTCGTCGGCTCGGGCAGCTCGGGCAGCTCGGCTCGCGGCTTGAGATTTCGAGACAAAGCTCGAGCCGAGCTTTTTTTTAGAGACGGGTTTTGGCTCGACTCGACTCGAGCCAAAAAAAACCCGCTAAAAAAGCTCGATGGGAGCTTGAATAATGAATTTTGAACCACGAGTTCGGCTCAACTTGCTATATATACACATTTTCAATAAAAATTTTATGAATTTTTGCTATAAAAATAAGAAAAAAAGTAAAAGCTCGGGACTTGGCTTGGCTCGGTTCAGAAAAAGCTCGAGCTAAAGCTCGAGTCGAGCCTTATTTTTGGGGACGAGCTTTAGCTCGACTCGGCTCGGGCCAAAAAAAGCTCGAGTCTTTGCAAGTTATGTCCCTGAATTTAATTTCGTTGATTTAATTCAATACTTCTTATTATATTTTGGGTAACATGTAAATATTAGTTTCTTTTATGCTAGATTTCCTTCTACTGTTCCTAAATGACTGTCTTTTAAGTTTATAATTCTTCCATCATGTAAACTTACAGTCAAAGGTGAATCTAATCCTTCTCTAAACAGGGATTTAAACATTATTTGGATACCTGCTAAGTAAACATATTGAATCTTTTTACTCTGTTTTCTATTGATCTTTGTTAATAATTTTACAACTGTATTTTTTGTTAAAAGATTTAATTTGTGTGTTCCTTGAGTGGTTCTAACATCTATTGCTCTTTCAATTTTATGATATTCATTTATTGCTACTTTTTCTCTTTTCCATATTCTGTCTAATATTTCTCATTTTCCTATTTTCAAATCTAAAGATAATTTTTGTATCTTCCTGAATTTATTATTATCAAAAGTTAACTTTAATCCATAACCTTCTATTCCTTCATATTCTTGTTTATCTATGTTCTTATTTGCTTCTATTTGCTTCTATTTCTTTATTGTGATTCTGATTCCTTACTTTCTGAATCTGTTTCACTTATATAGACTTCTTGATCATAGTATTCTTCAATATCTGATATTTCACTTAGTTCATTTTCTATTTTTAGATATTCTTTTTGTAATATTTTAACTTTCTTTTTGTTACAATCAGGGTTTATATGCCCCATTTCTCCACAATTCCAACATTTACATTGGCTTTTGTCTTTCTTATAAGTTTTATTTTCTGTCTTTTATTTGGATTATATTTTCTTTTGTAATATCTTCTCTTAGGTTTTATATATTTTTTCCTGAAGTTTCTGAATTTTTTAAACTTTCTATTTTTATATTTTCTTTTATTATTATTTTTTCTTCTTTCAGGGTTACATCCTCATTGGGTAGGTTTTTCCATATCTTCACAACATATTCTAGTTAATTTTTCCGATTTCTTTAATAATTGTCTTTGTTGACATATATATATGCTAATATTTCAAATAGGAATTTTATTCTTGATCCTAATGTTCTAAGTGTTCAAGGGTTATCTCTAATAAATTTTTCAAATTCTATTTTAAAGTATATTCCCCATGAACCTGGTAATTTATTGTAATACATATCTCTATATACTTATTGATTTTCATTACTATAGAATTGGACATAATAGTATTCTTTAAACTCACAAGTATATTCTTTGATTTTACACATATCACATATTGTTAAATTTATTAATCTTACTCTTACATTATCTTTTTCTCTTATTGATCCTGCTTCAGAATTACTTATCCAATTTTCTCCTAAAAATTCATCCGAAATATAATCTACTAACTTTTCTATTCCTTTTCTATTTGATTTTATTAGTTCCGTCTGTACATTTCTTCTTATTAACGCTTTTGTATCACTACTTATTCCTTCCCACTAATTTCTAACATGTCATTCAAAAGATGCTACTAAAAAATTTATCATTCTATCAGTATTTTCCCATATATTATCTTTATTGTATAAAAAGAATAGTATCATTGAATCTGCCCAAGTTAATAAGGTTTTTTTAGTATCTATTTTACAATCCAAATCTAATTTTGTTCCTCCACGATGAATAGGTTTATCATAATTATCATTTGGTTCAAACCTATCTTTATATTTATTCCCTCTAGGTGGTTGTCTATCTCTGATTCTATCATAATATTGCCGGTGTGGTTTACTATATAAAGGTACATAACTTTCATCTGGATATAGTAATTCTTGTTTAGAAGTTCCAATGGGAGCAGGGTTAGGTGCTCCTCCAGTATTCATTAAAACTTGGTATTCATTAAAATTTTCTATGCTTAACTGGTCAGAATTTTCTATAAGCAAATCTAATTCTTCATTCATTTTTGTCTTGTTTTTCTTCAAATTTTTCTTCAGCTTTTAATTTTCCTAAAGTTTTTTCTATAGATTTTTGTAATTTTAATTCTTCCTCTAGTATTTTTGGTAATATGTTTCTCCTAAATTCATCATCCATACTTCCTGCTTCTATTATAATTTTTTCTTGTTCGAAATGCTTCTTTCCTATTCTAAGTATTTCTTTTTCTATAAGTTTTTTGTCTATTTTCTTATCTTTGGTTTTATTATTTTCTTTGAATTCTCTTATCTCTAGTTTTAGTATATTTATATCATTTCTTACTTCTTTTAATTCATTTTTTACTTCTTGAACATTACTTATTAATGATTTTATTAATATTTTTAGATCTTCAATATATTCGCTTATTGACATTTTATACTCTTGGTTTTTGAGTTTTTTGTACCTTAAATAGTCTGTCATACATATCATCTATTTTTATTTCTATCTTTTTTATTCTTTCTTCTATTAATATGATTTTTTCATTTTCATTTTTTCCTATTTTCTCATTCAATTTATCTATTTTTTCTATAATTATTCCAATTTTATCTTAATTAATTAATTCTCTTGACTTTCTTTGAAATTCTTTTAAGATTTCTTCATCTATATTTTTAACTTCTCCTATCATTTCTTTTAATTATTTGAATTGTATTGTTAGTTTATTTTGAATATTTTGTAATTTTTCTTTGATATTCATATCCTATATATTTAATTGTTGTAATTCTTCAATGGCTAGTTTATCTTGTAAATTTATGTTTTTATATGTTTGCCATAAAAATGCACTTATCCAATTTAATTGCATATTAAGAAATCCATTTGATTCTCCCCATGAGCTTAGTGGTTGAAACAACTGTATTAGCTCCTTTTATTTGGTAAGATCCTACTGGTAAATTAATATTTTCTATTATTTGTTTTTCAAATTTTATTTCTGGAAATTCTGTCATTAAATTCTTCCTTTGATATGCTCAACTTCTAATCTTAATTCTGTATCATATTTTACTTCTTTACATATCATTATATTATATTCACAAAATTCTTCAATTGATCTTAACATCATTTTTCTTTGTTGTGCTCTATAACTTTTTATGTAATATTTTATTTCTCCAGTTATATCATATTTTTCCATATTGATTTTTTATTTATTATTTATGATCATAAGTATATTAGGTAATTGTTTTAGAATTGTATTAAAATATTTTCTTTTACTTTTTAATGATTTTAGTCTTAGAAATCCTTTTCTTTTTATATTTCTTTCTTCTATCATTTGGTCTAATAGATTTCCTCTTTGTTCGATTATTGAATCTAGTTTCTCATTTGTTTTTATGTCTAGATATTTGATTAATAAAGGTTCTCCTCTATGATAATTCATTTCTATAATCTTTGTATAATTCTTCTAGTATATCTTTGTGGATTAAATCTAATATTTTATTTATGATAAAATCTTCTTTTATTATATAGAAATTTATTAGATCATAAATGTATTTTCTTATATCTTCGTCTAAGTATTTTAAAGTTCTCAAGATTTCTATTTTATAATTATCGGGTAGTATTAATGTATGCATAATCATAAATCTTGATGTATATATTATATATTTATTTTTAATTTGTGTTATATAATATTTATCTTTTAGATCTGCCATATGGCTCTGATACCAAGTGAGGGGGTGCTACTATGAGCGAACAAAAATCAAATAAAATCATATAAACAAATTAATTAAAAGTATATAAATGAAAAGTTTTGAGGACTAAGTTGTAACTTTTCTAGATTCTAATAGGCTTAATTGAAATATGATATTTAAGGGTAAATTTGGTAGTTCCTAATGTCTAAGGCTATTTTAATGAATGGATAAAATTTTTGGCTATTATCACAAAAGGCTATTTTCATCTGGCTATTTCCATTGTATCCCACCATAAAAACAGCCCTAGACATTAGATACTATAAAAAATACCCTTACATATCATATTTTAACTATGCCTATTAGAATTAAGAAAAGTTACAACCTTGTCCTTAAAACTTTACATTTATATACTTTTAATTAATTTTGTTTATATGATTTTATTTGATTTTTGTTCGCTCATAGTAGCACTCCTTCGTTTGGTATTAGAGTCATATGACAGATCAAAAAGATAAATATTATATAACAAAAAATAAAAATAAATACATAATATATACACCAAGATTTATGATTATGCGTACAATAATACTACTCGATAATTATAAAATAGAAATCTTGATAACTCTAAAAAATTTAGACAAAGATATAAAAAGAGATATATATGATCTAATAAATTCGATATAATAAAGGAAGATTTTATCATAAATGGAATATTAGATTTAATCCACAAAGACATACTAGAAGAATTATATAAAAATTATAGAAATGAATTATCATATATCAGATCCTCAATTAGTTAGATATCTAGACATAGAAACAATGAAAAATTAGATTAAATAATAGAATAAAGAATAAATTTAATGGATCAAATAAGAGAAGAAAGAAATATAAAACGACAAGAAAAACTAAGATTAAAATTATTAGAGAAAAAGAGAGAATATTATAATAGAATTTTAAAATAATTACCAACAATACAAATAATTTTAGAAGATATAGAGAAAACTAGAAAAGAAAATATGATGAAACAAGAATATTGGAAGACTATCTAAAATATTATAAAATATATCATAGAAAATTGATGCTTAGATCAATAGAAGAATATTGTGAATATCAAATAATGAATTATAAAGAAGTAAAATATGAAACAGAACTTATTCTAGAAATCGAACATATTAAAGGAAGAAGTTAGTGACAGAATTTTCAGAAATAAATTTTGAGAAACAAATAATAGAAAATATAAGACTTCCAGTTGGATCTTATCAAATAAAAGGAGCTAATACAACCATATTCCAACCATTAAGCTTATGGGGAGAATCCGATGGATTTCTTAATATGCATTTAAATTGGATAAGTGCCTTTTTATGACAAACATATAAAAATATAAACATACAAGATAAATTGGCTATTGAAGAATTACAATAATTAAATATACAGGATATGAATATCAAAGAAAAATTACAAAATATTCAAAATAAACTAACAATACAATTAAAAAAATTAAAAGATATGATAGGAGAAATTAAAAATATAGATGAAGAAATTTAAAAGAATTCCAAAGGAAATCGGGAGAATTAATTAATCAAGATAAAATTGGAATAATTATAGAAAAATAGATAAGTTAAATGAGAAAATAAAAAAGAAGGATAATGAAAGAATCATATCAATAAAAGAAAGAATCAAAAAATTAGAAATAAAAATAGATGATATGTATGACAGACTATTTAAGGTACAAAAAATTCAGACCATTAAACCAAGAATATAAAATGTCGATAAGTGAATATATTGAAAATCTAAAAATATTAATAAAATCATTAATAAGTGATGCTCAAGAGGTAAAAAATGAATTAAAAGAAGTAAAAAATAATATAAATATACTAAAATTAGAGATTAGAGAATTCAAAGAAAATAATAAAAACAAAGATAAGAAAATAGACAAAAAACTCATAGAAAAAGAAATACTAAGAGTAGGAAAGAAATACTTTGAACAAGAAAAAATTATGATAGAAGCATGAAATATGGATGATGAATTTAGAAAGAATATATTACCAAAAATACTAGAAGAAAAATTAGAATTACAAAAATCCATAGAAAAAACTTTAGGGAAACTAAAAGCTGAAGAAAAACAAAATAAAAATGAATGAAGAATTAGATTTACTTATAAAAAAATTTGACCAATTAAGCCTATAAAATTTTAATGAATATCAAGTTTTAATGAATACTGGAGGAGCACCTAGCTCAGCTCCAATAGGAACTTCCAAACAAGAATTATCAGATTTAGATGAAAGTTATGCACATTTATATAGTAAATTACATTGAAAATATTATGACAGAATTAGAGATAGGAAACCACCTAAAGGGAATAAATATAAAGATAGATTTGAACCAAATAATAATTACGATAAACCTATTAATCATGGAGAAACAAAACTAGATTTGGATTGTAAAATAGATACTAAAAAGCCTTATTAACTTGGGCAGATTCAATGATATTGTTTTTTTTATACAATAAAGATGATACATGAGAAAATACTGAAAGAATGATAAACTTTTTAACATCATCTTTTGAAGGGCATGTTAGGAATTGGTGGGAGGGAATAAGTAGTGATACGAAAGCATTAATAAGAAGAAATGTACAAACAGAACTAATAAAATCAGATAGAAAAGGTATAGAAAAGTTAGTAGATTATATTGCGGATGAATTTTTTAGGAGAAAATTGGATGAGTAATACTGAAACAGAATCAATTAGAGAAAAAGATAATGCAAGAGTAAGATTAATAAATTTAACAATATGTGATATGTGTAAAATCAAAGAATACACTTGTAAATTCAAAGAATACTATTATGTCCAATTCTATAGTAATGAAAATCAAGAAGTATACAGAGATATGTATTACAATAAATTATCAGGTTCTTGGGGAATATACTTTAAAATAGAATTTGAAAAATTTGTCAGAGATAACCCTGGAATACCTAGAACATTAGGATTAAGAATAAAATTTCTATTTGAAAGATTAACATATATATGTCAATAAAGACAATTATTAAAGAAATCAGGAAAATTAACTAGAATATGTTGTGAAGATATGGAAAAACCTACCTAATGGGGATGTAACCCTGAAAGAAGAAAAAATATTAAAATGAAATATAAAAATAGAAAGTTTAAAAAATTTAAAAACTTTAGGAAAAGAGGTATAAAACCTAAAAGAAGATATTACAAAAGAAGATATAATCCAAATAAAAAATAGAAAAATAAAACTTATAAGAAAGACAAAAGTCAATGAAATTGTTGGAATGGTGGAGAAATGGGGCATATAAGCCCTGATTGTAACAAAAAGAAAGTTTATTACAAAAAGAATATCTAGAAATAGAAAGTGAACTAAGTGAAATATCTGACATTGAAGAATACAATGATCAAGAAGTTTATATAAGTGAAACAGATTCAGAAAGTAATGAATCAGAATCAGAATAGAAAAATAGAAAAAAAAATAAGAACATAGATAAACAAGAATATGAAGGAATAGAAAGTTATTGATTAAAAGTAACTTTTGATAATAATAAGTTTTGGAAAATACAAAAATTATCTTTAGATTTGAAAATAGGAAAATGGGAAATATTAGACAGAATATGGAGAAGAGAAAGAGTAGCAATAAATGAATATCATAAAATTGAAATAGTAATAGATGTTAGAACTACTCAAGGAACACACAAATTAAGTCTTTTAACAAAAAATACGATTACAGAATTATTAGCAAAGATCAATAAAAAATAAAGTGAAAAGATCAAATATGTTTATTTAGCAGGTATCCAAATAATGTTTAAATCCTTATTTCGATAAGGATTAGATTCGCCTTTAACTGTAAGTTTACGTGATGGAAGAATAATAAATTTAAAAAACAGTCATTTAGGAACAGTAGAAGGAAATCTAGCATATAAGAAATTAATATTTACATGTTACCCAAAATAATGTATATCATTGAAAGATAGAAACTTTTATGAAGTTTTAGGACTACATTTCAAATTACATAAAGATGATATAATGGAACCAGGAGATAAAATTATGATTATAGAATATAGAACATTATACATATTTACTAATTCTATTTATGGAAACATTTATTCTAAAAACCCATATATTTAAATTCATAAAGAATGCAAAGATTTTGGTAAAGCTGTGGAACTAGATAAATAAATAAGTTTAGTCCCAAGAAACTATGAACTTACTATAATAAAAAAAATAAACCAGAAATTATAGAGTTGAGAGAAGAAGAATATCCTAATAATAACATAACATTTGAAGATGGTAGATTAATTAGAAGATCAACAAGTTTACCCAATAAAAAACAATTAAGAGAAACTAGTAATACAAGGGAAATAGAACTTCATAGAAACGCTGGAAATATGAAAATGGAAGGTGAATATTTCAACGAAAAAGAACATATAAAAAGATCAAATATATTAATTGACACAGGATCTAGTGAATGTCATATAGCTACAAACAGGAATAAATGATTAAAATCTCATACAACTGATCCATATAGATATATAAATTTTGATGGACAAATACATATGACTGAACTTGAAGTTAAAGTACCAATAAAAATAGGAGGAATAAATCTCTTAATACCATGTCATGTAGATAACAGTATGTTAAATCCTCATGTGTTATTAGGAATGGGCTTCCTAAATGGATTAGAAGATTATAGTATAAAACGTGAAGGATTATATATAATCCACAATGGTTAAAATATACTATGTAGAAAGGCTGAATAAATGAATAATCAAATAAGTTTTCCATTAACTGTTTATATACAAGTTACTATTGTTGAAACAAATATAACAACATGTGCATTAATTGACACATGAAGTGATATAACAATATTCAAAAGTTTTTTAATAAAATCATGGAATACTAATGAAAAGATAAAAATTACAGAAGTAAGAGGAGAAAGTACTCAAATAATTAATAGTGCTGATAAAATTGATATAATACTTGGAAGTAAACAAATAGTTGTAAATAAAATATATAATTATAACAAATTAGAATGTGATATATTACTAGAAAATGACTTTATACAACAATTTCAATATTATAAACAAAATAATTACAAGATAATGCTACAAACACCTTATGGATATTTACTAAAAATACCAAGAGAATTTAGACCTTACAGAGTTCAGCCAACACAGTGTGGTGATAAATGAGATAAAAACCCAATTGCGCAAAATTAAATAAAAAATAAAAGAATAATGTATAAAAAAATCTTAAAAACAAACATACAAACAAGTATGAAAAAAATCATTGATCATTTAGAAAAAATTTGTGGAGAGAATTCATTATTATTTTGGAAATCACATCATCCAAAAGCTAAAATAGAACTAACGGAAAATGTTATTATAAGAGTTAGGCCAATGATGTATACCATACAAGATATACAGGAATTTAAAACTCAAATAAAAGAAATACTTAACCAAAAATTAATTAGGCCTAGTAATGGACTCCATAGTAGTCTAGCTTTTATGATAATGAAACATTCTGAACAAAAAAGAGGAAAATCTAGAATGGTGATAAATTATAAAGAATTAAACAAATATACCAAATTTGATGGATACTTTTTACTGAATAAAGAAGTATTAATAAATCTTGCAAAAGGAAAACAATACAATTCTAAATTTGATTGTAAATCAGGATTTTGGTAAATAAAAATGGAAGAAGATATTATTCAATATACAAAATTTAGTACACATCAAGGTAAGTATGAATGGATGGTATGCCATTTGGTTTAAAAAATGCACCACAAATATATCAAAGGAAAATGGATAATATATTTATAAAATTTAATGAATTCCATTTAATGAAATTTATAAGTGAATGCATAAAAGAAGGAATTGTTCATTCAAAAAACAAAGTTATAATAGAAAAACAAGAAATTGATTTTCTTGGATTATCAATAGATAAGAAAGGAATAAAACTACAAACCCATATATCTAAAAAGATAGAAAGTTTTTCAGATAAATTAGAATCAAATGAACAAATACAAAAATTCTTAGGATGTTTAAATTATGCAGAATGGTTTATTGAAAATCTTTAAAAAAAGAGACATAAAATTCAGATTTTACTCAGAAAAATGAATACCAAAGGATGGAGTAATGAGCACACTGAAATTGTCAAATCGCTCAAGGAAGAATGTAAAAATTTGCCAAAATTAATATTACTGATGAAAAAGATAATTTAATAGTTAATACCGACGCCTCGGATAAATATTGGGTGGCAACATTAAAAATAGATATTAATGAAATTTGCAAATATTCTAGTGAAACGTTTAACCAAGTAGAAATAAATTATACTACCCATGAGAAAGAATTGTTAGCAATTATTAGAGGAATAAAAAAGTTTTCATTATTTTTATTATCCAAAAAATTCATTGTTGAAACTAATAATTCTCAAGTTGCAGGCTTAGTAAAAAATAAGCTACTACCAGAACCTCAATATAGGAGATCCCATAGATGGCAAGCCTATTTGGCATTTTATAATTTTGATATAATTCATATTAAATGTGTCAATAATTATCTTGCAGATTTTTTAAGCAGGAATATTGAATTTGCAGATGGATAATATCAAAAAATCCTTGATATACGCCAAACAGCGAATAAACTTCCTCACAGAGGAAGCTGAAGATATAAAACTTGGAATTGATCTATTAGCAGAGATTCTCCAGGAAAGTTTCAAGCAATTGATGGAAATTATCAAAATTTCATTACAATTATATTAAAGAATTGAGCGATAACATAATTGAGATTGAATCTCAGTTTGAATCGTTAATTACCAAATAGGGTGATACCAAATAGGTTATATAAAAAATACAAACATGTACATCTTATGAAAGCAGTGGTGGACCAACAATTAAAAGAGATGAACCAAGTCCAAAGAAAGTAACCATAAATGAAGTCAGTCCTCGAAAAGTGAATCAATGTCAAAGACAAACATACAAGGGTAATCAAAATTCGTGCTGAGGAAGAAGATGATTCCCCTTTTTTACCAAAAAAAAAAAGACGAATATAAACTACTGCCAGAATTATATATGAACTCCAAGAATGTGATTATTATTATATTTTGTTTGGAGATCATGTATACCCACGATTGATCATTACTCAGGGAGGAGATCCCGTTATGATAAAAATGGCAACTAATTATGGATTTTTGGATCTTATCTATCTAGGAAAATATCTGAAAGAAATTGAAAATTTTGGATGATTTACTAAAAGGAGAAATTCAAAATTTGCCCAAGGAAGACCTATATATTTAAAATTTTATTCAATCAGTTCTGGAATTAATGAAAGGATGTATTACCCTGCTGAGCATATTATCACAATTAGATATGTTGCTCGAAATTTCCAGATTGAAGTTGGAAAAAATACCAAACATGTACCAAATATTACAAGATCATGGTTTAGACCTCAAATGGTGTTGGGAATTAAGGTTCTCTATAACATTGCCAAAAACTTGTATGATAAAAAATTCAAATGCGTATATCAATATAATGGATGGACCCTCCTCACTAATGGAGGAAAATAAAATTCAACAATCTTGAAAGAATACATCAACAAGTTTGACACTCATCAAATTCATGAAAGCTTTGCTACCTTACAAGAGGCGTGCATTGCCAGAAATTGCCCCACATGCCAACAAAATTAATGGATAGCTAGTATCTGCTCTATTAAAGAAGGATGAAGTGTGGCAAAAAGTAGATAGCCTCATGTAAGGGCTATGTGAGGAAATAAATAATAGAGGACATGTGTGTCCTTATAATAAATAATAGAGGACATGTGTGTCCTTATAATATTATGAAAAACTGTAAAATTATTAGGTCAATGATGTAAGCAATGATGTAATTGTGTCCAATGTAACATTATAAATAGAAGCCTTCGAGCTAGTTGAAAGGGAGATCACTTGAGCACTCAGTTTGTGAGAAAAGCCAAAAAATCTTCTGTCTTTAAAAAAATCTCATACCAATCTTGTGTCAATCTTCATATTATCAATAAAATCTCAATCTATTTATCATTTTATGATGAGTTTCTAAATTCCTTTCTTCTAAATCCTATTTTCAAAAAGAAGATATATTATTAAGAAAGCTCCCTACACTCCATCCTAAAATATTTTCCATCTAAAAGGTTATAAAGTAGGCATATATCCAAGTTTAGTTAATAACCCGTGAAGGCAGGAGGCCATTGAAGGGTGTGGAGCAGAAACCTATAAGCCTGAAGGTCACTAACAATAGAAGGAAAATACAAAGGTACTGAGAATAGGAAAAGATGTTAGTATTCTTAATATATCTATCTTTATGGAATTAGGAGGAAGAAGAGCTTTTAACATGAGAGAATTCAAAATTATTAAGTTTAATTATCAAAACAGTCCTTATAATGATGAATATCATAGCATAATTGAACCTTTATTCATGCATAAACAATTTACTAGACCAAATAATGAAATAAAAAAGTTATATCATATTTATATGCCATGTTTGTAAGTTATCTTTCCAACATTAAAAAAGATTATTAGGATTAGAAATTACAAAATCAATTATTTACTTCTGACTTTATAGTGATAATACTGAAATAAATAATGAATTGTATTTAGAGCATGTATTTAGTAACGATAATGATTATGATCATATAATAGATTATGACAGTGATGGAAGAGATGAGTCTTTCTTTACTAATTTTTGAAAATCTTAATATCATGGATGAAATAAATTATATCATGAAAAACCCAAATCTAAGAGAGGTCCATGTAAAGTTAAAAAGAATATCAAAAGTAAAAAAAGTATTGAATATGAGAATGAAATTGATAAAATAGGATATCAAAAGCAACTATACGCATCACAAGAGATATTAAAAAGTTTTAAAGAAAATTTGATAGAAAACTTTGCTAGATGTACTATAAGATCCATAATGATACAAGATATTCAAGATATAATTGATAAATTAGAAAAGAGAAAGAAAAATATTTCAAAATACAGTATACCATTTGAACCAAGTATAGATATCATGGCTGACATAGTTATTATCAATTCTCAAACACTGATAGAATATGAAAAGTTACTTGAAACCTTATAACTAATTTTACAATGCCAGGATATACTATTAAATGATTAGATAATTTGTTAGAGAGAATAATAAAAAAATGGATAACATTAAAACTCAATTAATAGATATGGATGAATCATCTGAACAATATTATATACTTTCAGAAAACCGTGATCAATATATTATAGATTATTCTGACATATTACAGCTTAAAATAGATTTAGAAAATAAAATTATAACAAATACAGTCCAAATCTAATGCCAGGATATATAATCGAAGGACTAAATAACCTTTTAGAAAAATTGAAAGATAAAATGAAAGATATTAAACATCAAATGGAAAATGAAAACATATCTTCTGAAGAGTATAATAAACTTTTAGAAAAATACGAATAATATATTGCAGATTATTGTATCAACCTGATAATTTATGGATACTTTACGAGCATCAACTTCTAACAACTGTGATCATAAACTATATTTAGAAAACAAATAAATTTCATTTTTATCAGCTATTGTTGAAAAATCTAAAAATATACATTATGTTGGATAATTTAAACTAAAAGAGATATATGAAGATATTTACTATGCTATCCTAAATATAATAGAATTTAATTCTGTTGAAACAGCAAAAAATATAAATACAGTTCATAAAATTATAGAAGAATACGAAGATATAGAAGAAGAAGTTTTAGAAGGAATAGCGTTAGGATATATAACTAAAAAAGATTATCCCAAATTTTTTGAGAAATTATCAAAATATAGAACATTTTTAGAAGAACTTAAAATGTTAAAAAATATGAATATAATAAGAAGTACTGAATCAACCTAACTAAGTTAATGATATATCTTGCAAAGAAAATAATTCATTTCATTAAGGATAAAATAGACAATATGTAAAGAAAGGCTATTCCTATAAACTAAATATTTGACATAGCCATTTTAATAAAATCCCCTGAAAATAGTCTAGGAAAATTGGGCTACTGGTTTGGTGGATCGGTTTGAGCCGAGCTGATGATTAACAGAAAGTGAGATAAGGAAGAGTGGTTAAACTCTTGTAAATCTGGGTATTTGGTGATTTCAAGTTTGTAAATCATGTTTTAGTCTTGGTATAAAAGGCTGGGAAGAAGAATTCTACCAGTTTTAAATCTTTCTTTCTTGCCTCCTGTGTTAGTTTTTTTCTTGTTTCTACTTTGATTTTTTAGTTTCTTTCTTGTTTCTAATGTTGGTTCTATGAGGATTCTATCACCATTCTATCCACATTGAATCACTATTCTATCACAATTCTCAACTTCTATCTGTGTATAGTTTTTGCCTTTTTCTGGTTCGTCTTTCTTTTCTCCAAAAACTTCTTGGCAGTAGATTAAGGAAGACAAAATCAGGAAGACAAAATCACAACAGTTTTATTTTTATATTTATTGTCTTATAAATTTTTTCTTCTTCATTTCCAATTTTTTTGTCAGGTGTATTCCATATAGATCCAGGGAAATCAAAACATCAACTTCAATTCATGGGACTTTTAAAGAATTGGAAGTTCTTTTAATTACCTATCAAACAAGTTCAGGAATGACATTCCCAAAGGTATAGTATCATACGCATTTTATTAGAATTATTTCATGTTCTTAAGTGTTTTGTTCACATTGTTTATTTTGGAATGAAATCATTAGGGTGGTTGGGAAATTAATGAAGATATCAAATTGGCAGCTACACTAACAGGTTTGTTGCTTTTCTAAAAGATTTTTGACCAATTGAAAGCAGCATTAGATGGTGAAGATAACTCATGGACAGCACTTACACTAACAGTACTATTATTCTCTCTTTGTTAATTGTTCTTGCGTGACAAATTCATTATTGTAACTTCCTTCTTTGACTTATTGTTTGTTCAGGAGAGATTATTAGAAGTAAAAAATGATTTCTTTCAAAGAATCTGTGATATCTAAAGATTAAACAAACGTTGTGGAAAATGAGTCATCATTATATATATATATATATATAGCAAATAAGCTTTATCAAACAAAAGCTTAATGTTTTGACAAATAGTAGCACTACAGTATCTTCAGAAAGTTTGAGACCTGAATGTTACTGTATGCCTTAAAGATTTTGACTTTTCTCTTCTGTTGTCATCTTCGTTTTTAAATTTATAGGATTATTAATTATCTAATTAGTCGCACAATCTTCACTTATTTTTTAAACGTATAGAGGTGTAAACTTCTGCCCCAAACCACTGCAATCTTATTGTTCTGTTTTGGGTTTGCTTGGGTTGATTTTTGTGTTCCTTATTTAAAGAGTGAATAAGTTGTTGCAATGAAGCTTGAAGAACTTAATGTGGCATATATTTGTTATATTTTGTAGGACATTAGATTGCTTCTTAATGCTCCTTTTCATTACAAATGAGTAAGCTTGGTTGGTCTTATAAATGCGTACAATATTTGTTTGGTCAACTATTCTCAAGGACAAGGTATAATCAAATACTTATATTTACCTTATTAATATAAGTTAATTCTTAAGGAAAAACATTTATTTTTTCGTTTAGTGTTTATCTTATAGTTTCTACGTTATGGAGTTGAAAATTTTATAGCAGTGCTCTGATTTTTATTTCTTAAGTTTATTTGAGTTTTATTAATTGGAAGATTTCCATCCTTTTGCCCTTCTCTATATTTTTTGTGAATTGATTCCCCCTGTTATAGCGAGCAAGAAATATTTGTTAGTTATTAGACAAGGTTTTAAAAGGAAAAAAAAAATATTTCTTGGAGAGAACAAATATTTTTTTCATTGATATTGAAGGTTTTTCTTCACACAAACCCGGAATTTGTTTTGCCATGTTAGATGTGGTCGTGGACTGATGATTTTGGAAGTTTCTGGCGCTGGACTTCCAGATATGTCATGGAATTTGAAGGTACAGTCTACAATAATTTGTAAAGGTGAAAGGAAGAATAATAATTAAAATACAATTTAATTATTGATGGCTACACATATGATTTATAATATTAAGAACAACAAATAAATAAAAAATCAATGATTAAATAATAATTTTAATATTAATAATTAAAAATATTGATTGAACTCATTCAATATTAATGTTAATAATAAAAATAATAATAATTATAACCAAAATATACAAATAACGATAATATCATATTAATTATTTCCTATAATACTAAAACATAAAGAATTTAATAATTAAATTCTGTCAAACTATCATACTTTTATATATAGTATAGATTTCCACCAGTGCGATGAACTGAAATTGCTATCCGCAATATAGCTAAGTATTCATAAAATTTAATGATTATACATAATCAATTCAAATACAAAAGATACAAAAATAATAGGGGATCGCCTATGTAAGTGAGAAGTGGGGTAGCTTCTATGAGAATGTTTCAAGACTTGAATTCTCTAAAATACTTATGAAATCAAGAGTTGTTCAGGACTAAAATGAACACAACCATGAGAACCGAAAGTGTTAGGGAAGATATTGTGTGAGTACTATAATCTTTGTTTACACCAACAATTGAACAGTTCAAGACATCATGTTCACTGATTAGCCAAATAAATCCGATAATATTTTACTAAGGCATGTTCAAAGCCAGAAGCTACCTCTCCTGATGGAATAGCTTTCCGCGTGTACTCTCTTTAGTATCTGCATAGTCTTTACATTAATTTTCATTCATGTGGAGGATTGTTGAAACTTTGAATAGAAAATTAGTTTTGACCAATTTATGTGATTATTTATGTAGAACCTTTAGTCGGTGAATGGAAAATTAAGCCGCTTAAATACGTGACAATATTGAAAATTTAGTAGAATATTATAAAATATTCTAGAATTAATTTAAATGAAAAGATGTGTCTTTTCATATGAAAGATTGTGACTTTTGAATTTGCTATTTTCAAATAGGTGTCTCTTTATTTTAGAGACATATTTCAAGTATTGTGTCTCTTGAAAGGGTTGTGTCTTTTGAAACACAACGTTCCAATATCTATCAATAGACCCCATATGCTTGGGTTTTAATTCATCCATTCATTTGTTCATGATTGCATGTTCACTTCAAAATATTGTGCATTTATTTGGAGTCGAGTTTCATGCGAAGAGAGTTCAAAGCATAAGTAAGACAAAGAGTCAAACTCTTCCTTCGACCAAATTCACATTTATGCATTTTTGATTTCTACTTCATATATTCAATTTTGGTAAGTCGAAATTTTGTCCAATTTTATGCAAGTAAAATGTATGTTATTTATTAAAATATAATTATGCACGTTAATTTTTATCAACAATTTTCACACTAACAAAGAGGCATGCACCAGTACTTGTAAAAAGCACATAAGAAAATGATGAACAATCCAGAGATTCAAACAACCTATGAAATAGCATTACCAGTTATTACAAAAATGATCTCGATAATCTAATTGAGATACAATAACAAACCAATATATATTAGATCAGCATACTATTTATGTCACTACAAGAAATTTAGGTGGCGTTCTGTTTGTATTTTATTTTGTATTTTCATTTTCGAAAATGTTTTGTGTTTTGTGTTTTCATTTTTGTTTTCAAATTTGCTGAAAACGCGTTTGGTTTGTCATTTCTGAAAACTGTTTTTGAAAATGAAAAGCTGGAAAACACGTTCTGTTTGAAATTTTGCAGAACACTATTTAAACTATTTTTAATTAATTTGTTTGCAGAATACTACTAACTCCAACTCAAATTTTCTTTCACAATACACTAAAATATGGTTACATGCAACACATTAATGTGAGCATTAAGAGTCTATATTAACACAACTTGGTCAGGTTCGGGATTTGAGAAAGCTCTACTTCTATTAAAATCCAGAAAATGCAAGTTCTTTCAAAACCACCAGAGTCCATTTATCATTGCATTTTTTGAAATATAACAACAAGAATTCTCATTTAATTTTTTTTTGTAATGTTGATATTGAATTCAATAAAACTTTATTTAAACTAAGTTCCAAGTTAGGATAATTCTCAAAAAAAAAAAAATCTTTATTTAGGCTTAGTTCCAAACTAGGATAATTCTAAAAAAAATAATAAAAAATAAAAAAAATAAAAACTTTATATTAAGCTTAGTTCTATGTTAAGATAATTCTATTAAATTTTTTTTTCCCAAAACGCGTTTTCCGCGTTTTGGACATTTTTTTGTCGAAATACACACAAAATGCCCAAAACGATGTTTAGGGCGTTTTCCGTTTTGTGTACAAATTTTTTTTTTGTTTTCCAAAATACGTTTTCGAAAATGGTAAAGAGAACGCGTTTTTAGCGTTTTCGAAAATAAAAACAGAAAACGACCTCAAAATAGCAAAGAGAACAGGGGCTTACTTTCCGCATACAAAATAAATTTGTAGGGAAATGTTCTTATTCGTGGGTAAAAGTCTTCCCAGACAAAAATAATTTGTAGGGAGGTTTGTGTGGCAAACATCGAGGGGATAGACATAAGCCGACAAATTTGGTACCTTTGTCTGCAGAGGTATGCGCCTACGAACCCTTTCGCTACAAAAATCATTTGTCGTCTAAGATCTTTCCCAACGAAATGATTTGTATGCTAATGTTTATTTTACCTACGGAATATGTTTCGTTGACTGAAGTTCGAGCCTACAAATCTTTTAGAGACAAATATTATTTGTCGTCTAATTTCTATCCCTACACAATTTTTTGTATTCTAATGTTAGATTGGACTACGAAATATGTTTGTAGGTATATAGTAAAATGATGTTGTAGGCTAAATCATAATTTTCCCCACAAATAATTGTTTGTATGGAAAGCATTTTGTAAGTTAATTTCTTGTCTACACACTTCAGTTTGCGGGGAAAGCTTATTTATAGGATAAATTTTTTATATGTTTCAACAATTATAGTATTTGTAGGGAAACTTGAATCAATTTTTTTTTTAAAATTTAAATGTAGTATTAAATATTGTTTGTTTATGCAAAATTATAACAATATGCAAAAAATAAATTAAATTAAAATTTCTAAAATAAACCAATATATTACTAACTGCAAATATTGTATCAAACTCCAAATAAAAACTCATTGTTACTGAATGTGATTGTAATAAACTTAAAAAGAGTTTAGCAAACATACTCTTTCGACATCTACACAATAAAAATAACATAAATATCTATCCTCATAAATTAATTAAATATGCTACTCATCCTCATCAAAGTCCAGCATCGGGATTGTCAACGGATATCTCCTCCAAATGAGTGTCTTTCGAAAGCTGTTGTTCCTCATCCTTTTGCAAGAGATATTCATCAACTTTGACAAGTATCTCATCCTGCAAGATATGATAGATAAAAAAAATAGATATATATAAATAGACATCCAGAAGATATATAACACTAATCAAGAAAAAAAATCAAAGCACAAACGCAAAATTGAATTTTTCTTACATATTGAGTCTTAGCTATATTATACGTCCAAAACTCATTCTTCCCTACGAATCATTATATACTCTAAAAACACTGGGCTCAGTTTCCTAATTCTAAAATTTGTTATCTAAAAATAAAATTCCTAAACTCAAATTGTGTACCAACCAGATTTTCAAGTATTTCAAGACTAATCACTTTGATCAGCATCAAGCATTAAAAGTAATACTATTGGTCATGGTAAGCAAAATCAATTTTTGACAGACATAATACATCATACATAGCTACATCTATATCTGAACATTTCTAAATGCAGTTTACATAAATTAGACTTTAGTGCTCTGTATCTGTGCAAAGAGCAATTTTTAAGATGTGCAGGAGTACTTTCTCCCAATTGCTCAAACATAAATATTACATAAGTTTCTAGTCAATTGTGGAGAATCAAACCAAACACTCTCCTAAAAGGGGCATACGACAAACTCAGGGAAGATTTAAATTTTAGATTATGTACAAGAAGATCCATGTGTTCTATAAAACTTTGGAAAATAAAAGAGAGAAGGGCATTGCATCACCCAACACATCTAAATTGAAAAATAAAAGTAGTGCTAGTAGGCTCAGGAAATCTAAGGAAAGAGAGAAGGGCATGGCATTACCCACCAGACTAAAGCGAGCATTCTCAAAATTTGACCGAGCATGATGAATCTCCTGAGGAAATTCCAGAAAATATCAAAATATGTATCATTGGGTACTACTTCACATACACAAAATGTGCTTTACATAATTATGTTACCTTAAGGATGTGCTGAGATAATTAACTTATCAACCATAACTATCTTACTAACTTTTGGCTTACACACTCATCAAGTCACTTGGACAAAATTTCATAATTATCAAACTTAATCAAAGGATAAACCTGTTGAATAGTAGGGCAAGCATGAGGATATAACAAAACCACCACAAGACTTTACAGAGAACATCAAAAGTAATATGAAGGTAAAGATTTTAACTTTTGTGCAGATCGAGAGAAGTATACTCACAGAGCAATATTGAAGAATATAAGAAGCTCGTGTTTTGGAATAAAGTAGCCAGGGGAATTTTCTTTCCTTTGTAGTCGTAAAATAAAGAAAAATAACCAGCTGTAGTAGAGGCAGCAAGTAATACAATTGATAAAAACCCAACAATGAGATCATATTGACATTTGCAAATGACAATGCCCTTCCCATTTAATGTAGTTCAAGATTCAGGCTGCAAAATTGAAGTGAGGATTGAACACAAATCAATTTACAAAGAAGAAGCTAATTATTCAAATGTAACATATGTATCAAAAACAAACAGAGGCAATAATCAAGGAATTGAACACCAATACAAATACCAATAATACATTAAATTGATTAAGCACAATATAAAAACCAATAAGTATGGAAATTATCATTTTAATAGAGATGTGAATACAAACCTTCTTATTTTCAACAATAACACCAAACATGAAGGATAGCAAACCAAATGTCTTTACTGTTAAAGACATTTGTTTCACAGTAACCACCATTGCTTCTTCAAATTTCAAGTTACCTGTATTTTGTTTCCAATGTGAAAAACCATGAAAAGTTAAGAATGAACCAGCAAAAAAGTAATAAAATTTTGTAATATATTAAAAATTGAAAACCCTCTTTTCCTTCTTTTGCAGTCGATGAAATGAAACTTAAAATTGGGGGAAAAGGGGCCTTTATCAAAATCAATTCACAACCTTAGAATTAAATCAATTAGCAGGACTAAGAATCTCTAGAAGCACTATACTCCCAAAATCTGAATTTGTATATATGTCCACATAAAGATCCAAAATTTACATATTTACACACACCTATACATACATAATAATATATGCCTACACCTAAGCACCTAACCCATCAATTTTTAACAGTCAAAATTCTGAAAATTAACCTAAAGTCTTGATAGTTCAAATTGAAATTATACATAGATACAATATATATATATACATCAATACATGCATACAAATCCTTATATGTAATTGTGTATGTGTGTGCGCGGTGTGTGTAACCCGTGTGTGCGCGGTGCGAGTACGAGGGGAGGGCGGGGGCTGCACTTACGGTGAGAGGGAGGTGCACGGTGGTGGTGGTGACCGGCGACCGGCGGTGCGCGAACGGAGAGAGGGCAGTGGTGAGAGGCCGAGAGAGAAGAGCGGTAGAGAGAGAGAGACGTAGGTGAGAAGGAGCGACCGAGACAGAGTAAGAGGGTGAGTCGCGAGTGATGAGAGAAGTGAGGTTTGGGTTTAGGTTTAAATTTTTGAAAATTTGCAATTTAGTCCCTCATTTCTCTCCATGTGCATAGTTAAGTCCATAAGTTCAAATTTATTCTTCAATTGCCACTAAACTTTCCCCCAACTTTCCATTTAACACAATAAAATAAAAAATAGCATGTTTAGGCAATAAAACAATTAATCACATAAAATTGCACGTAAACTATTAAAATAACAATTTATAAACTTTTAAATTGGTACATTGATCGAGACGGCATCCAAGTCCTTCCACTGCAAAATAATTCAAATTATCGACATTAAAAATATCATTAAATTTAAAATTTATAATAACATTAACATAATTATTACGTGAAATTTAAGGATGCACGTAAAAATGAAAAGCAGTATTACAATCGAGGTATGGGTTTTGGACTTTTGTTAGGTATGGGTCACGTATATGAGTCGGTTTCAAAGCTACTTATTTACGTTGGTTCTTTTTAGAAATCGACACATAAAATTCAAAAAAATTTACAAAATTACTACCGCGTTTTTATATGCGTCGATTTTCTTGAAAAGAGATTTACATTTGTTATTTTTTTGGGTAAATTTGTACTAGTGTTCCTCTTCGATAGTGAGAAATATTGAGACATGATAAGTCGAGTGGAGGGAAGGTGGGAAATGTGATAATAAATCTTGGGTGGACAGCTTCATATTCTAGGGCAAAGTCGAGTGGAGGGACGGAAACGTGATAAGTTTTTACTTTTAGAAGGAAACTTTTAATTTATTTTTTTCCTAAAATTTAGATTAAATTTTTATTCTTTTTTTAATTATTTTTTCCTATTAAAATAAATTTTGTAGGGAAATTAAAAAAAACGAGGATTTTTCTTTAATTATTAGCCTAAAATAGGTCATTTTTTGTCGGCAAAAAATATATCTTATGCCACGATTTTTTCGCATGAAAAATATACATGTTTGTAGTCAAAAAGTCCTCTAATCTTGAAATTTTTGGAGTTAAATGTTAGCCCTACGAATTCTTGTTTTGCGGGGAAAAGTGATTCCCCAACGAAAATCTCTATGACCTGATAGGAAAGGTCAATCCCTGCTTCGAAGCGACAATCTTATTAGTATAAATAGCAATAAATCAATGAATAAATTTTAAAAATATCTAAGTAAAATAATTCTACAAAATATCAAATTTGTAGGGTAAAATAAACTCACGTTACGAATTAAAAATTGTCTTCTAAAATTTTGGAGGCAAAATTATATTCCAACGAAAATTATTTTTGTGAAAAAAATTTAACTCCGCCTACAAATCTCATTTTATAGGCAGAATTTCGTAGGCTAAAGTATGCATATTTTTGGAGCCAATGTTTTACACATACAAAATCTTATTTTGTGGGAAAAAATAATCTTTACCTACAAATCTCATTTTTTAGGCGGAGTTTCGTAGGCTAAGTTACATATTTTTGGAGCCAATTTTTTCCACATACAAAATCTTATTTTGCGGGGAAAAACAATCTTTACCTACAAATCTTATTTTGTATGCGCATTATTTGTAGGAAAAACAAAATTTTCTTGTAGTGTGTGTTCTATACCCACAATTTTGTTGTTGCTACTCAAAGATTTAATCTTAAAACTTCAATCACTTTCAAGTTAAGTAAACATTTTTGGAAATAAAGAGAGACATAATTCTAGAAGAAAAGAACGTTAGTGGTGATGCTGGAGATGTTAGCTTAGCATTTTGGTGCCATTTGTGGACGGTTTGATGACATGTATGTTCAACCCCTTTGTCCTTCCTGGTGCCCCACCTTTAATTGAAGATATATCAAGCAAAATCCTATACCAATTCATAATTTATTGAGTTATTTCCATAATTCGAGATGTGAGTTAATAATTTAGAACGTGGTAATAAATTCAGTAATTGAATAAGAGATAGAGATATACTCGTGTTATTATTACGGTCGTGTGTGAATTCTTGCGTGTTATGCATCTAGATAAGGAATATTCGGACCCTCTGTAGAGATACATGGTTGACTTATTTAGGTAGAATTGATTTAAACTCGAGAGAGGAATTTCAATTTAAATTAGTGAATTCGACCGAATGCATAATTAGGAAATAAAACTTGAATTGAAGTTAATATAATTGGATAGGTGAAATCGGGATTCCCAACTACTTTACAATCGTATATAAAAACAAAAGCAATTTCGCAATTTTATTTCTTTAGTTTAATTCTTTAGTTGTAGTTAACAGTCTCAAACAAATTCGCCCGTTCAAATAGAGTTAGGAACTGACATATTTCGGTACTTAATGGCAGTCCTCGTATAGCGACCCAGAATTTTTATGCAATAAATAATTATTTTAATAATTAGAAAATTGTGTCGCTACTATTTCACTCATTGTTTTGAAATTAACGCCGCGACGGATTCGTCTAGCCAAGTCAAGAAATATCGAATTTGTTCGATTTTAAATTAAAATTCGAATTTCTAAAATTATGTTATTTTAATTATTTATTCAAAGTATTATTTTCAAAATCATTTTGAATTCCAAATTTATTAAAATATCTCAATTTTCCTTATTCAAATTATTTCAAGTCCAAATACGTAATTCGATTTTATCTCAAAATCTATTTATTCTCAAATGTATTTTCAGTCCAAAAACATCATCATCAACAAACCAACTAATTATTCCTCATGTTTTCCCACTTTTCTTAATACCTAACTATCTACATCTCTTCCTCTAATTTTATATGTTCTTCATCATGCTCATCACATCCTCACCAACTCCACCTATCACACTTTCAATCCACTATATCACCATCATTTGAATAATCAATATCTTCACCCACATCAAACTCAATTTGCATTCTTCCGTCCTGCACATACAAACTATCATCATTATTATTATTATACCTAACAAAGAACACCACTACCAATTAATCAAAGCTATCACAATTCAATCCTACCCCATGTGTCTACTAAACATAATGATTTTTATTCTCCATTAATTTTCTTCTTTTCCTTTCTTTTCTCCTTTAAAGATACCTTCATCCCACCTTCATGTTTGGAATCATCAGTCTAACCACCAGCCTTCTTTGTCATTTTCAATTCCCAGCATGCCTGCAAATCTCAACTCTCTGCATGATCATCACCTCCATCACCAATTCACTACTAAGAATTTATCACCACCGGAAATTCACTGCCAACTGTCTGAAATCACAATCCAAACCTCACTGCAGAATCTCCATCATCCAATTTAACACTGCACCACAAGAAATCAAATTTCATACACCATAGCCATCTCAATTTTTCAACCACAACACTGCCAACGCCAAAATCATGAACATCACCACTGTCGAACCATTTACGGCCCTTTCACCACCAGTTCGCCGACCATCAACTAGCTGCCAAACAATACAGCCGCCGCTTGCAGCCACGAGTCAACACCCAATGCCATCGCTACCTTCTTCACCATTTCAACCACCACCAACTCATCACCCATTTTCGAATCAGCCACCTCCAACCAGCTCAAATCGAACCCAAATCAAAACCAAAACAAGAATTTAGTGAAACCCATGAATCAATGAGTTCATTTCTTACCTCAATCACCATTTTCCGCCGAAAATCGCTCACCTTAAATCGCGATGTTGTCTCGGTTTTTTCGCAACCAAAGAACTCGCACTGAACCCTCAATCTTTAACCCCTGCCTTTGATGCCCCTCGCCGCACTTGGCGCCGGTACTGCGCCGGCTTAGCACCGGCAGTGTCCCGCTTTTTCGCCGCCGGTCGCTTCTGTCTTCGTTCTCTGTTTTTTCGAAGAGAGAGAGAGCTTGGATTGAGAGAGAGAGAGATGGTAGAGAGAGAAGTGAAAGAATCTGATTATAATGTTTCAACTTTTAGAAATTTCAGTTTGGTCCCTACAGTTTTAAAGGTTTTTCAAATCAATCCCCAACTTTTAAAGTTATCCATTTCAGTCCCAAAGTTTTAAATGATTTTAAGCAGCCCTTTCATTTTAAAAATCTGATCAATTCAGTCCCTGCTGATTTACTTTATTTGATTTTAAGCCCAAGTTTCAAAGTATTCATTTTAATCCCTCAACTTTCAAAATATCTATTTTAGTCCCTGAACTTTCAAAAGTATTCATTTTAGTCCCTCAACTTTCAAAACATCAATTTTAGTCCTCAAATTATAATTTATCATTTTGAACTATATATTCGATATACTAAAGTGACTTATTGGCTAAGACGAAGCGTACGGAGAATTTAAAGAAATTGAAGTCATTCCCGCTCAACTTTGCACTCGTCGGATTTGAGGTAGACTCGCACTTATTAATTGATTTAAATTATGATTTCATATGAATGTCATGTGACTTGTGAAAGTCAATTTTTAAGAAAAACAAGTATGTTTTTATGAAAGGTAAATATACCTTATGTTTTTATGAAAAGTAAGTATACCCTATGTTTTTACGATAATGTTTTATATGTTTTGGATCATTGCTATGCACATAAGAATTCTTACCACCTAAGTTCGGTAGAATTCTGTGTCTCCATAAGTTTATGAGGATTTACCACCTAAGTTCGGTAAAATTCCTGTCTTTCCATATGTTTATGAGGATTTACCACCTAAGTTCGGTAAAATTCCTGTCGCGTATGTTTATGAGGATTTCGATCCTATCTTATGTTATGATGGAAATGATCCCTATGAATTTCATGAATTATGTTTTGGTATACTTACTGTTATTATGAACTTACTACATAAGAATTCTTGCCACCTAAGTTCGGTAAAATTCTTATGTTTATGAGGATTTCGATATTATCCTATGTTATGATGAAAACTTACTGTTATTATGATTTTACTGCATAAGAATTCTTGCCACCTAAGTTCGGTAAAGTTCTTGTGTCTATTTATGTTTATGAGGATTTCAATCCTATCTTATGTTATGCTTTCAAAAGAAATTATGCTTGGCATAATTAAAATGTTTTTATAAGTATATGGTTTTCAAAGAGCTGTTTTCAAAGAGCTATTTTCAAAGAGCCTATGATTTGCAAAAATATGTCCCGTGCTGTAATGCACAATATGAGTTTTATCAAGAGCAGTTTTATAAAGAAGCTCTATCAATGCCCGTTTTATAAAGAGCCGGGATTTATGTGTTTAATCATCTTATAAATTAAATTAATTTGCGATGAGTCTACTGAGTATTTCCCCCATGAAATACTCACCCTACTTTTTAACAGTTTTGCAGATTTCGGAGACGGTGGCGAGCGATGAATGATGGTGGCAATAATCGTTGAACGGTTGAAAGTTTGACGTTAATGATTTCCGTATTTTCCAAACAATCGAATAATTTAGAGAAGTTCATTTATTTGAGAAATTATGATATTGGCAATTTCTTTACAATATTAATGGTTCGATTTACTATTTCAAATGGTTTCATAAATGTTTTCAATTTTAGCGGCCATTACAGTTTATTTAATGTTGCCAAAAATGAATTTCAATTATTTCTTCCGCAAAAAAATATTATTCGAAAAATTTAGACAGAAAATGACGTAGTGAATCGGGTATACGGAACTCGGGGCGCTACAAGTTGGTATCAGAGCTAGTCTGCGTTTCTGTAGACTGGTAAAATTTTCAAAAAGAATTTTAAGAAATATTTTCCATTATAAGATTTTTATTGATGAAGATTGCCACTGCCATCATTCGTTCCACCAACTCCGAGGTAAAGAAGTTTATGATGTTTAAAGTTATTTCAGTATTTCGAATACTCATTTTATTGATTTATGAGAAAGAATGAAGAGTATTTCGGATACTTATGATTTATGAGAAATAAGAATGTATTTCTTCGAAAATAATGATGTTGTTATGCTTTGTCATAACTTATATGCTTTAATGATTATGAGAAATTTTTTTAAAGAAAACGAGTGTTGAGCATAATGGGAATAATATGATTTTATTGAGAATTAAGTAATGGATATTATGTTGAGTTAATTTATTATGCCTCTATGTTGAAGAGAAATTTATTATGAAGTTTGGCTTTGTGAATAAATTTTGGGAATATGATTTATGGCATATATTTATAAGTATGAGTAACTTTTGAGCCAATTAAGGTATGGAAGGAAGTAATATTGTGATATTGAAAAATATGATTTGAAATTTCTATGTTGAAGAATTATGAATTGAATTATGGGATATTTTGATGATATTGAAGTGTTGGAATCGTTTTCAATATTTTTAGATCGTTGTGATCAAATGTGGAGTTATTTATTATTGTGAGTTATGAAGTATGCTTATGGTTTGGATAAGTCCAAATTACAAGGGAGACTCTATCCAGAATTTTATCATTTGAAATTAAGAGCATAATATGATAAGCATCCACTAAAGGAATTAAGGTTAGACATGCAAGATCATTTACATCACAAACGAGATTTAGTAGATGATAGCAGAGATTTTATTATTTTCTCATAAGGAGAACACACAAGAGTCACACTGGAAAGGAATACATGAAACACACGAAAGCATAAGAGAAAAACATGGAAAGATCCTCAGAATGAGAGATGTGTTTCCGGAGTAGCCGTATCCTACCACCTCTGATCTTTTGAGGAAATAAAGAAACCTTCAAAGAGGTGTGTTTCGAGAGTAAGAATACTCCGTAATCTACCACCTGGAATCTTTGAAGTACACACAAGATTTAAACATTAAGGAAATCCTAGTAAATGGAGGGGTGTCTCGAGAGTGAGAATACTCCGTACTCTACCCCCACCTATTCTAAGATTCAAAGAGTTAAATTTACATTAACCGGACTCCATTTTCGCTTGATTCCCCTTCCTTGCGACCAATCTATCTTAACCCCTGCTGGATCTTGTATTGAGATATATGACTGCAGCTTATCCAGTAGTTCATCAATAGTAGGAGCAGAAATAAGAAGCCTTCTGGAAAATGGAGAGATGAATCCCTGTTCCACAGCATAATCAAGAAAGGTTAACAAACCATCAAAGAAATTGTTAACATTCAGAAGCCCAATAGGCTTAGTATGGAGATCTAGTTGAGCCCACGAGGTAATGTTAAAAATTTCTTCTAAGGTACCAAAACCTCCGGGCAGGGCTATAAAGGCATCAGAACCATATAGCATACAAGTTATGCGTTCATGGATGGATAAGGTTTGAACTTCATGCCCTCGTGTTTTGCCTGCAACATCTACCAAAGGGACAGGTATAACACCGATTACTTTTGATTTCTCTGCAAGAGCAGATTGGGAAACACAACCCATTAGACCACTACTACCACCCCCATATACAAGAGTGATACCTTTTTCCCCCAGTTTCTTTCCAAGATCTACAGCCGCTTCTAGATAACCGAAGCCTTTCCCTACTTTTGATCCACAAAATACACAAATAGTTTTGATCTGTCGAAGTTTTGGTGCTTCCATCTTTGATAGTAAAGAAGGGAAAACTTACGAATAAGATGTGATTTTGGGATGCCTGAACTATGAAATATGTTTGGCTATTTAAAACCGGAAAATTTACTGTTTTTGATTGATTCTGAAAAAGTAAAGATTCGCTTTTTGACAAAATCGGCCAACTTTTGACTATTTTATCAAAGATATCACCTTTCGGTGATTTATTTCCAGCTTTATCAAAACTCGAGAAAAGGAAAATATATTTATTTCCAGCTTTATCAAAACTCGAGAAAGGAAAATATTTTTTTATTTCCAAAACGCGTTAAAGAAAACAGAAAAAATATTTTTAAAAGCATATCAAAAGATTTACCTTATATCATTGCTGAACTGCCAGAAGCCTCATTTTGTAAAACAGACTGGCAAACAGGATCTTTTGCTATTATATTTTGGAGACTATAACGATTTTTGTCCTCGTTAAACTGAGCGTATAAGGAGAGAAGTTCACGTTGTACATAACCACTTGGGTGCGTCTCAAGAGTCAGTCGAATATCATCCAAAGACTCCTTACTCAGTCCACCCTTTATGAATTCGATTTTATCATCCCGATTAGTAGAAGAATATCCTACTGATTTGCAACGAGTATCACAATTCCAACGAGCACATTTGTAGCAACCACCCAGCCTTTTTGCTCTTCGTTTCTTTGCGAACGTGCTTTTGCCTAAACCAGGCATGTGCTTTGGAAATGTTGATGGTAATTCACCAGATAGTCGAACCTTTGCTTCTATCAACCAGCGAACATCTTCTGGAATATCATGAGCCATTAGCAACCTCAATCTTTCGAGCCTTATTCTATAGATCTTTCTCAGATCATTCATAGGAAGACTGGAATAATACTTGCGAATGTTAGAAAGGATGATATCCATTGTTTGATGATTCAACCTCTTCCCAGCATGAACTATTTAAAAGCGCAAGGATATGAATGAATCCGCGTGATTTGTGTTACAGTAAGAAAGGATGGAATAAAATAATGGATAAGAGGAGACAAGAATTAATGCGCCGTTCACTTTCTTGATAAAAGAAAGATTTGATGATGGGATTTGAGATTTGGAATATTTTCTTGGATTATGGGTACTGATATTTTGTTATAATAATGATAATCATGGTATAGTGTGATGATACGTGGAAAGTAAAATGAGTACCGTATTGAATCAGAATTCATACGTATATACAAGTGAAAGAAATACTTTGCAGGAAATATGGTGACATTTAAGTATAGAATCTTAGTTTTGGGAGATATTTGTTTACTGAATTTTGGGTATATTACGTAGAGAAGATATTCAGGTAATTCTTTGATTATTTTGAGAATATTCGATGATAAGAAGAAGAGATTCTGATTAAGTATTCAGAAATTTTAAGATTAAGTAAGTTTAATTTCGAGGACGAAATTATTTTAAGGAGGTAAGATTATAGCGACCCAGAATTTTTATGCAATAAATAATTATTTTAATAATTAGAAAATTGTGTCGCTACTATTTCACTCATTGTTTTGAAATTAACGCCGCGACGGATTCGTCTAGCCAAGTCAAGAAATATCGAATTTGTTCGATTTTAAATTAAAATTCGAATTTCTAAAATTATGTTATTTTAATTATTTATTCAAAGTATTATTTTCAAAATCATTTTGAATTCCAAATTTATTAAAATATCTCAATTTTCCTTATTCAAATTATTTCAAGTCCAAATACGTAATTCGATTTTATCTCAAAATCTATTTATTCTCAAATGTATTTTCAGTCCAAAAACATCATCATCAACAAACCAACTAATTATTCCTCATGTTTTCCCACTTTTCTTAATACCTAACTATCTACATCTCTTCCTCTAATTTTATATGTTCTTCATCATGCTCATCACATCCTCACCAACTCCACCTATCACACTTTCAATCCACTATATCACCATCATTTGAATAATCAATATCTTCACCCACATCAAACTCAATTTGCATTCTTCCGTCCTGCACATACAAACTATCATCATTATTATTATTATACCTAACAAAGAACACCACTACCAATTAATCAAAGCTATCACAATTCAATCCTACCCCATGTGTCTACTAAACATAATGATTTTTATTCTCCATTAATTTTCTTCTTTTCCTTTCTTTTCTCCTTTAAAGATACCTTCATCCCACCTTCATGTTTGGAATCATCAGTCTAACCACCAGCCTTCTTTGTCATTTTCAATTCCCAGCATGCCTGCAAATCTCAACTCTCTGCATGATCATCACCTCCATCACCAATTCACTACTAAGAATTTATCACCACCGGAAATTCACTGCCAACTGTCTGAAATCACAATCCAAACCTCACTGCAGAATCTCCATCATCCAATTTAACACTGCACCACAAGAAATCAAATTTCATACACCATAGCCATCTCAATTTTTCAACCACAACACTGCCAACGCCAAAATCATGAACATCACCACTGTCGAACCATTTACGGCCCTTTCACCACCAGTTCGCCGACCATCAACTAGCTGCCAAACAATACAGCCGCCGCTTGCAGCCACGAGTCAACACCCAATGCCATCGCTACCTTCTTCACCATTTCAACCACCACCAACTCATCACCCATTTTCGAATCAGCCACCTCCAACCAGCTCAAATCGAACCCAAATCAAAACCAAAACAAGAATTTAGTGAAACCCATGAATCAATGAGTTCATTTCTTACCTCAATCACCATTTTCCGCCGAAAATCGCTCACCTTAAATCGCGATGTTGTCTCGGTTTTTTCGCAACCAAAGAACTCGCACTGAACCCTCAATCTTTAACCCCTGCCTTTGACGCCCCTCGCCGCACTTGGCGCCGGTACTGCGCCGGCTTAGCACCGGCAGTGTCCCGCTTTTTCGCCGCCGGTCGCTTCTGTCTTCGTTCTCTGTTTTTTCGAAGAGAGAGAGAGCTTGGATCGAGAGAGAGAGAGATGGTAGAGAGAGAAGTGAAAGAATCTGATTATAATGTTTCAACTTTTAGAAATTTCAGTTTGGTCCCTACAGTTTTAAAGGTTTTTCAAATCAGTCCCCAACTTTTAAAGTTATCCATTTCAGTCCCAAAGTTTTAAATGATTTTAAGCAGCCCTTTCATTTTAAAAATCTGATCAATTCAGTCCCTGCTGATTTACTTTATTTGATTTTAAGCCCAAGTTTCAAAGTATTCATTTTAATCCCTCAACTTTCAAAATATCTATTTTAGTCCCTGAACTTTCAAAAGTATTCATTTTAGTCCCTCAACTTTCAAAACATCAATTTTAGTCCTCAAATTATAATTTATCATTTTGAACTATATATTCGATATACTAAAGTGACTTATTGGCTAAGACGAAGCGTACGGAGAATTTAAAGAAATTGAAGTCATTCCCGCTCAACTTTGCACTCGTCGGATTTGAGGTAGACTCGCACTTATTAATTGATTTAAATTATGATTTCATATGAATGTCATATGACTTGTGAAAGTCAATTTTTAAGAAAAACAAGTATGTTTTTATGAAAGGTAAATATACCTTATGTTTTTATGAAAAGTAAGTATACCCTATGTTTTTACGATAATGTTTTATATGTTTTGGATCATTGCTGTGCACATAAGAATTCTTACCACCTAAGTTCGGTAGAATTCTGTGTCTCCATAATTTTATGAGGATTTACCACCTAAGTTCGGTAAAATTCCTGTCTTTCCATATGTTTATGAGGATTTACCACCTAAGTTCGGTAAAATTCCTGTCGCGTATGTTTATGAGGATTTCGATCCTATCTTATGTTATGATGGAAATGATCCCTATGAATTTCATGAATTATGTTTTGGTATACTTACTGTTATTATGAACTTACTACATAAGAATTCTTGCCACCTAAGTTCGGTAAAATTCTTATGTTTATGAGGATTTCGATATTATCCTATGTTATGATGAAAACTTACTGTTATTATGATTTTACTGCATAAGAATTCTTGCCACCTAAGTTCGGTAAAGTTCTTGTGTCTATTTATGTTTATGAGGATTTCAATCCTATCTTATGTTATGCTTTCAAAAGAAATTATGCTTGGCATAATTAAAATGTTTTTATAAGTATATGGTTTTCAAAGAGCTGTTTTCAAAGAGCTATTTTCAAAGAGCCTATGATTTGCAAAAATATGTCCAGTGCTGTAATGCACAATATGAGTTTTATCAAGAGCAGTTTTATAAAGAAGCTCTATCAATGCCCGTTTTATAAAGAGCCGGGATTTATGTGTTTAATCATCTTATAAATTAAATTAATTTGCGATGAGTCTACTGAGTATTTCCCCCATGAAATACTCACCCTACTTTTTAACAGTTTTGCAGATTTCGGAGACGGTGGCGAGCGATGAATGATGGTGGCAATAATCGTTGAACGGTTGAAAGTTTGACGTTAATGATTTCCGTATTTTCCAAACAATCGAATAATTTAGAGAAGTTCATTTATTTGAGAAATTATGATATTGGCAATTTCTTTACAATATTAATGGTTCGATTTACTATTTCAAATGGTTTCATAAATGTTTTCAATTTTAGCGGCCATTACAGTTTATTTAATGTTGCCAAAAATGAATTTCAATTATTTCTTCCGCAAAAAAATATTATTCGAAAAATTTAGACAGAAAATGACGTAGTGAATCGGGTATACGGAACTCGGGGCGCTACACCTCGTGGGACGATAATCCGGACTCTTAGGTCCACTTTATTACTTCTCACGACCCGTGCACTTGCGGGGATATCTTGCATCGCGAGATATCAGGTGAACACCGCCATTGCTAACATTTCTTGTGAACCCGTTCCCCCCAACTCTTTCCATTTTTCTTTTGTTTTTAAAGACGAGTCAAACTCATCAAGAAGATAAAAGAAAAACGCGGAATAAAGTTCTCAAACCCACAGTAAAAAACTAAAAATAGAAAATCTTAGCGCATACAAAGGAAAATAAATTTACCTTCGAAAACTGGATGTTCAAGGTTGTGCACTCGAAAGGGGAAACACGCCAAGGGAAAATGTTGGGTAATGGAAACAATTTGCTGGGTGAATAATTCTAAGGAAGCGCTGGGAGACAAAAAGCAAGTAGAAGATAGAATGCTGCTATCTCTTGTGAAACAAGGTACTGCGAAATTTCTGAGAAGCGGGTAAAGGAGAAATGCAGGAATGAATGAGACTTTATAAAGAACCCAATAGTCCCAGGTCCTTGATCTTTGAGCCTCGTGATTAATTTGACAACCCACGTCTCTTGGGGGGGGGGGTTAATTACGGCGCCAGCTGCAGAAAGAAAGAGAGAAACCCTTCAGCTGCCAAAGTGTTTACCACGCGCGGTGACGTGTCCTCCTCCATACTCCTCATTGTTCTTGGAAACAGATACCCGTAGCCCCTTTGTATTAAATGCGCCGCCTAAGAAACGCTCTAGTACGATCCCAGCCCCATTTAGGAGGAAAAATCCGAGGCAGAAGGTCGGTTATAATATGAATCCGAACCTTACATAAGGAATGACATTATTGACCCCCTAAAAGGTTGCTGCGCTACGTAGCGGCTCCTAGTTAGAGGATGGAGAGGCGATTGCGAGATGTTGGTTGTAGCAGGCAACGGAACTAGGTCAAAAGCTACTGCTGCGAAATCATGGCAAATCCTACACGACCATGAATGATCCCTTCGGATTTGAGGGACTAGTGTTGAATCTGGGCCCAAAGAAAGGTACAGAGATCCGCCGCAAGGGCCCAATAGAGGCTTAGTGGACCTTGACCCGCGGCTAAGGCCTAAAATATCACCTTGGGACGAATGTCGAGGTGGTACGTCAAGCAAACCTCTTTAACCGACCTAGTTAACGACTGGCCGATGTGCTTCATACTCAGCCGGGGCGCTTTATGGCGTTGACCAGAAGAGAGATGGAGTCAGTGATGGGACACTGCCTTTACCAAGATGTGACAGACGCCCATCCCCTACAAAATGTAGCAATGATTACAATCAAAAAGCAAGGTTGTCACGTCCAAGAGCTAGGGTGAAGACAAGTGTAAAGTATGCCATGTGTCATGATCCGAGAAAATAACTTCAACCATAAATAGAACACACTCGTCTCCAAGAAAAAGGTTAGCAATTTAATACTTTGATCAAGATATATTTCTCACTCCCTTTTCTCTCTTCTACACATTTTATATCTCCCGCACCCAATATATATTCGCCTGAAAATGAGTACTGACTTTGGCATCGAAGTGCAAACGGGAGCCAACTCGGCCTCATTTGCAAACTAATTGTTTGTCACATTGCGCAGGAGAACCACATGTTCAAGAGGGAGGAGCTGAGATGTGTTGTCCAAGGTTCAGCCGGATTTTGTGGTCAACAGTAATTATTTGGCTCTCATCTATATTGTATATTGCATGATCATGCGTGTGCGTACACACACACACACACACACACACACATATATATATATATATATATATATATATATATATATATATATATATATATATATATATATATATATATATATATCCAATTTGCTATCGTTTTGTGACTAGTATCTGTAAAGAATATTGAAACCCATAATACGCAAAATCACAAAGGTTTTACAGAACAAGCTGTAAAAGATTTACATATAACCACAAAGATCACAAAATTACTCAAACTGAGTTTGCAGAAAAATTGCGTAAGAACAAGTCTTTCAAGAAACGAATATGCAACAATACAGTACTCTCTGAATATAGACCACAAAGATTACAAAGTAGAAGAAAGGATCATAAAGCGATTCTTCTAAGATCAGAGAGTTTTCAGAGAGAGAGAGAGAGAGAGAAGAAAAGAATCGCCTATCAGAGGAGACGAGAATGAGAGCGAAAATTATCTAACTTCTACAGCTTCTGGAGGATTCATCTTATACAAATAGGATAAGAGAGATCCAACGACCATGGACGCTCCAGTTGGTTAGATCAATGGCTTAAACAGATTCAGTTGTAACAAAGAAAAGCGTGTCTTCATAAATGCGACTTGAGTCCGGGTTGTTGGGCTTTAAGGTTGAGTCCAGCAAGTTCACATGTATTGGGCCTATATTTCTTTTTCTCTACTTGGGCTGCAACTGGCTGGGTCAATTATCAACAATCTCCACCGTAATTGGTACAGCAGACATCCTCATCATATTTCCTACAAAGACAAGAAAGACAAGTATCAAATTCAACTATGTTTAGTAAACTAAGAGCATCCTTAAATTTAGAAATAAGGATCACTTTAGTTCCAGCATCTGCTGGATTTAGTTGAGTAGGAATTTTTACAAGTTTTACAAAACCTTTCTCGGTATTTTCTCTAATGAAGTGAAATTTTACATCAATGCGTTTAGACCTATTATGAAAAACAATATTTTTGCTAAGATATAAAGCACTTTGACTGTCATTGCAAATTTCAACTTCAAATTATTTAAACAGCCTATTTCACTAAACAGTCCTCTAAGCCACATGCATTCTTTCACTGCATCTGTAGCGGAAATGTATTCTACCTCAATTGAGGAAAGAGCAACTAATTTCTATAGTTGTGCTTTCTAGCTGATATAAGAATTATTCAAGGTAAAAAAAATAAGTTGAAGTTGATTTTTTGTTGTCAATATTCCCAACAAAATTAGAGTCCAAAAAGCCTTTTAGTTTCAAATCATTTTTAGACTTAGAAAACATTAGACTCAAATTTAAAGAATATTTCAGATATTTCAGTAAGGATTTCAGAGCTTCCCAATGTATTTCACCTGGGTTGCTCATAAACCTATTTAAAACACTAACAAAGAAAGCAATATCAGGTCTGATTGAGACCATGAGTTACATCATAGAACCTATTGCATTGGAGTAGGGCACATTTTGCATTCTGTATTCTTCCTCTGCAGATTTTGGACATTGATCAATAGACAATTTGAAATGACTGGGAAGAGGTAGTGAAACAGGTTTTTAATCTAAAAGACAAAACATTTTCAATGTAACTACCTTTATTCATTTCTGCTTCTGAAAATGTCAATTCCAAGAATTTTCCTATTTAGACATAGGTCAAATTTAGCTTTCAAATTTTCTTTAAGGCAGGAAATATCATGCAGATTCTTTCTAGCAATTAGCATGTCATCAACATACAATAATAAGTACATAGAATCAGATTTGTCCCTTTTAAAGTAAAAACAGGGATCATATTGGCTTTTTTGAAAATGTTAACTTTGGATATAAGTATCAAATCTCTTATACCACTGTCTAGGTGTTTGCTTTAGTCCATAAAGAGATTTCTGAAGTAAGCACACAAGATCTATTTTATTTTTCTTTTCAAAGCCTTTTGGGGGTAGTCATATATATAGTTTCATCAAGCAAACCATAAAGAAAAGCACTTTTAACATCCATCCATTCAAGTTCCAAGTCATTTTGAGCAACTAAAGCAAATAATATTCTGATAGATGTATATTTCACAACAAGAGAAAAAAATTATGTGTAATCTATCCCTTCTTTTTGAGAAAACCCTTTTGCTACTAGCCTAGCCATATATCTAGGTTTACCCCCTTCAGAATTCCCATCTTTTATTTTAAAAATCCACTTACAGTCAATTAATTTCTTATCAGGAGGTTTTTCAACTAAAGTCCAGGTCTGGTTTTTAATTAATGAGTTCATTTCCTCTTCATTTCTGCCTTCCAGCCGCCGGATGCCTCCCAGCTTCCAGTCGAGTCTTCCCCACGACTCCGCGGTTCTAATGGTGCCTTTACTTCGTCGGATGGATGGCCGGAAGTCAGATTTTCAAAAAATGGCAGAGAACTTCTTGCTTCGGTCGGACCTCTCTGCTCTTCTTCCTTTTTCTTTCCGGTTGGACCCTTTCTTGGATTGTGCACTGCCTTATTCACGGCCTCAGCTCACTTTCATGGACGGTTTCTTCTTCTTCTTCTTCTTGGTCGGCTTCAACTTTTTCACAGATTCTTGCCTTTCCTTCGGTCTCGTGTTGGTCGGTTTCTTCTCCCTCTTCGGTTCAATGCTCTTCTTCACTGTGCTTCCCACTGTCTTTGTTGACCACAAAATTCAAATGGACCTTGGACCAACACGTCTTAGCTCCTCCCTCTTGAACACGAGGATCTCCTGCGCACTGTGACAAACAATCAGTTTGCAAAGGGGGTCGAGGTGGCTCCCGTTTGCACTCCGATGCCTAAGTCAGTACTCATTTTGGGAAAATATATGTTGGGTGCGGGAAATATAAATGTGTAGAAGAGAGAAAAGGGAGTGAGAGAGAAGTATAGAGTTAAGAGTGAGAAATTGCTAACCCCCAACTTGGAGACAATTTTGCGTCATTTATAGAGGAACTTCTTGTCTTGGATTACGACACGTGGCATACTTTACACCTGTCATCACCCTAGCTTATAGATGTGACAATCTTGGGCGCCTGTCACATCTGGGTAAAGGAAGTGTCCCATCACTGACTCCATCTCTCTCTTCTGGTCAACGCCATACAGCGCCCCGGCTGAGTATAAAGCACATCGGCTGGGCGTTAACCAGGTCGGCTAAAAAAGGTTTGCTTGACATACCACCTCGGCATTCATCCCAAGGTGATATTCTAGGCCTTAGCTGTGGGTCAAGGTCCATTGGGCCGCTATTGGACCTTCGCTGGTGGATCACTGTACCTTTCTTTGGGCCCGGATTCAACACTAGTCCCTCAAATCCGAAGGGATCATTCATGGTCGTGTAGGATTTGCCATGATTTCACAGCATTAACTTTTTAGGGAGTCAATAATGAAATTCCTTAGGTAAGGCTCGGATCCATATCATAGCCGACCTTCTGCCTCGGATTTTCTCTCCCTACTGGCCAGGATCATATCAGCGCATTTCCTAGGCGGCGCATTCAATTCGGAGGAGCTATCGGTATTTATTTCCAAGAAATATATATATAAAATGGGAGGGGGGCAGCATTTCGCAGCGCGTGGCATGCACTGTGGTAGCTGAACGGTTTTTGTCCCTCCCTTTGACGGCTGACGCTTTGATTAGCTCATTTTCCAAGAAGTATGGGTTATCCACATTAATCATGCGGCTCACGAAACTCAAGGAATCTAGACCTTTAGGATGCCTATAAATCCTTCTTCATTTTACCATTTCACCTTTTGCCATTTTCTTAGAATCTTTGCAGCCATACTTTCGCGAAAACTTGCGCCGTCTCTCTATTCCTTGCGAGTTTCGTGTCTTTTCTTCAAGGGTTTTCTACCCAGCATCCACCCTTAACGTTCCACAGTTTTCCTTGGCGAGTTCTTCATTTCAAGTGCACAGTGTCAAGCATTCGTCTTTTGAAGGTAAATCTCTTGATCCCTGTATATGCAAGACTTTCTTATTTTTAGTTTCTCATTGTGGGTTTGAGAATTCTGTTTTTGCACTTTGTTTTTCTTTTGTTGAGTCTGACTTTCCTTTAAAACAAAAAGAAAAAAAAACAATGGAAAGAGTTGGGGGAACGGGTTCACAGGAAATGTTAGCGATGGCGGTTCCCATCAGAGGTTTCTGCCCTATCTCTTTATCAGTTTTTAGTTCCCGTTTCTTTAGGGAGCAGGTTAAGAGGAGAAATAGAAAAACCAGTGGCATAATTCATTTGAGTGATTCTGACAGCGAAGAAGAAAAACACCAGAACTACATGGCTCATCTGTCATCTGAGGAGGAATCCGCGCTTAGGGAACTCCGAAGCAAACGAGACAAGGACTTGGGAGGAGAAATGGCGGCGGGCTCCTCTTCAGGTCACCAAGACCTCGGCTTGATCGTTAGGGCACCGTTTAGGGCGCATAGGGAAGAGTTGGGTTTGACTGCCGAGGAGATCGCTCAGGTAGAAGATTGGGTTGACCAGGTCAACAAAGTTTCGGGCTATCATGTCGACCCCGATCTAAACCCAGAGTCATGGGAAAGCAGTGAGGTTTCTACTGAAATCCGAAGGATCGATTTGGCCTCGGCTTCGAAAAAATTCAGGTTGCCAGAAGGGGTCCATCCGGTGCTTCCTACCCCTTCCTGCCGACCTTGCAGCCCTCCCCCGGGTCAGGCGGCTATATGCCACGATGCCCTTTCTTGTGGGATGAGGCTCCCCCTACATCCCTTTTTCAGGGCACTGCTTAGGAGCTATAACTTGTGCCCCTACCAGCTGGCCCCCAATTTCTGGACTCAGGTTGTGGGGACTTGGTTGGCGTGGCAAGAGGTCAACCCGGATCATCCCATCTCACTGCACATCATTCACACTCTCTATACTTTGAAGAAATCAGTTAGGAGGGAGAGAGACGTGAGATCGGATGTTAAGGATTGGTATTATTTGTCCCCCAGAGGTTCTTATACTCCCGTTATTACCGGTCACCCTACCTCAATAAAGAACTGGAGGAACCAGTGGTCTTGGGTTGCTGGGGAGTGGCAGAGTTCCCCTGTGGACCCTAGTCCAGAAATTACAGTTCCCCGAACTCTTTCCCTACCTAGTGAGTCTTATATTTGCTTTAGAGTCTTTAAGTGTCATGCGTCTTTTTCTGTTTCACCCATACTCACTTTTCTTGACTGCTTCTTAACATATTATTGGCTTATGGCAGGGGACACTTTTGCCCATCTCCTCCCTGACGCGGATCTAGCGGCAGTGAGGCGTCTATTTGCCTACAAGGGCACTTTCCAAGGGGTCATACAACAGAATAAATTATTCGTTAAGCACGGTCTTATGCGAGCTATGAGTAAGTTCACCTCCATATTGCTGTTACATCTTGTGTTTGTTCCTTCTTCTTCTTTTTTTTTTTTTTTTTATATAACCCCCATTGTCCTCCTTTCCTTGCTAGGTTCCAAAGAATTCCCAAAGATTTCTTTGAAGGGCCTCATGGCTATGAAGGTTCCTCCGGCTCTGCGTCATGGGAGCGAGGTTGAAAGAAACCAGAAAGCGGTCTTGGCCGACCTGCAAATTGGGGTGGCCAGAGAAGTGTCTGAGAAGTTTGCTGCCCAACTTCAGGGCCCTCTCCCAGCTCTACTGCCACCGCCCACTTTGCATCCAGTGGGTCCCCAACAACCCAACATTGTTGGAGAGGCCGATCCTGAAAAAGGCGTTGCCAAAGGGAAAGGGAAGAGGTCGGATAGAGGCGGACCCAAGAGGGGCAGGGAGACTAAGGATCCCCCAGTACCACCTTCCTTGTCCGAGGACATTTCTGAGCAAGCACTTGAGGAGGAGCCTGCTCCCTTAAAAAGGCTCAGAAGGGGAAAAGGCAAGGAGTCCACTTCCGCACCTCCGCCATCAATGATCGAGGAGCTGGAGGACGAGCCATCCGTGCCCATGCCGGGCTTGGCTTATGAAGTTACACCGGAAGGGGCGGAAGAGCTTAAGTGTATTAAAACCAGCATCCTCCCCAGAGATGTCACTTTCAACCCTTCATTGTTCGACTCTCCCAGTTCACCTCCAGCCAGGGCGGCCTTAATTACCGAACAGTTTTGGACAGAGGGTTGGGCCGCCTTTTCCTCCAGTGCTACTCCGTCTCGGAAGCTGCTCGCTGCCAAGGCTATGAACGCCAGAACTCTGGCTCTCATTGACGAGGTAGAGTCCTCCGTGGAGGTAGCTCAACGGGATAAGAGGGACGCTGAGACTACTCTCCGCCACGCTGACAATATGCTTAAGGAGATTAATGACCTTAAGGCCCAGCTGTCCATAGTCCGCAAATCTTCTTCAGAAGAGAGGGCTAATGCGAAGCGCCTCCAAGAGGACAATGACAAATTGAAGCATGACCTCCATGCCTCTGAATCAGACGTGGCAGTCTTGTGCAAGAAATTGGATGATTCCAACCGGGCACAGTCTATTGCCTCTGAGGCTCTGGCCGTCGACAATGCAGCCAAGTCGAAGTTAGAAGCTGAAGTGGCAGAAGTAAACGAAAATTTGGGGAGGGAACTGGAGGCCAGGAAGAAAGCTGAGGAGGACTACACTTCCCTGGAGAAACATATTGACTCCAGAATTTCTGAGGCCTTGGAGCGTACCATTGCGGCTAGGGTGCAGGAGGTTCTGGGTGAAGAAGTTTCTAAGGCAGTTCAGAACTTCAAAGATACTTTCGAAGATACCCCGGAATACGAGGCTATGCAGAGGGTCTTTGGGAACTTGGGGGCCAGAATGGCCTTAGGGGATGTGAAGGAAGCTTTTCCGACACTGGACCTGTCCTCCATTGAGGCTTTTTACCCCGAGCCTCAAGATGATCCTGCGGATCCTCTGCCCTTGGAAGATGTCCCTCCTCCACAATAATCCTCTTCTGCATTTGTTAGCTTTAGCTTTTTGTTTTCTTCTTTTCTTTCTTTTTGTAAGTCCCCCGGCACTTCATATTATACATTTCTCATTTTTATGAATGGAGCAGTTTATTCATATTTTGGTGCAGCAACGTTTTTTTTTTCTTTACTGCTTAAACATGAGTATTTCCAAGTGCGAGTTTCATAATTGTAAGATGATATGTGGGACATTGTAAATGTCTGTTTGTAAATGTCTTAATTTGTGAAATGCACACATTGTAAATGTCTGTCTGTAAATGTCTTGATTTGTAAAGTGCACCTGATTTAGAGCACCTCGGACAAGCATAACTTAGTTCGGCTGGAGGGGCTCCCGTGCCTTTCCTCCTCAACCATTAGTCCAAGGCGATACCTAAAATTTTGGTCATGGATGGCCATATTTTGGGTGTGCTAGTCCCTCAAATCCGATGTGGTCATTCATGAGCGGATCGAATTTGTCATCACTTTGCAGTAATAATTCTATTCAAGTTTAATCATTTGCTATACCCCCAGATCCGGCACAGTTGATGTACCTATTTTTGCTAATTAGATCTGATCTTGACCAACCTTTGAGCGATTTTACCTTAAAACTATGTGACATCTACATTTACAACTTTGTATGAGCCTCTGTTAATGTCGCAGTGTAAATTCACCGGAGTTCCTTGTTTTTGACAAAGATCCTGCCTGGCGGAGGCGTGTTGTATTTGCGGCCAAAATAACATAAGAATTTTTTTTTCGTTTGTCTTTTATGCTTATGCGCACAGCACTTAGTATATATATATATCTTGCAAACGCTTTGTCCGGATGTATGAACTAACTTAACGCACCAAGGATTTTGGTTTATGTGACAACATTTGGTTTTATTTGGATGATTCCAAACATATTGCGCGGTGAATGATAGTGAAAGAGTGTAGCACCTTAGATTTGAGTGGTTCGAAGCATTTATTGTATTAAAACTCCTGATCCTTACGTGGTGATCGTAGTTTAGCCTTATGAGAGTCCCGTGTCCTTAACAATTTTTTATGCATAGTGTGGACGTATGGCGTCATGACCAAAATAATTTTAGAATGTGCGTTTATCCATTATGGTTATCTAATGTTTCAAATAGGCGACCAGGGGGTTCATCCAGGATCCCTCTTCTTCAATCGCCAAAAATCTCCGATCCTTGCTCAATAGACGAAGTCAACATGCGCTCAACTGGGATTAGATTGTGCAACTCTGAATCGCTTCTACTTGCTAATTTGGACAATGCATCGGCGTTGGAATTTTCTGTTCTGGGGATGTGTTGCAACTCCATTTTTCCGAAGTGCGCGGCCAAATCTCTTACTTTCTTCAAGTAAGCGACCATAGAAGGTTCTTTGGCAGAAAATTGCCCGTTGAATTGGCTCACAACAAGATGCGAATCGCTATTGGCCACTACGGATTTAACCTTCAAGGCTTTCGCAAGTCTTAACCCGGCTAATAACGCCTCGTATTCGGCAACATTGTTTGAGGCCTTCTATCCAAAGTTCCAAGATGTTAGTAAGGAAAGTCCCCTTGAAAACGTCATTGGCGGCCCTTCTTCTAAAGAAGCCAACATTTCCCGCGCTCCTGCTTAGGATGCCTGTTTTTGTCATTGTCTTTTGTGAATCTTCATCTACTTCACCTTTGATCTTTATATGTGAATTTTATGTATTGCTCTGCTATACACAAGTAGTTCGTATTGTAAGATGGTCATCATTCAATATGAGATGGTCCATCATAGGATGAACATAGTTTAATACAGGATAGTCCGAAGCTTGTGCCGGTCCTTGGAGTCACTGGTGGATGTGATAGTCCCTCAAATCGTAGCGCTAAAGACATTTATGTCCATCTCTTAGCTTTGACTGAATGGGTCACAACTCGTACTTCCCCATGAATCCCCTGTTTACGTCCAGGGTGATTACATCGGGGCCATTTTTGGTTAAAAATCTAACATGGGCGATATGCCTTTAAATTGTACCGTACATACTGCCTCTGACCCATGTGCCAGTGAGAATGGAGTTCCTCCTGTGGCGGTTTGCAAGGTAATTCTGATTCCCCATAGGGCTCATGGAAGTTTATTTACCATTGTTTCTTTAATTGACTCCAATTTCTTCTTCAGGTTGTTTCATAAATTTATCAACCAAGTATGCTTCACCCTCATCTAATAGAATATTCACTCCGGAGTTAAAGGAGGACATCCACCTAGGAGTCCCATGTATTCATGCTTTATAGCCTCGTTTGTAAGTACTCAGTTTGTTAGTCCGGGGTGGATTCCATTGAATGGGGAAATCCCTTATTTGTGGGGGTTTTCTAAGCTATTCATGTTTACTTGGAATTATGCTCGTTAGCAGCCCCTAGCGAGGACTTAGATCAATGATCTTATTCTTTTGTTAACTTGTAACGGTGTTACTTCAGTACATCAGGTTCGGGTTAAATCACGTCGACATATTACCTCGTCCGTGTTTTATCCGGTGTGAATTCAGAAAAAACTTCTAAGGTCATGCCATTCTGGAGACGAGTGGGTAGAGCTCCCATAGCCGTGTCATTTTCGGAGACACTTAAGCCGAGGCTTAAGAATATAAGGTCTCTGAGACCATGTGTCGTGGAGACACTTAAGCCGAGCTTAATAATAAATTCTCCGAACCGTTCCGCTTCGGCAATAAACAAATCTTTTATTGTTTCAGGAGTCTGCGTTGCCGCGACATTTAAATCAGACATGACTATAGGTGTCTTTTGACACTGTGTTGCTGCGACATTTATGAAGACGACCTTAGGAGAGGTACTTCGGAAGAAGTCCATGGAAGAGGTCCTTTGGAAAGGAGTTCACTTAGGCAATAAGAGGGAAGCCAATTCGGCCATGCCACTTAGGCAATATCAGGGAGAGCCACTTTGGCCATGCCACGTAGGCAATATAAAGGAAGGACTTCGGCCATGCCACTTAGGCAATATGAAGGAAGCACTTCGGCCATGCCACTTAGGCAATACGAGGGAGAGCCACTTTGGCCATGCCACTTAGGCAATATGAAGGAAGCACTTCGGCCATGCCACTTAGGCAATACGAGGGAGAGCCACTTTGGCCATGCCACTTAGGCAATATGAAGGAAGCACTTCGGCCATGCCACTTAGGCAATACGAGGGAGAGCCACTTTGGCCATGCCACTTAGGCAATATGAAGGAAGCCAATTCGGCCATGCCACTTAGGCAATATCAGGGAGAGCCACTTTGGCCATGCCACGTAGGCAATATAAAGGAAGCACTTCGGCCATGCCACTTAGGCAATACGAGGAAGAGCCACTTTGGCCATGCCACTTAGGCAATATGAAGGAAGCACTTCGGCCATGCCACTTAGGCAATACGAGGGAGAGCCACTTTGGCCATGCCACTTAGGCAATATGAAGGAAGCACTTCGGCCATGCCACTTAGGCAATATGAAGGAAGCCACTTCGGCCATGCCACTTAGGCAATATCAGGGAGAGCCACTTGGGGACAATAAGAAGGAGAGTCCCTCTTTTGAGGAGATCTTTCTTCAAGACATTTGTTACCAATCTTTTTCAAAAGGTTTCCTTCCTTTTTCAAGGTTTTATGTAGTATTTCTCCTCTTTTTTTTTTCAAGAAGTTCTTCACCTTTTTTCAAGGTTTTTGTGGTTCTTCACTCTTTTTCAAGATGTTATCAGCCCTTTTTCAAGGTTTTATGTAGGTTAATGGACTTGTCTTTCAAAGTTCTTACCTTCTTCAAGGTCAACCAGCTTATCTTTCAAAGCTCGTACCTTTTTCAAGGTCAACCAGCTTATCTTTCAAAGCTCTTACCTTTTTCAAGGCCAACCAGCTTATCTTTCAAAGCTCTTACCTTTTTCAAGGCCAACCAGCTTATCTTTCAAAGCTCCTACCTTTTTCAAGGCGAACCAGCTTATCTTTCAAAGCTCTTACCTTTTTCAAGGCGAACCAACTTATCTTTCAAAGCTCCTACCTTTTTCAAGGCGAACCAGCTTATCTTTCAAAGCTCCTACCTTTTTCAAGGCGAACCAGCTTATCTTTCAAAGCTCTTACCTTTTTCAAGGCGAACCAGCTTATCTTTCAAAGCTCCTACCTTTTTCAAGGCGAAACAGCTTATCTTTCAAAGCTCCTACCTTTTTCAAGGTGAACCAGCTTATCTTTCAAAGCTCCTTGCAGTTATCCGCTCTATTTATTGTAAGAGGTTATTCGTCCTTTTTCAGAACTACCTTTCTATGTGTGGCTTCTTACCATGTGTTTCCGTGGTTAGCAGTATGGCTTCCCACAGACGGCGCCAAAATGTTGACCACAAAATCCGAATGGACCTTGGATCAACACGTCTCAGCTCCTCCCTCTTGAACACGAGGATCTCCTGCGCACTGTGACAAACAATCAGTTTGCAAAGGGGGCCGAGGTGGCTCCCGTTTGCACTGCGATGCCTAAGTCAGTACTCATTTTGGGCAAATATATGTTGGGTGCGGGAAATATAAATGTGTAGAAGAGAGAAAAGGGAGTGAGAGAGAAGTGTAGAGTTAAGAGTGAGAAATTGCTAACCCCCAACTTGGAGACAATTGTGCGTCATTTATAGAGGAACTTCTTGTCTTGGATTACGACACGTGGCATACTTTACACCTGTCATCACCCTAGCTTATGGATGTGACAATCTTGATTTTCAACCGTAATCATTGCTACATTTTGTAGGGGATGGGCGCCTGTCACATCTGGGTAAAGGTAGTGTCCCATCACTTACTCCATCTCTCTCTTCTGGTCAACGCCATACAGCTCCCCGGCTGAGTATAAAGCACATCGGCTGGGCGTTAACCAGGTCGGCTAAAAAAGGTTTGCTTGACATACCACCTCGGCATTCATCCCAAGGTGATATTCTAGGCCTTAGCTGTGGGTCAAGGTCCATTGGGCCGCTATTGGACCTTCGCTGGTGGATCACTGTACCTTTCTTTGGGCCCGGATTCAACAGTCTTCGCACGGTACTTGGCTCCACCAGTCTCACTTCCGGTCTGTGCTTTTCTTCCACTCCTTCAACATTTTTTTTTCTCACGGTTTTTCACTTCCTCACGGTGAGCCCGGCTTCAATTTCTTGGAAATTATCTCCTACTCGCTCTGATACCACTGTAGGATCTTTACCTTGATTTACAAAATCAAGAACACCAAGAACTATTCTCCAAGAACACCAAAATAATGAATTCGATACCGAAATGTAGGCTCACAACCATACCATTGGGAAATCAAAATCATGCACTCTTAATTCAATCAAGAAAATAAACTTTTCCTTGACTATCTTGAAGAAAAAACCCCAAGTTCTATTTTTGTGAGAGAAAACTAGAAAACCCATTTTCTAGAGAAAAATACACCACCCCCTTTTAAAAACTTGTTGTACCTTTATAAAACTTGACCACATTTTGCAAAAATACCCAAGACCAAAAATTAACTTGTAAAAACATTTTAACAAATTTATGCAACTACTAAAAATTATTTCCCAATTAGTTTTAACGGTCGTAAGCCCCCCCCCTTTTTTTTGCCCCCGATTACTTTAAGTAATTCTCGAAATGCCACACAAGTTTATGTTAAACAAGATAGCATTTCTAAGGGCTTGTTTGTTTGGTTCTATGCCAATAATCCCACATGAATTCTTTGTTTGAAGTCTTTATTTTTCTCTACTTTGTATTGAATTCTTGGAGTCATATTATTTGATACTTATGATAATTGGCCCAGCCTGTTGCAGCCCAAGTAGAGAAAAAGAAATATAGGCCCAATACACGTGACCTTGCCGACTCAACCTCAGAGCCCAACAACCCGGACTCAAGTTGTATTTCTGAAGACGTGCTTTTCTTTGTTACGACTGAATTGACCTATTTATAGTAGAGGTTATCGCTTTAGAGGGCGACAAGTGTTGTGCTTTATACGTGGCATGCCCCTAACCATTCATGGGTAATCCAATTGTTTGGCATAATCATTACTACCTATTGTAGAGTTACTACTGCCATCACATCTCCAATAAAAGAATTGTCCCATCAAGTTGCAACTTGCAGGAAAGTTAAATCCCCCTGACACAATTGGCCAGTCTTGTCGCTAGACTGGGGGATGTGCCTCGAATAACATCTGTTAGGACGAATAGTTTGGTCAAGAGGGGTTCAGCCTATATATCGCCTCAGCAATGCAATAACTCGCAAGTCTTTGGGTCCATCTGGTAATCAGTGGGTCCCACGTAGGCTCCTATGAGTGACGTGTCAAACTTAATTTAGGCGTGATTGTAACATATATATAATGAGAATTAAAAGTTCTAAAATTGAAAATATACAATTTCATAGATGATTTGGTCAAAAATAGGAGAAGTTTCTATTATTTACTTGATTATCTTAAGAAAGTATGTTACTCCTCATTCGATGAGGTTCCAAACACTGATCACGTGACAGTCAACTAGGTAGACTTAACCAGGCATGCACTCTATGTCATTATCCTACCTGACCTAACTGATGCCATAAATATATGTAGTCAAAATGATGTATCAATTCTATCGAGGTGTCGTATAAAGGTCGAGGTGCCATAACTTGCTGCATAGTAAATACAAAGTGATTTGACCCTCATTGTGAGAAACAATCTTCTTGCATCACCTCTTCCAAGAAATCTTCAGTGCAAGATCCTTTTAAATAATTGATTGATGGCTCATAGCCAACTTTTTAGTCTACTTTCTAGAGGTCATACCTAGATAGATAGCTCAGTTATGTTCTTTATTTAGTTGTCTACTCAATTAAATTGTACATCACCACTTTCTAATGTAACTGTTTCTATATATTTAAAAATTGTTTACTATCATGCATTCGTGTACAATTTTAAATGAGTGGACGTCAAAGTGCTTAAGATCGTGTCTCCATCGTCAAAGAAGACCACATGCTTCTAATGATTTGTTCAAGTGTGATATATCAAATGCACCCTTAAGAATTTTTATTATAAAAAATGAAAAATACATTAAAAAAAAAAATAAAAAATAAAAGAACTCGCAGTCTGTATTCACGTGTGTGGAATTAAGAGACCTTATAGACAACGCACTCATGAATTGAGACATGAAAGGGATGGTTGGCTCTGATGGCACTTTATTTTTTACTTTGAAAAAAGCGCGTTTAAATCCATATCGCTTATCCTGACAGTTAATTTTTGTTTGTAAAATGGTAAGGCTGCATTTGTTAAAAAATAAATTTGTTTAAAAATACAAAATGTGATAATTTTGAGGTAAAATATAAAATTAAAAATTAATTTTGAAATATGTATGTCGTTAAAAAGTAATTTGAGGAAATGTTTTGTTTTAAAAAAAAAAAAATCAAATATAGCCTATGTTTGGTTAAAAAAAAAAATAATAATAATAATAATAAATTATTCATAAACAAAAATATTTTGTTTTCGATGTAAAATATGTGGTTAAAAATTGATTTTAGAAAATATATATGATCAAAAAGTATTTGAGAAAATATGTTTTTTGGGCTTTGTTTGTTAACACTTAGCAAATATAAATTGATTTATTTATATTTTTTAAGTAAATGTGCGGTTAAAAAGTGGAGAGATAAAATGTGTATTTTTAAAAAGTAGTTTTAGAAATTGTTTATAAATTGTAACGATTGCATTAAAGAACAAAGATCAAGTTACCAAATTGAGACTTTAATTTTTTAAAGTTAAATTTTATTTATAAACTAGTAATTTGAACTTAAATTAAAATAAGTGATTAAAATGATTTTTTTAAAAAAATGCGCATCATTAAAAAGTAATTTGAAAAATGGCCAGTGGTCCAAAAAAACGAAATAATCGGTTACATTACAATTGCATTAAAGAACAAAGATCAAGTTACCAAATGAAGACTTTAATTTTTATAGTTAAATTTTATTTATAAACTAGTAATTTGAACTTTTAAAGTAAAATAAGTGATTAAAAATGATTTTAAAAAAATGCGCATCATTAAAAAGTAATTTGAAAAATGGCCAATGGTCCAAAGAAACGAAATAATCGGTTACATTTTTCATAAGATCTCATCTTATAGATAGACTCATAAATCGATCAGAGTTCTTTTTCTATCACTTTGCCTAGCACGGTTTCATTCGATATCTTACAATTAGAATCCCTCTTTTTTTCAATCCAATTTTTCCACCACCGCAAACCCCAATTAGATTCAGACATGCTACACTTTTTATCCTCTGACAGGTTTGAATTCTGTAGAAGCAAGCTTAGAAAGGGCGGTCCTAATAATTGTTTGTAACTGTAAAGAAATTAAAAGTGACAACGGTATGATAATACGATATGATGACAATGTTGCAGTTGTAATTGATCAAGAAGAAAATCTAAAAGAAACTACATTATGAGCAATAGCGGCCGTCTCGTAGCCTGCAGCCTCAAGGTAGGAAATCCTTGGATTCCGCCTAGAGGTGGCAATGGGCCGAGACGAGCCGGCTCGGCCCATGGCTCGCAATGCTCGGCTCGTCAAACTGATGAGCCGAGCAACGAGCTCGGGTTAAACGAGCCGAGCTCGTTTAACCCTGGCCGAGCTCGGCTCGTTTAGCTCGGGGGTTTTTTTTTTTTATATATATATAAAACCTCTCTTACCGTTTTTTTTTTTTTTTAAAAAACAATCTTGTCTTACCGTCTTAAGTTTATTTATTTAGTCGACAATCTTCGATAACTAAAATATTTGAAATCTTGAATACTAATAAGTATAAATATAAGTATAATATTAATAAGTAATAAGTTATGTATTAAATAAATTATTAATAACTTAATAAGTAAAAATACAATGTTTTTTTTAGTTTTCAACGTAAAAAAACGACGTTTAATTTTTTTTTTTTTTTTTACACGAGCCGGCGAGCCGCTCGGCTCGCCGGATCGTTGAGCTCGTTAGCATGAGCTCGTGGTTCGTGCCAACGAGCCGCTCGTGGTTCAACTAAAATGATTGGCTCGCCCACGAGCTCGTCCGTTTGACGAGCCGAACAGTCCTCGGCTCGTGTTTTCGCGAGCCGAGCCAACGAGTCGAAGAGCGGCTCGGCCCGTTTGCCACCTCTAATTCCGCCTTCGCGAAGCATGCAGGTGATCTCTTTGAAAATAATATATACCAACGGTATTATACGTCGGTGATTGGGATTTGGAAGATCTGACGCATCACTTTTGTCCATAACATTTTCTACGCCATTTTGGGCCATTTGTTTCTTTTTGTCGTACAACCGTCTGGAATAAATTCAACTCACAAAAATAGAGTACTATTGTCTACTAAGTGTTAAGGAGGGCCTCCGATAGACAATACAAAGTTGAAAACCTCGGGTAATTCAAATTAACGATATATTGATATAGCAATAAAAAATGTCTTGTTTGAGTCTCATTTTTTTAAATATCCTTTTTTTTTTCCATATTAATTTTCAACTACACATTCACACAATAAAATGTGGTTTGAAAAATTATGTAACTCATAAATTAGTTTATTTTGTTTACCAGACAGAAACATATATACTCCATCCGTCCCGTGAAGATAATGTCAATTAATGTAGTTGAAAATATAAACTTCTAAGTAATAATTATGATTATTTTATATTTGTTGGTAACAATATATATTAAATAAGGGTATATTAAAAAACTTGAAGATATGTTGACTTTCAATAAGGAAAGTTGCCTATAATTTGAAACTGACAAATAAGGAATACAAACATATCTTCACGGGACGGAGTGTCACGCAATGAAAATGCTTATCTCTCCATTCGGTTCGACAAATCGGCAACAGCCAGGCAGTTGTCCTATTTTACCATGAAGTGCTCTAATGATATGACCATATTGCAGGTATTTCCCTTACATCCTACTCATCAGCGTGCGTGTGTGCCAGTTGTTCTACATTTCCGGCCAATGAATGAGAGGCAAGTTACTTAGAGGCGAGAAACCTCGGGAGCTAAACTTGCAATCCGTGAAAGTTGGTATCAGAGCGGGACCGCTTGAATACTTTGTTAGTCTAGTGGAGATCAATGCCATGAATTCTTGCGGAGAAAAGATTTTAGGCCATGGATCATGTCGGCAAGCATGCAGAACATGAAGAAGGAAGCTATGGGGAAGATGGTGTGCTAGGCAGCATTGTGCGATTGCCTTTCAGGGAGTTTTGTGGAGAGCATTTCATAGGGCCCACGAGAATATAGTGGGTATGTGCTTTGACATGTGCTAGAGGCGCTACGGTTGGGGGCCGTCCATCGAAGAACTACTGCTTATGGGGGCAGATGGTGAAGGTTGGTGTCGGAGGCGGTATGTACAAGTTACAGTGGGCAAGTGTGGGAGTACCACATTGTGAATGCTCGTCCATGAGGAGATGATGCCCTTTGATTCTACAATTGAGGAATGCGTGTTGATGCGAAGCTCACTTCCCGCTACGAGGACATAAGCGGATTCAAATGGGGGAGAATGTCACGCAGTGAAAGTACTTATCTCCCCATTCGGTTCGACAAGTGGAAAACATTTAGGTGGTTGGCCTATTTCATCATGAAATGCTCTAATGATATGATCATATTGTAGGTATTTCCCTTATACCCTACCCATCAGTGTGCGTGTGTGTCAGTTGTTCTACCTTGTTGGCCAATGAATGAAAGGTAAGTTATCTACAGGCGATAAATATCAGGAGCTAAATCTGCGACCCATAAAACGGAGGGACGAGGGAGTATATATCAATCAAAGGCAATGTAGTGAGTCTGGGTGTCACGTTAAAGTTAAGTAAAATGAATTGTTAAATAAAATACTCTTGGAGTTGCAATTTTCTAGTAAGTCGATCCCCAACCCAACATTACTATTTTAATTTGTAGAAGAATTGTTGATTTATTCGAAACTTCTCATGTTTTGAGACTGAGGCGGTCCGTTCTCTCTCCTCTCCTCTCCTATCCTCTATATATATAATAATCTCAGGCAGCATTTGCTAAAATAGTGCCACATCATATATACGTACTACATTATCCTTTCTGTAGAGAGTGAGTGACTTCAACCATCTCTGGAAACAGAAAAGATCAATCCAAGTTGCATTTGTATCGAAATTGTTATTTGCAATTAATCGTGGTAAATCTTGCTCTCTTGCACTTTCTTTTAATACAAGTTGCATTAGTATCGAAGTTGTTTTTCTGCATTGCTTTATGTCAATTTAATGAGTCATATAGTTACTTGGAATCTGATTCCTACTTTTATTTTGTACAAACCTAACATAATTATAAACCTCAAGTTGTTGCTATATTCTCTCTATCCAAATGTCAATATTTCTGGCAGTAATTTGCAGATTTTAACATTCCATTGTTAAGAGGAATGGGAGTGATTTTTTCCTGTCCATTTGCCAATCTTGATGATTTAATTGAGTCTAGATCTGTAAGTTTCGGAGGCAGCGATGAGAAAACTTCACGATCTAGTAGCTTCAACGCTCGAGGTTCTGGACCTACTACGTTGAAGTCTTTGGGTTCTAGAAAGATGATCCTTGAAGGCTCTCTCAGTTTCAATGGGAGGGAATTGGAGGCCAAAATCTCACTGCAGGAGGATGAAAATGCATTGGTAAGATCGGTCAACTTTATAGGCTGAAATGTTGCTAATCAATTAATGCCCGATGCAGATTGCATGTCCGAGAACCTATTTCTGGAGTCTGGTAATCAAATACATCAAGCTACCCTTAAATTGAAAAAAACATATAAAAGTTTCTGAACCCGAAGACAACTAGTAGATTGTGCTGTTCTCGTTGAACAAAGATGGTACACCAAGTGCTATTCTTATATTTCAATTCCTGAATTAATCTTACGAACTGAGAATTTTTTTCTATTACATTGATTCATTCATGTGGAAGCTGTTGGATTTTGCTGAACTCAAGCACAGTTCTACATCATTCTTCGACATTGAAAGACGTGAAACGACACATTGAAAGACCTGAAACTGTCGTTTCACGTTGGTCAAGAGCAAGAACCAAAGCTACTAAGGTGAGGTCATGGTGTCAGTTCGTACGTATGCATTAATCCTATTGAAGTTCTCAAGGTTATTAGGACTTTTTATCTTCGTTGTCAGGTGGGAAAAGGTTTAGCAAAAGATGAAAAGGCATGTAAACTAGCTTTGCAGCATTGGCTCGAGACTGTAAGTTGCACTTACAACCAAGTTTGAACCTTAAACATTTTTATGATCCCTCGTTTATTAAAAATATCTATATATTTTCATATAGATTGATCCTCGACATCGTTATGGTAACAATATGCAATTTTATTATTGTAACGACTCGGGTCTCACTTAACGAGCTGTTCCGACCGTTAAATAACGACCTACTGTTCCCAATGTAACAACACAAGTCTTTTCAGCATACTTTGTCCTCACCCACACGCTCCCCTAGAAAACTTCTCAGGAGGTCACCCATCCAAGAATTGATCCAAGCCAAGCTCGCTTAATTGTGGAGTTTCTAACAATGGACTTCCGGAAAAGAAGATGCACCTTATTGGTATGAGTATCACTTATCATTTCTTTTAAGTTTTCTTAGTCAGGGTATTACAATCACCCCTTGTTAGACTTGCGACGTCCTCGTCGTGCTTAACCCATTTGAGAATCTGTTTCCAGGATGGGATTCTAGAGGTGGCTCACACCCTATGGCGTAGCACTTAGTTCCCGATTTCCGGCTGGCGGTCTGCTCTGATACCATTTGTAACTACTCGGGTCTCACTTAACGGGATGTCATGACCGTTAGATGACGGTGTGCTGTTCCCACTGTACCAACACGAGTCTTTTCAGCATGCTTTGTCCTCACTCGCACGCTTCCCGAGAAAACTTACTAGGATGTCACCCATCCCAGAATTGTTTCAGGTCAAGCACGCTTAACTGTAGAGTTTTTAACAATGGACTTCCAGAAAACAAGGTATAACGACCCTAGTCTCACCGGCCTCGAGTTGCACTGTCTCACTCATGGACTTCCCACTCCCCCAGGGATCTTCTGGTAGTGAATTTTTGCCTTCCGCGAGATTCGAACCATATACCTAGGGATTAAGTACAATGATTCTTAGAATCTTGCTACTATTAGACCAATTGTTTGTAACGACCTGGATCCCATTAAACGGGCTGTCCTGGCAGTTAGATGACGACGTCCTGTCTCCACGTACCAACACGAGTCTTTTCAGCATGCTTTGTCTTCACTCACATGCTCCCCGAGAAAACTTCCCAGGAGGTCACCCATCTCAGAATTTCTCCAAGTCAAGCACGCTTAACTGTGGAGTTTCTAACGATGAACTTCCGGAAAAGAAGGTGTATCTTGTTGGTATAAGTAGTACCTATAATTTCTTTTAGGCTTTCTTAGTCAGGGTATTACAGTCACCCTCTGTTAGACTCGCGACGTCCTCGTCGCGCTTAACTCATCTGAGGATCTGTTTCCAGGCGTTGGGATTCTAGAGGTGACTCTCGCCCTATGGCGTAGCACTTAGTTTTCGATTTCCGACTGGCAGCCGGCTCTGATACCATTTGTAACGTCTCGGGTCCAAGTTAACGGGCTGATCACTATTTTCGAAACTACTGCATCGCAAAAAAAAAAATAAATAAATAAAATAAAATAAAATAAAATAAAATAAAATAAAATCATAATGAATTCTACGGGACTCCAAAAGACCTTTTTTTAGTTTCATATGATAGATAACACATAAAGGGTCATTTTCCATTTTGAAATATTCAGAAATTGTGCATATACAGCCTGCTGTGAATTTTCAAAGTGCAACCAATAACTAAAATTTTAAAGGCAGCAATCAAAATATACTTTTTTCTCCGAAAGTAACAATTCATCAATCAAGAAATGCATTCATTCAAGAACTTTTGAATCTTAAAATTGTATTGCAACATTAACATCAATAACTCCAAACATAAATACATAAAAATTTAAATTTCATTCACTACTGCCCGCCATCACGCCATGTCCAGTCCTTCAATCTGTAAAGTTTTTAAATATGAACGTTTCGAAGAAATACTCAGTAGTATATACACACGCTAATGAAATTAAAATATACCAACATTTGTTTATATGTCAACATCAACTTTCTTCTTTGGGAAACCTTTTAACATGGACAGTTAATAAATTTTATTGTGATTACCTTCAATCACAGGTGACCTTCAATCACAACGTATTAAATGATTACCTTCAATCATAAATCATAATCTCATCATAAATAATTTCATAGCATGCTAATAAATAAATTAGTACATAATAAGTTATGCATTTCATCAAACATAAGACATTAACACAAATTTTATGCTAGTATACTATTTAATTAAAAAGTGTAACCACTTGTGTACGAGAGGATACTACCTTAAATTTTAGAAATTATTGATTTGATTTGATATGCATGTGAATTTGAAATGCATATTTACCAAATTAACAGCTTTTCAAGTAGTTCGATGAAAACCAAATGCAATTTCTTGAAAAAAAATAAGAGTTTTAAACTTGCTATTGATAAAGTGTGCCGTGAGGAGGTAAAAGAAAAAGACTTGATTTGTTTATGTAACCAATGCTTGGAATAGTGATAAATATAATTAAAAATGTGTTTGACAAACATGTTTTTTTTTTATATATTTTTTCAAATTACTTTTTAACTACATACATTTTCTCTCTTCATTTTTCAATCACACATTTTACCTAGAAAATATAAAAAAACATGTTTTTAAACAAAAAACTTTTAACAAAAAAAGGCTTCTTCCAATTGAAATTTAAAACTTGGTTGACACGTAATCTAAGATAAGGATGATGGTAAACAATATAGTGTATATATATATATATATATATATATGTCTTTACGAAGATAAGTAATGGGTGGAAGTGTTGAAGTAAAAAAAAAAAAAAGGTGTAGCCCACACCCTGAGGGCCCGAACCGACCACGCCCAAGGCCATTGGTTCGGGAAGGTAAATCCAGGTTATGCCTCCAAGTAACCAGGGTGGAAGGGCTTATGGTAAGCATGAGCAAATCTCAATAACTCCCGCTTGCCACAAGGCCAATTCCACCTTGCGGGGAAGTGTTGAAGTGATTGGTGAGTGAGAGGAGAGTGGGAGAAAATCATGGGACGTGGTCATATTTTACGGTATGTTTTTTTACACAATGATTATAATTTATAAATAAATTTATAAATAATATAATTTTTTAAATTATTTTTTAATCATACATGATTTTTCTCTCCAATTTTTAATCATTGATCTATCTAAAAAATATCAAAAATTTTTAAAAAAAATGACGGCTAAAGGAGCCGAACACTTCGTTAAAAATTCAAAAATAAGGAGATAAAACAACCAATTTAGACATGCCTCAACCAAAAATATTATCAAAGATCCAGATTCAGCCAAAATACAAGAAACAAGAAAATAAATTAAATTGACGATAGGACCTTGACCCGACAATCACGATGCGAAAGATTAGACGATGCGGATTGAAGATTCAAAGTTTTCGAAACATCACAAGGACTTGTCAATTTTCTTGATAAATTTATGATGGGAACGTCACAAATGTCTCACAATATTTGATAAGTTCGATTGGTTGTTCTTGAAGAATACAAAAGGGACTACTCAACCTTTTAATAAAAGAATCATCTCTCAATTTAATCAATAATATCAAAACTGTTTTACAATAATGAAATTGTCAATAATATAATAAAAAAAGGACCTAGCTCTAACCCTAGCTGCATTAGGGTTCAAAAAAATATAATTAATAATTAATAAAAACGGAAACTAATTTAAAAATCGCGAAAATCTGCTTCTGTCACAACTGCGCGCGATCGCGCAGACAAACCTGTAGCGATCGTGTGGAGTCGCCTGAAACTCTCGGGTGGAATTTTGATGTCATCGTGTTCTCCTTTTCACCATGCGATAGCTTGATAGTCCCGACTGCACCTTTTTTTTTCCCTTCTGAAACAACGTGATCCGATTTGATTCTTAGTTCAGACCCAACAAGGAACTTGCTCCGTATCTCACGTAAATCACTGTCGTATCGCCGATGACTCGACTTTTGTTTTCGACGTTGACTTCGGATCACATCAGAGGTTATAACGCAGAGTTACAACACTCAATCTGTCGAAAGTCCAGATGCATATGAGACAAGAATATTTATCAGATTCAGAATTTTCAGCCTCTTAAGGAAAACTTGTTTGACGAGGATCAACAAGAACCTATTCCCAAGGAAAAAATCATTAAGAGAATAAATTTGCATGAAGGATTAAAGTCATACCAATTGGCTAAACAGTTATCCTGTAAATGGACAACAGGAGCTGGGCGCGGATTGGTTGTGTTAGGGATTATCCCTGGGAGCTCCAAGTTCGTGTTCTAGAGGAAGTAAATTTGTCTCCAAGAAGTGGTTTTCATCTCCTCGCAGAACCGCTCGATTTATGGTGGAGGGTCTTACTTCTCCCTTGTGTAGAGAAACCACAACTGATAGTAGTCCATTTGCTCCAGATTCGCCAAAAAAAATGACAGCGGACCATCAGAATTAGAAAGAAAAATATTGAGTTGATTGAAGCAAGTTTCTCCTGAATTCATTTTTACGCTATGAATTCTTTTGCATTTTCCAAAATTATTATTTTGCACAATTCTTTTGTAGGTTCAAGTTACAATAATAAGATAATGATTTAAAGGTTGATTAGAATCTTGTTTCTTTGCTGAATTCTTTTGGATAGAAACAGAACTTTTTGTAGATGCGCGTTCTCTAAGAAAGCAAGCAAAGCGTACACGGTATGACTAAGCTCCAAAAGTCCAACATTAATGTCCCGAGTACGTACGTAATAATCAAGCTGTGGTTGGTTTGTTAAATGAAGCAACATAACTGCCAGAATCAATGGCAATCCGAAGTCAGTGCTGCATATTGTTCATACAGCAGAAACTCTTAATCATAATAATCAAAAATTACATTAAAAGAGAACTCTTAGCGACACTGATATTTTGATTTTACGCAAAATTGAACGAGATTTTATAAAGAAATACAGCCAGCATCCCTCGGGTAAAATACACACTCCACAGGAACATGGTACTTCTTTCAGGCACACTAGTAGTAAGTATAAACTCCTAATGCCTTTACTTAATTTTGTGTTAATAAGAGTTTGTGCACTCTTAGCTCTCAGCCACTGCTAAAGTTCTTCCTATCCTATACATAAGACTGCACTAGCTAGATGAAAGGGAATATTATATACTCTGCATAGAAGAGATTCCATATAAAGCGATAGAACGAGGAGATTGCGTCCTGCGAAATGCAAATATACAAGGTCAAACCAGCATTAAAGTTATTTTTTCACTTAAGCCGTAATTAAAGAAAATGATGGCAAGTTAAAAATAAATGAATAAATAAATCATAATAGTCGATTAGCATATATAAAACTACAAATCATCCAAGATTCTTCCAGGGCGGTAATATCAAAAACATATAACTCAATGTATGTTGGTTGCAAAATATTGTGGCTCTTGTTTTACACTTGGATATATTTTCAAATTTTGAGTGTCACTAACCAAACTTTTTTTTTTTTTTTTTCCTTTTTTGTTTTTTTTTTTTTTTTTTATTGTCTGACATTATCTATAAGGTGACTTTATATTAAAAACTAGCCAATAGAAAGTTTTGCATTAAAGTGTGAGCAGATGAATGATGGAATTGAAGAACCACAAAGGTTTTAAAAATTATTGAAGGCCTTTCTATGTATATGAATCCACTGGCGAATGTAGTAATAACCCATTGTCCTAAATCCACTGCCAAACCCGTTTCAACAAGATATTGCGCACTGCTGATGAAAATGCTTCTGCTAAAATAACTTTGCTAAATACTCGAGACAACCAGAGAGGACAAATTTAAACCAACACTATTGACTTGCGAAAAAGTTGTTAACATCACACAGTAAAAAGTTAGTACATCACATAGTTCCATGCAATTATATAGTTAGAATGAATCGTATAAACAAAAGTAAATAATAACTCAAAAATTACCTTGGTAAAATTTGCTCGTTCCAGTAACAATGTCTGCAAAGGTTCAACAAAAACATATGTAACGAAGTAGGACTACCATTTAGAAGAGAAAACAGATAAAACAAGCAATCAACTAGAAATCAGTGAAAGAAGTCCTCATTTTTTATTGGATGAACGTCAAAACAATCATGAAGCCATCTACAATTTGAAACGTCATGAAACAAAGTTAGTGTGTATGACCTAGACGTATGATCAAGTTATATAGAGCTTCGACTTGCATAATGAATTAGAAAGAGAAAAAACATAAGAATTGGAAGGAGCATGATCAACGAATTCACTTCAGCTTTTGCTTCTTGATATGTGGTTTTGGACTCAGTTCAATCACTTCTAAATTAACGAACTTCAAAGGGTATCCTTATTTAGTGAATACTGTAAACTGAGATCTGATGCTGGTGCATTCATTGAAAACAGGGTTTAACCATAATGAAGAATGTTGGTGATTTCTAAGTAGGCTATATTTAGCAAATGGCTTTAGAGAATTGCTTCTGAAAAGATAATGGAAAACTGTGGATACAAGCAATAATGACTTCAAACTTGGAGAGGCCTTGCTAAACCTCTTAATCTTTATGTCTTTGAACTGAGCCAGTTAGATATTTCAACAAGCAAAATTCTGGGAGAAATTTCTGTTTCTCGCTTCAAAAAGAACAGCAATGAAACCAAAGTCCAGACATATCTTTGACATTCAAAGACACGTTAAATGAAACATTATGGAATTGACTAATTAAAATAATTGAAGTCACAATAAATGCTTATAATTTCATTCTTGATAGATTCAAGTAGATTAAGATAAAACAAGCAAGAAATTGTAACCACTATCTTGGCGAGAACAGAAATAAAGACAACTGAGTTCCATTGAGCAAAAAAAAAACAATCCCAATCCAATTCGAAATCTGCCGAACATCATAAAATATATAAAGAAATTTACCTGGAAAGTTAAACTCACTGCCAAGATGAGATGTGCAGGTACCATCAAGCTTCTCTTGAACGCCTGTAATATGTTCCACATATAAGTGCTATAGCAATGGCAAGTAGATAAGGACATATCAAAGGAAAGTTGGTTAAGTTAGATCTAATGAGAATGCACATCACCTGAGGCATGTAGATCGCAGCCAGTATAGAACCAATGTAATTTATCAACAGAAGTCCAGATCCAAGAAATGCAATATTTCTCACACCAAGCTTTGTTGCCAAAGTAGAAATCTGAAATCTAGCAAGTGGTGTGGAATCATGAGAATTTTAAGAATAAGAGAAGCATCTTATTTTAGAGATAGGATTGCACTTGATGAAAAGGTATGGCTTCATTCTAAGACTCAAAATTCAAAAAATCACAAGTGAAATTGACATGAGATGGCAATAAAAAAATTAACAAAAATCTTTCGTGGGAAAAATAAACTAGAGCAATTCATGCAAATTTTTGGTTTTAAAACTTACTTGCGGTCACCCTCTACATCTGGAAGATCTTTAGTTATGGCAATCACGAGTGCAAATAAAGTGACAAAAGTTGTAATAAAAGCCACAGGTGAGCTGCAGGAGAGAACATAGGCATGGAAATGATTAAATTAACTGGAAAAGTTTCAGATGACATCTTGAAGCATACACTACTTGAACTGAAATTGCCGAATTCAAGAACATGATTTCTGAGTAATCTATATCTAGAGATTCTAGAGATTAATGAAAAACGAGAACCATCCAAGCTGACTTCTAATTGATTCAATCCGACGAACCATAGTTCAATTGAATACATCTGTGCCGATAAGTTAACAACAGTTATTAAATATGAATTGACCTCCACTCAAATGATAGACCTAGAGCAGCTCTTGTGGCATAATACACACCATAATTAAGAAGGAATCCTCGCACCTGAAAAAGTAGTTGCATTCGTATTATTATCTGAAATGTCATGAATAACGAAAAGACTGACAATTATTCGGAACTGCTTAACACATTAGAATACTAGCCATGACAACTCGATGGAACCTAAACCACTAAACCCAAAATGGTGGACTCCAAGTTACGAAATAGTAGCTATTAAAGCTTATCAGCCGATGAAGAGGAAGATGTTAAAAAATCCCCCACACAGTCCAAGCTCAACCAAGTGGATGATACCGCAAAAATGGCACCTGGTAAGTTGACATTTGATCCCTTTTTTTTTTTTTTTTTTTGGGGGGGGGGGGGGGGGGGGGGGGGGTTGAGGGTTGAATCTGGTTTATCTCGGGAAAAGATCTTTATATTTCCTTTAAAAAATCCTTTCTGATTTTGAAAGTTCGTCAGGTTTGCATTTTGGCCAAGATATCATTTGCCTCAGTTCCCCTTTGCATGACTATGCTGCATATTGTGGTATCGTGGCTTTACAACTAGTACCTAGACTACTTGAGAAGCTGTTCTTGCTGCAGTAGTCTACGCCTGACAAATTAATAGGAATGAACTATTCAGAAGAAACAAAAGAATATGTAAGCAGCATGGAGGAGAAAGAACCACACCGTGGCTATAATAAGAAATGCTATGACAGGATATCTCTTCATCCGAAATGGGGGAACAGAATAGATGGTGCCAAGGAAAAGACCGAGGCAATAAAGACCAGTTATAAAAGGACCAAAGTTCATCCCAACAATTAAAAGGCCAATAACAGCAAGCAGTAACACCATGAACCATGCAGATTGTTCTGAAAGATCTCCTGCGGCTATGGGTAAATAAGGTTTGTTTACCCTGCAGTTGAAGCCAGGGAAAAACAGTGAAAGGAATGTATCCAAGAAAAGAAAGAAAATAAGCATTAACAATACTCTTTTGAGGACCTTCCTAGTAAGACAGTAGAGAGATTCTTACAAACACAATAATAAACACATTTTAAATGAGACAGTGATGATAGGGGGCATGTATATCTATTGAAAGAATTAAAGTCTGCACGTGTATGTGTTTCTTACTTGTCAATCCCAACATCATATATTTGATTGATGCCTACTATATAACCATTTCCACATATAAGAGCAAGAAGTCCAGAAAACGCCTTAAAAAATAATGGCCATCTTATCAAATTTGGGTTCTCAATTAGAGCTCTAGTCACCAAAGAGCTGTCAACAAACCATTGAGTAAAATAAGTAAGCAGCAAAATGAAAAATGTGCTTGATAAAATACATGTTAATTCAGAAGATAAGGTATGCAAGCATCAATACTACTCACACAGATCCTAACGTCGTTCCACGTATGGTATGGGGTCTTAGAAACCTCCAGAAGGCATCTTTGAACTGGGAAACTTTGTTCAGCGGTGGATCTGATCCAGCAGCACCAACTTGAGAGCAGGCCTGACAGTTTCATCTTTTATGTAAATGCGATCAATATATATTTGCAATTTGGTTAAGACTTGTAAGAAAAAAGGCTATGTTTTATGGCATTCAAATTCATGTAAAGGATAGAGTGGCCAAATTGGTAACAAGTCACGTCATCAGCAATTAGATACTGCATGCAGAGTTAAGTTAATCTGGTAATCCTTTAACCAGTGGGGCGTGTTTCAGATAAATGCATGTTCAGTTTCATTTTATCTAGCATTAGCAGTTCAAAATTAAACAGGAATGCTGGTCACAAGTCACTGATATTAGATAAAAAGACCACACAAGACATCAACCGTAGATCAAAGACCAATTCTAGTTTATATTTCCTACTTTCACAGTTTCTGAGGAATTGGAACCCGTAAAATCCAATGCTTTTTTTAACTTCAACCTAATTACCCATTTTTCCTAAATTTAAGCAGTCTCCTGCTAAGAGATTATGTAGCTGAGACATATTGTCTGGAAAAGAGAAACACTAATCAGTTGGATAAACTTGTTTATAAGAGACACATTTCTCCAAATCACTTTTTAATCACACATGTCCCAAAATCATTTTTCAACCACATATTTTACCTCCAAAACATAACATTATTTATTTATAAACAAAGATTTTTTACCGAACAGAACCAAAAAAAAAAAAAATTTGTTTGCTTGGATTCGAAGCATCAAGATAATGTGTTTAGTCATTAATGAAACTCAATTCAGTGTCAACCAAGTTGTGCACACAGAATTCAAGGTGAAGTTAAGGTGTACAATAAACTTCACTTTACACGTACAATACGATCAAAATGCCACGGTGCATACAAAGTTACTCTCTTCATTCTTAGTATTCTCGATATAACAATGATGATTTGTTAACATTAAAGTTTGGCCTTTTAGGTCATAAAATGGGGAAATCTTACTTACCCAGATAGAATGACGCCAGTGGTGGGCAATTTGAAGTGTTCTTGAGAAGGTTTTGTGATTCTGCACATTAAAAGAAAGCGAGTTCTTGGAAGATTTGAGCGGTAAGCAGCCAGCCTTGCAAGTGGGCTTAATGGAAAATTTACTGTATCCAGAAGCTGAATGTGTAGAATTGGCTGAAATTCCTATTGAGGAACATGGTGAGAACGGAAGATTCATACCTAGTTCACGATTTTTGATTTGGGAATCTTAGTTTCAGTTTTCTATGTAATTTCGTGTACTATATCTCGGTTTGAGGCTGGAAAATCTGAAACTGGGATGAAAATTGTGGACAGGGTGGATGGTAGTCGGTAGAGTTTGTAAATGGAATATAAAATCCGAATGAAGATAGTGGAAATGTTTCACAGGGAAGAAAAATAATAATAATAAATAATGAAGATTAATGATTACAACATGGATATTAGCCAGTAGAAAGTAAATCTGCTTTTAGCAGCCGTTTTTTTTTTTTTTTTTTTTTTTTATATATTTTCTATGTAGATGTGTAGTTAAAAATTGAGGAAAGAAAATATGTGTGATTAAAAAATAATTTGAAAAATTGAAAGAGTTTATTTGGTTGTCTTTGATTGAAAAGATGAGAAATCAGTGGTAGAAAATGAGGGTCCGTTTAATTGGAAATATGGAAAATGAGTTGTTAGAAAATCATTTTCAGGGAATTAAAGTGCCTGAAAATTATTTTCGTGAAAATCAAAATATCAATTGAAAATATTTAATTGAATTAATTTTATACATGGAAAAGGGTGGAATTTTTCAAATTATATAGTTTTATTGACATTATTTTTCATATAAATAAAAAAAAATTTAGTTGTTTTAATCAAATCTTTCACATATTTGCACTTAATAATAATAATGTTAATTTCTAAAAAAAATAAGTCAATTAATAATAATAAAAATGATCAAACGAAACGAAAAGTATTTTTCAAGTTACTTGGAAAACATTTTACCTTCTCAACTATGGGCAAATATTATCTAGGAAATCAATGAAAATATGGTCATGTGAAAAAAAATGTAGAAAATATTTGTCATAGAAAACTTAACCTAACAAACAGACAAAAATGTGGAAAAAATGCAAACATTTTTCATCTTTTCAAGCAAATAAGGGTAATCAAAAAGAGCCTAATTTTTAAGAATTGATTTGTCTAAAAATTATTTTTCGTGTAAAATATAAATTGTAAATGTTTGATTGAATTAATTTTCTAGATGAAAAAAGTAAAGACTTTTCAAATTTTATTAATTGATTGACATTATTTTTTTCATGTCAAATAAAGCAAGATTTTGCTTTTTTAATCAAAATTTTCACACATTTGTACTTGATAATTGTTGACGGTTGAAATATAAATATTCCAAGTCAGGAAAAAAATAGGTGATTGTCAGTTATGTAATACAAAATCGTGTATGAAAGAGGTGGATCCTAGGTCGGATGGGAGACCTGGACTCCACTTATGGATTCTTATATGTATATATTGTTGGCTTTGAATAGCCAAAGTTGAGATTTCTTTTATGAGTCACCATCTCCTATATTTATAGAGAGAAAAAGGTGAGCTGACTTATTAAAATATCTGGATGCCTGACATCAAGACATAATTAAACTACTTGAACTCTGACATAGTACAAAGTACTTGACTTTTAACTAACCTAACTGACTATGTCTGAATAACAGTCTTAACCACCATCTGACAGTCGTTAAACTCCGTTTAGTCTTCATAAGTCAATGGTCGACCTGATACATCCAGGTCGGAATTATAGTTAGGACAGGTCGGACAAACAGTTATTCCATGTGATCTGACATCCATAAATCAGAAACGTCATCAAACGTCGTCGTCTAGTTATTTAGGTTGTATTTCCCATCAACAATAACAATAATAATAATAATAATAATTTCTAAAAAATAAGTTAATTATTAACAACAAAAATGATCAAACGTGACAAAATATTAAAATAAAGCAAGTTATTTTCCAAGAAAATATTCTCTCTCCTAGAGTGATAGAAAATATTTTCTACAAAACCCATGCAAATCCACTAACGTGACCAAAAGATGGAAATTATTTGGATTGAAAAATGTTGACAATCAAATAACCAAAAGATGGAAAATTGGTGGAAATTTTCCATTTTCCTTGAAAAATCAAGGCAATCAAACACAACTTTACTTCTAATCATAAGAGTCCTTATGGTAATTGTGATTTTGGAGGATTTTTTGATTTTTGAAAGAATGTTTGGTTGAAAAGTGTGAAATGTAATGGATCTCATGTAAATGTATAGTTAAAAATGAATTTAAAGGAAAAAAAATGATAAAAACTTGTGTGATCAATCAGGTTCTAAGTATGTTAGAAATATTAAAAATATTTATAATTTTGTTTACCACTACTATTTTTATATTAATTATTAAAATTTATAAAGATTTCACAAATAATTATTTAATTAGAAAAATTAATGTAAAATTGTACTTGTTGGCGTCAAATTTATAAATTAGGAATTTAATTTTGAAGTAAATATATGGTTGAAAAGTTATTTGAAAAAATGTGTGTGGTTAAAAAGTAAATTGAAATATAATCATTATAGGGCTATTGTGCATCACCTCATCAAACTCTCCAACCTCGTCATTGAAGTACGTGATGCAAAAGTGAGCCCTGTAGATGTTAATATTCCTTTTTAGTAAATTTTGATAAAAATTAATTAAATGTGTGGTTGAAAAATTGTGAATCTCATGAAATATATGATTAAAATTTGAAATAAATTAATGTTGATCCAACTGCACTTAAAGGGAGGAATATGTGTGTAATGTGGAATTATGAATTAATTTAAATCTAAATGAATAAACAACCGATTAAATAAAATGTCAAACAGTCAATAAACTAATTCTCGTGGATGTCTATTTGCCAGGTTGTCCATCTAAACCGGAAGGTATTATAGATCTAAATCAATAAATAAATGCTTATAATATTAAGTCAAAGAAACCAATCAAAGGCATAATATTAATATACTTCAGATAAATTTACTAGAAATAAAATGTCAAATTGTTAAAAAAAAAAAAGTCAAATAATGAAAATCAAAACGATAAGTACTCTTTCTAAGTATTAACTCTCACACTAACTCATCTACTAATCACTCTCCCCTTTTTGACACGAATTACAAAGTATAAATCAATAAATATAGTCATATAGAGATTCATGAGAGAAATGATAAGGGCGTGTTTGACTGAAGGAATTTTTCATAGAAGATGTCTCATCAGTGAAAATAATTTCCATCTTTGCATATTTGATTCCCAAGATTTTCTACGGTACAATCCCTCTAAACATTGTTTTACATTATTTGCCTTGAAAATTTTCCAATGGGGAGATGTTGGAAATTTTTTTCCATAGAAATAGAATTCATTTTCATTTTCCATATTTCGTCAATCAAATACACCCTCCACATAAACACATGATGCAAACAACAATGCACATAAAAAATTCTCTTCTATTTTTTCATGAGTTTTTAAATATGGTATAGATAGTGAATCAAATGAGCAATTTTTTGTTTTACTTATAAAAGTATAATTCACAAACAATGACATATTCTTACATAACTTATTTGGCGTAAATTACATAAATTACCGATATGTAGAAAGTACCAACAATCTCACATAAGCAATACTCAAAACCTTAATTCAGTGAGAAAGTACATTAAAAGAAAACACTAGTAAATGAATAATTTCTCGAATAATGAAGTCAAACCCCTTACCGTGAGCATATGATTTTTTTCTATCTTATATGCAGACTTTTCTCATTAAGTTAACTAAATGATCCATGTAACTAGCTTTTAGTCGATGACTCCAAGCCAGTTAACTACAGGACACCAGATTTTAAAGACTCTTACAAGCATAATTATTCGAGTCAAATGGGTTCCTAAGAGAAATATAAGATATATCTCCTTTTCTTTTGATGACAAGTAAATAAATTGTTTTTAAGTAACATATAGCCAAAGTTTGGTACAGATTAAAACCATTTTTTTATTAGATTTTGATAAAAGTTGATGAGTTGTATGGTAGAAAAGTCATGGGATCCACAAATCTATAATTGAAATTAATTGTTACCTTCGACTTAGATTAAAATTAAAATTTTTATCACAAACAAACAAGGGCATAATTTTTAAAAAGGTTGAACGCTAACCTTAGATGCCCTACTGCCCCTACCCTGAGGATTGGTGGAGAATCTAAATCGCAGGTTATACCCCAAGCTGACCAGGGTATGTGTACCACCCACTGGACGACAAAGTGTGTAGAAAATTCGAACAAGTGAGGATTTGAACCTGGGCACAAGGGCATAATTTTTTCTTTTAAGGGAATATGCTTGAGCTTATACCAACAATGTCGAAAACTTGGCTCAGTTGAAGCAAATCAATCACAGATATAGTTTGGTCATGTTCGTATCGAGTGTACCTAGAGCTACTCCAAGATTTATTCCTACGTGTCATAATTATGGTAAATTAGATCGCATAAGACTTAGGTGTCAAAAGCTATTACCAGGAATAATAATTAAGATGTCAATTTTCAATATAGAGGTCTAACTAATCAAGTATGTCACTTGACTGCACTGGTAACTTATTTGACTAAGACTACATCTTCTAAGAAGATTTTGGTCAAACAAAGTGAACTCTATGGTCAGAATGATGTTCAAAATGGTGATGTGACTTTTGATGCTCTTAAACATAAGAGCGTTTGTGTACCTCATTGAGTAGGTAGATAAGTGCATGCATCTACATTGTTCATGATATTTATCAATATATGCATGCACTTACACTTTTTATTATTGATTTTACTTTATTTTTTATTAAAAAATAAAAATATGTGAAAAAATAAAAGAGATATTACTGGACATGTTTATTTGTAGTGTCTCTTAAGGTGTGTTGTGCCTCCAACCTTCATCTAAGAGAAAGTACGCCACAAGTTTTACATTGTACTTTATGTATCGTGTTTCCATCAGCGTCTTTAGTCATTGTTTCGATTAAATCGAAAAAATTTCAGCAATTCGCTTTATTTGGCCTTTTCGAATTTTTATTTGAGTCTGCCTCGTGCTAGTGGAGTCTGGTCCATATGCAGCAGCAACATCTTTATCACCAATGTCATCTAAATTAATGAGTTCTAGTATCTTCGATCTCATTTTTTAAGACCATCAAATTGTTGGGAATTGGAATATTGTTGAGATCTGCAAATTCATCAACAAATTGGTTAGAAGAATAGCAATGAGATTGTAAGTTTGTTATTAGAAATTAGAAATAATAGAAATAGAATTGAAAATTTGGAGATGAAAATGAAATATGAAATTTAACAATATTGTATGAACTATTTATAGAAATTGAGGTTAAAGATTGTAAATTGTAATTGACACTCGAGCTGAGAGTTGAGAAGAGACTAGAGAGTAGTGTGTAATTTCTTGATATAATGATATAATTGAGAGAGTATATGTAGTTGTGTAAAAATTTGTGGGAAAATAGTGATATTTATAGAGTAAAAATAAGATATTTTTTTTAAAAAAACATAAAAATTAGCAAATGTGACCGTTTGGTCGCGCGCCGGAATGGGCCGGCTCGCGAGGCGGCCCATTTCGGCTCGTGAAAATGGATTAGACGAGCCTCATATGAGCCGGCTCATTTTACGGTCCGTTGGACTTGTCTACTTACTTCACGAGCCGAATTCGAATTGTCTAACACTCACATTTTCTGTTCGATCCAAGTCTAAGTCCATTTTTTCACGAATCGAGCCGAACTCATGAACTGTCAAGCCCGTTTGCCACCCCTACGGATCGTAATAAAAGAACTAGATCTACTTGCTCCTTTTTAAAAGGTGAGAATGATATTACGTTGAAAGATTGATGACTAACTTACTATTCAGATGATAGATCGAGGAACAATATTGAAATCTCCCATTCTCATCATCACATGGAACTAAAAGCTAGGGTTTTATGATCAAAAAACAAAAAAAAGGCTAGGGTTTTAGCCTTTTAGGGCTCACACCATCCGTCACCTCTTCCCATTCTGTAGCCGCTTCCGCTCTCTATAGCTCCGCTCTCTGTCGCTTCCCTCCTCCGGAAATTTTGAGAAGCAATGGCGACGGAATTAGTGGAAGCCGATGGAATCGACGACCAAGAGAAGGTTCACGGAGGCGTTATGCTCTTTAACAAATGGACCTACGATGGCGTTCAGGTACCTTTTAATTTTTCTTACTTGAATTCTTGTATATACTCGTGTTCAATCCATTATTGGTATACATTTTTTTCCAGAGCGATTCGTCTTTTGATCTGTTAGTGTGTGTATGTTATATTGCTGCAAATTTGTATTTGCACATAAAATTGTTCATTTTTTGTCTGTTATTATACCTCTAGACTAGAAGCGATGATTTGGCCTTGGAGTTCTTTTAAGCTTTGTTATGTTGAAAAAAGGCTCCTCTTAGAAACTTGTAATGGAAACAAAATATTGGTGCATTGATATATAGTCATTTCATTGTTTAATACATCAAGATTGATGGCAGAGGGCGTCATTTCCAGACTATTTACTCTTGAAAAGTAGGCTTCTGCTGCAATTGATTGCAGCGGAAAACGGTGACAATAATATTTGAATATAGTTTATTTCCAGACAATGTGCATGTGGGTTTCAGGTTGCCACATTGTGTTTGTTAAAAGCTTTGTATTTAAAAACTTAAGTTTTATATTTTCGAGGTAAAACATGCACTTAAAAAGTGGAGGGAGAAAATATGTGTGGTTAAAATTGATTTGGGAAATTGTGTTGCTCAAAAACATGTTTTTAACAAGTTTTCCAAACTGCAGTGATAGGTTGCACCGACACTCTGTCGGGAGCCAGCGTGTCATGTCGGACACGTGTCCGACACCGACACTTTTCGACACGAGTTTGAAAGGGTCAAGCCGAGCCTTCTCGCGAGCTGAAGATCAAGGCTCAAGTTCGGCTTGAGCTTTTAGGGGTCGAGCTTTTTTTGGCCCGAGCTGAGCCAAAGCCCGTCCCAAAAAATAAGGCTCGACTCGAGCTTTAAGCTCGAACTTTTCCGAGTCGAGCCAAGTTCCGTGCTTTTAATTTTTTTTAGTTTTATAACAAAAATCCATAAAATTGTTATTGAAAATGTATATATATAACAAGTTGAGTCGAGCTCGTGGTCGAAATTCATAGCACAAGCTCCCATCGAGCTTTTTGAGCGGGCTTTTTTTTTTTGGCTCGAGCTAAAAAAAAAAAAAAGCTCGGCTCAGGCTTTGGCTCGAGCCACGAGCCGAGCTAAGCCCGAGCTTTTTTCGAGCCGAGGAGCCGATTTGCCATCCCTAGCAATGAGGCTTGGTGGTTGGATAGGAATAAGATGGAATTGCTGTTATTTGATAGGCCGAAGTTCATGTTTCTCTTTGTTCTGCCCTTCCTTTGTAACTTTGGGTTTTCATTAGTAATAATAATATCTGAGCAAGCCGTGCTTGAATTGATTTATCATCATACAATATTTAAATGCAACACCTATATTGTGTCTCCTTGGTCTGCCATTTTCCTTAAAACAAATAAATTTGGAAGAAAATGGATTTTCTTAATATCTCTGTCCTTGGTTCAGAGCTTTCTTGCTTCTATATTACTATCGGTCTATTCATTTACATGAAATGCACTAGTTTAATTGATGCCGTTCCCAATTCATGTATTCTTGTCATGGCATTACTCTAATTCAAATGAAGCAATGTTGTCAACCTGGGTCTATTCATTCATGTGTAATGCACTAGTTTAATTGAAGCAGTTGCCAGTTTGTGTATGCTCATGGCATTACTCTAATACAAATGAAGCAATTATGTCATTCTGGTTAGGTTGTAAACATGTCATGTTCCTAGGTAATTTCAAACTACATTTTCTTGGCCAGCGTTGATGTTTTGTTGTTTGTTGTTTCACAGATCAGTGACCTATCTGTGGAAGACTACATCACAGCAACTGCTTCCAAACATGCAACCTATCTGCCCCACACAGCTGGAAGGTACCAAGCAAAGCGATTCAGAAAGGCGCAGTGCCCAATTATTGAGAGGCTGACCAATTCTCTGATGATGCATGGACGGAATAATGGGAAGAAGCTGATGGCAGTTCGCATTATTAAGCATGCAATGGAGATCATCCATTTGCTAACCGACCAAAATCCCATTCAAGTCATTGTTGATGCTGTTATCAACAGGTAGGCTCCGCTCTCTTTATTCCATCCTTATTCCTATGACATTGATGAAATTTAAAATTTAAAAGCTTTCTCGATTTTTATTTCAAAAATGATTCTGGAATGGAAAGTTTGAAACTCAGAGAGTTGTACTAGAATTTTGTAATATCAGTCACGACAGTAAATTCAGTAAGGGTGTGTTTGATATGTCAAATTTTCCATGGAAAATATCAAATCAAAGAAAAAACTTTCTATGTTTCTTGTTTAATTAACAAATATTTCATGGAAAATATTTTCTAGGTACAAGTTTCTAATGCATGTTTTGTTCAATTTCATGCCAAATATTTTCTTTACCATGAGGTGGGAAAATAAAGATGGAAAAGGAAAAAATATTTTTCTTTTCCTTTTCCATCTTTTCTCAAACACACCCTAATGGTTACTTATTCATTTGAATCATTTCTTTATTAGAAGCTGCACTTTAACACACACGCTGTGTCTTTGTGCTGTTTCTTTTATGACATTTGAATATAGTGGACCAAGGGAGGATGCAACCCGTATAGGCTCTGCTGGTGTGGTCAGACGACAGGCTGTTGATATTTCTCCCCTGCGACGAGTCAATCAAGCTATATACCTTCTCACAACTGGAGCTCGCGAAAGTGCTTTCCGGAACATCAAGAGCATTGCTGAGTGCCTTGCTGATGAGCTTATAAATGCTGCCAAAGGATCTTCTAACAGGTCGGAAATATGAACTGCTGCATATTTTGTTTAATAATTTGATGTCTCTCTGTATTCTAATCAATGTTTTTTATTTTATTTAAATTTTCAGCTATGCAATTAAAAAGAAAGATGAGATTGAGCGAGTAGCGAAGGCCAACCGTTGAGACTCGAGAGTGTACAATGGAAATCTTTTTCAGAAGACAGTTTGGTTTAGGTAATTGCCTTTTACTCTCTTTGACAGGTTTAGGTAAAGTTGGGATGAAACAAAGCAATGGATGGTTATTCATTAGCATTTATGGGTCAAATTTTTGCATATTCACTTCATTAAACTTGAGCTGCATGTCAGCCTTTTTATAAGCTTTGAATTTGAATTTGAAATTCAGTAGATCATTTCTTTGATTATGGAGTAAATCAAGTGAAACTGCTTGGAAAAGAGTAAGGTCGTGTTCTCTTTGTCGTTTTTCTGCTGTTCTTTGTTTTCGAAAATGTAGAAAATGCGTTCTGATGCATTGTTTTTGAAAATGAAAACGGAAAACAGAAAATATATTTTGTAAAGAAAACAAAAAACGTAGTTTTGACGTATTTCGTGTTTTCTTTACAAATTCGAAAATGCCAAAAATGTGCGTTTTCACTTTTTTTTTATTTTTATAATAAATTATCATTTCTAATATTATTTATATCTGAAATTTATTTTTAGTAAATCAAAAAAAAATAAAAATAAATAAAATTTCAAGTATTATTTACAATTATCGTTTGTAGTATTATTTTAGTTAAAATTTATTTCTAGTATTATTTACGAATTATCATTTTTAGTGTTATTTAGAGCTAATTATTTTCTTTTACACAAATTATCATTTCTAGTATAATTTTTAGTTTTTTTATAGTTAAAATTTATTTTCACAAAACTCTTGGAGTTAGCTAAATAAGAATAGTTTTCCTCATTTAAAAACTCTCGAAATACAATTTCTTTTTATTTTATTTTTTTTAAAATTTTAAATGAACGTGTTTTTCAGTTTTTTATTTTCGAAAACAGTTTTCAGAAAAAACAAATCAAATGTATTTTCGGCAATTTTGAAAAACAACATTGAAGATAGAAAACAAAAAATATTTTTAAAAATAAAAGCAGAAAATTGAAACATAAACATGACGAAGCCTAAAATTTTCAAAATGGCGTTGGCATATAGACAAAAATTTTAAAAGTATGTTGTGTTTTAGTTTTGGGCCAAAGTTAGTAAGGAAATACGCACGTATAAGGTACATTTACCTATCTACAAGTACCAAAGATGTAATCGTACATGTACGAGTGTATCAGTATATTTATTTACCATCCGTTTGGTTAACAAAATAAATTAGTTTATAAATTATATAATTTCTTAAAACATTTTTTAATAACATAGATTTTCTCTCTTCAATTTTTAATAATTAATTTTTGCTTCAAAATCATAAATAAATCAGTTTACAAGCTTAACAACGTTATCATTTGTACTCGATTTTATAACTTATTTGTTAGAAAATGATCCTCAAAGTTATAAAGAGCTATGTCATCTATCGAAGCTTCGTGTTGGAAAGAAGCGGTTCATAGTGAAATTAAACACATACTGCAAAATCATACATGTTAATTAGTAGACATTCCATCGGCAATAAGTCTTTGGGGGTGGGGGGGGGGGATGTAAATGAATTTTCAAAAAGAAAATGAAGGCAGATGGATCAATTGACAAATACAAAACAAGGCTTAATGCTAAGGGCTACAAGCAAAAAAAATGTTTTGATTATTTCGATACACATTCACCTGTTACAAGAATTACTTCCATTTGTATGGTTTTATTGATAGGATATTAAATGGTTTGGATATACATTGAATAAATGTTCACACGACTTTCTTGAATGGTGAATTAGATGAAAAAATTATATGGATCAACCTCAAGGATTTGTTGCCTCATGACATGAAAAGAAAGTATGTTGACTCGTTAAATTGCTTTATGAGTTAAAGTGGGCTCCTAAGAAATTACATGAAAAATTTGACACGATTATGATGTCAAACGATTTCAAAATTAATGAGCGTGATAAATGTATATATGCCAAGGGCACTCAAAATAGATATATCATAATATTTTTATACGTAGACAACATGCTAATTATGGGTAATAATAATACCATAATTTAAACTACTAAAAGGATGTTAAAAAATAAGTTTGAAATGAAAGGTTTGGATGTTGTCGATGTTATATTAGAAATTAAAATCTCTAGAGCACCCGATAGTCACATATTGTCTCAATCACATTATATTGAGAAAATTTTTGATAAGTTCAAAAATTATGATATTACTCAAATGAAAACACCTATGGATGTTAGTATGCATCTTATTTGAAAATTCTCGTGTTATCAGAAGTTTAATGTCATGGACTGCACTCGACTGATATTGTCCATTCTATATGTAGGCTAAGTCGATATATAAGTAATCCAAACACTGAGCAGTGGAAGGAGATTGTTAGGGTTTTAGGGCATTTAAAACATACCAAAAAATTCGGATTGCACTATTCGAGATATCCAACAGTACTTGAAAGATATTGTGATCCAAGAAAATTGATGCAATTGATGATCAGACAAGAATTAACGCTGTCACATATCGCGATTGAAATTCTCTAGCCACTTAGTACGTTCTGTGACGGGTAACTTCGTGGAAAGTTGTATGGACGTTTGAAAACCTTTCAAAATTGAGTGGTAAGTAATAGTCTGATCAAAATTCATTGGCCACCAGTTGTTTTTACCCCATATAGAATATATATATAACCCTCTGAGGCTATCTACATCTGCTTCGTCAATAGTCCATCTCGCTCAATATCTCTTTTTACACAATTCTCCCTAGGTATATCTCTTTATTTACATACATGCATAATGAATTCATTGAATTCACACATGAGAGCTTCTGTTTCTTCTTAACGCTGGTGGTCGCTACGTTTCGGTCGCCATTTCCGTTGCTCCTTCATGTATGCCGTATGGAGTTTTACAACACACAATTTAGATCTTTTTCTTTGGGGGGAAAATAGCTTTTTTATTTTGTTATTTATCAAGCTGTTGGCTTCTATTTGTTAAAGGGATCAAGATCTATTGCTATTTATATGTTACCGTTCTTGTTATATGTTTATGCATATATATATATATATATATATATATATATTTGTTGAAGAAAGTGTTAATTTAAATTTAGATGACGATTCTATTGAAGTTTCATTGCTTAGGTCTAATTACGTGATGAGCTAAAACAATAATGATTTTGGCAGATTCATGATGCACAGAGTAACACAGAATTGTATTTCAATATAAATTATAGGAGAATCTTCACAATGTTCATGTCAAATTTGTCATTCAACACAGGGACGAAGCCATGTGAGGACCAGTGGGGGTCCACGCCCCCACTGAAATTTTGGAATTTTTCCTCCTTTTTTTTTAACTGAAGGAGAATGATGATTTTTGGACCAAAGAAGGATTATTTGTCTCCATTCTTCTTCTTCTTCTTCTTCTCTCTCTCTCTCTCTACATTGTGTATATGTGTATGTATATGTTTACCTTAATGTATTAATCTCTTTTGTTTGCATTTAGTGAGATGATTTCTCCTTGTCTCCAATTGGTCCTTTTATTCAAAGAAGACAGCTTTTTTTTTCCCTTCCCTTAACTGAATGGTTGGTTACTTCGATGTGTTGGACCCACAATCATTCTAAAGAATCAATTAACACAAAAATAAACGTTTGATTTTTCACCTATTAACGGTTTCAGATGCTCACGTGCTCTAAACGTGAGCATCTACAAGTAGATATTGCTTCATATCACTAAAATAAGTTAAGAACCATTTGTACAAAATGTACGAATCGTCGTTTCAATCATTTTTGTTCAAAAATAATTTGGGTGCCCCCGAGAGGGGTCTCCCCCTCCCACTATTTGAAAATTTTGGCCCCCATTCACTCTAAATCCTGGCTCCGTTCCTGATTCAACATATTACCCTAATTTACCCTTCATTCACCACAGCAGCCTCTATTATACCAAAAGACAAAAATATTATTCATTTAAGTTTTAAAAGGAAAAATAACCCCAATTTGAATTTCAAACTAAAAGATGGATTACATTATGTTACGTTCCTTAACAGACCATTAACATACTCCTAATCTTGACTGGGTCAAAAAATCGATCCCAAGAAATTTCCAGATTTTGATTTGTTAAAATATATCTCATATTGGATCAACCGGCTATTGATCACTATTTTCTTTATAAATTACATTTTGGTTATCCTTGTTCATCACTTTAGAGAGTACAAGTGTCAATCACCAAATTCCCACAATTTGCTCATGAAGAAGAAATGGAAGCAAGGCAACTAAAATCATTTTCAATTTGAATTAGACTAGAGAGAAGGAAAGCTGAGGTGTTGAATTTATATGTTGATAAACCATAAGAAACTCTCTCAGTTTTATTGACAATATCACGAGAAACCACCTCCAAACTTGACCCACAACTAGACATGTCAAAGACTGGCAGGTCGATTGGACCGTGAAAATTGGTTCGAATTGACTCAGTACCATGGGCCAACCCGTGATCCTAACGGGTAGTTTATGGATCAAGAAGATGTGAATCGCAAATTTCACCAATCACACATACGCGAGCCGTGGTTAACCATCCAACCCTTGAAATAATTAAAAAATTATAAAAAAAATTATTTTTATTAAATATGGTAACAATGAAAATCTCTATTATTTTACAAACTCTAGTACAACTTTTAAATGTAAATCTTTTTCTTCCTCCCTAATAGTTAGGAAATGTAATGTTATTTGATAGTGCTACGACCATGTCCAAATTGACTTGACACGTCACGTCACATTAATAAGGGCCCACTGGCACCCAGCAACAAATTATGTGATCCGAAGTCCATCAATCCGGACTTACTCATTTGTTCGTATGGGGGGTATCACTTCGGACTTATCTAGTGATATTAATTCTTAGCCGAGGCCTAATGTTGCCTGAAGTCCCTGTAGTCGGACAACACCTTTAATGAGGATGTGATGTCTACCGCAAGTCTATAGCATGTAGTAATGATTATGATAAAATAAATGGTTAACTTCACAAATGGTTAGGAACTTACCACTTGTAAAGTATAACATGCATCACGATCTAGGATGACTATTATCACTATAAATAGACCACATTTGCCTCCAAGAAAAATATTAGAAACTCAATACTCAAACTCTATATACAAATCTCACTCACTTTTCTCTCTTTTACACACATATATTTTCGACACCTAAATTATTTACTTAAAATGAGGTCTGACTTGAGCATCTAAGTGCATACGGGAGCCATCTCGACCCTCATTGCACATTGATTGTTTGTCCAAACACACAGGAAGTCCACGTGTTTAAGAGAAAGGAACTGAGACGTGTTGATCCAAGGTCCCATTAGATTTTGTGTTCAACATTTTGGCGCGGTCTGTGGGAAACCACACTTATACCTACGAATTCACGTGGTAAGAAGCTACAATAAACCTTGAAAAAGGTGGAGAACCTCTTAAAAAAAGTGTGAAAAAGAGCTATACAAATCTTAAATAAAGATGAGAAACCTCTTGAAAAAGTGGGTAACACTTGTGAACAATCCACTGAAAAAGGAAACCTTGAAAAAAGACCTGAAAACTTAGAAAAATAAGTTCATCAACCTTGAAAAAGGCTAAAAAACTTTGAAACATAAGTTTATTAACCCTGAAAAAGCTTATAACTTTGAAATACAAGTTTCCCACCTTGAAGAAAGGGCAACTCCTAAATCACTACAACCATGAGTGAGAGTGATAATGATGCTAACCCAAAGAAAAGTAGGGATGAACAATACGACGTCAATAGAGAGATGCCTACAAACAATCAGCCTTAAAATGCCAACGAGGAGGTTCCTCCACCTAACCCCCTTCTCCGACACCGGAGTAGACGTATGTTAAGGGACATGACACGCATGGCTGCTCAAATGTTAGAAATGCAAAAACAACAAATTGAACAAACTGCTACCATGAATGCCTATATGGCGAGGGGATATGCGGTGAACGAACCAGTAGCATCGTCGCATTACCCTCAAACTTAACCGCATCACTCCACTTTTGATGCAGGTACCTTGCACTATTATAATGTACCACTAGGGTATGCCGAGGTGGATTCCATTCCACCCCAAGAAGAGGACTCTACATACGAAGTACCAAAGGAGCACAGTTCCCCTAAATATCATAGGGAAACTGCTCCATCAATATATGTAGTGTTTTTAGCTTGATAGGTGGGTTATGGTCTAGAAATAGACATGGGAGAAAGGCTGAAGAAGCCCGTCCCCAAACACAAGCGCCTAGAAATAGGTGAGATCAGAGGGATAAAGTGTTACGCATGGCCAAAATTTTCATTTATTTTCAAACTTCGATGGCAACACGTGGTGCACGGGAATTTGCGAAGATACTTTTATTTTTCTTTTCATAAGTTAGTGACGTAAATGACGTTACTTGACTGAGATTTCAAAATAACTTTACTTTAAAGCAAAATCTATTTATTTAAAAAGTAACGATAAAACATTTAATACAATATCTTGACTTTAAAATCTTTTAGATAAATAGTAATAATGATAAAATAACAAGTTTGACAGTTTAAACACAAGACCTTATTCAGTGAGTCCACAACTCAAAGGTCGTCACCTAGCACAACACTATCAGTCTCGCCTTTTGACAATCCACGTCAATCCATTTTTCATTTTCATTATTACCTGAAATATTAGATATATCGTTGAATGAACATACACTTGTCCAGTGAGTGGAGTATGCTCACGTGTGTTATTGCACGTAGACAAGTTAACCTCATATATTCAAGATTCGTGCAAGTTTTACTTATTAAACAGTCAACCTTATATTCACATTGTGTCAAGTTCAACTCGAGTTCTATATTCACGTCAAGCCATATATCCAAATCAATTCTAGTCTCAAGTCAAGTTCATTTAGATTATATGTATTTCAAGTTAAATCCAGTTCAATCAAGTCAATTCCGTAGATTCAAATCAAGTCAAATTCACATATTCTAGTCAAGTCATACTTAAGATCATGTCTCACATATTTGAAGTAGTAAATTCCTATACTCAAGCCATATAATCAAGATAAGTCAAGACAAGACATATATTAAAGTTGAGTCAAGTTAATGTATTCAAGTTCATATGCATTTGTATATTAATCAAATCGAGTCATGTTCATATAATCATGACTGGTGCAAATGAATATCTTTTCAAGAGAGCATGACTTTTAATAGGGTACATATTACAAATCAACTACTATTTCGAGCGTGCACAAGCAGGGAATTTAACCCCAAGTTCAAGCGTGGAGTTTATTCAACAACTTCTTTTACAAGCGTGATTTCTATTCCACGGGTTTTAAACAAGGAGTTGAGATCCCTGAAATTCATTAACAAGCGTAACCACATCGTTTGGTGGCAAGTATATTAAGACAAGCCCCGTAGGCATGTTAACAAGCGGGATAGAGTATGATTGTAATACCATGCAAGAAGTTTATTTCTATGCAGTGCATAAGGAAAATCATGAAAATTCTTTTAATGCAATGTTTAATAAAAGCATATCACGAAGTAGCATTTAAGATCACGTAATCAAGTCCAACTCGATCCAAGCCAAGTTAAGCCAAGAAAAGTTCATATGTTCATGAGTTACACATAAACAAGTTAATTCTTATATATTCAAGATCAAGGTAATATTCAAGTTACTTTAAGTTTATCTTCTCAAGTCAAGTCTAGTTATAATCATGTATTGTGTAAAGTAGATGATATATCAATTTATTATCCTTATCACATTGACGAGTCTAAGATCACATAATCAAGTATAAGGGTTACATCACATAAGCACAAGTGTTATATCACATAAAAAGTACAAGGGTCATTTATAATGTTCATATAAAAATTAACAGGAACAATGGTTATATAAAGATAATATCTTATTAGATCACGTTAGTTAATCTTATTACCATTTTTCAAGTAAACGACGAGTCAAGAACTGTCATGTTTAGATATACATTCCATTATGCTCTTGCATGTTTAGTGTTCGCTAAACCGTAAGTGTACGGGTTGCACAAGTAATAAAGTGGACGTGATTCCAAGTATCGATCCCACGAGAATTTTTGTAAATTGTATTTTAGACTACTACCTTAACCGGAACGAGAAATTTGATTGAGTTGGAAATTTTGATTTTAAAAATTAAAATAAAGATTAAACTAAAGAACAATGAAAATTTTATTTTAAAACATATGAAAATAAATGCGTTAGAATCATGAATCCATTTTGACTCTATCATCCATATTTTAACCAAATTATTTAAATACAATTCACGGGTTTTGAATTTGTATATTCCAAATGTAGTTAAAAGTCACTTTCGGAAAAGTATTAACACCTATTCCTACGCACGACCCAACTATATTCCTATGTTGAATCCGAATGTGTAAGAAAGTATTAAAATATTTGTGAATAGCAGAAAACACAAAGCATAGGGGTATATTTCTATCCCCTATCGGATTTTGTGGTAATTGAAACAAGTCTAATGAAATCCTAATCTTTCGAACATAAGAAATCATAACATCTATCATATAATAATTAGCAAGAAAATTATATGATAATCAAAGTACAAATCAATTGCATCAAAACCATGAATTGCATAAAATAAATAATAGATTAAAGCATGGAATCAAGAATTCAAAATTTCATCACAATTCTAACACAATTAACCTATCCTAGAAACATAATTGAATATAAATCACAAGAAAAATAAAAGGATGACACCCCTTTCATCTACTTGTTCTTTGGTCTTCAATTTTGCTCTTGACGTGGCATGGATCCCTCGGCACTTTGACAGCGTTTTGACATGAATTGAGCAAGTTGGGAACCCCTAATTTCGTGCCTTATGCCATGTATTTATAGATTCTCCCAAAGCATAGGTCAAAAATAAAAGAAATCCCCTGAAAATGACTCAAAAGAGGCCCAGCTACGGCCCAGAATATAACCATGCTATCGCATGGTACAAATTCATGCGATCGCGCAGGCTTTCGGAAAACCATTCTGACAATTTTTGAACAGGTTATGCGATCGCGCCGTTATAATTCCATGCGATCACATGGTTATCTGGTTAGAGTGCAATTTTCATCTTCTGAAGTGCTTTAAGTTGGTCCTCATGGTTTTATTGCACATCAGGTCCTTCAACTTTTGATTGTTGCAATTTGGCCCCTAAACTTTTGATTTCTTCCAAATTTTATTTTCTCTTCGAATTTTCTTCCAATTGGCACCTTGGTCTACTTCATCAACTCTTGATTTGCATACTTTGATACTTTTATCATCTAATTGATTGATTTTGGCTTCAATTCCATTGTTTTCTCGACTTTGAGATTTTTCCTAAAATACAAACAAATACTAACTAAATAAACAACAAACATTCTTAAACAAACACATAAAATCCTACTTTTAGGATATGAATAAGTGTATAAAATTCACTTATCATTAAGATAATCATGTAACACATTACTGAGCAAGTATGTAGAATAACTTTCGAGATCATATTGTCATCTTTATTGAATTGATAATAAGAGTTGAACACTGTTCTTCATGTATCGATACAGGTAGTGTAAAAATCATACTTCAGATCATTTATAAATAAATCAATCATTCAAAATAACATTTATTATCTTCCGTGTAACACTCATAAGTTTATTATTACATATCTTGAGAATCCTACTATATGTGATCTAAATCATGATGTTAATCTTTTACCAGTTATGTATAAATGTCAAGATAATGAGGGGGATCTAGTTAATCAATGTCATGATATTGATAATGATGATATAACAAATGCTTATAACTAGATCACATAGATGACATATTAAGAATGGTCAAGATCAAGTTATCATAATTTTATGTTTCACAAGTGAATAAATAAATATTATCGTCACGATAACAATATAAAAATCATATTAAAATAGACGTGGTACACTTATAACGAGACTATATATTTAACTTATATCAAGTAAACAAATAACATATTCCATTCACCTCAATCTAGAATGGTTAGAAAGAAGTTCTTTACTTATGTAGAGATATTGATGATGTCACATGTATTGATACATGCTATTACATGTATTGATACATCCTATCTGCCCTGATTTTTACTATATATGTATCGACACATACTGTAGAGATATCGATACATGCTGTAGAATGATGACGTTTCGCAAGTGCACGGGTCGCGCAAGTAATAAAGTGGATTTTAAGTCCAAGTATCGATCCCACAGAGATTGTTTTAAATCGTATTTTAGATTACTACCTTAACCGGAACGAGAAATTGTTTGAATTTGAGAATTTTGAATTTTAAACTATACTAAAGATTAAACTAAGAAAGCGAGAAAATTTGATTTATAAAAACTTATGAAATAAACATGTTAGAATTGTGATTCCACTTTGTTCCATCATTCATATTTTGAATTAAACATTTAACGACAATTTATGGGAAATTGAAAATCCATGCTCCTCATGTTTTTAAAACCCTCTTTCGAACGGTGAATTAAAACCTTTTTCTCTAAGGAATTTGACTATATTTCCATGACAAATCCAAACCTATAGAAAAGCATTATCGATTTATGAACACTTTTTGGGATTACACAAAGTATAAGGGTATATTTCTATCCTCTATCGAACCTTGTGGCAATTGACTCAAGTCCAATAATTTCCTACTCTTTCGAACATAGAAAATTATCACAAACATCAAATAATTATGCCTCCACAATTATAGATAAAAATAAATACAAAATCAATTGCTCAAACCCATAAAAAGCTTAAATTAAAATACTAAATCAAAACATGGAATCCGGTAAACAAAGTATCATCACAATTCCAACAATTAAAAACCTAGCCTAAATACATGATTGAAAATAAATCACAAGAAGTATGAAAATATGTCACCCCGTTCATATTCTTGATCTTTGTGCTTCAATCTTGAATTTGGCCTTCAATGGATCCCTCAGCAGTTGGACAGCGTTTTGGCATGAATTGAGAAGATTGGGAACCCTTAATTTCGTGCCCCAAGCCATGTATTTATAGATGTTCATGAGAATTAGGTTACTTGGGAAGAAAGAATGCTGAGTTTCACGTTCAAATTAAATTCCAAAAGAGTTTCAACCGAACAAGGAAAGTTACCTTCGCGGAAGATTTTTTTGTCACTGTACAGCGTTTAGTATTTTGATCATATCTTTTTATTCCCTTATCCGATTTAGATGATTCAAAATCCGTTAGAAAGATAACGTAATGGGATACAATTCTTCTTAAAATAGGATTTTCCCAATTATAACGTTTAAGACCCCAAAATTAGGTTTCAAAGTATGACTAAAAATCTGCCCGAAAATCTTGTGTGATTGGAATGAATTTATGGTAATATTCTTATCATATTTCATTCCCTTTTGAATTTTAATTGCATCCAATTGACTCCTATCATTCTTCAAGTATCTTATCTTGATCCGAATCAACTATTGAATATTTGCAATTTGGTCATTCTTCTTTTGATTTGTATACTTTAGTCCTTGAACTCTTAATTTCTTCCAATTTGGTTCTTTCTTTGACTTTTCTTCCAATTGACCCTTTTGATTTACTTCATCAACTCTTGTTTTTCACACTTTAGCTCTTTTATCATCCAAATGACTTGTTTTTGCTTCATTTCCTTTGTTTTCTCGACTTTAAATTATTTCTGAAATACAAACAATATTAAATAAATAAATAGCAAATATTCTTAAACAAACAAATAAAATCCTACTTATAGAATAGAAATAAGTGTATAAAATACACTTATCATAGAAGTATCGATACTTTCAGAAATTTCAGCGTTTTGGACTTATTTTCTGGGGCTTTCTTCAAGACTTTAACTATTTTGATTTGATCAGAACTTTACTCAAGAACATGTTGGTCGAGTAGAACTTCATTTAAGATATCAAGACCATGTTATTATATTAACATGTCTTAATCCCAACCTTGAAATCTAAAATCTTTGAAAATAAGAAAGGAAGAAGAACCATTATTTCCCATGATTTCATGTTTGATTCGTGTGTGAATTTCATTCAATTTGAAGGCCTATTTATAGGTGAACACAAGTGTACGAAGAGAAGGATGGTCCAGCCATGTAGGATATAATTCCTAACTATTTATTAAACAATTAGGATCATTAAATGACCAAGTAGGAGGTGGCTTATCTAAGATGGAGGTGGCTCATATTGGTTAGCTGACTCACGATTTCTATAACTTGGTGGTGCAAATACAAGGGACACCTCATGCTATAATTCTTCCAAAAAATTAGTTTCATGATGCAATATCGGGGCTCATATGTAATAAAATGAAGTTTGAAGTATTAGAAAAAGTCTCGAGAAAAGGGACACTTTAAATATATTTTTGACTTAACTTTTCTTTATTTAATATTTTCATCGCTCTTTTGTTAAAGCACATTATTCTTTCTTTACATTCCAAAATAATTATATAAATTATTAAATAATTTTATTACGCCATAAGAGATAATAAAGGATGTTAAAATTCTCTAGTTGTTACATGAAGAAGTCTATTCGCAAGATCACATGACGAGAAATAGGTATGAAGGGGGAGCTGAAGAAGCTTTACCCACCAACTCAAGAGCCTAGAAATAGGCAGGAGAGAATAACTGCAGAGGCTCACTCCCAAACCCAAGGAGGCCTTCCAGACTACTAGAGGTCGCACTATGGCCTAGCATTGTCACCCCATAGAAGGCATCAGCCACAGAGACCCTATGACCATTTCCATGGTGAAGTAAAGTTAGATCATGATGAAAGCAATAATGAACCTCCTTCGTACGAAATAGATGATGATGAGGAAATCAGCCCTTTCTCTGAGGGCATTCGGAGGTATCTAGTACCCTCTGACTTTGAATTACCAGAGATCACAAAATACTTCGGGAGAGGTGACCCCGATGATCTCCTTCTAAACTACAACACCAGCATGGAGATGGTGGGAGCCACTTCAGTGCTCAAGTGCAAAGCATTTGCTTTGACACTTAAAGGGTGTGCCATATGATAGTACAAAAAACTCGCACCTGACAACATCCACAATTGGAGAGACCTGAAAGTGGCATTTAAGAATGACTTTGTGCCCTTCAGGCCAGGACAACTTTCACTCCAACACTTGCAAGATCTAAGGAATGAGAGGAATGAATCTTTGAAGGGCTACTTAGCTCGATTTACTGAGGAAATGGATAATTGTGAAAACATCACAGAAGCAGAAATGCTCTCCGCCCTGAAAGGGGGCTTGTACACGACAAACATGTTCTGGAGGGATGTTCAAAGTTGTAAACCGAGGGATTACAATTCCCTTGTAGACTTAATGAAAGAGGAAATCATCTTAGAAGAGATGGCAAGGGCTAGAGATTGTCACCCTCAAGAGCGATAAAACACCTGATATCAATTCGGAGTTAATCCAGTGGTTGGGGCAACAAAAACTAGTCTGGGAACCGTCATGGAGGTGGTTCACGACCATTACTTGGGTCGGGATCCAGGCGAGGTGGTAAACATCCCATGACTGGTGCATACTGTGCGTACAATCGGTTTTATGGGCACGTGACAGAAGATTTCCGAGATGTGTAAATGTTGGCGGAGCAAAAAGCCGATGAAAGAAAAGGAGTCATTGGGACCCCGAACAGGGGAATCCAAATAGGCCAATTGATCCGAGGTTCAACCGGATTGAACGAAGGGACAACAAGCAATATCCCCAACGGGAGGAAAAAATAATCGCTGAAGGGAGCAGAGCCATGATAGAATCAAAGCTCGGCACCTAGTGGAAATATCAAGGGCTTCCCTCATCCTGCTAATGACTAGCTGATCCACGAGATTGACACCACTCTTCGGGGTCCGAACCTAGGTGGAAGTACAATTAACTCCCAGAAACAATACATCAGAGAGGCTAAAGAGCCCGCCAATGTGAACTATCACATTAATTCCCACCCTGCTTGATACTATTCGAGATGCGCTGAATTAACGCTGGAAAGTTCTGAACCTAGGTTGTGGATGGATGGTGGAATCTTGACCCGATAATCATGACCCAGAATCGACAACGGGGATTGAAGAACCAAGATTTTCGAAACACCACAAGGACTTGTCCAGTTTTTCTTGATAAGTTTCTAATTTGAACGCCACAAATACTCTTGCAAATATTTGATAAGTTCGGGATGAACGCCACAAAGAATGACTCTTGGATAAGTTCGAAGAAATATAGGAAATTCACCTATAATTTTATTTAATCCTCAATAAATTGTTTATCAAAATTCAAAAACTGAATATTACATTGAATGGAAAAACATATAAATAAGTAAAGACGACCTAACAACTATGGTAGCTGCTAATGGGCTCAAAATAGAGTTCTGATTGTACTAAAATAACTAAAATGAAAAAGGAAATAAAATTCTATGAAATCTTATCCCGCTGAGCAGTTATGGCCATGAAGATGGAAATAACGACCGTAAGTGTAATTCAGTCCCAAGGTTACGGCCATGACATGAGGCTTACGGTCGTAAGTCTGAAAGTCTTGAGATCCCGTACTTTCACCTAAGAGGAGGTTACGGCCGTGACATATGGCCCTTACGGCCGTAAATATATTATTGACCCTAAAACTTTGATCTTCCGACTCGGCTTGATCCGTTCGTTCTCTCGTCTCGACTCCAACATGTAATTTGTTCATTTTCCTATGTAGAATGTTGTTGCGTCGCTCATGACTTGATCTCTTCTTTGAGATCCTATCAAGGATCACATCGTCCCTCCTTTCTTGACAAGGATTCGACCTCGAATCAATTTTTGGCCTGCTTTTTAGATACTTCCTGCTCTTGGGGCCTTGCTGTAAAACTGCTCCACCTGGATCGAATGGAAATTTATTGATTCCCTGCCACAGGATCAACGAACAGTGCTTTGTAACTTTTATACGGATGGATGAAATCATAATCTCCATTGGCCATAGGTGGTGTTTTTTTGGAATAACTCTCTCTTTTTTTTTGAATAATAAATTTTTGGAATTAAATAAAAAAATAATTTTTTTTTATAAATCCGAAAATTTGACACGATCGCAACAAAAAAAAGGGAACAGGATTTGGATAAGAATTGAATAAAATAAACACTTTTAAATTTTTGTTGGATTTTTATATGGATCAAAACTGGAAAAATTATAATTGACACGAAGAATAAGAAAACTTGAAAACAAGACTCAACAACAAGATACTGATGATTTTGTGTAGACTCTATTATAAAAAACAAAATCAAACTGGATAGAATAGAAAAACCTGAACTCAGAGTTCAGCTCTGAGACCAAATGATACGATTCGATATGCATGAAATTAACGCCGGAAAGTTTTGAACCCAGGTTGTGGATGGACAGTGGAATCTTGACTCGAAAATCATGATGCGGGATCGATGATGCGGATTGAAGAACCAAGATTTTGGAAACGCCACAAGGACTTATTCAGTTTTCCTTGATAAGTTTCTGATTTGAATGCCACAAATACTCTCGCGAATATTTGGTAAGTTCGGGATGAACGCCATAAAGAATCACTCTTTGATAAGTTAGAGGAAATATAGGAAATCCACCTATAATTTTATTGAATCCTCAATAAACTATTTATCAAAATTCAAAAACTGAATATTACATTGAATGGAAAAGCATATAAATAAGTAAAGACGACCTAACAACTATGGTAGCCGCTAATGGGCTCAAAATAGAGTTCTGATTGTACTAAAATAACTAAATGAAAAAGGAAATAAAATTCTACGAAATCTTATCCCGCTGAGCAGTTATGGTCGTGAAGATAGAAATTACGGCTGTAAGTGTAATTTTGTCCCAAGGTTACGACCATGACATGAGGCTTACGACCGTAAGTCCGAAAGTCTTGAAATTCTGCACTTTCACTCGAGAGGAGGTTACGGCCATGACATATGGCCCTTACGGCCGTAAATATGTTCCTGACCCTGAAACTTTGATCTTCCAACTCGACTTGATCTGTTCATCTTCTCGGCTCGACTCCAACATGCAATTTGTTCATTTTCCTATGTAGAATGTTGTTGCGTCGCCCGTGACTTGATCTCTTCTTTGAGCTCCTATCCCAGATCACATCATTGTTGGGTCTTCGCAAACAGAACCTATCACGTTCACATTAGATGATGCAATTGGGGTACACTTCTTGCATAATGATGCTTTGGTGATCCATACGCTAGTGACAAGGAATGGCCCATCCGATGCTGGTAGATGATGGGGTCTCAGTAAATGTGATTTACAGGGTCACCAATGATAAAATGGGTGTTCATACCCCACTCACCTAGATTTTGGATCCCATCTACAGGTTCACCAGGGACTATCTTGTTCCAAGGGGATCTATAATCCTCATGAAAGAAGTGGGATAGGCCCCTACCATTTTCAGTACACCAATGAAGTTCCTGATAGTGGACAAAAGTTCATCATATCACGGTTCCCTTGGAAGACCATGTCTTATTGACCTAGGAGCTATCACCCATATGAAGTTCATTTGCATGAAATTCCCAACTGAAACGGGATAGCAACTGTAAGAGGAAGCCAAATTGAATCCAAGGTATGCTATACGAATGCAATATGGAAATTCAAAGATCGGACAGTCAATATGATAAGCGATGTGGCAATGATCGACACAGCTCCGGACCCTGAAATAGTGTGTGTCGAACTTGATGATGACAAAGATGTCATAATACGGGAAGAAGAGGAGCTGACAGACTTAGATCTAAGGATGAGGGGTGCTAAATGCCATTCTGCTCTGGATGAAAAGTTGGAATGCTTTTCAGTCGATCCTGCAGATCCTATGAAAAGGCTATAGTTTGGGCAGGACTCCACCTGCAAGTTCAAGGAGAAATTGAAAAATTTCCTTTGTCAAAACCTTGATGTATTCACATAGAAACATGACGATATGGTGGGCATAGATCCAAAGTTGGCCTACCATAGGATCTAGGTATCGGAAGTGGGTGTCAAACCTAGTGCTTGTCCCTATTAGGCCACCTTTGGATAGGTATCGGAAGTAGGTGTCAAACCTAGTGCTTGTCCCTAAGCAAAGTGGGAAGTTAAGGGTATGTATTGACTTTTCCAATTTGAATCAAGTATGCCCTAAGGATAGTTTTCCTTTTCCTCAGATTGACCAACTAGTCGGCTCCATGGCGGGGCACGAGATGTTAAGCTTCACATATGCTTACTCTAGAACAGATCCCCATGTATGAATTCGATGAGGATCACACGTCCTTTATTACGAACAGGGGCTCTATTGATATAAAGTCGTGCCCTTTGGGCTGAAAAAATACTAGAGCCACTTATTATAGGTTGGCGAATCAGATGTTTGGCCAACAACTTAGCATCATCATGGAGGTATATGTGGATGACATGCTTGTAAAAAGTATGATGGCCTCAAATCATATTGAGCATTTAACAGAAACCTTCATCATACCGAGGAGGTACAAAATGAAGCTCAATCTCCTCAAGTGTGCATTCAGAGTAGGGTCTGGGGAATTTTTAGGATTTATGGTGAACAACAGATAAAATAAAGGCACTGCTTGACATACACTCTCCCTGGAACCCCAAGGAAGTGAAAAGCTTAATAGGGCGGATAAGTGTTTTACTTTCTTTAAAGTCCTCAAAGGAGGAAAGAAGTTCCAATGGACGTCGGAGTGTGAAGAGGCCTTAGCAAAGCTAAAAGAATTTTTGGGACAGGCCCCTCTATTGTCAAAACCCAAAGTTGGAGAGCCTTTGTTCTTATATCTAGTTGTTTCCAAGGAAGCAATAAGTTCTATCTTAGTCAGGGAAGAAAGTGGAAGTCAACTCCCGGTATACTACATGAGCAAAGTCCTGTTGGATGCTGAAACACGCTATCTAGACATGGAAAAGCTAGCTCTGGCACTAATCATAGCAACTCGAAAGCTTCGTCCTTACTTTCGATCACACTCCATACATGTGCTTACCAACTTCCCAATGAGGTGGGTTCTGCAAAATCCAGATGCGTTTGGAAGGTTAATGAAATGGGCCGTGGTAGTTAGTCAGTTCGACCTTCAATTTATTCCACAGACAGCTATAAAGGGCCAAGCATTGGCAGACTTCATAGTTGAGTTTACACATCCACCCGAGGTGGAAATGATTGAGAATGCTGGGGACTGTCAGGAATGGGGACTATTTGCTGATGGATCTTCTACTGAAGGAAGGTCCGGAGCAAGTTTGATATTTATATGTCTGGAAGGGCACAAGTTGCACAATGCGGCTCACTTCGGCTTCTCAGCTTCCAATAATGTGGCAGAATATGAAGCACTTCTGGTAGGGTTAAAGCTAGCAATAGCTTTGAAGGTCAAGACCTTTATGGCAAACAAACGATTCCCAGCTTGTTGTAAGTCAAGTCAATGAGCAGTTTGTCGCTAAGGAACCTGGCGTGATAGCATACTTGAAAAAAGTAAAGGATCTGGTGACTCATTTTGAAAAATTTAAGTTGTTCCAAATAGCCAGGTCCAGAAATACAAACATGGATGCCTTGTCAAAATTGGCAAGTAACAAAGACACCGAACTCCTGAACATAGTGCCTATTGAACATTTGTCGGTCCCTTCAATTGAGACCCGAGCAGAAGTTTTCTCAATAGAAGACGAGAACTCGTGGATGACTCCAATTCTCGCTTACTTGAAGTTCCACCTCTTCTAGATAATATTGAATCATCTAGGAAATTACAGAGATATGCAGCTCACCTCGTCCTAAAGGATGTGGTGTTGTACAAGCGAAGCTACACTGCGTCCTTGTTGCATTGTGTGGGGTCTACATATCATGCCGAAGCGCTATCTCTGGCCTAGAAATCCATGAAACAGGAGTACTTTTGGTCCACCATGTAGAAGGACACATATGATTTTGTCCGTAAGTGTGACAAATGCCAGTGACATGCCACTATACTACACCAACTAGGGATGGCAATGGGTCGGGTTCGGGGCGGGTCAGGGTCGCTCCGCCCCGAACCCTAAATCTCTTTACCCTGCCCTGCCCCTCCCCGCGAACAGGGGTTGGGGCGGGTCGGGGCAACCTACCCTCCTCGCCAATGACCCGAAAATTATACATTTTTTTAAAAAAATTGGTAATGAAATTTTAGGTGAAAATTTAGGAGTCGAACTAGTTAGAGTTTTTAAATTTGAACTTTAAAGATAATGTGTATACATTTGAAAAAAAAAATATCAATAAACAACATAATGGTATAGTGGTTGTGTATTCTCATACCTCTAAATTCTACCAAGGTTCAATTCTTTGAACCTTATTAAATTTATTTTTAGTTTCTCATTCCAATTTTTTTTAAAAAAAATTGGGTCATGGGGCGGGTCGGCCCTGAATACTCTGCGGGGTGAAAAACCTTCCCCGCGGATCCGATGGGGTGGGTAATTTTCGGGGTGAGTTGTTTCGGGTCCTTCGGGTTTTTTTGTCATCCCTAATACCTACCTCATCATGAGTTGAGGGTGGTAACAAGCCCTTGGAAATTCCCGAAGTAGGATTTGATATTATTGGACCAATGCCAAGATGAAGGGGAAACAATTGCTACGCAATCGTAGCTATAGACTACTTCACCAAATGGGTAGAAGTCGAACCATTGATGAAAATCATAGAGGCTAACATTTCCAAATTCATATGGAAGAACATAATATGTAGGTTCGGCATCCCTCACTCTTTGGTAACAGACAATGCGAAGCAATTCAGAAATCGAAAGGTTGATGAATTGTGTGATGATTTGGGAATCTATAAGTTATTTTCCTCCCCGCACCATCCACAAGCAAACGGGAAAGTCGAGGCAGTCAATAAGATCATAAAGGGGCAATCAATAAGATCATAAAGGACTCTCTAAACAGGAAGTTGGAGTCAATGAAATGAGTGAAAGGAGCTTGGGTAGATGAACTTCCACAAGTCTTATGGGCAATCCGAACTACCTCACACACTGCCAAAGTAGAAACTCTATTCTCAATGGCTATGGATCCGAGATAGTATGTCCATTTGAAATTGGAGTGCCAACGTCGAGAAAAATCTACTTCAACGAAGCAACAAACGAAGAAGCCCAGCGGCAGAAATTGATTTCCTCCTTGAAAAAAGGAATGACTCACATATTGTATTAGCCTGGTACCAAGAAAAGATTGCCCGCTATTAGCTATTATATTAAGAAAGTAAAGAGAAGGTTCTTTAGAATTTAGGATTTGGTCTTAAAGAAAGTACTTTTTTCAACCCAAGAGCCCCAAGTAGGGACTTTCTGTCATAACTAGGAAGGTCCTTACAAGGTCACCTCCTAAGTGGTGCCACGAACTTACAAAATAGAGGACCTCTCTGGAAGATCCCTTGGAATACGGAGTAGCTATGAGGTTATTGTCAATAGAATAAATATTATCAAAATATAAGATAAGCCATTTACCAAATTTCCAAGTCATGCAATGAACATCTTCATATGTGTTAATATAGAGAAGCACATCTTATTTCGGTTGTCGAAGTAAGATTGATAAATTACTACAACTGTCACCGCGAATGAGGTTCTAAAAAACTATTGTTACCAAACATAGATTAAGTGAAGTAAAACAAATATGGAATTTCGTACAAGGGACTCCACACTAAATTAAAATGGGGACTCCGTCATTTAGCAAAGTGCTTCTTCTCAATCAAACCTAACTTATGAACATAAATGACTTCACTTAGGTTTGATGGACTAACCATCAGATTTATCAGATCCAAAGCATGAGCGCATACATGAGATACTCTAATATGGCATATGTTATAAACTTGACATAATTTATTTAAAAAAGGAGCATTATGAGCGATATGACCACACTTTACTAAAGGGTCACACCTCATCTTTTTAGGTTCAAAAAGTTTCCATCATAAAAATAAAACGCACTACGTAGGAGAAAAATAAAAATGCAATCGCATCATCAAAGCAAAAGTCATTACATAACAAAAAATATAATGTTTTCAAAATAAAACAAAAGAAAAAGAAGGAAAGGAAAACAAGAGCGTCTCATGAAGAAGAGAGAGCATCAGTAGCAAGAAGGTTGAGCCCAATATTCTTATTAGAAGGGTCATCGATGTTACTCCGGTCCGGAGCATCTTGAGTGTGTTCCTCTTCAGCATCCCCTTCAGGCTCTGGATAGAACCCTTCAATATAGGAAAGATCAAGTGAAGGGTACTGATCCTTCACATCCTAAAAATCCATCCAGATACCAATGTTTCCAAAGATCTTCTACATCAATTCTTACTCTTCGGTGTTCTCAAAGGCGTCTTCAAAATTCTGGACACGTTTAGCAACCTTGGCCTCAACACTCTACTCTAGAGACTTGTATTTTTCCTTTGAAAGAGCAAAACCCTCCACCTCCTTCCTCCTAACCTCTTTCTTCTACTCAAGCTCTTTGGTAAGATCAGCCACTTTATCTATGAGCTCGTCCTTCATACGATTGGCTTCGACGGGATCTTCGGCAATAACATTTTGAGTCTGAACAGTGTTGTCATAAATTTTAATGATGTTGGCCACATCTTCTTCAGAAGATACAAGGTCCTTCTTTAACATCTCATTATCCTACCTCAAATCCCTTAGAGAGTTTTTCTCGTCATTAAGGAACCTCCGGCCCTTCGCCAACGAGTCCTTCAAATCTTTGATCTCCTTCACCATGTTGTTCACATTTCGCATGGCTTCTTTGGAACTCGCCTCTCTCTGCTCCAACTCCTTGATGGACGGATCCGTCTCCTCAATTAAAGATAAGGTCCTACACTCATCACCTTAATAGCTCCCATTCTCTGGCTGGGAGAACTGTTGGAAGAATAAAACTCCCATCCCTCAATCGAGTAACAATCCATCGGGCGACAGCTTTGGTAGAGGAGTCCGGAAGAGCAGCCAAGAAGTCAGCGTCTAAAATTGATGATTTAGAGAAAATACTGACCTTGATTTGGGTTACCTCAAAGGAAACTTTGCGCTCTGCCCTTTCCTTAGCCTCAGGCAGGAGAGTCATTGATGGTTTTGCATCCTTTAGCAAGTCGGGAGAGATGGCAAAAGAATCTCACAAGGGAATCTCAGAGGCACTGGTGGAGTCCCCTTTGCCTCTCCTTAATCCCTTTAGAGGTGGTTGTTCCTCTACTGAAACCTCCACCACTTCATCATCCTCTTCTTCCACAACCGGAGCCTTCTGGTGCCTCACCTCCTCCTTCATCTTCAAAATCTCTTCTTTTTCTCTATCAGAGGCCTGCCTAGAATTGATTTCTTTCTTCACAGTAATAAGTTACTGAGTGGAAAGAGCCAAAGATGGAAGAACCGGAGTGGGATGGCTCCATAATCGACTTGAACGGATGCTGCCTCGGCAACCTTTTTGGAAGCCTCTACTTGAAAACTAGAAAGGATGGTTTTCTATTGTCTCTCTTCATCACTGCTAGCCCTCAAGACAAGAGGGATCTTCTTGGCCCTCACACATAAACCTAAGAGAGACACAACAACCCAATGAGAGAGATAGGCAATAGAAAATTAGATCAGGAGAGTCGTACCAATTTCTAGCATCAACTCATGTTTGACAAATATTTTTTTGAAGGAAATAACTCTTTGTAAAGTACCTCGGAAAGGAAACAGCTTACTAACTACCGTCAAATCCTCTTCTGGGAGCAAATGTGCATACACTTGACCTATGAAATCAAAGATAAACCTGTATGAGTGCAAAAGGCGCATACAAGTTTACATTTACCAAACATTCAAGTAAGAAAGCACAAAGACTCATGGGGACAAGAGAGGGTCCAGAGAGCAGTTATTTCAGGAGTGGGGTCTGAAGGAGTGCATTGCCAATTACCGGTGGCCCAAAACCATTGTGATCTCCAGATTTTTATGGAGCTCGGATGCCCGATGATAATCTGAGGATGTTGTCCCCTCATAGTAAGGTAATATCAGACACCAGTCCTTCACATCCGGTCTAGTATCCTTCTCCCTCCCGGCAGCTTTCTTTAGCGTATACAAAGTATGTATAACATATTGGGAGATTGGGTAGTCTGGACTGACCTCCTGCCATATCAACCAAGTCCCTACCACTTGAGTCCAGATATTTGTGGCCACTTGGTATGGGCATAGATTGTAACTCCGAAGGAGTGCCCTAAAGAATGGGTGGAGAGGTAAAGGCATCCCATACTCAAAAGCATTGAGGAGTATCGCGACTTGACCTTCAGGGGGCTATAAGGCCTGCAGGAGGAGCTGGGGTGTATTACTCATATTTCCCTTGGCATCCGATATGTAGAGGACACCCCAGCAATACCACTCCCTCTAACCTCTTTTTCTACCTCGCCAGATTCCCATAACTCTGGGCGATCAATGTGGTACCCCAAAATTTTATTCACATAGTCGACCTAATCTTCTACCCTCCGTCATCCCTAACACCTCCCTATGTGCCCTAAAAGAAGCCCTAATGGTCAAGTTAGACTCTGGCACTCCGGAATAAGAACCAACCACTTCTTCCCCTTTTAACTCCTTGCTTTTGGTATTACGAAGCTCCTATAGTGAATCCTCTTCTTCCGCCGATAACTTAGCCATGTAAAATTGATTCTTCTCTTCTTTACTATCAGAATCATCCAAACATATTTGTACACTGATATCTCGCTCCCTGAAAGTGCACGGGTCTTGAGAAGTAATAAAGTGGACCTAGGAGTCGGATTATCGTTCCACGAGGACTGCTATTAATTACCGAAATATTTTAGTTCTACACTTTATTTGAACGAACAAATGAATTTGAGGTTTTAAACTAAAACTAAAGAATTAAACTAAAGAATTTAAAATTGGAGAATTGTTTTGTTTTCAAATACGATTATAAAGTAGTTGGGATTCACGATTTCACCTAACCAATTAAATTAACTCCTATTCCAGTTTTATTTCCTAAATATGCATTCGGTCAAAATTGAAATTCCTCTCTCGAGTTTAAATCAATTCTACCTAAATAAGTCAATCATGTATCTCTACAGAGGGTCCGAATATTCCTTATTTAGATGCATAATATACAAGATTCACACACGACCGCAGTAATAACAAAAGTATATCTCTATATCTCGTTCAATTATCGGATTTATTACCTAGATCTATGTTATTAACTCACCACTCGGATTATGAAAATAGCACACAAAATCATGAATAAGTGGCCAGTTCATTCACGCATTAAACACAATAATAAATCAACACATTCATTAAAGCGTTAAAACAAAGAATATGAAATTAAAATAATTAACTAGGCTACATCGTTCATCCCAATATCAAATTTAGATACACATCATATTTAAATAGCAAAAACAAAATTTAATGACGTTCATTGAAAATAACAACGAAGAATGGAAAGATTGCATCAATTATCAATTTTTCAAGTATATTCAATTCACGCCCCTCTGCGATGCTTGAATCTCCAAGAATTTGAATTAAAATCTCTGTTGTGGCTCGTTCTATGGAGAGGCAAAGGTCTAGATCTCGTGCCTCTTATGTTGTATATATAGGTTTTGGAGAAACCTAGGTCATGAAAGAGAGACTTCTGTTGAAAATCGCGAGAAAAAGCCCATAGTCGGCCCAGTCGGATAACTGCGCGATCGCGTGGCTTCAACCCTAGCGATCGCGTGCTTGACCCTAAAACTCTAGGGTTATATTTTCGCACCATCTCGCGATCGTGTGGCACGTATCCAGCGATCGCGACTTCCATCTTTTCTCGGCTGTGTAAGTTGGTCCCTGACTTTTAATTGCACCTTCAGTCCTCAACTTCCAATTATTGCAATTTAGTCCCCGAACTTTATCTTCTTCTCGATTTGCCCATTCAAGCTCTTAATTCTTTCAATTAGGTCCTCCAACCTCTGATTCGTTCATTTTGGCACATTGCATCTTTCCGGTTGACGTCACAAACTCCTCACATGTCCAATTTAGCTCCAATTAGCAATCCAATTATGTGTTTTTCCCATTGATTTAATCATTCTTCATCTTTTAGGATATTTTCTGAAAAGTAAACGATAAACACAAATTAAATAGAAAATATTCCTAAACGAAAATAATTACACCTAATTTAGACATACAAATAAGTGTATAAAATACACTTATCAAATACCCCCAAACTAGAATTATTGTTCATCCTCGAACATTGGAAAATAAACTACAAAAATCAAAATAAACTACAAATATTTTGTTGTGTCAACATGTTTACCATATGCCTCCAAAGTCCAAACCAATTTAAGCTTTAAGCAAGCGTCATGAACAACAATGCAAAATAATTTCTAGTTATATCTGCCAGATTTTTAAGTGTGTGTGTGAATAGCCAATGTCAAATGCATACTCATGTAAAAGATATACTCAACATTGTGTGGCTCATTATGCATAATCCAGCCCGAATCCCATGTGGTCAATTTATGAATTCTAATGAAATTCCTTTTAGCGCTCATGGATGATCACCACTTTCTACTTTTCTCTCACACATCCCGGGTTTCTATCTATGTGGGTTCTAAAAATATTCTTTGCTTTTTCCACACAAGGTAGTCAGAATCAGAAATATGCGTGCATAACAAATCAAAAGAAAGTGGACCCAAATTCTACAACATCAACCACCACAGCTCAGTCAACAAAGCTTATACCATGCAATAAATTTTTTTTTTATTGGATGACTTTTTCTTTTAATGTCCCTGTCTTTTACCATATTTGTGCAGAACTTTTCATACTGGCTTTCTATATGACCCCTGTAGCGGGCTTTCAGATCGGCAACTCCCAAACCAGTTGGCTTTATGGTACCAGGTTCAAAGAACCATTCAGACGTACTTGCCCTAGTCATAAAGGCTTAAACAGAAAAGTTAAAGATGTTATAATGTCTTATGTGTAAGTCCACTCTCCGTACTTGCTTTCTGATTGACCCATGTAGCGAGCTTTAGGTTGATGACTCCCAAGCCAGTTGGCTTTAGGGCACCAGGTTTGAAAGACCCCTCGGACTTACTTACTCTAGTCAAAAAGGCATTTTAAGAGCGGAATAAGACCTTCAACATTTTTTTGATTTTATACTGGAAATGGTTTATACCTGTTGACCAAATTGTAATGACTAAAGTGCAAAACCAAGAACCACAGACCTCCAACCTGTCAATACACACAAATTTCAACCATTTTACCCCCAAACTTGCCTTTTAGCATGATTGGTTCTAATTTAGGGGTGGGATATCTTATGATCTAAGTTCAGGGATTTTCAAACCATTTCTAAGTTCAAATTGCATATACTCTGTCCCACATGTATTAAACAAAATCCCTCATACAAGCAATTATCCAACACTGGCTATGTGCACAACAAGTATGGAATCTAGAAAAACATAACTAGTTCAAAATAAGTTCATGCTTTCATGTTGTCCAATTTTCAAGCCTAAGCACAAGTTGATTCATACTATATCCTAGGCAATAAATATGTTAACACATTTTCAAATTTTTTTTTTCCCAATAAAATCGAATGGAAGCATAGAATGAATATCATGAATATGGAAGCAATTTTTTTTTTTTTTGTTGATGTGTGAGATTTTTCACCCCCAAACTAGAAAGAAACATTGTCATCAATATTTGTCAAAAAGATCTAAAAAAGTGTAATACAAGACAACGAAGAGAGGAGAACTTCCCAGGTGAAATGTGGATGCTTTGTTGCCTTGATGCTTCCATTTGAAATGATGTTGGATGAATATGACCATATTCTTGCTCCGCCCAACTTGATTGGATGTGTCTTGATTGGTGTTTACTTTGCAATTAAGAGATAAGTAACATTAGAAATCATAAATACCAATAAGAAATAATGAAATTTCAGTACCACACCCCCAAACTAAAGTTAAAGCAAAATTTTGAATTTTCAAAATTGGTCGACCACACACATTCAAGCCTTGACATCGCCTAGAAAAACATAAATTTTTCCGAGCCATCTTTTGATACGTTAAAGTTCATAGAATGATCGACAATATATTAAAAATTCAGCTCATTTGAAGATCAATAGGGTCACGAACAATTGTGGAGAAGTAGGTGACGTGAGACAGTTTCTGGGTGCAATGGCTTGCAGTGGCCTTGCAATGGGGCTGCCTTGATGCAAACATGGTTTTAATGGTTTTAATGCCATGTAGTGAACTAAATCATGAATTAACTACACACAATCAATGATGAACATGTTATGAAGATAAATGCTCAAATGAATATCTAAAATTAGCACAAGAATGTCTTTGTGGCATTTCATCAAACACTTAATGTGCATTGTAAAAATCAATGGATATGCATAGGGTTGGAGGCATGAATGAACCCAATTTTTTTTTTTTGTCTAATAAACCATAAATCACAATCTCCAACCACTAACCTACACCCATTCTTCCCAATTCTCAATTTCTAAGTTGAAGAACTTAAAGAGACTTTCACAATTTTGACTAAAGATTGATTCAAGTGAAGAGATCATACCTTCGATTGGATTATGACGTCATGTAAGCAATGATATTGGTGCAACAAAGTGTTGATGACATGCACACAAGATGTAAGATCAAATATGAGGTGATTAGGGGAGAGAAAACGAGTTTATAATGTTTTAAATTGAAAACATGAGGAACAACACTTAAACTGCCGAATTTGGTCCCAGTATAGCCACGCGATCGCCTGGCTGGTTTGCCAGCGATCGCGTGGTTCAAGGTTTAAAAATCTGTTGATTTTTTAATGCAAATTCGCGATCGCTAGATCCTCTTGGCACGCGATCGCGTAGTTCCCGGCAGTAATGAAAATTTTTCCTATTTTTTGATTTTCAAAATCATTTTTATCCCCCTAATAACTTCATGATCGATGCAATGATTTTCCAAACATTAACTTCATGATTCAAACTAGTGTGTGTGTGAGTTTGGAATGACGATAAAAATCTAGCCTAATGTAAACATGCAAAATCAAAAACATACCTAAATATACAATAATAGACTATTATGCACAAGTGCTCTTAACATGAAACATGCAAAACACTCAAACATATTTCCTACCATGCATATATCTAAAATATCAATAATAAAGTAAATAATGAAATAGTAATAAGTAAAAGGGAAGAAAAGTTGGGTTACCTCCCAATAAGCGCTCCGTTTAGAGTCCTGAGCCTGACTTTTTGTACTTCCAAATCATGGAGGCTTGAAATATGACTTCACAGCCTTACACATCTTGTAATTTCCAGCCTTGCACTTCTCAACTCGTTTCCTCACTTTCTTGTAGTCCAAGGCCTCCTTTTCCACTTGTTGTTGACTAAAATCTGATTTTTCCTCCTTTTTGTCTCTCCATTCATCTTTTACCTTTAGAAACTCATGTTTTGTGATTAGAACCTCCTCAATCTTAATCTCATCCTTCATGCAGCCATTTAGTTTCTTGACCTCTTCATCCACCTTGAAGCAACTTTCATTTTGAATCTTTGGATCCTGTCTTGGCTTAATGCTGAACGTGACTTGTTCCTTCTCAACCCTAAAGATGATTTCTCCCTTTTCAATGTCGATTAAAGCTCTTCCAGTAGATAGGAACGGTCTTCCAAAAATGAGGGGCATCTGAGTGTCCTCCTCTATGTCTAAGATCACAAAGTCAACTGGAAAGAAGAATTTGTCTACTTTTACTATCACGTTCTCCACTATCCCATATGGATATTGGATTGATCTATTCGCCAGCTTTAAAGTGATATTCGTTGGCTTAGGCTCCCCCAAACCTAATTTCCTGTACACAGAAAGAGGCATTAAATTAACACTAGCCCCTAAGTCACACAATACATTATCAAAAGTAAATTCACCAATAGTACAAGGGATCGAGAAACTCCCTGGATCAGTCAATTTTTGTGGTAATTTCTTTTGAAGTATGGCGCTGCACTCCTCGCTCAGTGCTACAGTCTAAAAATCAACCAACTTTCTTTTGTTTGACAGCATTTCCTTCATAAACTTCAAGTATAAGGGCATTTGAGCTAACGCTTCTGCAAACAGGATATTTATGTGCAGTTTCTTGAATATTTCCAAAAATTTTCCAAACTGCTGCTCCAACTGATGTTTTCTAAGTCTTTGTAGATATGGGATTGGAGGCACATAATCTTTGACTTGCGGTCTAACTTGAACTTCTTCTTCAGCTTTTGTTGCACTTCAGGAGTCGACCTCTGTTCTTCCTCACTTTCCTGTTCTTCCACCACATCTTTCTTTCGGTTCTTTTGCTTCCCATATTCCTCTACAGTCACTTCAGATAGCTGAACCCCGCTCCTCGTTGTTATTGCATTACATTGCTCCTGAGGGTTTATTTCAGTATTACTGGGTAACTGTCATGGGTAACTGTCATGACTGTCTTATTGAACTGCTAGCATCCAGCTCTCCCATTTGTCTCTTCAAATTCTTAATCTCAGCTGCTTGATTCATAATCTCACCATTCTGACTCTTGACCAGCTGGATTAACATCTCCATGTTTTCTGCCATGGCTTTATGAGATTGTTGTTGCTGCTGTTGTTGAAAACCAGGCGGACGCTGAATATTCTGATTATTAGACCAGGAGAAGTTGGGATGATTATTCCATTCTGGGTTGTAGGTTTGTGAATAAGGACCACCCTGTTGCCTGTTGCCCACGAAATTGACTTGTTCTGGATTTGATTGACTCTGTTGCATGGGACAGAAATTAACAGTGTGATTTTCAAAACAAAAATCACATAGCGTTGTTTGAACTGAATTGACTGTCTGCATACCCATACTGTCAATTTTCTTCGTCAACGCATTCAATTTAGCATTTAATGATGTAATCTCATTAACGACAATTACTCCCCCGGACTTAGGTGCAGACCTCTCTGAATACCATATGTAACTGTTTGAAGCCATCTTCTCGAAAATCTCAGGAGCTTCTTCATAAGTCATATCCATTACTGAACCCCCAGCTGCCGAGTCTGCGTGCTTCTTATTTTCATTTGTCAACCCATTATAGAATGTCTGGACTAAGATCCAATTAGCGATTTCATGGGTAGGACACTGTTTGATGAGCTCGTTGAACCTTTCCCAAGCCTCAAAAATTGATTACCCAGGCTGTTGACTGAATGATAAAATCTCACGCCTTAGCTTTGACATGCGGCCATGTGAGAAAAATTTATCTACAAATTTCTGGCTCATAACTTCAAAAGTGGTGATTGTGTGTAGGGACAAAGAGTAAAACCAGGATTTTGCTTTGTCTGCCAATGAGAATGAAAATAGTTTCAGCTTCACGGCATCACCCGGAACTCCGTTCATGCGCTGCATGTCACATAGTTCTTGGAAAGTCCGAAGGTGTGCATGTGGATCTTCAGACGGCAGCCCGTGGAATACGGTAGAATTTTGGATCAAAGAGATCAAAGAAGTCTTGATCTCAAAGTTATTAGCAGGGATAGCAGGCGGCACTATGCAAGTTCCAATGTTCCCCACAGGAGGAACCATGTAGTCTCTCAAAACACGCATTCCATGATTTTGTTGCTGTCCATTCACAGTTGTTGGCATATTTTGTTGATTTCCCTGATTATCCTGAATTATTTCATCTGCCATGGCTAAGTCTGTTTGTTGATTCGCTTCCAACTGTTGTCTACACCTCTGTCGAAAGGTGCGTTCAATTTTTGTATCAAAAGGAAGCAAATCAAATGACTTAGTCCTTCTTAACATAAATTAAAAACAAAAATTAAAAATTAATATAAAAATAAAAATAAAAATAAAAATAAGCAAAATAAAGTTCAAAGTAAAATAAGAACTAATGGGTATCGATATTAATTAACAGTCCCCGGCAACGACGCCAAAAACATATTTGTTCACTGATATCTCGCGATGCGAGATATCCCCGCAAGTGCACGGGTCGTGAGAAGTAATAAAGTGGACCTAGGAGTCCAGATTATTGTCCCACGAGGACTGCTATTAATTACCGAAATATTTTAGTTCTACACTTTATTTGAACGAACAAATGAATTTGAGGTTTTAAACTAAAACTAAAGAATTAAACTAAATAATTTAAAATCTGAGAATTGTTTTGTTTTCAAATACGATTGTAAAATAGTTGGGATTCACGATTTCACCTAACCAATTAAATTAACTCCTATTCCAGTTTTATTTCCTAAATATGCATTCGGTCGAATTCAATAATTTAAATTGAAATTCCTCTCTCGAGTTTAAATCAATTCTACCTATATAAGTCAACCATGTATCTCTACAGAGGGTCCGAATATTCCTTATCTAGATGCATAATACAAAAGAATTCACACACGACCGCAGTAATAACAAAAGTATATCTCTATATCTTGTTCAATTATCGAATTTATTACCTAGATCTATGTTATTAACTCACCTCTCGGATTATGAAAATAGCACATAAAATCATGAATAAGTGGCCAGTTCATTCACGCATTAAATGCAATAATAAATCAACACATTCATTAAAGCGTTAAAACAAAGAATATGAAATTAAAATAATTAACTAGGCTACATCGTTCATCCCAACATCAAATTTAGATACACATCATATTTAAATAGCAAAAACAAAATATAATGACGTTCATTGAAAATAACAACGAAGAATGGAAAGATTGCACCAATTATCAATTTTTCAAGTATATTCAATTCACGCCCCTCTGCGATGCTTGAATCTCCAAGAATTTGAATTAAAATCTCTGTTGTGACTCGTTCTATGGAGAGGCAAAGGTCTAGATCTCGTGCCTCTTATGTTGTATATATAGGTTTTTGAGAAACCTAGGTCATGAAAGAGAGACTTCTGTTGAAAATCGCGAGAAAAAGCCCACAGTCGGCCCAGTCGGATAACTGCGCGATCGCGTGGCTTCAACCCTAGCGATCGCGTGCTTGACCCTAAAACTCTCGGGTTATATTTTCGCACCATCTCGCGATCGCGTTGCACGTATCCAGCGATCGCGACTTCCATCTTTTCTCGGCTGTGTAAGTTGGTCCCTGACTTTTAATTGCACCTTCAGTCCTCAACTTCCAATTATTGCAATTTAGTCCCCGAACTTTATCTTCTTCTCGATTTGCCCATTCAAGCTCTTAATTCATTCAATTAGGTCCTGATTCGTTCATTTTGACACATTGCATCTTTCCGGTTTACGTGACAAACTCCTCACTTGTCCAATTTAGCTCCAATTAGCAATCCAATTTTGCGTTTTTCCCATTGATTTCATCATTCTTCATCTTTTGGGATATTTTCTAAAAAGTAAACGATAAACACAAATTAAATAGCAAATCTTCCTAAACGAAAATAAATAACACCTAATTTAGACATACAAATAAGTGTATAAAATACACTTATCAGTATTACACTACAGAATTTCCTACTTTGCTTCTTCTTAAGCTCATTGAAATAATAAGAGCTAAAAACTAAATGAAACCAAAGGCAAAAACCTCTAATAGGTTCAGCCATGACCACCAACTTTCTCGGCTCTGTTTCCCCAACTCGTTCCATGTTCCCCGAAATCGAACTTGCCATGGGAAGGTATAAAGGGTAAATGCACTCAACAAACACTCAGAAGAAAATGAAGAAATAAAAAATGAACAGACGCAAAAGACAAGGAAATTACCTAAAAATGGAGGTGGAGATCTTCTTGGTAAGCAAAAGGCAGAGTAAGGAAGACTTTTTGTATACAGGAAGAGTACCACCCGCAAGAGCTTTCAGTAACTATGAAGAGGTTCTCAACAAAGAAATGAAGAAAATCGCTAAAGCTTCCCTAAGGAAATGTTGAGATTGTGAAAAGGAAGAAGTGAAAGACGATGGATATTTTATAGAGAATCATTATAGATCTAAACTGTTAATCACCAAAACCTACGAAGATCTTCACCTTCCACGTTCCCCACTAACTAATCCATTGAAGCGCCAAATGGTAGGAATTATAAAAGAATAAAACTTTCTGGTAGTCAATGTGCACCACACACGCGCGAAAAGGTGCGTATCCGGGAGGCAAACCTTTGGAACTCAAACGTTATTATAACCTGTGTATAAATACGCCCTTGGGAGCGTGTAAATGCCTATAACGATTGTATTAAAAGAAATATGCATCCATATGTCATTTCTCTAGAGGCAGCAATTGTGACCCCAGTTATGAATGTCTACTGAGTCACTCCTGCCAAATACACTTCGGACTTAAAAGACTACATTGACTTTGGTGCGAATCTTCTCTAAAAACCTTTTTAAAAACCCATTTATTCGTCTTCAACAACTCTGGTTCCCACATGAGCCAACCATATTTGAGGGACTAGTGTTATGACCATGCCTAAATGGACTTAACGCGTCATTAATAAAGGCCCTTGTACCACTGAAACCCAACAAATACTTCGGATTCTGTGATCCAGAGTCCATTAGTCCGAACTTACTCACTTGTCCATATGGGCCATCACTTCGGACATAACTAGTGATATTGATTATTAGCCGAGGCCCAATGTTGTCTGAAGTCCCTGTAGTCGGACTGACTATTTTGAATTGGTACTTTCTAATAAGTGTATTTTATACACTTATTTCTATCTTAAAAGTAGGATTTTATATGCTCGTTTAAGAATATTTGCTATTGATTTCTTTATTATTTGTTTAAATTTCAGAAATAATCATAAAGTCGAGAAAACGAAGGAATTAGAGCAAAATCAAGTTAATTGGATGATAAAAGTACTAAAATGTGCAAATGAAGAGTGGATGAAGTGAATCAAAGGGCTAATTGGGAGGAAAAAAAATCAAAGAAGAAATCAAATATGGAAGAAATTAGAAGTTCAAGGACCAAATTGCAACAATCGGAAGTCAAGGGACCTACTGTGCAATAGAATCATAAGGACCAACTTATAGCACTTCAAAATATGGAAATTGCATGCTGACCAGATAACTGAGCGATCACATGGACGATTACCACACGATCGCATGAACCGTTGCAGAATAGGCAGAATGTTTTCACGATAACTGTGCGATCGCAGGACTTTCTACTGAGCGATCGCATGGTTATCCACAGGCCAACTTGTGGGATTTTTGCGCAATTTTTAGCGGGTTTTTCATACTTTTGATCTAGGATTCAATTACACCTATATATACAAGACAAAAGGCACGTTTTGAGATGTTCCCAATTGTTATATTTCATGCCAAAACACTATCAAAGTGCTAGGGGATCTATGCAAAGCCAAGTGCAAAATTGAAAACCAAAGATCAAGAAGATGAGTGGGGTGACATTATTTTATTTTTCTTGTGATTTCTATTCAATTATGTTTCTAGGCCTATGTTTTCATTGTTAGGATTGTGATGAAGCTTTAATTCTTGATTCCATATTTTGATTCTATGTTTAATATATATAATTTACAGGTTTGATGCAATTAATTATGTTTTTATTTTCACCTATGATTGTGGATGCATAATTATTGATGTTTGTGATGATTTTCTATCTTTGAAAGAGTAGGAAGTTATTAGACCTTGATTAATTACCACAAAGTTCGATAGGGGATAGAAATATACCCCTATGCTTTGTGTTATCCCAAAAAGTGTTCATAAATTATAATACTTTTCTTTATGTTTGGATTGGTTATAGAAATACAGTCTAATCTCTTGTGGAAAAGGGATTTTATACATCACTCGAAAGGGGGACATAAATAACTATAGGAACATGGATTTTCAATACCTGTATATTGTTGTTAAATGTTAAATTCAAACACATGGATGATAGGATTATAGTGGATTATAATTCTAACAAATCCATTTCATCGCTTTAATAAATCAAATTTTCATTGCTTTTTAGTTTAGTTTTTAAACAAAATTCTCAAATCAAACTTTTCTTAGTTACCGGTTAAGAAATATAATCTAAAATACAATTTACACAATTATCGTGAGAACAATATTCAGACTCACAATCCACTTTATTACTTGTGCGATCCATACACTTGCGGTTAGCAATAACTATCTGGAGTCCATGCTCCAGACTAATGACAAGACTGATCAATGTATCAGAGAGACGTGACCCCTCTACAAGTTGTGGCTTGATGAGACAACACCTTTAATGAGGATGTGATGTCTGTCTCAAGTCTATAGCATGTAGTAATGATTATGACCAAATAAATGGTTAACTTCACAAACGGTTAGGAACTTGCCATTTTTAAAGTATAACAGGTGTGACGATCTAGGATAACAATTATCACTATAAATAGACCACATTTGCTTCCAAGAAAAATGTTAGAAACTCAATACTCAAACTCTATATACAAATCTCACTCCCTTTACTCCTTTTACACACTTATATTTCCCACACTTAAATTATATTTACTTAAAATGAGGTGTTACTTGAACGTCAGAGTGCATACAAGAGCCACATCGGCACCCTTTGCACGCAGATTGTTTATCTAAGTGCGCAGGAAGTCCACGTATTCAAAAGGGAGGAGCTGAGACGTGTTGATCCAAGGTCCCACTGAATTTTTTGGTCAACAATAGAAATTAGAAATATGTTTAGTTATTTGTTTATTTTGTATTTAACTTTGCAAGGTTAAAAGTAATTCATGTAACATAAGATATAAATTTGAATTCTATGTAAATATTTCTTTTATAAATATGAATTTATGATTTTGTTCATTTCGTGTTTAACAATTTAACAAAAAATATTTTTGTTATAATTATGAAAAACTCTATATTTTTATTCATACACAAACAGGAACGAACTGCGACTCGCAACCCACATGGACTCGACCCGTATGGGCTAGTGGATGGCCTGAGTTGTAGTTCAAAATTTGTGGGCCGACTTGGACCAGCTTGTAACCCTTAGCGGGTGAGCTTTTTTTCACGTGGGTTGTTACCGAGCTCATATGTTAGCGGGCCGACCCAACTCGGACCACCCTGATTGAAATCTCTACCCTCAACATTACTCTGATGTCCAAGAATAGTACCTTTGAAAAATATCTTATTCGACCATCGCTGGAAAGGAGAAGGAGCACCACCACAACCTCTCAAAAGGACTGCTTAAAAGGGACATCCAGGAAGAATAAGAGCAGCCAATCCTTTTTCTTATGTTGTGTCTCGTCACCAAACAAAGACATAACTTTAAAAGTAGGTTAGATTTTCGATTTGGGCCAACTCCAATAAAGTGGGACAAGTTCCTCACACAACCAACAAATAGCCCAAATCTCCATATATGAGCCTAACATTAGAGTGGGTCATAATCAACAAGTCCAATGAAATGCCACTTTCAATGGCCCAACAAGTTGAGGTCGAGTACTCGATTTTGGTCTTGTTCGTGTTGTTCTTTTTTTTTTTCCTCTTTCAATCTTCAGCAGAAGCCTATGAAATATTATATAAACTAATTAACATCATTACCCGAACTTATTGGGTATCAACAAAAAACCCAACAAATCTCCACTTAATACCCAACAACCTGCAAGCCAAAAAACAAAAAGTTAATATTTTCCCAATCAAGGAAATCAAATAAAAAATTGGGATCGCACACCTTACCTCGTGTCTCGCACTCGAGAAACACACCAACCCTGGTCCATTTACTCACAAGGGCTAAGGTCGAAAGGAAATCAAGTAGAAGAAAGATAATCATAGTAATCAATCAGGAACATTTAACACATGAAATGAAAATATAACCATAGAATAATATAAAAATATTTTCAAACATGCTCACAAAAAACATAATACTAACTTCAACTTAATCAAACACAACAGCCAACACATATACATTGCAATGCATAAATGACATCATGAAAATATCTCACACAATCATCCTATCGCATTCCATGTAGCTTGTACCTTGAGTACACATATCATACAAATAGCCTTGATCACCACACATGTCTAACTGGTAAACAAGAATAAATCCTAAGTCCATGAGATGTTCCTCTAACAATACATCACTTATCTCAACCTAAGTAGATAATGAGTCTCCGCCTAATAGAAGTGATCTAAGTGTCATTCTAACACCTCGCTCGGCCAGAATTTTCAGATAGAAGATATACAGTACATCTAATCACATCTCAACTTGTGATTCAAATGTCACACTCACCCCCTGTACATCTCCTCAATGCACAATTAGCATCTATTTGACACATTACCAAAAGACACATTCACACTTATCACTAATTCATCACAAACTCACTATGCATGCCAACACATTGCACTTGGTAAAATTGATTACACACAAATTCATGCAAAGTAACACATATCAAACAAGTTGAAATGCTACACAAAAAATGCATCGAATTAAGTAATCACACAAATGCAGAAAGGATCACACAGATGCACATGCAGTAACTACGTTCCCTATCAATAAGGATCACCCTCAATAAGCCTCACTCGAATTTTACCTACATTTAGTAGCACCATTCACCTCACATACCTCCTAACACTTTCCACTCTTCCTTTACTATCCCAATAAGGACAAAATCCTATAAGAATGTCCCAATATACCGCAATTATATCACCTTACCTACCGCACTAACTAGACCTAAAATCTTACCACAACACACTTTGGAAAATCAAATCAACATACCATCAAGAAAAACACAAGTGTTGTCATCTTACTCCAAAAAAATTGTACAGACACTACATGCAACAAATGCAAATTAAAGTATAGACACATATCATACAGAACACAGTATCACAAAGGGAGAAAAAAAATAAAGCTAACAATGGAGGAAGACAAAACTCCAAGAACGGCTGTAATATTTTTTCCTCTCTCTACTGATGTTCAAAACTAAAGTCAATCATACTTTCTAAGGTCACATGCATTTTTAAATAGCAATAGAACATCTAAAGCGAAATATATTAAAATCATACAAAAATTAATATATCAAAATTCATAAAGAACACATGATACAGATTAAATAAATAATTCATAGGTCTAACAACATGCAATGGTTACCAAGCAATGAAAACCTCCAACCCTAATGACCACCCACACAATGATACGCTAGTGCGATTAATTAAAAGGTTCCAGCCAATTTACAAGAGAGAACTTTTCCGTGTCTGTAAATTATGAGATACTAGAACATCAACGATTTAAGGACACCACCATGCACCCTAAAACATCCACCAAAAATAGTAGCAACACGTATTACCCGTCAATTGAATGATCACAGGGGAAAAATTGTCTAACTTTCAATAAAAACTTAAAAATGAAATCCGAAAGCACCAACAGCTCCATCATGACACTGGGGAAAAAGCTGTCTTTAGAATTCGCAGCAGAAAAATCACCCACGCACGGCCATGACTAGAAATTTTATCTCTTCATTCTACTTTACCTGAGCCTACTGAGTCAACCAGTGGTGTCCATTTCACCAAACGACTTTGGTTTGAACGAAAACTGCCTAAACGTGTCCAATTTTTACTTCACGTTTTCTGTCACTACTGCCGTTGCCAACCCCAGAACTGCACCAAATTTCATGTGAATCTCTCCTTGAAAAGACAGTTGCCAAAATTCCAATAGTGGTCTTACTTTTCCCAGCCGACCAACTGTTTGACCGAAAACCACTTTTTTATCCCGACTTCCCGTAGAGAAAATGCCAGTTTTCTGCACTTTGTTTCTGCTGGATTTTAGCTTCGTTCCTACTCATTTTTGCATCGATTTCTCACCCGAAATCATGCCCAACCTCTCTCTTATACAATGTTGAATTTATTTATTGATAAACCACAAGAAATAGAGCTTAGTTTCACTGAAAACACCGTGAGAAACCACCTCTAAACTCGACCTACGACACCACTCAAAATTCCTAGAAGAGTAGTTCTGAAAACCATCTCATTTGACCAACACCGACAAGGAGAAGGAGCACCATCACAACCCTCCCAAAGGGGTTGGTCAAAAGGGACATCTAGGAAGAAGAATAACATCCAAACCTTTATTATATGTTGTCTCTTCTCACCAAATGAAGGCAAAACATTAGAAATATGTTAGATTTCCAATTTGGGCCAACTCCAACATAATAGGCCAAGTTCCTCACACAACCAACAAATATCCCAAATCTCCATATATGAGCCTAACATTAGAGTGGACCATGAGAAAATAGTCCAATGAAATGCTGCTTCCATGGCCCAACAAGTTGTGGTTGAGCAATCGATTTTAGTCTCGTTCGTGATGTCGTTTTTCCCTCTTTCAATTTTCGGCTGAAACCTATGAAATATTATATAAATCGATTAACATCATTGCTCGGGCTTGGATATCAATAAATTGATTGTCTTTCTTTTATTTAACCTATGTTCGGTACTAATTAAAATCTAGATTTTAATTTAAGTAAAAACAAACAATTAATTTTAACCACTTATTTCATAAATTTCACAACTTTTCAACCATACATTTTACCAATTTCTATCGAAATCTGTTAAAAATCTAATTTTAATTCATGGGGCTTAATTAAAAACAACTCAATAGGGCAAAGGAACTTTGGCTATCCAAAAACATTGCATTAATCCATCTAAGCAAAATGCTTGTTATATATGCATGCTTAGCAAAAATAGACGACTTTATCTTCCACCCGTCTCTTCTGTTCCGTGTTGTTGTCCCTATTTGATTTTGATTAAAGCCTGATTTTAATCTTAAGTTAAAGTCAACAATTTATTTTAACTACAGTCTAACCACCCCTAGAAGGATGGGAGCACGAATGGGCACCTTAACATTTGGGTATAAAATGTTAAGCTTGCACACTATATGAAAATTCTAACATTTTCTCACTTGTGCAATAGGTTGGATTTGTTTTTGTTTTTTGTTTTTTTTTTCTTTTTAAGAAAACTAGTTGGACTTTCATTTTCTACCAATTCTCGTTGAGATCTTTGGTTTGACATCTTATTGTATATTTTTCGATTTCAAAATAATAATATAATTATCAAAATTATTGTGATTCATTGAATTCATCCAATTTTGAAAAGATAATTTGGACGAAAAACATTTTAAAATCTATTTTTGGGAAGTGCTTTCCCTTTGTATAATATAACTCGTATTTGGACTTGGTGCACCTTTATGGCCTACGACCCTTTTGTCTTGATTTGAAGAATAAGTTTAGGCCAAATAATATTCTATGATGGGTGAAGTTTTTTATTGAAAGTCACAAGAGAAGGCTAGTTCCCGTCTTCTCTCCATCACTCGTTTATTTGGACACGCGTTGCGTATAATTTGATCGTTATTGAAATTTTTGAGTTTCTAACATAATATGTTGAGTTTTAAAAATTAGGCAGTCTACGCATTGCATGCAATTTAGCCATTATTGAATGTTTTGAGTTTGATTAAAAAAAAAAAAAAAAAATCGAGTTGCTGGGGCAGCTTGATGCCCGAAATTCGGACAAAAATTGGAACATTATTGCCCTTTTTTCCTCTTTTATATATAAGGGATTTATTATATCAGTTTTTTCAATATATTAAAAAAAAAGAGTTTCGCATTCAATTAGGGCGCGTTTGATTGCAATTGTGGAATTTAGGTAAAAAAAAAATGAATTCCTGAAAACTTATTTTCCTGGAAATTGAAAGTTAAAGTGTTTGATTGCGATAATGAAATTTGGGTGGAAAGAAAATGAGTTCCATGTTTTGCTGTTTGATTGGTAATATTTTTCACGTAATTTGATTGATGAAAAATATTATTTAATAAATAAATTATGTAATAATAAATTATTTAACGAATAAATAGTATAAAATATATGGAAGTGGTGAAAATTTTGCTAAATTGTAAGATTTAGAAAGTTGAATGACTAAATTGCAACTATTTAAAAATTGAATCAAATCAAAGAATGAAAATTGAATTTGACCACAGATTAATTAAACCCAATTGAAAGTTAAAGTATCAAATTGGAAGAAGAACAAATATAAAGTAAGGCCAACTAGAAAGTGGAGGACCAAAATGCAAGAAAATAAAGTAAATTTTATTTTGCTTTGAAAATCAATTCCTACAACTTTGACAAGAAAATGAATTCCTTGAAAATAAGAAAATGGGGATGATGTGACCCATGCCAAGAAAACGAATTTCATGAATACTTTTGCATATCAAACAAGCCAAAAGTAGGAATTGGAAAACAAATTCCATTTGACATGAAAAATATTGATCAATCAAACATGGCCTTAGTGTAATTACAATGCATCTATAACTTCCAGAAACAGTAGAAGAAACAATTTTTACGGAATCCTATATATGTTCTTCTCCTCCATTGAAAATTGCTCATTTCTTAGCGTCTTCCAGTTTGTCGATTAGTTGTCCATTTCTAATAGAAGGCCAACAAGTACCCCCATATCCCATAGTTGCACTGAGTATGTACAAATTGACATTTTTGTTTGTTAACTATAATGCAGACATGTGTCTCGGTAACATGCTATGATAGTTACTGAAACTATTTTGATTTTCATTCACGTTGCTATCGCTATTTCAAAAAATGCATTTGATCCAATAGATCTAACAATTTTTACGGAATCCTATATATGTTCTTCTCCTCCATTGAAAATTGCTCATATTCTTAGCGTCTTCCAGTTTGTCGATTAGTTGTCCATTTCTCATAGATGGCCAACAAGTACCCACATATCTCTACAGTTGCACTGAGAATGTACAAATTGACGTGTTTGTTTGTTAACTATAATGCACACGTGTCTCGGTAACATACTATGATAGTTACTGAAGCTATTTTGATTTTCATTCATGTTGCTATCACTATTTCAAAAAATGCATTTGATCCAATAGATCTACTGCTTTTGCAGAATGGACTCTCAAATCAAGAATGCGATCGTGGTGAAAACTATTGGTCCAGAGGTAAGGTGACCCAGGTCAGAGTAACATTTATTGATGATCAAAACTGGTTCACTATGCGAAATGTCAAGGGACCGGCCTGTCAGGGACGGTGACGTTCTCACTCTGCTCGAATCTCAGAGAGAGTCCAAGAGGCTGCGTTGATATGTTTACTCATCCTCTCAATCACTTGTGTTTTTGGTAGTTTGGTGTTATTATTTTTGACAATGCCTTGTAGAGTTTTATGCTACAAGGCTATGATGTGGGCATGAGTCTTGTTTTTAACATTGATTTTGTTTCTTATGTTTGACGAAGGTTGATAAGTGTATTTTATACACTTATTTTTATTCTAAAAGTATGATTTTATATGTTTGGTTTAGAATATTTGCTATTTATTTTGTGTTATTTGTTTATACTTCAGAAATAATCTCAAAGTCGAGAAAACAATGGAATTGGAGCAAAAACAAGCAAATTGGATGATAAAAGAACCAAAGTATGCAAATCAAGAATGGATGAAGTAGATCAAGGGCTAAATTGAAAGAACAGTCAAAGAAAGAACCAAATTGAAAGAATTGAAAATTCAAGGACTGAAGTATACAAATCAAATGAAGAAGGACCAAATTGCAAATATTCAATAGTTGATTTGGATCAAGATAAGATACTTGAGTACTTTTAGGAGTCAATTGGATGCAATTAGAAGTCAAAAATGAATGAAATATGGTAAGAATATTACCATAAATTCATTACAATCAAACAAGATTTCTGACAAATTTTTAGTCAGACTTTAAGAGCTAATTTCGGGGAAGTAAACATTCGAATTTGGAAAATCCTATATCATAATGAATTTTATCTCTTTAAGTTATCTTTCCAACACAATTTGAATCACCTCAATCGGATAAGGGAATAGAAATATATGATCAAAATACTGAACGCTGTACAGTGAAAAAAAAATTCTCATGCGAAGGTAACTTCCCTTATTCGGTTGGAACTCTTTTGGAAGCCAATTTGGACGAGATTTTCAGCATTCTTTTCTTCCAAGTAACATATACTCCGACTATATCTATAAATACATGACATGGGGTACAAAATTAGGGGTTCCCAATTCATTGAAGAGAGGACAAAACGCTGTCGGATTGTGGAGGGATCCACTCCAAACCAAGACACAATTGAAGAACGAAAATCAATGACATAAATAGGGTGACATCTATCCATTCCTTTTGTGATTTATATTCAATTATGTATCTAGGCTAGGTTCTTAAATGTTAGAATTGTGATGAAGCATTTATTTTCGGATTTTTTGTATTGATTATCATTTAATTTCATAATTCATGGGTTTAAGCAATTGATTTATATTTTTTTTATCATGCGATTACTTGATCACTAGTTGTATGATTTTATGTTGTGATTTCTTAAGTTCAAAAGATTGAGATTTCATTAGACTTGTGTCAATTGCCACAAAGTCAGATAGGGGATAGAAATATACTCCTATACTTTGTGTTATCTGCTATAGTATTTGTTACAACCATGACTAATTTTACATGACACGTCATCCATATGGGCCCAATAGGGGATCCAAAAAACATCAATTCACCTAATCATGACCTACGGGCCAAACTGTGGAAAACTTGCTGGACTCTTACATGCCGAGGTACCCCTATGCCGGGGTGATGCTATGCGGCCTATACCTAGGTACCCCTATGCCGAGGTATCCCTATGCCAGGGTGATGTTATGTCGAGGTACCCCTATGTCGAGGTATCCCTATGCCAGGGTGATGTTATGTCGAGGTACCCCTATGCCTAGGTATCCTTATGCCAGGGTGATTTTATGTTGAGGTACCCTTATGCCGAGGTACTCTTAAGCTGAAGTGAGTACCCTGGAAATGTGACAAGATAGCTTGACGTGACATCTTTAAAGGGATTTGATGGTTGCTTTATCCATATGACATGTAGTAATGATTATAGCCAAAGAAATGGTTTACCTCATGAATAGTTAGGATCTTGTCATGTGTAAAGCATAACACGTGTCACAATCTAAGAAAATTACTCATTCTATAAATAGATGACACTTGCCTCCAAGGAAAGGGTTAGTAATTTTATACTCTTGATTAAATATTTTATTCTCACTTCCTTTTCTCTCTTTTACACACTTATATTTCTCGCACCCAATTTATATCTACTTGAAATGGGCGCTGACTTTAGCATCGGAGTGCAAACGGGAGCCACCTCGGCCCCCTTTGCAAACTGATTGTTTGTCACGGTGCGCAGGAGATCTCCGTGTTCAAGAGGAAGGAGCTTAGACGTGTTGGTCCAAGGTCCAGCCGGATTTTGTGGTCAACATTTTGGCGCTGTCTGTGGGAAACCACACTTCTAACCACGAAATCACGTGGTAAAAAGCTACACAAAACCTTGAAAAAGGGTTGATAACTTCTTGGAAAAGAGTGAAGAACCACAAAACCTTAAAAAAGGTGAAGAACCTCTTGAGAAAGAGAGGAGAAATACTACACAAAAACTTGAAAAAAAGTGAAGAACCTCTTGAAAAAGAGAGGAGAAATACTATACAAAACCTTTAAAAGGGGCTGATAACCTCTTAGAAAAGAGTGAAGAACCACAAAAACATTTAAAAAAGGTGAAGAACCTCTTGAAAAAGAGAGGAGAAATACTACAAAAAACCTTGAAAAAGGAAGGAAACCCTTTGAGAAAGATTGGTAACAAATGCCTTGAAGAAAGGCCTTCGCGAAAGAGGGACTCTCCCTCTTATTGCCCTAAGTGGTATGGCTCAAGAAGTCCTCACATTGCCTAAGTGGCATGGATCCTCTTATTTCCTAAGTGGCATGATTCCTCTTATTGCCCTAAATGGCATGGCTCAAGAAGCCCTCACATTGCCTAAGTGGCATGGATCCTCTTATTGCCTAAGTGGCATGGCTTCTCTTATTGTCTAAGTGGCATGGATCCTCTTATTTCCTATGTGACATGGCTCCTCTTATTGCCCTAAGTGTCATGACTCAAGAAGCCCTCACATTGCCTAAGTGGCATGGCTCAAGAAGCCCTCACATTTCCTAAGTGGCATGGATCCTCTTATTGCCCTAAGTGGCATGGCTCAAGAAGCCCTCACATTGCCCAAGTGGCATAGATCCTCTTATTGCCTAAATGGCATGGCTCCTCTTATTGCCCTAAGTGGCATGGCTCAAGAAGCCCTCACATTTCCTAAGTGGCATGACTCCTCTTATTGCCTAAGTGGCATGGATCATCTTATTTCCTAAGTGGCATGGCTCCTCTTATTGCACTAAGTGGCATGGCTCAAGAAACCCTCACATTGCCTAAGTGGCATGGCTCAAGAAGCCCATCTTATTGCCCTAAGTGGCATGGCTCAAGAAGCCCATCTTATTGCCCTAAGTGGCATGGCTCAAGAAGCCCTCACATTTCCTAAGTGGCATATGCCCCCATATTGCCTAAGTGGCATGGCCGAAGTGACATGGCTCAAGAAGCCCTCCTTATTGCCTAAGCGACATGGCTCATACCTCTTCCGAAGGACGTCTTTCATGGACCCCTTCCGAAGTACCTCCTCTTCCGAATGACGTCTTCCATGGACCCCTTTCGAAGTACCTCCTCTTCCGAACGACGTCTTCTATGGACCCCTTCCGAAGCACCTCTTCCGAAAGACGTCTTCCATGGACCCCTTCCAAAGGACTCCTACAAGGGACTTCTTCCAAGAGAAGAACTACGTCAATTGACACCTTGAAAAGGGAGACCACTGAACAAGGGATTTCTGAAGAAGAACACCCTGAAAAGGGAAATCCTGAACAAGGGACTCGTGAAGAAGAGAACCTTAAGAAAAAGGGGGGAGATCCTGAAAATGAACACATATGGAAAATTCCCCCCTAAAAGAGGAGCGAACGTCTCATAAATGTCGCAGCAGCATAGTGTCAAAAGACCCCCGTAGTCATGTCTGATTTAAATGTCGCGGCAACGCAGACTCATGAAACAATAAAAGCTCTGCTTATTGTCGAAGCGGAACGGTTCGAAGCAGCCCACCTTTATTGTGCCAACATGGCAGGACTCAAAAAATAATATATTATTAAACTCGACTTAAGTGTCTCCACGACACACGGTCTTAGAGACCCTATATTATTAAGCTCAGCTTAAGTGTCTCCACGACACACGGTCTCAAAGACCCTATATTATTAAGTTCGGCTTAAGTGTCTCCACGACACACGGTCTCAGAGACCTTATATTCTTAAGCCTCGGCTTAAGTATCTCCGAAATGACACGGCTATAGGAGCCCTACCCACTCGTCTCTAGAATGGCATGACCTCAGAAGTTTTTTTCTGAATTCACACCGGATAAAACATGGACGAAGTAATATGCCAACGTGATTTAGCCTGAACCTGATGTGCCGAAGTAACACCGTTACAAGTTAACAAAAGAATAAGATCATTGATCTAAGCCCTCGCTAGGGGCTGCTAAAAAACATAATTCCAAGTAAACATGAATAGCTTAGCAAACCCCCACAAATAAGGGATTTCGTCACTCAATGAAATCCACCCCGAACTAACAAACTGAGTACTTACAAACGAGGCTATAAGGCATGAATACACGAGACTCCCAAGTGGATGTCCTCCTTTAACTCCGGAGTGAATATTCTATTAGATGAGGGCGAAGCATACTTGGTTGATAAATCTATGAAACAACCTGAAGAAGAAATTGGAATCAATTAAAGAAACAAGGGTAAATGAACTTCCATGAGCCCTATGGGGAATCAAAATTACCTTGCACACCGCCACAGGAGGAACTGCATTCTCACTGGCTCATGGGTCAGAGGCAATATGTCCAGTACAAATTGGAGTGTTTTCACCCAGGCCATTTCACTTCGATAAACAATAAATGAAGAAAACTAGTAAGCAGAGAGCTTTCTTCCCTCCTCTAAAAAAAAGGGGTGATTCATTGGTCATTGACTCAATATCGAGAAAAGATGGTCTAAATACTTCTAAAATTAAAGGTCCAATTTTAAAGAAACCCCTTGTCCTAACTCAAAAAGGCCGGAATAAAGACTCTAGGGCATAGTTGAGGTGGACTTACGGAGTAGAGAATCTCTCTGGAAAATCCTTTCTCAATCCATGAAGCATGGATCACCTCCACCACTAGTATCGATAAACAAATTGTCCTCTACGTGTTCTGCATAAATTGGATTTCTTAAACTCATGAGGTGAAATGATTCCTTCATGCGCGCTTTCCATTGAACAAATTGCAAAGTTGTGTTGGAAAACGCAAAATTATGCAAACAAATAGAACATAAAAAAGGATTGGTCCCAAGTTACGGTTATTAAGGATTGGTTAAACTCGCACCGGAATGAAAGTGGTCAGAGTTGTCCATGATTATCGCAATGCTTAGATCCAATGAACCCATTGATAGAATGACGAAACATAGCTTGAAGCACAAAATGTTCGTTCATGCAAGGGACTCCGCCACTTGATGGTTAGTACCTCGACAAAGTGGTACCTATGAAATACGTTGATCAATCTGGAGAGTAAAACTTACGAATTTTTCACAAGAAACCTTTACCATTTAAAGGCATATCGCCCATGTTAGATTTTTAACCAAAAATGGCCCCGATGTAATCACCCCGGACATAAACAGGAGACTCATGGGGAAGTACGGGTTGTGACCCATTCAGTCAAATCTAAGCGATGGACATAAATGTCTTAAGTGCTTAGATTTGAGGGACTATCACATCCACCAGTGACTCCAAGGACCGGCATAAGCTTCGGACTATCCTATATTAAACTATGTTCATCCTATGATGGACCATCTCATATTGAATGATGACCATCTTACAATATGAGCTACTTGTGTAGCAGAGCAATATGTAATATTCACATATAAAGATCAAAGGTGAAGTAGATAAAGATTCACAAAAGACAATGACAAAAACAGGCATCCTAAGCAGGAGTGCGGGAAAGGTCGGGGTCTTCAGAAGAAGGGCCAACAGTGACGTCTTCAAGGGGACTTTCCTTACTAACATCTTGGGACTTTGGATAGAATGCCTCAAATCTTCAAAAGATTCAGATCAGGGAAGTCATCATTCACGTCCTTCAAAGCCATTCGTGGCTCGGCGTTGGCAAAGAACTACTGCATAGCTTCGTATTCTGGGATCCCTTCAGATGTATCCTTGAAATGCTGGATGCCATTAATCACAGAGAATCTAAGAGGGTGGTATTCGAGGTGCTTTCCTTAGCTCGCAGGAGAGCCTTTATATAGCTAAGCTCAGTAGCAATTTCTGGGGTCACCTCCTGGCCCACCCCCGGAACAATAATCAAACCTTCATCATGGCCTGGGGGATCTGGAGCCTGGAAAAAGAAATCTAAGTTGTAGACATCCCATTTGCCTCCGTTAGGATCAACTGGTGGAGGTAAATTGGTTACATCCACTTCGGAAGAACCAGATATGCCTTTGCTTTTCTTTAGCCTCTTCAGTGGAGGCACCTCAGGCTCCATTACCTCCACAACTTCCTCATCAGAAGGATCATCAGCCAGGGCTTTTTTGGACTCTTTCTCTTCCTTTTTCTTCGACTTTCACTCTCTCTCCAGAGCCTCATGTTTGGCTCCTAATTCCTCCTTCACTTCCAATAATTGATGACCCTTAGACAACAAGACCCATGGAGGGAGCAGCACTGAAAGAGGCTTTATGAGCTTTGCAGCTCAGACATCAGTTGTGTTCTTTGCAACTTCCACTTGGAAACTGCTAAGCAAAGAAGCTTACGATCTTCGTCACTCCCGAGCCTCAACGGAAGTGGAATCTTCTTCGCCATCAGGCCTTTGAGGGAAACCTTGGGAAGTTCTTTAGAACCTATTCATCAAAATGAAATTGTCAGTCAAAGGCACTTCGGAAAATGACACAATTAACACAAGGAATATAGAACTTACCCATATCTCGCATAAGCCGTGCTTGATGAAAAGTTTTTTCTTCAATATCACATCTGGGAAAGTGGCATAATACGCAAAGAGCTTCTTCACCATGGACAAGTCCTCCTTAGGGAGAAAGTGTGCGTATTGCTGACCTGCAAATATAACACAGAAGGTTATTGTTGAAACTCACGAGGGCAAGAGAGAGTTCGAGGAACAATAATTTCAGGAACTGGATCCGAAGGGGAGCATTGCCATTCTTCGGCTACCTAGAACCATTGTGTCCTCCAATGTTTCATGGAGGTCGGATGTCACATAATAATGGGAGGATGCTGTTCCCTGGTGGTAATGTAGTACCAGTCCAGAATATCAACATTATCCCTCCGAGCTACCTTATCCCTCCGAAGTACCCCTTCCAAATGACTCCTCTTGGCCTTTCACGAGGGACTTTTGCAATTGACTCCTCCTAAGAGGGGACTTCTTCAACTAACTCCTTTTACAAAGGACTCTGTCATTTGTCGATTTACTCTAGACAAAACATCCAAAAGCTATAAATTCGAACCTCAGCCATGAATGCCCGGGACTTCCAAATTTAAAGGACTAGAGCATATACACGCATGTCAACACAAGACACAATGTATATATATGTTGTTTCATATTATCCAAAGATGCATATCTCAAAACGAGGCAGATTTGTAAGCCCTCCAGCTGCTTGAATTGAGCATATTCTCTATGTTATCCAGACAGACTATTAGTCCTCGTACATCTAGGCGTAAGATCTTCAACATTATCGAAGGAAACCTTGTAATTCCCCTTCTATTTGAGGCATGCTCGGGATATTGCTATGAGCCTATATGTCTTCGTAAGTTCGAAGCATTCTCGAGTATTCTTTTTTGTTGGGAGAAGAGATACACTTTCAAAATTTTGAATAAAGCAGCCCAATACTCTTTTAATATAACTAAGAAAAGTCTACGTGAAAGGGTTGTCAAGTTTTCAAATAAGGACCAAAGTGTTCAAACTATATTAAAGCATGGGCCCAAGTGCCAATATTATTCCTCTTTGGCGACACTTTACCATGTAAAATATATTCTATTTTTTCCATTCTGATGGTGTCTTGCAAGAATGATTTTTCATATATTTCTTATTTTGGTTATTTCTTAGAGTATATACACATTCCATCATCTTGGATCCCTTATATTTTCAAGTCCGGTTCGCACATAAATGAACCAACCAGACTTGAGGGACTAGTGTTACGACCATGACTAATTTACATGACACGTCATCCATATGGGCCCAATAGGGGATCCAAAAAACATCTATTTACTTAATCATGACCCACGGGCCAAACTGTGGATACCAAACTTGCTGGACTCTTACATGCCGAGGTACCCCTATGCGGGGGTGATGTTATGCGGCCTATACCTAGGTACCCCTATGCCGAGGTATCCCTATGTCAAGGTGATGTTATGTCGAGGTACCCCTATGCCGAGGTATCCCTATGCCAGGGTGATGTTATGTCGAGGTACCCCTATGCCTAGGTATCCTTATGCCAGGGTGATGTTATGTTGAGGTACCCTTATGTCGAGGTACTCCTAAGCTGAAGTGAGTACCCTGGAAATGTGACAAGATAGCTTGAGGTGACATCTTTAAAGGGATTTGATGGTTGCTTTATCCATATGACATGTAGTAATGATTATAGCCAAAGAAATGGTTTACCTCATGAATAGTTAGGATCTTGCCATGTGTAAAGCATAACACGTGTCACAATCTAAGAACATTACTCATTCTATAAATAGAGCACACTTGCCTCCAAGGAAAGGGTTAGCAATTTTATACTATTGATTAAATATTTTATTCTCACTCCCTTTTCTCTCTTTTACACACTTATACCCAATTTATATCTACTTGAAATGGGCGCTAACTTTAGCATCGGAGTGCAAACGGGAGCCACCTCGGCCCCCTTTGCAAACTGATTATTTGTCACAGTGCGCAGGAGATCCCCGTGTTCAAGAGGGAGGAGCTGAGACGTGTTAGTCCAAGGTCCAGCCGAATTGTGTGGTCAACAGTATTCACACAACTTGTAATGCTTTTCTATACATTTAGATTCGTCATAGAAATATAGTCGGATTGTGTATAGAAATAGGTGTTGATTCTTGTCCGAAAGGGAGTCTTGACAATAGTAGGAATATGGATCTTCAAAACCTCGTGAATTATTGTTAGATGTTTAATTTAATGCATAATTAATGGAATAAATGTGGATTCTCAATTCTAGCATGTTTTTCTCATATTTTCTCTAAATCAACTTTCCTCGTTCTTTCTAGTTTAATTTTAATTCAAAATTCTCAAAATCATAAGCTTCTCTAGTTCCGGTTAAGGTAGTAATCTAAAATACAATTTAACACAATTTATGTGGAATCGATACTTGAACTCACATCCACTTTATTAGTCTGGTTACATGCATAAATTTTTTTTGTTAAATGTAATTATAGCTTGACCGATTGGACATGCTCCTTTGCTATGTTTTTACGTATCTACTTTGTAATTACAAAGCAACATTGTAATCCTTTCTCCTAAATATAAATAAAATCTAACAGTAAACGAAAGCTTGATATGAAAAACTAATTAGTATAAGTTTGAATAAAGAATTCATTATTTCAGATGTTGGAGCCGTTTAGCAATATATGAATATGAACAACATAACAAAAACTATTAAGGAAGCAGATTAGAAAATAAAATGATTCTTCTGACCAACAGCCTCGTCCAAAGCATACTCCTCATCTACCAATAATAAATTATAGATCATTTCAATAAATAATAATAATAATAATAATAATTATTGTAAAACTACCAAAGTATTAGAGAGAACAAGACTATCAAAATATTAGAGAGAATATAGAGATAGAGAGAATTTATTTATTTCAATTGTGTGTTAAATGAAGGAGTGAAGCACCCTATTTATAGGGGTAGATAATGATACAATTGTAATAATATAAACTTTATAAGGGCATAATGGGTCATTCACACCCAAAATATTTATAACACTCCCCTTGAATGACCTAATATTCAATGACTGTCTCGTTAAAAACCTTGCTAAGAAAACCCAATGGGGTAAAACTTAAGCTAAGGAAAAGAGTACAGTCATTGTGGAGTATAAAAATAAATGCTGCCTCATTAAAACATTGCTAGGAAAATTCAGTGGGATAAAACCTAGACGAAGGAAAAAGAGTACAGCTACTTCCCCTGATATTAGTCATCGTAAATAGCTGAGCCGACGCATTCCTATCTCATGTATCAATTTCTTGAGTGTAGATGTCGGTAATGCTTTAGTGAATAAGTCTGCCACATTATCACTTGATCGAATTTGTTGAACATCGATATCACCTGCTTTCTGAAGCTCATGTGTATAGAAGAATTTTGGAGAAATGTGCTTTGTTCTATCTCCTTTGATATAACCTCCTTTAAGTTGTGCAATACAAGCTGCATTATCTTCATACAATATCATTGGACTATCTTTTGTCGAAACTAATCCACATGATGATTGGATATGATGAGTCATGTTTCTCAACCATATACATTCTCGACTTGTTTCATGGATTGCAATAATTTCTGAATGATTTGAAGATGTTGCTGTCAAAGTTTGCTTCACGGATCTCCATGATATAGCCGTCCCACCACGTGTAAACACATATCCTGTTTACGATTTTGCTTGATGTGGATCAGAGAGATAACCTGCATTTGCATATCCCACTAAAGAAGATCCCAAATTGTGAGAATAAAATAATCTCATATCAACAGTACCTTTTAGGTAGCGAAGAATGTGTTTAACATCATTCCAATACCTTTGAGTTGGTGCAGAACTATATCTTGCGAGTAGATTTACAGAAAAATCTATATCAGGTCTAGTGCAATTTGCAAGATATGATAATGCTCCAATTGCACTTAGATATGGTACTTCTGGACCAAGAACATTTTCTCCATCTTCAAGTGGGCGAAATGGATCTTTTTTTGGATCAAGTGATCGAACGACCATTGGTGATGTCAATGGATGTGTTGTATCCATATAAAATCGCTTCAAAACCTTTTCTGTATATGAAGATTGATGAACAAATAGTCCTTCTGAAAAATGTTCAATTTGCAACCCAAGGCAAAATTTGGTTTTTCCCAAATCTTTCATCTCAAATTCATTTTTCAAGTAATCAGCAGTTTTGTTGAGCTCTTCTAGAGTTCCAATAAGATTTAAATCATCAATATAAACTGCCACTATTGCAAATCCAATATTTGTTTTCTTTATGAAAACACATGGGCATATATCATCATTTTTGTAACCCTCATTCAACAAGTATTCGCTGAGGCGATTATACCACATACGTCCAGATTGTTTCAATCCATATAATGATCTTTGCAATTTGATTGAAAACATACTTTTCGTGTATGTATCATTTATTTCTGGCACTTTAAGTCCTTCAGGGACTTTCATGTATATGTCACTATCAAGTGAGCCATATAAATAGGCAGTTACTACATCCATAAGGCACATATCGAGCCTCTCTGACACAGCCAAACTAATTAAAAATCTAAATGTGATGGCGTCCATGACGGGAGAATATGTTTCCTCATAATCAATTCCAGGTCTTTGTGAGAAACCTTGAGCTACAAGCCGGGCTTTGTACCTTGTAACTTCATTATTTTCATTTCTTTTCCTTACAAAGACCCATTTGTATCCTACATGGATTACATTTTCAGGTGTTCGAACTACTGGTCTGAACACCTTTCGTTTTTCTAAGGAATTCAACTCCGTCTGCATAGCTTCCTTCCATTTTGACCAATCCTCTCTCTGTTGGCATTCTTTAACAGACAGTGGCTCAGGATCATTATTCTGAATTATTTCAAGAGGCATTTGGAAGGCAAAAATATCATCTATAATAACATTCTCTCTTTCCCATAATTTATGAGATAACAAATAATTTATTGAAATCTCATTATTCTCGGACATCTGTGATTCTGCAGGAATCACGTCATCACTATTAGATTGTTTCATTGAAATCTGTGGTTCTGTGGGAACCATGTCACCACTATTAGATTGTTTCATTGAAATCTGTGGTTCTGCGGGAACCATGTCACCACTATTAGATTGATCAATCTTTTCTATTATTACTCGTTCAGGAGTCTTTGGTTGGTTTAATTTCCTCTTACGAGGTATGATGTCTTTTGAACCAACTGGTCGACCATGCTTCTAGCGTTTTTGAGGTTCACTTGCTATAGCATTTGTCCTACAGGGACATCAATCTTTGCCGGAGTGTTTTCTGCTGGTATATATGAGTTTGTCACTTTTCTTGTGTCAACAAATTCATCAGGTAATTGATGTGCAATTCTTTGCAAATGAATGATTTTCTCAACCTCTTGCTCACATTGATTACTTCGGGGATCAAAGTGAGATAGAGTTGTTTCATTCCAAGAAATTTTATCTTGATTTTCAGGATGCAACTTTACTCCTCCTAAAGTTGGAAAGTTCATTTCATCGAAATGACAATCTGCAAAACGTGCAGTAAACAAATCACCCGTTAAGGGCTCAAGGTACCTAATGATGGAAGGCGAATCAAAACCAACATAAATCCCAAGTCTACGTTGGGGACCCATTTTGGTACGTTGTGGGGGAGAGATTGGTACATGGACAGCACAACCAAAAACCCTTAGGTGAGAAATATTAGGTTCATGACCAGATGCAAGTTGCAGAGGTGAGTATTGATAATAAGCAGTTGGTCTTATGCGAATCAATGATGCAGCATGTACTATGACATGACCCCAAACAGAAGTTGGAAGTTTTGTTTTCATGAGTAGAGGTCTAGCAATTAATTGTAGACGTTTAATAATTGACTCCGCTAACCCATTTTGTGTATGGACATGAGCAACTGAATGTTCTATTGCAATCCCAATGGACATGCAATACTCATTGAATCTATGTGATCTAAACTCACCAGCGTTATCAAGACGAATTGTCTTGATTGAGTAATCAGGAAATTGAGCTCGTAATTTTATTATTTGAGCAAGTAGCCTAGAAAATGCTACATTTCTTGTGGACAGTAAACAGACATGCGACCATTTAGTAGAAGAATCAACTAGTACCATAAAATAACGAAATGGTCCACATGGTGGGTGTATCGACCCACATATATCTCCATGAATCCTTTCTAAGAAAGTTGGAGATTCAACATTGACCTTTGTAGTGGAAGGTCTAATGACCAATTTCCCTTGCGAGCAAGCAACACATGAATAATCATTAGGTGAAAGAATCTTCTGGTTCTTTAAAGAATGTCCATGTGAGTTGCTAATTATTCGACTCATCATTATAGCTCCTAGATGTCCAAGTCGATCATGCCAAAGTATAAAACTTTTTAAGTCCACGAACTTCGGGTTCGTGACGTTGTTTGATTCAACTTCTTTTATGGATGTATAATACATTCCAGAAGGAAGTGCCGGAAGTTTTTCTTTTATCTGCTTCTGGCCAGATACAAAAGAAGTAATGCAAAGATATTCAATATTGTTTTCTTGCATCGTTTCAATGTGATATCCATTGCAGTGGATATCCTTAAAACTGAGCAAATTTCTTCCGAATTTGCTTGAGTATAGTGCATCGTTAATACATAGTTGTGTATTATTTGATAAAATAATATAGGCTTTACCGGAGCCTTCAACGATCTTCGATATGCCGCATATTGTATTAACATTATTTTCCGCTAATTTTAAGTTCAGAAAATACTTTTCTTCCGGAGAATAGTATGTGTTGTTGCACTATTAACAAGACATGTATCTTGGTAATTCATCTAAAATATAATCAAATAGATATTTTAGAAAAGTGAATTTGTGATAAAAAGAAGTTAAACATAATTTAACATCAAACGGACAATACATATTAAGATTTCAAAATAACATTGTGACTTTCTGATAAAGAAAACTAATCTATATTTTTCATATCACCAGTATAAAAATCAGAGACATCTAAGTGTGTCCTATTAACTGGACAATCAGCTAAATTTGTCTCTATTTTTTCTTTTCCTTTAATAGACTGTTGGTAAAGGTCCACAAGATGTTTTTTCGTACGATAGGTACGTGACCAATGCCCTTTCATGCCATATCGGAAGCAACTTTCTTCGTGTTGCCGTTTGATTATGTTATTCTCATTTGCCTTGTGCCTTTTAACCATGTGGCCATGTTGTTGATGATTTTGTCCAAAATTCCTTCCACGTCCACATCCTTGTTCATGTCCGTCTCCACGCCTACGTTCGTGCCCACGACCACGACCACGTTTGTATCCGTGTCTATTTCTTGATATAGAATTTGCTTCAGGAAATGCAGTACCACTTGCTTCAGGAAATGGTACAGAACCGGTTGGATGTAATCCGTGATTTTTCATCAACAACTCATTATTTTGTTCGGCTACGAAAAGGTAAGATATGAGTTCCGAGTACCTTTTAAAACCACGCTCACGATATTGCTGCTGCAGGAGCACATTTGAGGCGTGAAAGGTGGATAATGTTTTTTCTAGCATATCTGCTTCAGTGATCTTTTCTCCACATAAATTCAATTTTGAACATATTCTGAATATTTCAGAATTGTACTCACTCACAGTTTTAAAATCTTGTAAACGAAGATGCATCCATTCATAACGGGCTTTTGGGAGGACTACAGTCCTCTGATGGTCAAATCTGTCTTTTAAGTTTTTTCAGAGTTCTTGTGGATCCTTCACGATAAGATATTCTATTTTCAATCCATCATGAAGATGGTGATGAAGGAAAATAAGTGTTTTTGCACGATCCTGTAGGGATTCGTTGTTTCCTTCTTTGATTGTTTCTCCAAGTCCTTTTGAAATAAGATTGATCTCGGGATCTAGGATGCATGATAGATAATTTTTCCGGGATAAATCTAGTGCAATGAACTCGAGTTTTGTGATGTTTGCCATTAGGATAACTTCTTGATACAGATTGAACCTTTGTTAACTCAGTTGACTAGAATCTCGTACTGATAACGTGTTGTAAAACTAACAAAGTATTAGAGAGAACAAGACTACCAAAATATTAGAGAAAATATAGAGATAGAGAGAGAATTTATGTATTTCAATTGTGTGTTAAATGAAGGAGTGAATCATCCTATTTATAGGGGTAGATAATTATACAATTGTAATAATATAAACTTTATAAGGGCATAATGAGTCATTCACACCCAAGATATTTATAACAATAATAATAATAATAATAATAATAATAATAATAATAATAAAATTATAGATCCAATTCCAGCCAAAACTAACCTTTTTCTACCACCCACCCTTCACGCTTTTTATTAATTAATTTAAATTTATATATTTAAACAAAGTTGGATGATTAAAAATATAATCAGAAAATGACATTTAATCTTCTTGTCTTTTATAGGGTAGCATATTCTTCATCTATCAGAAAACCCATTTCTGGATTCAATAAAATAATTATAAAATGATATATTGATATTTCCAATTTCGGTGATGTAAAGAATATTAGAATGCAAGCAAACGTGCAAGATAAGATAAGATAAGATATATAGGGTTTTAATCTTCAGTCCGTGACGAGCAAGGTACCACGGGCAAGGGTACCCTGCCAGTCACAGGCAGGGGCTGGGCCCCACATTCAGGTGGGGGCCCAGCATCACCCTGCCTGTGCCCGCCACGCGGGCAGGGATCAAAATTGTATATATATATATATAAATAAATATAATTGTTCATTAAGCAGTGTACATTAGCTTTTGGATGTTTTTACATTACATGATTCCTAATTTGCCTCCAAGTGGCAACGTTCCGTGCGTTCACGACTTTTGCTTTAAGGTTGACTTGTACATATATATTTGTACTTGTGAGCAATCAAAGTCGTGTTTGGTTCTGGAGTCAAATTCATTTTCAATCATGAATTTATACGAGATTTATCACTTTACAAAATTTTTAACAATTTTTCAGTCACACATTCAATTTTTTTTCCAATTTTTCTTACATTAAACAAGCTATAATTTGAGTCAAGATTTTAAGGGATAAAATGTTGAATGACTTGTGTATATGTAAAAATGATGAATATGACATATTATTTTTACCTCATTCTTTAAAATTTAAATTTTTTAAAATTTATTTTCGAACATACATTTTTCACAAAAATAAAAAAATAAAAAAAATTACAAAATACAAAAAAAAAAAAAAAAAAAAAAAAGGGATTCATGGATTTATGAAGCGCCCATGACTCGTATGCACAATTAATTCATAGAGCAAAAGCACTTAAAATGAGAATTGAATTAGTTTTTGTGAGATGAGAAGAGAGTAAAGAGAGGAAAGTGAGAAAATACTCCATCCACCACCTCTCATGAAGATATGTTTGTATTCATTATATATTCATCCCAAATTATAGTCTAATTACCTTATTGATTGTATTTAGTTTTCTCGTTTCCTAATTTGCCCTTATTTAATGTGTTTTGTTATTAAAAACAAATATTGAATAAAGGTACATTAGAAAAAATGAGAGTAAAATTTACTTTCTAATCACATTAGTTGACATTTTTTAATCTATGTAAAAATAAGAGTAGACAAGAGAGAGACACTAAATGCAACTTCATTGTGGAAAGGGTTTCGAAAAGGACTTATTGTTAGATATCAATATTCTACAATAAATAATCATGGAATTTTGTCCCCTCTACCTCATCGCTATGTTAATTGGACATTCAAAATAGAAGGTAGCTTTGAGATGCTCTCAGTTTGAAATATCTAAAAGAATAATGTTATTTAGCACCACTAATCTTACAATATCTGTATATGTGACACATAAGTGACATTCAACGAAAGAGACAATAAAATGAATCATATAATTTCAGCTTCATTTAAATCAATCATATTATGACACTTAGATTATTGCTTAACATTATTTATCGACATTTTTAGGGGACATTATGAAGTGGTACACATTTATTGATTGATGAAAAAATAAATGATAGGGTAGTTATTTTAATCAACCAATGAATATGTGTCTCATCAAAATATTTCCTAAAAATATTTATAAATAATGTTTCCTCAGAATTATTTATTTTTTACATAAAAATGATGAAAATTATGACTGTTTCGATTGAAATATTCAAAGTTGCGGCCAAGTAGAAATTGTTGTCAAGTCTTGTTTGTTGTGAACCCACTTTTTTAACCTAGTCCAAACCACAAGAAAGCGGAATAGGTTCATCTATTTGACCAGGTCACGCTCACAAGCTCTTTACCGACTGATTTAGACCAAGTCTGAGATAATCACAAGCATGAACACTTGCCCCTGTTTGGCCCCACTTCTTGAGAAAAATTGTGGTTTGAGATAGTATTTTTGGGAGAATATATAGTTAAAAATTGTTTGAAAAATTAAATATTCTAGACTTGACTAAAATTAATGATTGAAATTGAGGTTTTCAAAGATTTGATTTTCAAAAACTTGGGGCCAAATAGGGGCTTGATAATTCATCCAAAATATGATAATAAAAATTCATTCAAATTGGTGGGCCTTGGCATTTCAAAAAAAAAAAAATGGTGGGCCTTGGTGTATGTTATCTTCAGAATAATAGTTTTGATTAATATGAAATAAGAATGAAATTCCATCACAAGAAAACAAACGTAAAAAACAAGAAAAGATATTGGATCACTAAAATGTGTGTATATAAAACCCTCGTTAACAAGAACAACAAGATAATGTTGCTGAACTTACATTATTCCCTAAATTTACTCTCAGTTTATCTAAGCCAAATTAATGGATATTAACTTCCAACAGAAGCAGAAAGGAAGGATTCCTCCCTTGAACAGAACAAGAAAAGCTCACGTAAGAAACAAAAGCAACGGAAATAGCAAATTTGTTGGTGTGAGACAAAGGCCTTCTGGGAGATGGGTAGCTGAGATTAAAGACACAACAAAGAAGATTAGGATGTGGCTTGGAACTTTTGAAACTGCTGAAGAAGCTGCTCGTGCCTATGACGAAGCTGCCTGTCTTCTACGCGGATCTAACACACGTACCAATTTTGTCACTCATCACGTCTCTTCAAATTCTGCGATTGCTTCTCGGATTGCAGATCTTCTCAACAGCAAGAAAAATGCAAAACATGAACCAACATCCTCATCTACAAGTAGCAAAGTTGCAGCAACTGCTAGTATTAATGTCACTAGTTCCATTTCCATTACTAATAGTCCTACCAATAGTGGTGATCACGACTCTTCTTCATTTTCTTTGTCATCATCACCATCTTCTTCTTCCTTTTCTTCTTCTGGGAAATTAGTAGAAGCTAGCCATTTGTTTGAGGATGTGTACAGGCCTGATTTGAGCAGTTGTTCGGGTTCTTCTCAATCTGGCATGGCCATGACATGGAGTTTCGAACAATTTCCTGATGTTCATGATCGTTTTTCATTCTATCCAGAGAATTCAGAGATGGACCAGTTAACAGAATTCGAGCGTATTAAAGTTGAAAGACAGATATCAGCTTCGCTTTACGCTCTTAATGGAGTGCAAGAATATATGGACACAGTCTATGATCCTACTGAAGAACCTTTTTGGGATCTTCCTCCTCTATGTTCTTTGTTAGCCTAGTGTTGTCATTTTTGCTAATTTCATCACATCTTAACTCTACTCTACATTTCCTTAATCAATTTGTCTTGTTCTCTTTTTAATTTTTCATCTTGTTTTGCTCGGGTGATTTTTCACTTGTACTAACAATTAAAATAGACCGGACTAAAGTGTAAGGGATAAATGTCACAAACGTCTTGAGACAGTTCCAAAAATGGGTGTTTGCAATAAAGAAAGCTTGATTTACAAGATATCTGCAAGGAGCGCAAGCATACAAATCAAACTAGGATTATAGCGACCCAGAATTTTTATGCAATAAATAATTATTTTAATATTTAGAAAATTGAGTCGCTATTGTTTTGAAATTAATGCCGCGACGGATTCGTCTAGCCAAGTCAAGAAATATCGAATTTGTTCGATTTTAAATTAAAATCCGAATTTCTAAAATTATGTTATTTTAATTATTTATTCAAAGTATTATTTTCAAAATCATTTTGAATTCCAAATTTATTAAAATATCTCAATTTTCCTTATTCAAATTATTTCAAGTCCAAAATATATCTGTTTTAAATACGTTTTCTAATCAGAGTTAGTCCAATTTTAGTTATTTGTCATAATCAAAATTTTACATCTATTTTCTATTTCATATTCCACCTATTCTAATTCACATCCAACCCATGTCTCACCTACGGATTCATCATCACCATTTCTTTATTTTATCATTCCAATTATGAGTATTCATTCAATGATTCCTCTTCACATTATTATGTCCTCCATATTGATCACTTTCCATCTCATTCCCAATTTCATAATTCATTCTCAACCAATGTATGCACCTCTTTACATTATACAATCATCATCATCATCACCAAATTTCACTTTCATTTTTCCATCATCAGATTCCACAATACAATATATATAAAACATCATCATCCTCAGCATGACCTTTATCTTTAGCCGAAAGCTACCTCTCCACCTTCAGTGCTGGACCACCAATTCCACCTACTTCAATCCCACAATATACTAAAACAAATCTGTATAAAATTAACACTGATTACCTCTTTCAGCCACTGCATTCAGACCAACTCAGTATCCTTATAACACCATCACCAATCCTCCAATTTCTCTGCAAGAACTCAATCTGCAAACCAAGATATTTCCACCATCGAGCCTGCAGAAATCACCCTCACTGCCAATTGAACATTCAATATCAAAATCAATCTTCAAAACAACTCAACTCCAAAACCGGCCACTGTTATCATCACCAATGCAGCCACCACTGTCAACCAACAATCCACAACTCCACCTACCACAATTTCAATCCCCTATATCACCATCAAGCCAAACCAACCTGTATGATCACCTTCACCTTCACTGCCGGAATCATCACGCCCACTGTCCTTCAACCCAGCCATCCAACCACCACATCCAACCACAATTCAGAAATCAAACCCAACCATTTCAGCAGTTCCATACCTTCACCAAATTAAGTACTATCACCGTCTCATCATCACCATCACCACCAGCAGCTCCAGACTCCAATATCAATCTACACCTCTGCTACCTAATCACCTCCATTCAAAATCGGCCAAACCACCAAATAAATTCAAGCAACTCAAATTCAAACCCCCATTTCAGCCAGTCATCACCATCACGCCCTAAATACCGTTATCACCTAAATCAGAAACCAACCACTGCAGCTCCCTCCTCAATCCATTCAACCAACCAAGAACTGCCACTCGAAGCCGTCACTGCCAACTTCAATCCCCACCAAATCAAACCCAAACCCATGATAGACAAGCCAAGACTTACCTTCGACCAACACCGGAATTGTAGCCGGAGAAATCACGACCTAAACCGCGAACTCTAACCGCGGTTTCACTGTGAATCAGCAACCCCAAATCGCGAACCCTAGCCTCGGGTCACTCTTCGATTTCGCACCAAAATTTGTACCAAATCTACCCAAACTTGACAACCCTATTTAACCACCTTTTGCCGCACCCAGCGCCGGTATTGCGCCGGCGAACCGCCGGTATAAGATCGGAATCGCCACTGCGTCGCCTCCGTTCATCGCCTCTTTCGCTTGTCTTCTCTCTGTTTAAATCTTCTGTTCGAAATAACAGATAGATAAAAGAAATCTGATTTAATATATTTGATTTTTGAAATTTGCACTTAAGCCCCTGAAGTTTTAAAGCTTTTCAATTCAGTCCCTATGTTTTAAAATGTCTTAATTCAGCCCTTAAAGTTATATCAATTTCAGCCCTTAAGTTTTAAATGATTTTAATCAAGCCCTTTCATTTTCAAAATCTGATCACTTCAGTCCCTGCTTATAGCGACCCAGAATTTTTATGCAATAAATAATTATTTTAATATTTAGAAAATTGTGTCGCTACTATTTCATTTATTATTTTGAAGTTAACGCCGCGACGGATTCGTCTAGCCAAGTCAAGAAATATCGAATTTGTTCGATTTTAAATTAAATGTCCGAATTTCTAAAATTATATTATTTAAAGTATTATTTTCAAAATCATTTTTGAATTCCAAATTTATTAAAATATCCCAATGATCCTTATCAAATTATTTCAAGTCCAAATACGTAATTCAAATTTTATCTCAATATTTATTTATTTTAATTTGATTATATTTAATTAAACCAAATTTTCTCCACATGTTTTCATATCTTTACACCTAATCTAATTCCTACCCAACCTAAAACTCCACCACGATTTCATCATACAACCACACCTCCATTCAACTCACATGGCACAACCTATATTCCCTTTCCATTATTTTTATTTGATGATTCCCCATGTCTCCTCTTTAATCATTTTAATTTCTTTCTCTTTTCCTTTAAAAACACCAACATTCATCACCCGTATCCATCATATTCTCCACCAAATCAACCATCAAAACATAATGATGATATTCTATTTCACACCAAATTCTCCACTAACCAAAACACAATTTCATTTCCACCTATCTTAATTCCACCACACTAACACAAATCTGTATAAAACCATAAGTACAGATCAAACCACCTTCATCCCCATGAATCATCACGTCTACCATCAATGCCTGCACCCAACTCCATCATCTTCAATAACCACAGCCATTCCAACAAACTGCTGCCTATCACCATACAATACACCATCGACTTGCAACCAAGACAACCATTTCAATAACCATCGCCCCACCAGTTCACTGCCAATCAGATTATCACCGGAAATTCATCACTGCATTAATGCCAATTCAATCAGATCCATCAACAACTAATATTCCCCAAAACAATCATACTCAGCACTGCTCCATCACACAACAAACGTCCCTGCACCACTATGTATCCTGCAACCACCATCAACGACCAATTCCAGGACAACCATGTTCAACCACAAACATCAGCCTTCAGTCCATTATCAATTTCAGAAGCCATCACCCATATTCAATACCACCACCATTTTCAGTCGACCAAGTTGGAGAAGAACCACCAACACTGCCCTCTACCTCCATCAACCTGATTCAATTCATCGATTCATCACCAAACAAAGTTTCAACAATTCTGCTGCTATCAAACACCCAATCACCGAAGACAATCACTCGGCTGTTTTCACTTCACCACAGCGAACATCATCTCCTCTGCCCTTCGAAACCACTAGTCAACCACACAATCCATCACCACAGCCCACATCGCCGATAGAACCACGGCCACAAATAAACCACCCACTGGCCACTTCGATTATGACAACCAATCGAACCCAAAATCAAGAAATAAACTAACCAAACAACTCACCTTGAACACAGGCCGCTTCGATCGGAGTTGTAGTCGGAATCGCAACTCTGATTAAACTACCCAACAATCACGATCTCACACCAAAATCCCGTGCCTAAGCCCAACCTTTTGTACACCGCCGGTGTTGCGCCGGCAGTAGATCGGATTTCTTCGTCGATCGCAACCTTCGTCCTCTCGCCCTTTTCTCTCTGTCTCTGCCTCGCCTCGCTCTCTCTATCTCTTGTTTCTTCAATGTCGTGAAATGATAGAGAGAGAAGAGATAATCTGATTTTAAACTTTCGGAAATTGCTTTTTGGTCCTTGAAGTTTTAAAGATTTCAAATCAGCCCCTCAAGTTTTGAAATGTTTTAATCCAGCCCTTTTAGCTTCAAACTTATCATTTCAGTCCCTGCTGATTTTATTAATTTGATTTTAAGCTCAACTTTCAAAAGTATTCATTTTAATCCCTCAACTTTCAAAATATCTATTTTAGTCCCTGAACTTTCAAAAGTATTCATTTTAGTCCCTCAACTTTCAAAACATCAATTTTAGTCTTCAAATTATAATTTATCATTTTGAACTATATATTCGATAGACTAAAGTGACTTATTGGCTAAGACGAAGCGTACGGAGAATTTAAAGAAATTGAAGTCATTCCCGCTCAACTTTGCACTCGTCGGATTTGAGGTAGACTCGCACTTATTAATTGATTTAAATTATGATTTCATATGAATGTCATGTGACTTGTGAAAGTCAATTTTTAAGAAAAACAAGTATGTTTTTATGAAAGGTAAATATACCTTATGTTGTTATGAAAAGTAAGTATGTTTTTATGAAAAGAAAATATACTTTATGTTTTTACGAAAAGTAAGTATACCCTATGCTTCACGAAAATGTTTTTTTTTGGATCATTGCTATGAAATCAATCTACCAAGATTGTTTTGGGTCCCATATGATAAGTTATGATATGTTAAGGGGACCGGAGTTTTAGTAGCGCTACACATAAGAATTCTTGCCACCTAAGTTCGGTAACATTCTTGTGTCTCCTATGTTTATGAGGATTTGCCACGAAGTTCGGTAAAATTCCTATCTTTCCATATGTTTATGAGGATTTACCACCTAAGTTCGGTAAAATTCCTGTCGCATATGTTTATGAGGATTTCGATCCTATCTTATGTTATGATGCAATTGATCCCTATGAATTTCAGAAAATTATGCTTGGTATACTTACTACATAAAAATTCTTACCACCTAAGTTCGGTAAAATTCTTATGTTTATGAGGATTTCGATTTTATCCTATGTTATGATGAAAACTTACTGTGATTTTACTGTTATTATGATTTTACTGCATAAGAATTCTTGCCACCTAAGTTCGGTAAAGTTCTTGTATGTTTATGAGGATTTAAATCCTATCTTATGTTATGCTTTCAAAAGAAATTATGCTTGGCATAATTAAAATGTTTTTATAAGTATATGGTTTTCAAAGAGATGTTTTCAAAGAGCTGTTTTCAAAGAGCTGTTTTCAAAGAACTATTTTCAAAGAGATGTTTTCAAAGAGCTATTTTCAAAGAGCATATGATTTGCAAAATATGTCCCGTGCTGTAATGCACAATATGAGTTTTATCAAGAGCAGTTTTATAAAGAAGCTCTATCAATGCCCGTTTTATAAAGAGCCGGGATTTGTGTGTTTAATCATCTTATAAATTAAATTAATTTGCGATGAGTCTACTGAGTATTTCCCCCATGAAATACTCATCCTACTTTTTAACAGTTTTGCAGATTTCGGAGACGGTGGCGAGCGATGAATGATGGTGGCAATAATCGTTGAACGGTTGAAAGTTTGACGTTAATGATTTCCGTATTTTCCAAACAATCGAATAATTTAGAGAAGTTCATTTATTTGAGAAATTATGATATTTGCAATTTCTTTACAATATTAATGGTTCGATTTACTATTTCAAATGGTTTCATAAATGTTTTCAATTTTAGCGGCCATTACAGTTTATTTAATGTTGCCAAAAAAATGAATTTCAATTATTTCTTCCGCAAAAATATTATTCGAAAAAATTTAGACAGAAAATGACGTAGTGAATCGGGTATACGGAACTCGGGGCGCTACAAGTTGGTATCAGAGCTAGTCTGCGTTTCTGTAGACTGGTAAAATTTTCAAAAAGAATTTTAAGAAATATTTTCCATTATAAGATTTTTATTGATGAAGATTGCCACTGCCATCATTCGTTCCACCAACTCCGAGGTAAAGAAGTTTATAATGTTTAAAGTTATTTCAGTATTTCGAATACTCATTTTATTGATTTATGAGAAAGAATGAAGAGTATTTCGGATACTTATGATTTATGAGAAATAAGAATGTATTTCTTCGAAAATAATGATGTTGTTATGCTTTGTCATAACTTATATGCTTTAATGTATGATTATGAGAAATTTTTTTAAGAAAGAAAACGAGTGTTGAGCATAATGGGAACAATATGATTTTATTGAAAATTAAGTAATGGATATTATGTTGAGTAAATGAATTATGCCTCTATGTTGAAGAGAAATTTATTATGAAGTTTGGCTTTGTGAATAAATTTTGGGAATATGATTTATGGCATATATTTATAAGTATGAGTAACTTTTGAGCCAATTAAGGTATGGAAGGAAGTAATATTGTGATATTGAAAAATATGATTTGAAATTTCTATGTTGAGGAATTATGAATTGAATTATGGATATTTTGATGATATTGAAGTGTTGGAATCGTTTTCAATATTTTTAGATCGTTGTGATCAAATTGGAGTTATTTATTATTGTGAGTTATGAAGTATGCTTATGGTTTGGATAAGTCCAAATTACAAGGGAGACTCTATCCAGAATTTTATCATTTGGAATTAAGAGCATAATATGATAAGCATCCACTAAAGGAATTAAGTTTAGACATGCAAGTTCATTTACATCACAAACGAGATTTAGTAGCTGATAGCAGAGATTTTATTATTTTCTCATAAGGAGAACACACAAGAGTCACACTGGAAAGGAAATACATGAAACACACGAAAGCATAAGAGAAAAACATGGAAAGATCCTCAGAATGAGAGATGTGTTTCCGGAGTAGCCGTATCCTACCACCTCCGATCTTTTGAGGATATAAAGAGAAAACCTTCAAAGAGGCGTGTTTCGAGAGTAAGAATACTCCGTAATCTACCACCTGGAATCTTTGAAGTACACACAAGATTTAAACATTAAGGAAATCCTAGTAAATGGAGGGGTGTCTCGAGAGTGAGAATACTCCGTACTCTACCCCCACCTATTCTAAGATTCAAAGAGTTAAGTTTACATTAACCGGACTCCATTTTCGCTTGATTCCCCTTCCTTGCGACCAATCTATCTTAACTCCTGCTGGATCTTGTATTGAGATATATGACTGCAGCTTATCCAGTAGTTCATCAATAGTAGGAGCAGAAATAAGAAGCCTTCTGGAAAATGGAGAGATGAATCCCTGTTCCACAGCATAATCAAGAAAGGTTAACAAACCATCAAAGAAATTGTTAACATTCAGAAGCCCAATAGGCTTAGTATGGAGATCTAGTTGAGCCCATGAGGTAATGTTAAAAATTTCTTCTAAGGTACCAAAACCTCCGGGCATGGCTATAAAGGCATCAGAACCATATAGCATACAAGTTATGCGTTCATGGATGGATAAGGTTTGAACTTCATGCCCTCGTGTTTTGCCTGCAACATCTACCAAAGGGACAGGTATGACACCGATTACTTTTGATTTCTCTGCAAGAGCAGATTGAGAAACACAACCCATTAGACCACTGCTACCACCCCCATACACAAGAGTGATACCTTTTTCCCCCAGTTTCTTTCCAAGATCTACGGCCGCTTCTAGATAACCGAAGCCTTTCCCTACTTTTGATCCACAAAATACACAAATAGTTTTGATTTGTCGAAGTTTTGGTGCTTCCATCTTTGATAGTATAGAAGAGAAAACTTACGAAGAAGATGTGATTTTGGGATGCCTGAACTATGAAATATGTTTGACTATTTAAAGTCGGAAAAATTTACTGTTTTTGATTGATTCTGAAAAAGTAAAGATTTACTTTTGACAAAATCAGCCCACTTTTGAATATTTTTATCGTATCGAGGCTGTCATCTTTCGGCGATTAAATATTTTATTTCCAGCTTTATCAAACCTCGAGAAAGGAAAATATATTTTATTTCCAAAACGCGTGAAAGAAAGCAGCAAAATATTTTAAAAGATTTACCTTATATCATTGCTGAACTGCCAGAAGCCTCATTTTGTAAAACAGACTGGCAAACAGGATCTTTCGATATTATATTTTGGAGACTATAACGATTTTTGTCCTCGTTAAACTGAGCGTATAAGGAGAGAAGTTCACGTTGTACATAACCACTTGGGTGCGTCTCAAGAGTCAGTCGAATATCATCCAAAGACTCCTTACTCAGTCCACCCTTTATGAATTCGATTTTATCATCCCGATTAGTAGAAGAATATCCTACTGATTTGCAACGAGTATTACAGTTCCAACGAGCACATTTGTAGCAACCACCCAGTCTTTTTGCTCTTCGTTTCTTTGCAAACGTGCTTTTGCCTAAACCAGGCATGTGTTTAGGAAATGTTGATGGTAATTCACCAGATAGTCGAACCTTTGCTTCTATCAACCAACGAACATCTTCTGGAATATCATGAGCCATCAGCAACCTCAATCTTTCGAGCCTTATTCTATAGATCTTTCTCAGATCATTCATAGGAAGACTGGAATAATACTTGCGAATGTTAGAAAGGATGATATCCATTGTTTGATGATTCAACCTCTTCCCAGCATGAACTATTTAAAAGCGCAAAGGATCTGAGTGAATCCGCGTGACGTTATGACCAGCAAGAAAGCGCAGGATTATTTTAATGAAAAGAGGAGACAAGAAGTAATGCGCTGTTAAATTTTATCGATAAAGGAGATTTGATTGGAGATTTGGAATAATTTCTTGGATTATGGGTACTAATATTTTGTTTTAATAATGATAATCTTGGTATAGTGTGATGATACGTGGAAAGTAAAATGAGTACCGTATTGAATCAGAATTCATACGTATATACAAGTGAAAGAAATACTTTGCAGGAAATGTGGTGACATTTAAGTATAGAATCTTAAGTTTTGGGAGATATTTGTTTACTGAATTTTGGGTTACAAATATTGGAAAGATAAGTTGATGATATTATGTTGATATGTTTGGGTATATTACGTAGAGAAAATATTCAGGTAATTCTTTGATTATTTTGGGAATTTTCGATGATAAGAAAGGAAAAAAAAAAAAATTATTATGATACGATATGTCAGTAAAGATTTGTTGAAATTTTAGAGATATATACGAATATTTGAGGTCACATGATACGATATTAAGTGACAAGTTACATGAATACTACAAGATATGATGAAATTTTTACATACGATTGGGAATTGTTTTGATTATTTTGAGAATATTCGATGATAAGAAGAAGAGATTCTGATTAAGTATTCAGAAATCATAAGATTAAGTAAGTTTAATTTCGAGGACGAAATTATTTTAAGGGGGTAAGATTATAGCGACCCAGAATTTTTATGCAATAAATAATTATTTTAATATTTAGAAAATTGTGTCGCTACTATTTCATTTATTATTTTGAAGTTAACGCCGCGACGGATTCGTCTAGCCAAGTCAAGAAATATCGAATTTGTTCGATTTTAAATTAAATGTCCGAATTTCTAAAATTATATTATTTAAAGTATTATTTTCAAAATCATTTTTGAATTCCAAATTTATTAAAATATCCCAATGATCCTTATCAAATTATTTCAAGTCCAAATACGTAATTCAAATTTTATCTCAATATTTATTTATTTTAATTTGATTATATTTAATTAAACCAAATTTTCTCCACATGTTTTCATATCTTTACACCTAATCTAATTCCTACCCAACCTAAAACTCCACCACGATTTCATCATACAACCACACCTCCATTCAACTCACATGGCACAACCTATATTCCCTTTCCATTATTTTTATTTGATGATTCCCCATGTCTCCTCTTTAATCATTTTAATTTCTTTCTCTTTTCCTTTAAAAACACCAACATTCATCACCCGTATCCATCATATTCTCCACCAAATCAACCATCAAAACATAATGATGATATTCTATTTCACACCAAATTCTCCACTAACCAAAACACAATTTCATTTCCACCTATCTTAATTCCACCACACTAACACAAATCTGTATAAAACCATAAGTACAGATCAAACCACCTTCATCCCCATGAATCATCACGTCTACCATCAATGCCTGCACCCAACTCCATCATCTTCAATAACCACAGCCATTCCAACAAACTGCTGCCTATCACCATACAATACACCATCGACTTGCAACCAAGACAACCATTTCAATAACCATCGCCCCACCAGTTCACTGCCAATCAGATTATCACCGGAAATTCATCACTGCATTAATGCCAATTCAATCAGAACCATCAACAACTAATATTCCCCAAAACAATCATACTCAGCACTGCTCCATCACACAACAAACGTCCCTGCACCACTATGTATCCTGCAACCACCATCAACGACCAATTCCAGGACAACCATGTTCAACCACAAACATCAGCCTTCAGTCCATTATCAATTTCAGAAGCCATCACCCATATTCAATACCACCACCATTTTCAGTCGACCAAGTTGGAGAAGAACCACCAACACTGCCCTCTACCTCCATCAACCTGATTCAATTCATCGATTCATCACCAAACAAAGTTTCAACAATTCTGCTGCTATCAAACACCCAATCACCGAAGACAATCACTCGGCTGTTTTCACTTCACCACAGCGAACATCATCTCCTCTGCCCTTCGAAACCACTAGTCAACCACACAATCCATCACCACAGCCCACATCGCCGATAGAACCACGGCCACAAATAAACCACCCACTGGCCACTTCGATTATGACAACCAATCGAACCCAAAATCAAGAAATAAACTAACCAAACAACTCACCTTGAACACAGGCCGCTTCGATCGGAGTTGTAGTCGGAATCGCAACTCTGATTAAACTACCCAACAATCACGATCTCACACCAAAATCCCGTGCCTAAGCCCAACCTTTTGTACACCGCCGGTGTTGCGCCGGCAGTAGATCGGATTTCTTCGTCGATCGCAACCTTCGTCCTCTCGCCCTTTTCTCTCTGTCTCTGCCTCGCCTCGCTCTCTCTATCTCTTGTTTCTTCAATGTCGTGAAATGATAGAGAGAGAAGAGATAATCTGATTTTAAACTTTCGGAAATTGCTTTTTGGTCCTTGAAGTTTTAAAGATTTCAAATCAGCCCCTCAAGTTTTGAAATGTTTTAATCCAGCCCTTTTAGCTTCAAACTTATCATTTCAGTCCCTGCTGATTTTATTAATTTGATTTTAAGCTCAACTTTCAAAAGTATTCATTTTAATCCCTCAACTTTCAAAATATCTATTTTAGTCCCTGAACTTTCAAAAGTATTCATTTTAGTCCCTCAACTTTCAAAACATCAATTTTAGTCTTCAAATTATAATTTATCATTTTGAACTATATATTCGATAGACTAAAGTGACTTATTGGCTAAGACGAAGCGTACGGAGAATTTAAAGAAATTGAAGTCATTCCCGCTCAACTTTGCACTCGTCGGATTTGAGGTAGACTCGCACTTATTAATTGATTTAAATTATGATTTCATATGAATGTCATGTGACTTGTGAAAGTCAATTTTTAAGAAAAACAAGTATGTTTTTATGAAAGGTAAATATACCTTATGTTGTTATGAAAAGTAAGTATGTTTTTATGAAAAGAAAATATACTTTATGTTTTTACGAAAAGTAAGTATACCCTATGCTTCACGAAAATGTTTTTTTTTGGATCATTGCTATGAAATCAATCTACCAAGATTGTTTTGGGTCCCATATGATAAGTTATGATATGTTAAGGGGACCGGAGTTTTAGTAGCGCTACACATAAGAATTCTTGCCACCTAAGTTCGGTAACATTCTTGTGTCTCCTATGTTTATGAGGATTTGCCACGAAGTTCGGTAAAATTCCTATCTTTCCATATGTTTATGAGGATTTACCACCTAAGTTCGGTAAAATTCCTGTCGCATATGTTTATGAGGATTTCGATCCTATCTTATGTTATGATGCAATTGATCCCTATGAATTTCAGAAAATTATGCTTGGTATACTTACTACATAAAAATTCTTACCACCTAAGTTCGGTAAAATTCTTATGTTTATGAGGATTTCGATTTTATCCTATGTTATGATGAAAACTTACTGTGATTTTACTGTTATTATGATTTTACTGCATAAGAATTCTTGCCACCTAAGTTCGGTAAAGTTCTTGTATGTTTATGAGGATTTAAATCCTATCTTATGTTATGCTTTCAAAAGAAATTATGCTTGGCATAATTAAAATGTTTTTATAAGTATATGGTTTTCAAAGAGATGTTTTCAAAGAGCTGTTTTCAAAGAGCTGTTTTCAAAGAACTATTTTCAAAGAGCTATTTTCAAAGAGCATATGATTTGCAAAATATGTCCCGTGCTGTAATGCACAATATGAGTTTTATCAAGAGCAGTTTTATAAAGAAGCTCTATCAATGCCCGTTTTATAAAGAGCCGGGATTTGTGTGTTTAATCATCTTATAAATTAAATTAATTTGCGATGAGTCTACTGAGTATTTCCCCCATGAAATACTCACCCTACTTTTTAACAGTTTTGCAGATTTCGGAGACGGTGGCGAGCGATGAATGATGGTGGCAATAATCGTTGAACGGTTGAAAGTTTGACGTTAATGATTTCCGTATTTTCCAAACAATCGAATAATTTAGAGAAGTTCATTTATTTGAGAAATTATGATATTTGCAATTTCTTTACAATATTAATGGTTCGATTTACTATTTCAAATGGTTTCATAAATGTTTTCAATTTTAGCGGCCATTACAGTTTATTTAATGTTGCCAAAAAAATGAATTTCAATTATTTCTTCCGCAAAAATATTATTCGAAAAAATTTAGACAGAAAATGACGTAGTGAATCGGGTATACGGAACTCGGGGCGCTACACTGCTGATTTACTTTTAAGCTCAAGTTTCAAAAGTATCTATTTTAATCCCTCAACTATCAAAAGTATCTATTTTTGTCCCTGAACTTTTCAAAAGTATTCATTTTAGCCCCTCAACTTTCAAAACATCAATTTTAGTCCTCAAATTATAATTTATCATTTTGAGCTATATATTCGATAGACTAAAGTGACTTATTGGCTAAGACGAAGCGTACGGAGAATTTAAAGAAATTGAAGTCATTCCCGCTCAACTTTGCACTCGTCGGATTTGAGGTAGACTCGCACTTATTAATTGATTTAAATTATGATTTCATATGAATGTCATGTGACTTGTGAAAGTCAATTTTTAAGAAAAGCAAGTATGTTTTTATGAAAGGTAAATATACCTTATGTTTTTATGAAGAGTAAGTATGTTTTTATGAAAAGAAAATATACTTTATGTTTTTACGAAAAGTAAGTATACCCTATGCTTCACGAAAATGTTTTTTTTGATCATTGCTATGAAATCAATCTACCAAGATTGTTATGAGTCCCATATGATAAGTTATGATATGTTAAGGGGACCGGAGTTTTAGTAGCGCTACACATAAGAATTCTTGCCACGAAGTTCGGTAACATTCTTGTGTCTCCTATGTTTATGAGGATTTGCCACGAAGTTCTGTAAAATTCCTATGTTTCCATATGTTTATGAGGATTTGCCACCTAAGTTATGTAAAATTCCTGTCGCATATGTTTATGAGGATTTCGATCCTATCTTATGTTATGATGCAATTGATCCCTATGAATTTCAAAAATTATGCTTGGTATACTTACTACATAAGAATTCTTGCCACCGAAGTTCGGTAAAATTCTTATGTTTATGAGGATTTCAATCCTATCCTATGTTATGATGAAAACTTACTGTGATTTTACTGCATAAGAATTCTTATCACCTAAGTTCGGTAAAATTCTTGTGTCTCCCTATGTTTATGAGGATTTCGATCCTATCTTATGTTATGCTTTCAAAAGAAATTATGCTTGGCATAATTAAAATGTTTTTATAAGTATATGGTTTTCAAAGAGCTGTTTTCAAAGAGCTATTTTCAAAGAGCCTATGATTTGCAAAATATGTCCCGTGCTGTAATGCACAATATGAGTTTTATCAAGAGCAGTTTTATAAAGAAGCTCTATCAATGTCCGTTTTATAAAGAGCCGGGATTTATGTGTTTAATCATCTTATAAATTAAATTAATTTGCGATGAGTCTACTGAGTATTTCCCCCATGAAATACTCACCCTACTTTTTAACAGTTTTGCAGATTTCGGAGATGGTGGCGAGCGATGAATGATGGTGGCAATAATCGTTAAACGGTTGAAAGTTTGACGTTAATGATTTCCGTATTTTTTCAAACAATCGAATAATTTAGAGAAGTTCATTTATTTGAGAAATTATGACATTGTCAATTTATTTACAAAATTAATGGTTCGATTTACTATTTCAAATGGTTTCATAAATGTTTTCAATTTTATCGGCCATTACAGTTTATTTAATGTTGCCAAAAATGAATTTCAATTATTTCTTCCGCAAAAATATTATTCGAAAAAAATTTAGACAGAAAATGACGTAGTGAATCGGGTATACGGAACTCGGGGCGCTACAAGTTGGTATCAGAGCTAGTCTGCGTTTCTGTAGACTGGTAAAATTTTCAAAAAGAATTTTCAAGAAATATTTTCCATTATAAAATATTATTGATGAAAATTGCCACTGCCATCATTCGTTTCACCAACTCCGAGGTAAAGAAGTTTATGATGTTTAAAGTTATTTCAGTATTTCGAATACTCATTTTACTGATTTATGAGAAAGAATGAAGAGTATTTCGGATACTTATGATTTATGAGAAATAAGAATGTATTTCTTCGAAAATAATGATGTTGTTATGCTTTGTCATAACTTATATGCTTTAATGTATGATTATGAAAAAAAAATTTTAAGAAAGAAAACGAGTGTTGAGCATAATGGGAATAATATGATTTAAGAATGATTTTTAAATAATTTTTGTCCTCGAGTTAGAAATGATGAACCCTAGATGGACTTTGCATAATTGATTTTAGACATGGCACTAAGTATGAGAAGTCAACGGAAAGGATTTGATTATATGTCAGATTATCTATCGTTTAGATTAAACGAGAAATAGCAAGCCAGTTATGAAGTTGTGATAAGATGTTAAGATTATAAGTGATATGATTTTATTGAGACTTTTATGAGAAGCATTATGAAGTTAGAGATTTAAAGATTTGGTTCTTAGTTTTTGGTATTTAAGTAATGGATATTATGTTGAGAAAATGAATTATGCCTCTATGTTGAAGAGAAATTTATTATGAAGTTTGGCCTTGTGAATAAATTTTGGGAATATGATTTATGGTATATATTTATAAGTATGAGTAATCTTTTGAGCCAATTAAGGTATGGAAGGAAGTGATATTGTGATATTGAAAAATATGATTTGAAAATGTTATGTTGAGGAATTATGAATTGAATTATGGGATATTTTGATGATATTGAAGTGTTGGAATTGTTGCCATATTTAAATCGTTGTGGATAAATATGGAGTTATTTGTTATTGTTGGTTATGAAGTATACCTACGATTTGGATAAGTCCAAATTTCAAAAGAAACTCTGCCTAGAATTTTATCGTTTGGAAATAAGAGCATAATATGGTATGCAATCACTAAGAGAATTGAGTTTAGAATTGCAAGTTCATAAGCAAGATTGAGTAAATGATAAGTTATATTTTGAAAGACGAGTGAAGACAAGTATAAGGGCATTATTGGGAAGAATCTTAATTATTCTTGGGAATGGATTTATCACTTGTAAGGAATGATCACTTGTATTGGAGAGTATTATAAGGATATGAATTTTGAGGAAAATAGGGATAAGATTTTACAGTGATGACTTATTTTGGAATGGTGTTCAGAAGAGGGACCACGGTAGAATCCAAGATTTTTTTTTAATCTGAGAAATTGATACATAATATTAGTGATCAGATTGACGTATAAGGTACGTGATAGATATGACGACTAGACGGTTAAGGAATGTTATGGTTATCCAGGGAAGAATCGTGTGAATATTGAGTTCGATGATCTTATTTTGATGGTTTATTGCATTATGGTGAAATATTATCTACGATTGAGAATTTTCATTTTTAGTCATAATATATGGGTTTATTTAAAGATTTAGTGATACAGTTTCGATTAATTATTATTGGTTTTACTTTTGAAGTGAGTAAATATTTTGGCTACAATAATGGAAAATCTGAGATGATCAGTTGTGTGATTTTAAATTATGGGATTGTATCTTTGGGTTAAGCAAATTTGATGAGGAATCCTATATGATTTACAGAAGTTTTATTTAATGGTGATAAGATTAATCAGAGTATTGTTCATAAAGTGTGATATGAATTGAAGTTTGGGAGAATAGAAAATTTTAATTTTGAATTTCAGATTTGGGAAATTAGTGAAGTTTCTTAAGTTTGAGAATAACATATTTGATCATTGTGATGCTGTTTTAAGTTAGTATCTTAGCTCTCAGCTAGAATGAGTATTTGATACCGAGTACTTGATGTATGATTTAAAGTATAATGAAAAGTGGGAACAAGAGTTAATGCGCTGTTATTTTCTCGACAAAAGAAAATTTGATGATAAGATTGGAGATATGGAATATTTTATTGGATTTTGGTACTGATATTTTTGGTATAATAATCAAGGTATAGTGAGATGATACGGGAATAAGTGAAAGAGAAATAAGGACCGTATTGAATCAGAATTCATAAGTATGTATAAGTGAAAGAAATACTTTGCAGGAAATGGGGTGACATTTAAGTAAAGAATCTTAGTTATTTGGAAGATATTTGTTTACTGAATTTTGGGTTACAAATATTGGAAAGATAAGTTGATGATATTATGTTGATATATTTGGGTATATTACGTAAAGAGAATATTCAGGTAATTCTTTGATTATTTTTTTTGGAATATTTGATGATAAGAAATTTAGAGATGACAAATTATTATGGTTTGATATATCAGTAAAGATTTATGGAAACTTGAAGAGATTTTTTTTTATGGAATTACAGAAATTAGTAAAGAGACATGATGTTGTTTGGGATTATGTGAGATAATGATGATGGACGTAAGGTTATTTGAATATAAAGGTACAATAGAAATTGTAAGGAATGATATGATGATGATAATTGAAGGTGATAATGTATTGAGATTATGAAATAAGTTGATCATCTATGAATAAGTTATGTTGTTTTTGGTTCATAATAATGGAATTCAAAGAATAGTGAACTTTCAGTCACATACGATTCAGAAGAATTTTTGAGTAGACACATATGTCTATAGAAAAGTCCATGTTCTTGAGAAAACAAAGTGATGCATTTAGTCAAAGTCCAGTGGGTTAAATATGGTTGGGTTAAATATGGTAGCGATGATGCTACATAAGAGAAAGAAGAGATTCTGATTAAGTATTCAGAAATCATAAGATTAAGTAAGTTTAATTTCGAGGACGAAATTATTTTAAGGGGGTAAGATTATAGCGACCCAGAATTTTTATGCAATAAATAATTATTTTAATATTTAGAAAATTGAGTCGCTATTGTTTTGAAATTAATGCCGCGACGGATTCGTCTAGCCAAGTCAAGAAATATCGAATTTGTTCGATTTTAAATTAAAATCCGAATTTCTAAAATTATGTTATTTTAATTATTTATTCAAAGTATTATTTTCAAAATCATTTTGAATTCCAAATTTATTAAAATATCTCAATTTTCCTTATTCAAATTATTTCAAGTCCAAAATATATCTGTTTTAAATACGTTTTCTAATCAGAGTTAGTCCAATTTTAGTTATTTGTCATAATCAAAATTTTACATCTATTTTCTATTTCATATTCCACCTATTCTAATTCACATCCAACCCATGTCTCACCTACGGATTCATCATCACCATTTCTTTATTTTATCATTCCAATTATGAGTATTCATTCAATGATTCCTCTTCACATTATTATGTCCTCCATATTGATCACTTTCCATCTCATTCCCAATTTCATAATTCATTCTCAACCAATGTATGCACCTCTTTACATTATACAATCATCATCATCATCACCAAATTTCACTTTCATTTTTCCATCATCAGATTCCACAATACAATATATATAAAACATCATCATCCTCAGCATGACCTTTATCTTTAGCCGAAAGCTACCTCTCCACCTTCAGTGCTGGACCACCAATTCCACCTACTTCAATCCCACAATATACTAAAACAAATCTGTATAAAACTAACACTGATTACCTCTTTCAGCCACTGCATTCAGACCAACTCAGTATCCTTATAACACCATCACCAATCCTCCAATTTCTCTGCAAGAACTCAATCTGCAAACCAAGATATTTCCACCATCGAGCCTGCAAAAATCACCCTCACTGCCAATTGAACATTCAATATCAAAATCAATCTTCAAAACAACTCAACTCCAAAACCGGCCACTGTTATCATCACCAATGCAGCCACCACTGTCAACCAACAATCCACAACTCCACCTACCACAATTTCAATCCCCTATATCACCATCAAGCCAAATCAACCTGTATGATCACCTTCACCTTCACTGCCGGAATCATCACGCCCACTGTCCTTCAACCCAGCCATCCAACCGCCACATCCAGCCACAATTCAGAAATCAAACCCAACCATTTCAGCAGTTCCATACCTTCACCAAATTAAGTACTATCACCGTCTCATCATCACCATCACCACCAGCAGCTCCAGACTCCAATATCAATCTACACCTCTGCTACCTAATCACCTCCATTCACAATCGGCCAAACCACCAAATAAATTCAAGCAACTCAAATTCAAACCCCCATTTCAGCCAGTCATCACCATCACGCCCTAAATACCGTTATCACCTAAATCAGAAACCAACCACTGCAGCTCCCTCCTCAATCCATTCAACCAACCAAGAACTGCCACTCGAAGCCGTCACTGCCAACTTCAATCCCCACCAAATCAAACCCAAACCCATGATAGACAAGCCAAGACTTACCTTCGACCAACACCGGAATTGTAGCCGGAGAAATCACGACCTAAACCGCGAACTCTAACCTCGGTTTCACTGTGAATCAGCAACTCCAAATCGCGAACCCTAGCCTCGGGTCACTCTTCGATTTCGCACCAAAATTTGTACCAAATCTACCCAAACTTGACAACCCTATTTAACCACCTTTTGCCGCACCCAGCGCCGGTATTGCGCCGGCGAACCGCCGGTATAAGATCGGAATCGCCACTGCGTCGCCTCCGTTCATCGCCTCTTTCGCTTGTCTTCTCTCTGTTTAAATCTTCTGTTCGAAATAACAGATAGATAAAAGAAATCTGATTTAATATATTTGATTTTCGAAATTTGCACTTAAGCCCCTGAAGTTTTAAAGCTTTTCAATTCAGTCCCTATGTTTTAAAATGTCTTAATTCAGCCCTTAAAGTTATATCAATTTCAGCCCTTAAGTTTTAAATGATTTTAATCAAGCCCTTTCATTTTCAAAATCTGATCACTTCAGTCCCTGCTGATTTACTTTTAAGCTCAAGTTTCAAAAGTATCTATTTTAATCCCTCAACTATCAAAAGTATCTATTTTTGTCCCTGAACTTTTCAAAAGTATTCATTTTAGCCCCTCAACTTTCAAAACATCAATTTTAGTCCTCAAATTATAATTTATCATTTTGAGCTATATATTCGATAGACTAAAGTGACTTATTGGCTAAGACGAAGCGTACGGAGAATTTAAAGAAATTGAAGTCATTCCCGCTCAACTTTGCACTCGTCGGATTTGAGGTAGACTCGCACTTATTAATTGATTTAAATTATGATTTCATATGAATGTCATGTGACTTGTGAAAGTCAATTTTTAAGAAAAGCAAGTATGTTTTTATGAAAGGTAAATATACCTTATGTTTTTATGAAGAGTAAGTATGTTTTTATGAAAAGAAAATATACTTTATGTTTTTACGAAAAGTAAGTATACCCTATGCTTCACGAAAATGTTTTTTTGGATCATTGCTATGAAATCAATCTACCAAGATTGTTATGAGTCCCATATGATAAGTTATGATATGTTAAGGGGATCGGAGTTTTAGTAGCGCTACACATAAGAATTCTTGCCACGAAGTTCGGTAACATTCTTGTGTCTCCTATGTTTATGAGGATTTGCCACGAAGTTCTGTAAAATTCCTATGTTTCCATATGTTTATGAGGATTTGCCACCTAAGTTATGTAAAATTCCTGTCGCATATGTTTATGAGGATTTCGATCCTATCTTATGTTATGATGCAATTGATCCCTATGAATTTCAAAAATTATGCTTGGTATACTTACTACATAAGAATTCTTGCCACCGAAGTTCGGTAAAATTCTTATGTTTATGAGGATTTCAATCCTATCCTATGTTATGATGAAAACTTACTGTGATTTTACTGCATAAGAATTCTTATCACCTAAGTTCGGTAAAATTCTTGTGTCTCCCTATGTTTATGAGGATTTCGATCCTATCTTATGTTATGCTTTCAAAAGAAATTATGCTTGGCATAATTAAAATGTTTTTATAAGTATATGGTTTTCAAAGAGCTGTTTTCAAAGAGCTATTTTCAAAGAGCCTATGATTTGCAAAATATGTCCCGTGCTGTAATGCACAATATGAGTTTTATCAAGAGCAGTTTTATAAAGAAGCTCTATCAATGCCCGTTTTATAAAGAGCCGGGATTTATGTGTTTAATCATCTTATAAATTAAATTAATTTGCGATGAGTCTACTGAGTATTTCCCCCATGAAATACTCACCCTACTTTTTAACAGTTTTGCAGATTTCGGAGATGGTGGCGAGCGATGAATGATGGTGGCAATAATCGTTAAACGGTTGAAAGTTTGACGTTAATGATTTCCGTATTTTTCCAAACAATCGAATAATTTAGAGAAGTTCATTTATTTGAGAAATTATGACATTGTCAATTTATTTACAAAATTAATGGTTCGATTTACTATTTCAAATGGTTTCATAAATGTTTTCAATTTTATCGGCCATTACAGTTTATTTAATGTTGCCAAAAATGAATTTCAATTATTTCTTCCGCAAAAATATTATTCGAAAAAAATTTAGACAGAAAATGACGTAGTGAATCGGGTATACGGAACTCGGGGCGGTACAAGGATAGTTCAAAGATTTAAGTTGAGAGAATTACATCTTTGTTTCGAGGGTTTTGATTTGTTGGTCTAAACATTTTACTTTCTGCAATATATACAAGTTGGTGTAAATTGCCAAACCGCTCACAGATGGCTTCCAATAGATTGCCTTAGATCCTTGTGTAAGTTGTGAAAACTACTCCTTTGTTCATCCAATCGTCCAGACACTTATACAATTGCCTAGACTTCTCAACATACCCATGTTATTTGTAATGGACTCTCATGTTTTGGACTTCCATGTTGGCTCTTCGAATAGGATATTTTTATATGTAAACAATTACCTCCAATATGGCTGAACTAATGTGTAATAATTAATTTTGTTATATTCAAAATATTTATATAACTTTACTTTACCTTTCAATGTCATTTAACATAAGGTAAATGCATATGAATCTACAATGCACATTTTGGGCAGTGTTTGAAATTCCATTATCCAAGCATTGCGCACCATTACCCGTCACGAGTTTGCCCTTTTTTACCCTGTTTCAATGGGTCCACTCTTTGCTGAAGGCATTCGAACGTCGCCCAAAACATTTGACTCCACAACCATGGAATCTACAATATATTTTTCGAGTTGGGCAAAAGTGATGTTGAGAGACGAGGATTTTAAGGATGCTCTAAAAAGGGCTAATGTTCTCAAAGCCATTGAAACTTCTGCAAAGGTTCCCAATTTAGACCTGGTGCTATTTTTCACGGCACTTTAATCTTGGTGATGTGATCCGGACCAGGCATCGAAGGGCAAAGTCGAGCCATCGGCAATATGACAATGATCTACGTGTAAAACGGAGCAAGTTCCGTGTTGGAGTCGAGCCGAGAAGGCGAAAGGATCAAGCCGAGGCAAATAATCAAGAAATTGTGCAGAAAGTGATTCACGGCCGTAAAGATATTCCTCACGGCCGTAAAAATGGAATTGAAATTGATCACGGCCGTAACCTCCATTCTTACGGCCGTAACACCAAGTTGAAATTCTGGACAGAATATTCTTTACGGCCGTAATCAATATATTCACGGCCGTAATTCAAGATTTTCCAGATTTTGCGGATTTTTAATTATTTTATTTCTTTTTATTATTTTAGGTTATTTTCCTAGTTTAGAATTTTAGTCTAATTAGAATTCTATTTTGAGTAAATTAGATGCTAGGTTATTTTGCTTATTTATACGCTTTTCAATTAATTGTAAAAAACAGTTTAAGATTGATTTTGAGATTAATATAGTTGAGAGAGTTTTCTCCAATTGAAAGGTTGAGGAGTCCCTTTGTGTTCTTCAAGAACAAATCCGACCTATCAAATATTGTGGAAATATTTGTGGCGTTGTACTTATCAAATATTCGCGAGAATATTTGTGGCGTGTCCGATTTGAATCTTATCAAGGAAATTGACAAGTCCTTGTGGTGTTTCGAAAACCTTGGATCTCGATTCCGCATCGTCAATTTCTTGCGTCGTGAATCTTGGGTCAAGGTCCTATCGTCAATCTATCTTTCCAGTATTTTAATTCTTGTTATTTTCGTGTCAGATCTGATCTAGATCTTTCCTAGGGTTTTAGATTTATCGTTATTTCCGCGTTTCGACGAGATTCCCCTCCCGGGATCGCGTCATCTGGTATCAGAGCTTGGATCTATTTCAGATTCTTGCGTTTCTTGATTTTTCTTGATTTTTTTCGTGTTCGTCGCGTTCTTCGTGTCAGTCATATATTTTTTCCAGTTTGATCCATAAGAGTCAGTCCCAGAAATTCAAAAGTGTTTTTCTTGTTCGTTTTTCGTCCAAATCCAGTTCCGTTTTTTCTGTCATACTCGTAGTTTAATTTTCTGGAAGATTATCAAAAAAAAAAAAAAAATCGAAAATTTCATTTTTTTCATATTCCAGATTTCCATGTCTCGTGGGGAGAGATATTCGTCAATGGGTGACAACAAACGGCCCGAAAGAGGGGATAGGATGTTGGAGCAGGGTTTTGAATTATTAGCAGAGATGCAGGCAAAATTTAAGAAGGTGATGGCTAGGATGGATAAAAGAGATGCGATGATTGCCCAATTGAAAAAGGAGCAATCGCGGGCGGACTCTATGGCTAGGAGGAGTAGTAAGCGTGAAAGTCATGCTAGGTTTGGAGATGGGGTGGATGACAGGTCATTAAGGGGAAAGGAAGAAGCAAAGTCACACCGATCAAAACGGGAAAGTAGTGATCATGTTCACAAAAGGAGGGAGGAACCGACAACTAAAGGTAAAAATAATTCTGATTCCAAGCCTCTTAAGGATAAAAATATTAAGTGCTTTAAATGTTTGGAACGGGGTCACATTGCACTTGATTGTCCACTTAAAAAGGTTAGAGGTGATAGTGAAGGGGCTAAAAGTGTTGTGGTGGATGAGTCAATTATTGATAGGCGTGCTCTTAGCATTAGACGTAAGATGGATGTTGTGGGTAATGTGGATGAGCAGAAGGATAATATTTTTCGCACTAGATGCTTAGTGAATGAAAAAGTTTGTAGCTTGGTGATTGACGGGGGAAGTTGTACTAATGTAGTTAGTACACTGTTGGTGGAAAAATTAGGCTTGCCTTTAACGAAACATCAGACGCCTTATAAATTACAATGGTTGACTGAGTCGGGGGAAGTTAAGGTGAAGAGACAGGCCTTGGTGATTTTTTCTCTTGGTGGATATACCGATGAGGTAATTTGTGACGTGGTGCCAATGCAAATTAGTCACATACTGTTGGGGAGACCTTGGCAACATGAAAGGGCTGTGTTACATGATGGGTATACGAATAGATACAGTCTGGTAAAAGGGGGAAAAAAGTTTACTTTAATGCCACTATCTCCAACTGACGCCCTGGAAGATCAATTGAAAGTGAAAAGTGAGTTTGAGGGGAAAAATAAGAGAGTTGAGGCCACGACCTCAGAAAAAGAAGAGGGAGTGGAAATTAAAATTAAGAGCGTTGAGGCCACGACCTCAGAAAAAGGAGAGGGAGTGAAAAGTAAAGAAAAGAGGGTTGAGGTTCAAACTTCAGAAAAAGGAGAGACTGGGTGCAAAAATCAAAAGAAAAGAGAGTCTACCACAAAAATGAGTCTATTTGCACTTACTAACGCTAACAAACCCCTCCCCAGTTCTTTAAATTCTGTTTTACAGGTACCGAAGTCAAGCCATGAACTTAAAGCGGGAAAGAAATTCATTGGCAAAAATGAGCAGCCCAAAAGTCTAAAGGATCGCACGAGGCATAAAAATGATCACCGAGCCCAGGAAAGCAGGAGGAATTTGAAAAGCCGACCAAAAATGGATTCGAGGTCGAATCCTTTTCAAGAGAGGGAGTATGATGTGATCCGGACCAGGCATCGAAGGGCAAAGTCGAGCCATCGGCAATATGACAATGATCTACGTGCAAAACGGAGCAAGTTCCGTGTTGGAGTCGAGCCGAGAAGGCGAAAGGATCAAGCCGAGGCAAATAATCAAGAAATTGTGCAGAAAGTGATTCACGGCCGTAAAGATATTCCTCACGGCCGTAAAAATGGAATTGAAATTGATCACGACCGTAACCTCCATTCTTACGGCCGTAACACCAAGTTGAAATTCTGGACAGAATATTCATTACGGCCGTAATCAATATATTCACGGCCGTAATTCAAGATTTTCCAGATTTTGCGGATTTTTAATTATTTTATTTCTTTTTATTATTTTAGGTTATTTTCCTAGTTTAGAATTTTAGTCTAATTAGAATTCTATTTTGAGTAAATTAGATGCTAGGTTATTTTGCTTATTTATACGCTTTTCAATTAATTGTAAAAAACAGTTTAAGATTGATTTTGAGATTAATATAGTTGAGAGAGTTTTCTCCAATTGAAAGGTTGAGGAGTCCCTTTGTGTTCTTCAAGAACAAATCCGACCTATCAAATATTGTGGAAATATTTGTGGCGTTGTACTTATCAAATATTCGCGAGAATATTTGTGGCGTGTCCGATTTGAATCTTATCAAGGAAATTGACAAGTCCTTGTGGTGTTTCGAAAACCTTGGATCTCGATTCCGCATCGCCAATTTCTTGCGTCGTGAATCTTGGGTCAAGGTCCTATCGTCAATCTATCTTTCCAGTATTTTAATTCTTGTTATTTTCGTGTCAGATCTGATCTAGATCTTTCCTAGGATTTTAGATTTATCGTTATTTCCGCGTTTCGACGAGATTCCCCTCCCGGGATCGCGTCACTTGGTCACTTTTATCTTCCCTTTTAGTGCATTGACCATTACCTTGCGCGATCTTGGTGCTTTGCTTGATTTTGTACCTATAGGTTGTACAATCTCTCCCCTCTTCAATTCTACTCTTACTAGTTCTTCATTTCCAAATTCCCTCTTTAGTTCTTACTCTACTCTTACTAAAATAAGTCCGAAGGACTTACCAAACCTCCTCCCATGGATGAACGTGTTGCGGCCTTCATTCACTACTAGTTATGCAAGTATGTCATTTGTGTTCCTAGTATCAAGCCTTCCAGTAGTTATCTTCCTCCGTTGAGGGAAATCACATACGGTTGGAGTTAGGATTGGTGTTCTTTTACCTTGGTGGCCATCTATAGGGCTATGGATGCCCTTATCCATCAACTTTGCACCAATAAAGGAACTCCCATCAGGCATAAACTTTATACTAATAAAGGAACTCCCATAGGATGTGGTCCTCTCTAGATCGTTCAACTGTGGCTGATGGCATATTTTACTTACTTTGGTAATCCGTCAGTGATTCCTCTTTTCCCATTTTATGCTCCAGTAATGGTCATGCCATTTTCTGTAAATCAAAGTCATAGGGATGTTTTTTCAATCATCTACAATCTCCATGAACTTCCCTCTTTCTTTCCTTATCCATCGTCCTAATTTCTCGCCTATGTATCAGCTACTTCGACTACTGCGAACACGGCGATATGAGTTAAATTCTTGACTTGCCATGAATTATTTCAGGATTTCATTGGTATTGGCACAAATAAAAAGGCTGGGGTAGAAATGTATTCTCCTCATTTTGTCTCACGCTAGTTTGGACTAGTGCAAGTATGACCAATTCTTTTATTTATTTGTACCAACATGAGGTTTTAGACTTGATTCTTTATCCTTCACCCCGAGGAAGGTAACATAGTGTATTCCAGCAACAGGACTTTGTTGACTAGTGTGAGATTGAGTTCTTTCCATTTTTCTCCACCAGTTCATCCCTTGTTTGCCAGTTTCTAAGAGACTGTGAAGGAAAGACTCATTGGTGTGCACCTTTCTCAAGTTTTCAATGTCGTTGATGCTAACACAACCTTTACCCTGCAAAAGTCACTGGCTACATCTCTAGGCCAAAGGCTGTCAAATACTGGCTTATCTTCCTCTCATTCTCAAGTGGAAACTTCTGGTTCCAGGAAAGGACCCACTGTAGGTTGATTCAGAGAAAATATTAGACGAGGATAATATTTCATTGGCTCGAAGGGTAACCATGCTAAGATGAAGAATTCTTTCTCGTTTTTTACTTTATAACTTGGCTTTGACTTAGTTTTTTTTATACATTTATTTCTGTCTTAAAAATAGGATTTATTATTATCATTTTAGAATATTTGCTATTGATGAATTTAACATATCTATTTTATGCATATTGATTAAATAGTTAACTGATGTCAATTAAACTCGTTGCACCCAAGAATTATTGGCTACTTGTTATGAAATTTAGAGATAAATAATTATCGAGGTAGTGTGTCTAATAGGAGTTGCATACAAGATTTAAAAAAAAAGGAATTTGTATTAATATAGATATGATGCATAACCAAAGGAATCATAAGTCAATGCCCTTATGTAGGGATGTCAACGAGCCGAACCGAGCCGGCTCGCGAGCCGAAGATCAAGGCTCGAGCTTTTTAGGGTCGAACTTTTTTTGGCCCGAGCCGAGCTAAAGCTCGTCTCCAAAAATAAGGCTCGACTCGAGCTTTTTCCGAGCCGAACCAAGTCCCGAGCTTTTACTTTTTTTCTTATTTTTATGGCAAAAATTCATAAAATTTTTATTGAAAATGTGTATATATAGCAAGTTGAGCCTAGCTCCTGGTCGAAATTCATTGTTCAAGCTCCCATCGAGCTTTTTTAGCAGGCTTTTTTTGGCTCGAGCCGAGCCAAAGCCCGTCTCTCAAAAAAAAGCTCGGCTCGAAATATCGAGCCGCGAGCCGAGCTTAGCCCGAGCTTTTTCCGAGCCGAGCTCGAGTGGCCCGAGCCGACGAGCCATTTTTCCATCCCTACCCTTATGTAATGAGTTGTCCTAAGCCTAGAAGTGACAAAACTATCTTACCTCGAGCCCTGTTTGCCTCTGATGGCAATGAAGTTCTTGGTGAATTACAAATAAACAGTAGGTATTGACATTGATTTATGCACTATATGTAAAGGAATATATGGAGGTGCAGCGGAGCCATGAATTCGAGGGACGAGATTGCTCTAAAGAATTGGAATACAACTCAACAATTATCACATAAACATATCTAGAGTCCCATTTATAATAGAATTAATTTGTATTGTATTCCCTTCTTTATGTAAATCTGTAGTCCTTAGCTTTATCTTGTAACACAAAAAACTCTGTATATTTATAGTTCTAAAATACCAATGAAAATCAACTTCTTTTGTATATGAATATTATTGTTATGGTATTAGAGCCATAAAAAAATTCCAACGAGTAATATTGCATTTTTAGAGCTGAACTGCTTGTCTTCTTCCTTCTCCTAGCATCAGTCGCCTGTTCTCCTATTCCTAGACTCCCACCTTTTGTTAGAATTAATGTACAAGCCCAATTGTTGTGTCGAACTTTACAATGAGATTAATTAATATGATTAATTAATCAATGCCCATTAATGGCCCTATTGTCAATAGGGTTAGGATTTTATGTGTACATATTAATATGTGCACTTGTAGAGAAAATTATGAATGATAGAGTCGCTTTTCTGTAATATTCTAGCGCAGGATTTTTCTCTTGCTAGCACAAAGAGAAAAATCAATTCCCTCGAATCCATTCCAATAGTTGGAAATTGATGGAGTTCCAGAATCAACTCGCTGTGTGGATTTCTGTTAGAGGTTGGACAATTGGACAGCTAGTGGTGACAAGTTTGTACCTCCTGTTTCAGATTTCAAATTCACGGCGTTCATCAAAGGTATCATTCTAATCACAAATTCTATCTAAGTGCAAGGTTGATCCGGGCTATGGTTTCGTGTTTGTTTAATTTTCGCTGTGCATGTATGTATCAAAACCTTACAGTTGTATCAGAGCCTACCTTGTTACTTGTTAAAATTTGTATAATTTTTTGATGAATTCAATATGATTGAAGTTATTTTCTTGTTTTCTACCTTTTGAGAAAATTGATTTTCTTGTTCTAAATTTGATTTGGAAAGGAAAATTAATTTTTGGTCGAAAAATTGGAGTTGGAACAATAAGCAATCTAGCGGCAGCCGCCGCCTCCGACAGAGGTGGCGTTGTATTGTCGCCGAATAACAAGCAGCAGTGCGGCAGCACACCTGTTGCAGCGCGCATCAAAAGTGGCGACAGTTGCCGCAGCGCTGCACAACGGCGATGGTCTCCAGAGCAAAAAAAAAAAAAAAAATGCAGCAGTGTGCGACGCTGCTGCAAAGGCAACGTCGTGCACCGCTGCAATCGGCAGGAGGGTGCGGTTGGCTTGAGAACGCAGCACCCAATACTGCGATCAGCACCGTACAATGCTGCTACTAGGGTAGTAGCAGCTCACAGGGGCATTCCTCTTGGATGTCTGAACTGACGCCGCGCCTCACTGGAAGGGGAGGAGACTTTAGGGTTACGGGTTTCAGATCCTTTGGGGGCGGGGGCCTGTTGTGCAATTTATGAAAGTATAAGCCCCTGTTTGCAAATTTTTTATTAGGGTTTGGAAATTGAGGCGGGGCTCGTTTGCAATTTATGAAATTGCGAGCCCCTGTCTGCAATTATGTAAATGGGTCAAATGCAATTTTTCGAATGAAATTTTAAAATGGATCTTAAATTGATTTTCAAATTGGTTTGACTGAATTTAAGACTTTGACCAAATTCAAAATTTTATTTTAAAATTCACGACTTTCGAATTATTGTTAAAATTGAATTTTAACGAAATATATAACTTTGACCCTAAATTGAATTTTATTTTATTTAGGAGTTTTATCCTAAATTTAAATATTAATTCAATTTGTCCTAATTCTAGAATTAGAGTTTGGACTCTAATTTGGTATTTAATTAAAATTCAATTTTAATTAAATTTGATTTAATAATTAGTTAATTCGATTAATTGATTATTAATTGAATCTTATTTAGGATTTGATCCTAAATTCAATTAGCCCTAGAATCTTGAAATTGGAGTTAGACTCTAATTTAGTATTTAATTAAAATTTGATTTTAATTAAATAAACCCGTCAATAAAGTAATTGATTAATTTGATTAATTAATTACTAAATTAAATTTTATTTTCTTTCTGGAGTTTTATCCTAAATTAAGATATTAATTTAATTTGTCTTTTCTAGAATTAGAGTTTGGACTCTAATTTGGTGTTTAATTAAAATTCGATTTTATAATTAGTTAATTCGATTAATTGATTATTAATTGAATCTTATTTAGGATTTGATCCTTAATTCAATTAGCCCTAAAATCTTGAAATTGGAGTTAGACTCTAATTTAGTATTTAATTAAAATTTGATTTTAATTAAATAAACCCGTCAATTAATGTAATTGATTAATTTGATTAGTTGATTACTAAATTGAATTTTATTTTATTTTAGGAGTTTTATCCTAAATTAAGATTTTAATTTAATTTGCCTCTTTTGGAGTTAGAGTTGGACTCTAATTTAGTATTTGACTAAAAACGATTTTAATTAAATAAGTCCCGCTAACTAAAGTTAATAATTTATTTGATTAATTAATTATTATTATTCCGATCCGTTTTATCTAAATTTGTTTAGACGACCTAGATTGCAAGAAACTTGAAATTTATTTATATAATATTAGATATTATATTATAATACACTTATATGATGAATGTGTATTTAGTGGATGGTTATGGACTCGACCCATGTGATTGGTTAGATGTATGGTTAATTTATTCTGCTTTTGTTGGTTGGGCCTGGGAGCCTATTATTTAATTGGGTCTGCGTGCCTATTATTTAATTTATTTGGGCCTATGAGCTCTAGTTTGTAGATATGGGCATGCGCGTCCATTTGATTCAGGTCTGTGTGTCAACTAGTATAGGATACAGGTTGCAGCTGGCCATAAGAAGACAACTAGTATATGATACAGGTTGCAGCAGCAAATGGAGATTATTGCATTAAGCATTTGATGATCAAATGCAATATCCCCTAGGAATTGACCAACTAGTCTTCTTCATGGGTCGAGAAGACCATATAGATATTTTCCATAATCATCCACAGTAATATTGTATGTATGATTAATTGCATGGTGGATGTTAGTTAATATACATAGGAATGATGAGACAAACCCCTCACTTAAAATTGTATTAAGTCATATGCTTTCCATTGTTATAATGAAAAATCAGAGTTTACTATCGATGTCAGCTTGTTGAGTCACTCAAGGCTACTTTCTGGTAGATATGCTTCTCATTATGAAGTATCAGATACTTCTGAACAATGGGTCGAACTTAAGCGAAATTTACATCCTTTATTGAGTAAATCAAAAGGATTATAATTTTGGAAGCAATTTATTAAATTCGTATTAATTGGTTAATACAAAGTGTCTTCCGTTGTTGTAATGAAAAACCAGAATCTGCCCTCGATGCTGTTTGTTGAGTCACTCAAGGCTGCAAGTGGGAAGATGTGTTTATCACTATGAAACATAAGATGTTTCTGAACAATTGGTAGAATTTAATCGAAATCTATCTTTTGTTGAGTCACTCAAGGTGATGAGATTTTGAAGGCACAATCAAGTAAACACATAAGATGTGTGCAACAAAGAGTTATCTACTTGATGATCTAGGAGTCACATGGAGACGCGATTGATAGGGGTATCTACCTGAATGTCTCATTAGAGCGTGTTGAGTCACTCAAGGTTCTAATGGAATAAACGGGATCCTAGCCTACTGTGAATCCAACAGGATTCTACAAGATTAATGTTGAGGGTCATTAATTCAAGTGAAACAGTGGGAGCAATTGATTTAATAAAAGACCTTATTAAATTGATTTATACATGATAATACGTGATTCTATTTTTTTTATTAATTATTGTTGTTGTATGAGTTTTAAAATTTGAGTTGTTGCTTGAACTTATGAAGTGTAATTGACACTCTATAAGTTCATCAGACTGAAATCCTTAAATTGGCGTTGTCCTTTGAGAAATGATCTCAAAACACGATATGATCGAGAATACTCTTCTCGAACATGCTAATAATATGATACTAAATTTATAATTGCGAGGCTTCCTTAACCGAACTAAAGAAGTGAGAGAAGTTTGGTGAATCTTCTACTTCAGTTTTCTAACTGATAGAGTTTAAATAATCTACTTAGCCAATCGAGTATTAGATACTGATAATATAAAATGGCTAAAAGTAGAATAATTGCGAAAAATGGTGATATACCTATTTGTAGATAATAAAGCAAATGTTTCTTGAAAAGCTTAAGAAGTTATCACCTATCTTTATCTTCTCATTCAGTTTAAAATTAGACAACTATTAATTACAGTTCTTATGAAGAACAGCACTTTCACTTCATGTTTGGACATGAAGTGACTATCCTCTTTGATTAAGAATAATAGTTATTCGTTAACTTAGATGAGATAATATGAAAGCTAGGTAAATAACAAATAGTCTACATTCTGAATATTGATAAGGCAAAGAAGAAGTCACACATAAATATGACACTTGACTTATTCAATTGATAGAGATATATGTATATCTCGCCTTGGAGGTAAATTGATAAGTCAATGTGGGATGGTTGATCTACTGAGCCTGTTGCATTCGGATGTAAACGGGCATATGTCAGAGTGGTCTTTAATCATTAGATAACCATGATTGTAATTGTTATCTATAATAAAGTTTAAATCTGTAAGTTTGAAAAGTTCAAATAATACATATATAAATTAGAATACCAAAATGAGTAAAATATTCTAAGCACGTAGATTTGATCAAAGTGAAGAATATTTCAAAGTGATTGACTTCAATATTATGTTATGAGAACATAATTTTCGCATAGATAACTCTTTCACACATGTCTCGACACAATAGTGAATCTGAAAGGAGAACGATTACAATTGATGCAATCATTTATGAAACCACGCAAAATCTCCAAAAACAGCTCAATACTTATTAGAAGTATACCAAATTTGGATAAGCAATAGCCTTAGTCCAATATGTATATTTGTGGGATATCCAAAAGATGGTTGGATATTATTTCTACATTCCTATCGAGAAAGAAAGTCTATCTCGAATTTTGTCAATATCTTAGAGGAAATAGTTCATCTAAGAGAGGACAGTGGGAATAAAAGTACAGCGTGAAAGAGTTCATGATTACACATATACTTAACCGATTAAATAAGCTCGAATATGTGTTTGCATTGGATGATGCACAAATTAATGCTTGGGACGTGATCGTTACTTAGGATGTAGTGATGACTGATAACGCACTAGCTCCATGTAAAATATTAGGATCATGTAAACTCCCTTGAGTTGCACATCCCTGATTGCTAATATTGTATTAGTCATCAAGGATAATGAGCCTATATTTACGTAAAAGCTAAGTCAAATGTTGATAGAACGAGATGGGAGGAAGCCATGGAATCCGAGATAAAAACAAAGTTTTGGAACTTGTTTGATTCGCTTGAAATGGGTAAGACCCATTGGCAGCAAATGGGTTTACTCTGAATCAATTCGGATTCTGCTTACGGTAGCAACATGCTGTAATTATGGGATTTTTGAATCCTTAGATATAGTATACTAGCTACAAATATCTATTATAGATTAAAGCAAGCCTCACGGAGCTAGAATCTTAATTTTGATGACTTAATCAAAATGTTTGATTTTATCAAAATTGCAGACTAATTATGTGTGTATATAAAAGGTTAGTGGGAGTGTTCAATATTTCTGATACTATATGTAGGTGACATATTATTGATCAGAAGTTGAATCTCTAACCTTGAAAGTGAAAGTGCAATTATTTAAATTTCTCCATGATAGATGAGAAATAAAGCCTTCAATTTGGGAACCAGAATCTATAGAGATAGATCTGGAAGGTTGTTTTGATCTCTCAATCCACGTACATAGATGTAATGCTAATGGGGTTAGCATGAGTGAATCCAATGTAGGATTCTATCCCAAAAGTTTTGGTGTTAGTCTTTTCAACCACCTGCAACTCTTCTCAATCCACCATGTCCAAAATCGACACAGAAACCTCAAAAACTAACTTGACTCCGGTTGCCACTGTCCCTACTATAAAATCCTCCTATTCTTCACCATTGGTTCAAATCAACACATATACCCATTTACCCTTACGCCTCACCATGTCCAACTTTTTTCTTATGGAAGCTTCAATTCACTAATCTCTTCTTCGGTCTCAATCTCATGGGATTCCTTGATGGTTCGGCCACTCCTTCCTAAACCATGACCACCACAGTTCCTCCTTTCGCAAATTCCATCCCCATATCCATTTCCAATTCATAATTCCTTCTATGGAAACACCAAGATCAACTCATAATTCATGCCATAATTGCTTCTCTCACCGAAATAATCATCCCACATTACTTCTGCTAAAACATCTCACGAAGCTTGGTCTCTTCTATATCAGATCTTCGCCAAATGGTCCCAATCACATATTATTCACCTTAAAGACAAATTAACCACCCTTCTCCATGGCACTCTTCCCATTTCTAATTTCCTTCTTCAAATTAAAAAATAGCCGATGAACTTGCCTCCTTAGGCGCACCTCTCTCCTATGTCGGAATTCTCATCTATTGTACCCACGGTCGTTGTCCAACATATAAAGAATTTATTGCCTCCCTTAGCACTCGTAATAATCCCATATCTTTCGAAGAACTATTTAATAAATTGATTGATCACGAAATTTTCTTGACATACTCGGAATCTATGTCTCTCCAGTCGGTAGCACACTTCACAAGACAAGGCTCGAAACCTAACAACTCTTCAAGGTCCTCCTTTAGCCACAATAGGCCGCCACCTTCGCACCAGCCATGTGCCAGTTCTTGCCCAATACCTGGGTCAGGTCTTCTACCAACACCAATCACACCCTCTTCTGCTCTGCTTACATCCCAAGGTCCTCCTTTATCAGATCGTACAATATGCCAATATTGTGGTAAGAAAGATCACGATGTTCACAAGTGCTACACTCTTTTTCCAGCGCTTCGCCCGTCTTGCCCGATATTTCGTCATACTGCTATGACTCTTCCAAGTGGAAATTTGGTTGTAGACTCCGGAGCGTCTCATCATATTGCACCAAACATGTTTGATTTCAACATTCATCACACTTATGATGGTCCCAATGACGTTTAGCTAGGTAATGTGTAGCGTACCCGGTCCTCAAGGGCTGCCGGAAGTCTACTCATGGTCTTTTCACTCCCCCCTGGTCGTCCTGCTCCTTAAGGGCTGGCAGCCTCGTTTCCAGGAAGTGGATTTTTGCCTCCCCAGGGATTCGAACCTTGTACCTAGGGGTTAAGTACAAACTTCATGGAATCCCTGGTACCATTGGTCTAATGGTACCAGGGATTCCATGAACTTTGTACTTAACCCCTAGGTACAAGGTTCGAATCCCTGGGGAGGCAAAAATCCACTTCCTGGAAACGAGGCTGCCAGCCCTTCAGGAGCAGGACGACCAGGGGGGAGTGGAAAGACCATGTGTAGACGGTCGGCAGCCCTTGAGGACCGGGTACGCTACATAATAGCTCTACTCTCCATATTTTCCATACAAGCTCCGTTCCTTTATCTCCAAATTTCTTACTATCTGATGTACTCCATGTTCCTCAGATAATTTAAAAAATGCTACCCGTCTAGAAATTTTGTAAATCTAATTTGAAATCTATTGAATTTTTCCTGGATTATTTTCTTGTGAAGGATCTTCAAACTTAGAAACCCCTGCTTCGCGGTTCCAACATCAATGATCTCTATGAGTGGCCCTCCACCTCATTGTTGAGAGGCAACCCAATTTTTTATCCCTTTTATTTATTATGCTTTCTTTATTACTTTATGTTTAGTTTTAGGATTTATTTGTATTTTTAGTTTTAGTCTTATCATGGTTGAGTTATCACAATAGCATGACATTCCTTGCACCACATGAATAGGTTGATAAATGCATAGTCTTTGTTGTAGTTTGTGCATGTTCACTAATATTTTGTGATGCGAAATATTGCCACAGGTGTATCGATCGTGAGAAGTAACAAAGTGGACCTAGGAGTTCGGATTATCGTCCCACAGAGACTGCTATTAAGTACCAAAACATGTTAGTTACTATCCCTATTTGAATGAACGAAAGAGTTTGAGAATTTAAACTAAAACTAAAGAATTAAATTTGTGAAATTGTTTTGTTTTTAAAAACGATTGTAAAGTAGTTGGAAATCCTGATTTCACCTAGCCAATAAACTAACTCCAATTTCAGTTTTATTTCCTAATAATATATTCAGTCAAATTCACTTATGCATATGAAATTCCTCTCTCAAGTTTAAATCAACTCTACCTAATTAAGTGCATTAAACACAAGAATCCTCATAACGACTGCAATAATAACAAGAGTATATCTCTATCTCTTGTCCAATTACCTAATTTATTACCTTGATTTAAGTTATTAACTCACCTCTCAGATTATGGAAATAACTCATTATATCATGAATTGGTGATCAAGCAACTCAAACATTAGGAACAATAATAAATCAACAGATGCAGCAAAACATTAAAACTATGGAATTTGGAATTAAAATAATAAAGCTAGGCTACATCATTCATCCCAACATAGAGTTTAGTTACACATCATGATAAAATAGCAAAAACATAAAATAAAACGTTCATTGAAAATAAAAAGAAGAAAGGAAAGCATGCACCAAGTCTCAATTTTTCAAATATCTTAAATTCACGCCCCTCTGTAATGCTTGAATCCCCAAGAATTTGATGTTGAATTCTCAAATGTGGCTCTTTCTCAGGAGAGGCAAAGGTCTGGAATTCATGCCTCATATGTTGTATATATAGGTTATGGTGAAAACATGGTGAAAATGGGTAAAAATCTGTCAAAACCCGAGTGAAATGGCCCACAGTCGGCCCAGTCGAAGACCTGCGTGGCCGCCCAGTTCTAGCATTCAGCACTCTGCCCACTCTATCTCACGTTGCGCGGCCTCGCAGTGTAATATGATGAGGTCACACAGTTCAATATAGTATGTGCAATTTTCATCTTTTATTCCTTTTAAGTAGGTCACCATCTTTTATTTGCACCTCATGTCCTCTACTTTCAATTGAAGTGATTTAGTCCCTAAACTTTGGAATCTTTTTTATTTGCTTGTTTCAACTCTCAAAACCTTCAACTGGGTCCTCCAACTTCTGATTTGTTTACTTTGGCACCATGCTAGTATCTTGATTGACGTCATTAACTCCTCATCTACTCAATTAAGGCCCAATTAGCATCCAATTACGCATTTCTTCTATTAATTGCATCATTCTTCATCTTTAGGGATATTTTCTGGAAAGTAAACAAATAAACACAAATTAAATAGCATATATTAAAAAACGACAATATTATATTCTAATTTTGCGGGGGAAAAAATTTATGTCATTTGTCTAGAATTTTTGTTCTTGCTATTTTGTTCAATCTCAAATTCATATGTGAGGGCCAACATTATCAAAGGACGAAATTACAGGCAAACTTGTAATTTAAAAATCAAATTCAAAATTAAGAATAAACCTATATTACTTCAACTTTAAGGTTGCAATCACGGTTTTTATAATTCATTTAAAAATTATTCCCTCCGTCCCATAAAGATAGTCCACTATTCATTTTTTGTCTGTCCCAAAAAGATAGTCCACTTTCTTTTTTAGAGTAGAGTTAATATTATATGTCCCATTTTTCCCTTATTTAATGTGTTTTTTATTAGTGAAAATGAATTTATACTCTTTCAATTTTGTGGAAAATTACAAAATTTATTAGGGGTATATTAGAAAAAGAGATTGTAAAGCTTATTTTTCCAACAAAATTAATTGGCATTTCTTAATCTGTGTGAAAATGGGTAGAGAACTATCTTTGTGGGACCGAGAGAGTAATGTTTTATTACTCTCTTCATCCCACAAAAACAGTCCCCCGCCCATTTTCACACAGATTAAGAAATTTCAATTAATGTTGTTGAAAACATAAATTTTACAATAAATTTTCCTATTATACCACTAATAAATTTATGTAATTTCTCAAAAAGTTGAAAGAATATAAATTTATTTAGATTATTTAAATAAGGGCAAAATGGGACATAAAATATTAACTTCACTCTAAAAAAGAAAGTGGACTATCTTTGTGGGAAGGACAAAAAATGAATAGTGGACTATCTTTGTGGAATGAAGGAAGTATTAAATATTTGAATAAATTAAGTAATTAGCATCGTTGACCAAAAATTTTGGTAGGACCTTGGATCAACACGTCTCAGCTTCTCCCTCTTGAACACGTGAACTTCCTGCACACTAAGACAAACGATCAACGTGCAAAGGAGGCCAGGGAGACTCTTGTTTGCACTCCGACGTTCAAGTCAAAGTCAATTTCGAGTAAATATATGTTGAATGCAGGAAATATAAGTGTGTAAAAAAGAGTAAAGAGAGTGAGAATAGTATATTGAGTTAGAGTATAGAGTTGCTAACCTCCTACTTGGAGACAATTGTCATGTATTTATAGTTGGAATTACTTACTTAGATCACGACACGTGTTATATTCTTCCACGTGGCAGGTTCAAAATCCATTGTAAAGATAAACCATTTATTTGGTTGTAATCATCACCATTAAAGTAAACATCACATCCACCTAAAGGGCTTGTCACATCCAATCGCAAAAAGCAAAAAGATTAGGTCTTTCTGACACAACGTCTGATCTTCTCAGTGACTGATCTTGTCACTAGTTTGAGGTAAGTGCCTCGGATGATCTCACCTTGGATTTTGCACTTCGGATATGAGCAATTCGGACTATATTTCGCCTTGGCTTCCTAGCAGCTTAAGGAGTCGTATGCCTAGCTGATAGTTACGTGGGTCCTCATGGATGACGTGTCAAGGACATTTATGCATGGTCGTAACACTAGTCCCTCAAATTTGCTGGGTTCATTCATGTACGAGCTAGGTTTGTAAAAGACCATTTAATGCGGGGCCTGCAGGGATGTTCATGATGGTAGGACATTGTCATGGTTGGGATGACGTGAAGCTTTTAAGAAATTTCCACTTTCCAGGGCAAAGCTTGCAAGGATAGCGCAACACAATTTCCAAAAGTCCGTCCCTATTGCAATTTGCAAAAAAGGGATTATTGGACTTCTTTTCACTCAAATGAAATATTACCTATCTTTGCATGCCTTATTGAAGAACAGTTAAGGGGACGGTAATGATAGTTTGCTGGTTCCTAAGAAGCCTTCTCACACGATACGCCTTTCAACGTGTGTATAGCACACTCGGGCCTTTAGTTCACTATTATGCCTTTGAGTTCCCACTTGTTTAACTTCCATCACACTCACCATGCTTAACACGTAGGAAGTCTGGGTTAACTCAAAGACTCCTATAAGATCTCCAACACTTCACTCGTTGCCTCTTTACGCAAAAAATAGAAATTTCTAACAAGTGTGAGTTTGTCCTTACCCTTTTGTGAAGGAGTTCTTCCCTTGCTTTTCCTTTCTCTGGTGACTTTTTTACGAAGACGAGCATTTTTTCAACCGGGGTTTCATCTCAGCTCTTCATCCCAACAAAAGGGTTTCCTTCCCCCCGTTCTCAAGTAACTTCCCTTCCCTTATGCATGTTCATGGTCTCTTTTTCTCGAAACCCTACCTTTTGAGTGCTTGTTTGGGTGTGTGTCTTCGCATTCCCGTGTGTGGAGTGAGTATGGTTTCGGGAGATGTAGAGGAAGTCTGGTGAACGGGCTCCCAAAATTTTAGGGTCCTTGCAGATCCTATCAGAGGCCTTTGGCCTTGTTTTTTGCCGTCGCTACTTTACACAGCTAAGAAACGAGCGGGATAGGGTATTCTGTGGTGTAATATGTTTAAGTGATTTTGACAGCGAAGAGAAGGAGAGTTTCCCCCATATGTCCAATCCATCATCTGAAGAGGCGAAATACATGGAGTGCCGAAGTAAGCAGGCTAGGGATCTAAGGGGAGAAGGAGCAGAGTGTTCCTCCTCCGGAGCACCGAAATATGGTCTAGGCGTTAGGGCCCCCTTTAGAACCCATAGGAAGAGTTGGGGCTAATTAGGGAGGAAATTGCCCGGATGGAAGACTGGGTAGATTAAATGAATAAGGCTTCGGGATACCATATCAACCCGGAGCCTTATCCAGAGCAATGGGAGTCCAACGGGGTCATCACAGAGGTCAAGGCTAATGGCATTGCTGAGGATTCTCAAACATACCGGATTCCTAGAGAAATAAGAGTCATCCGTCCCAGTCCCTCTTTCCAACCTTGCTGCCCTCCGAAGGCCAAGTGGCAGTGCTCCTCGACGCGTTTGATTTTGGGATGCGTTTCCCCCTGCACCCATTTTTTCGAGCCCTCCTCTGGAGTTATAACTTGTGTCCTTACCAAGTGGCTCCCAACTTCGACACTCGGGTAGTAGGGACCTGGCTAATATGGCTAGAGGTTAGCCCAGACTACCCCATCTCCTTGCACATCATTCACACTTTGTATATCCTGAAGAAGGCAGCAAGGAGGGAGAAGGATACTATGGCGGATGTGAAGGACTGGTATTACCTAACTCCCCGAGCTCAACATCCGCCTGTCATCACCGAGCATCCCTCCTCCATCAAGCATTGGAGAACACAGTGATTTTGGGCGGGGACTGGCAGTATACTCCATCGGACCCCGTTCTTGAGGTCACAGTTCCCCGTACTTTCTCTTGCCCTCGTGAGTCTTTGTATTTCTTTACGTGGGTGCCATGGGTAAATGAGGGGTTGCGTAAGTTTCCTTAGTCCTAATTACCTCTCGTTCCTCTAATTTTCCAGGTCAAACTAATGTCCATCTATTGTCAGAGGAGGACCTGACCGTGATAAGGAGATTGTTCGCTTATCGAGGTACTTTTCAAAAGGTTATCTCCTCCAGGAGAATTTTTGTTATGCACGGTCTGATGCGAGAGATGGGTAAGCTATTTTGCATCCCATGCCTTTGCTCATCGTTATAGATTTCGTATGATTCTGATCCCTATCCTTTGTGCCTCTTCTCAGGGTCAAGGGAATTCCCCAAAATTTCATTGAAATGCCTGTTAGTAAAAAAGGTTCCTTCGATCCTAGGGGCTGGTAGCGAGGAGGAGAGAAAACAGAAGGCTGCCAATGCTGGTCTTCTCTTGGATGCTCTGAAGGAAGCTTCCGACCCCTCTAAAGCAATTTTTGAGGGGGTTCCTACTCTGAAAGATACCGGTGCTAAAAAGCTCCCGATTCCTCCTTTGGTTCCTTCCACGCAACAACTTCTGGCCATCAAGAGGGAGCATGGATCCAAATTAACCTTGGGCAGATAGAAGGAGAAGAAGTCAAGAAAGAAAGAAGAGTTGAAGTCGAAGCAAAGTTCTCCTGAGGGCATAGAGTACGACGATGTAATGGTGAAGGTTGAAGTGGATGTTTTGCCACCTCTGAAGAAGTTGAAGAAGGGTAAGAGTGGTTCTTCCCATACAACTGACATTCCTCTTAGAGATGTTCCTCCCCCTCCCTCTGATTTGCCAAAGGATGCTGACCCCCCTGAAGTTCCTAACGTGGCGGAGAGTATGGAGCTAGATGTCACTTCTAAAGTTGCCCAGATCCAAGCCAGTTTTGTGGCCAAACCAAAAGTCCTCGACTTTCATTACTCTAGTTGCCCTCCCTGACCCATTTTCTAAAGCTGCTGCTGCGATAGACTGCTACTAGTCCGAAGGATGGGAGGCTTACTCTTCTAAGAGTTCATCTAGTCAGTGGCTAGAAATCATTAAGGCAATGAGTGCTCGGACATTGGCTTTGATTGAGGAGACGGAGGCCTCCGTACGAGGGCTAAAGCAGGGGGAGGCGAGTACCAAGGTCGCCATGCGCAATGCTGATAGCATGGTGAAAGATATTAAGGAACTGAAGGAATCCATGGTTAGAGCCAAAAGGTCCCTCCAAGATGAGTGAAATGCTCTGAGGTCCCTCAAGGAGGAGAACGAGAAGCTGAAGAGGGACCTCGATTCTGCAGAAGATAATGTGGCGAACCTTTGTAAGAAATATGACAATGATGTCGAGGCCAAGAAGGTAACTTCCGAAGCTCTTACTGAGGCCAATGTTATGAAGGGGCATCATGTAGACAAAGTTGCTAACTTGACAAAGGAGCTAGAAGTAGAGAGAGGGGCCAGGTGGAAGGATAAGGAGACTTTGGCTCAAGCAAAGGAAATATATAAACTTTTGGAGCAGATCGTCGAAGCTAAGGTGGCAAAGGGTAACCAAAATTTCAAGGATACGTTCGACAACACTGAAGACTATGAGGCGATGCAAAAAGTCTTCAGCAACCTTGGCCGTTAAGGATGTGAAGGAGGATTTTCCTCATCTGGACCTTTCCAAAATAGAGTCCTTCTATCATGGGTGTTGTGCAATTTTGAGATCGCAAGTGTACGATATCGCAATCAAGTAATAAAGTGGACCTTAGAGTCCGGATTATCGCTCCCACGAGGACTGCTATTAATTACCGAAATGTTTTAGTTCTAAACTTTATTTGAACAGACAAATGAATTTTATGTTTTAAATTAAAACTAAGAAGATGAATTAAAAAAGAATTGTGAAATTGTTTTGTTTTCAAGTATGATTGTAAAGTGGTTGGGATTCACGATTTCACCTAGCCAATTAAATCAATTCCAATTCCAGATTTTATTTTCTAAATATGCATTCGGTCGAATTCACTAATGTATATTGAAATTCCTCTCTCGAGTTTAAATCAATTCTACCTAAATAAGTCAACCATGTATCTCTACAGAGGGTCCGAATATTCCTTATCTAGATGCATAACACGCAAGAATTCACACACGACCGCAATAATAACACGAGTATATCTCTATCTCTTGTTCAATTACTGGATTTATTATCACGTTCTAAATTATTAACTCACCTCTCGGATTATGGAAATAACTCAATAAATCATGAATTGGTGATCAAGCAATTCAAGCATTAAGAACAATAATAAATCAATACATGCAACGAATTACTAAAATAAAGGAATTTGGAATTAAAATAATTAACTAGGCTACATCGTTCATCCCAACGTTATATTTAGTTACACATCATGATTAAAAAGCATAAACAATAAAGTAAAACGTTCATTGAAAACAATAAGAAGAAAGGAAAGCATGCACCAAGTCTCAATTCTTCAATTATCTTCAATTCACGTCCCTTTGCGATGCTTAATTCCTCAAGAATTTGATGTAAAATCTCTGTTGTGGCTCGTTCTATGGAGAGGCAAAGGTCCCATTTTCGTGCCTCTTATGTTGTATATATAGGTTTTGGAGAAACCCTAGGTCAAAAAGCCCAAAGCCTGTTAAAAATCGCGAGAAAAATCTGATCTGCGGCCCAGTCGGACAACCGCGCGATCGCGCAGGCATATTTCCCGCGATCGCGTGGTAATGCTGTTTTAGCCTCGGGTTATGATTTAACACCTTATCGCGATCGCTTGGTATGCAACCAGCGATCGCGACTTCCTCTTTTCTCGGCTGTACAATTTAGTCCCTGACTTTTAATTGCACCTTCAGTCATCAACTTTCAATTGTTGCAATTGAGTCCACAAACTTTATCTTCTTCTCGGTTTGACCATTCAAGCTCTTAATTCACTCAATTAGGTCCTCCAACCTCTGATTTAGTCACTTTGGCACCAAGCATGTTTCCCGGTTGTTGTCACAAACTCCTCACTTGTCCAATTTAGCTCCAATTAACATCCAATCGTGTCATTTTTCCATTAATTGCTTCATTCTTCTTCAATTGGGACATTTTCTGAAAAGTAAACAAATAAACATAAGTTAAATAGCAAATATTCTCAAACGAAAATAATTAATCCTAATTTAGACATACAAATAAGTGTATAAAATACGCTTATCAATGGGCCAGAAGATGTTGCTGAAGGTGATTCACTGGAGCCAGTTGACACCTCTACCCAAGATGCTTCTTTACTTTAGATTTTATGAATTTTGAAGTATTTTTGTCTTCATTTGTGTAACGACTTTAATATTTTGAATGATCCGAGTGGGTTTCTTATTCTCCTTGTCTTATTTTCGCCTTTAACCCCTTAGATGTTGCACGTCTTGTAATAATGTTCGCTTGTCCGTATTGGAGCAAGGCTGCATATTACATTATTATGATAGTATGATAGTCTCTCAGATTTTTCTTCAAGACATTAATGTCTATAAGTTAGATCTGGTTGAATGAGCATTGTCTTCGTCAAGGCACTTAATGTTAATCGATTGAGTCCCTTGCAAAGAAGATAACTCCAATCCGAGCATTTTGGTTAGATATAAACAAGTATTTCTGACATGCTACCAACCCATCAATCGTCGAAGCACTCATTAATGTCCACTGACGCTTCTTTAGGTGAACACCTTGAGGTTCTGAGCCTTGTCCAAACTTTTTTTCAACGGGTGTTGTTTATAGTTTCGTCCTTTGACCTAGGAGCTCAAGCATTGACACACCGGAGGCATATTCACATACGTTTTAATTGTCCTATCCTTGAGCGGCCTTTATTTATGGGTGAAGTCCCTTGTTTCAAGAAGAGTTGTTTAGGTGACTAAGCTTCTTTTGCTACTATATGCTGTGAGCCGAAGACCAGAACATATGGGTCTCTTAGGTCATGTGTTTCTTCAACGATTAAGCCCAAGCTTCTTATCGTGGGGTCTTTTAGACCATGTGTCATTTCGACACAAAGCCGAGGCTTATTATATGATGGTCCCTTAGACCGTGCTTGCTCCAACGCTTAAGCCGAGGCTTTATGATCATAGGGCCTTTTAAACTGTGTGTCATTTCGACACAAAGCCGAGGATTATTATATAATGGTCTCTTAGACCGTGTGTTGCTTCAACGCTTAAGCCGAGGCTTGTGATCATAGACCATGTGTCATTTCAACATGAAGTCGAGGCTCATTATATGACGGTCTCTTAGACCGTGTGTTGTTTCAACGCTTAAGCTGAGACTTGTGATCATAGGGCCTTTTAGACCATGTGTCATTTTGACACAAAGTCGAGGCTTCTTATATGATGGTCTGTTGGACCGTGCGTTGCTTCAACGCTTAAGCCTAGACTTATGATCATAGGGTCTTTTAGACCTTGTGTCATTTCAACACATAGTAGAGGCTTATTACATGATGGTCTCTTAGACCATACGGTCCTTCAACGCTTAAGCCGAGGCTTATGATCATAGGGTCTTTTAGATCATGTTTCATTTCAAACACAAAGTCGAGGCTTATTATATGATGTCTCTTAGACCATGCGTTGTTCCAACGCTTAAGCCAATGCTTATAATCATAGAGTTTTTTAGACCATGTGTCATTTCGACACAAAGCCGAGGCTTATTATATGGTGGTCTCTTAGACCGTGTGTTGCTTCAACGCTTAAGCCAAGACTTATGATCATAAGGCCTTTTAGACCATGTGTCATTTCAACACAAAGCCGAGGCTTATTATATAATGGTCTCTTAGACCATGCGTTGCTCCAACGCTTAAGGTGAGGCTTATTATCATATGGCCTGTTAGACCATGTGTCATTTCGACATAAAGCCGAGGCTTATTATATGATGGTCTCTTAGACCATGTGGTTCTTCAACACTTAAGCCGATTCTTATGATCATAGGGCCTTTTAGACCATGTGTAATTTCGACACAAATCCGAGGCTTATTATATGATGGTCTCTTAGACCATGTGTTGCTTCAACGCTTAAGCCGAGGCTTATGATCATAGGGCCTTTTAGATCATGTGTCATTTAGATACAAAGACGAGGATTATTATATGGTCTCTTAGACAATGCGTTGCTCCAACGCTTAAGCTGATGCTTATGATCGTAGAGCTTTTTAGACCATGTGTCAATTTGACACAAAGCCAAGGATTATTATATGGTGGTCTCTTAGACCGTGTGTTGCTTCAATGCTTTATCCGAGGCTTATGATCATATTGCCTTTTAGACCATGTGTCATTTTGACACAAAGCCGAGGCTTATTATATGATGGTCTCTTAGACTGTACGTTGCTTCAACGCTTAAGCTGATCTTATGATCATAGGGCCTTTTAGACCAGGTGTCATTTCGACAAAAAGCCAAGGCTTATTTGAAAATAGGAAACTTGTATTTCTCATTCACAAATCCATCTTTGTTTATGCTACTAACTCTTAGACCGTGCGTTGCTTCAACGCTTAAGCCTAGGCTTATGATCATAGGGTCTTTTAGACCATGTCTCATTTTGGCACAAAGCCGAGGCTTATTATATAATGGTCTCTTAGACCATCCGTTTCTCCAACGCTTAAGCCGAGGATTATGATCATAGGGCCTTTTATACCATGTGTCATTTCGATACAAAGTCGAGGATTATTATATGATGGTCTCTTAGACCATGCGTTGCTCCAATGCTTAAGTCGAGGCTTATTATCATAGGGCCTTTTAGACCATGTGTCATTTCGACACAAAGCCAAGGCTTATTATATGATGGTCTCTTAGACCATGCGTTGCTTCAACGCTTAAGCTGAGGCTTTTGATCATAGGGCCTTTTAGACCATGTGTCATTTCGACACAAAGCCCAGGCTTATTATATGGCTTAGTATATGATGGTCTCTTAGACCATGTGTTGCTCCAATGCTTAAGCCGAGACTTATGATCATAGGGATTTTTAGACCATGTGTCATTTCGACACAAAGTCGAGGCTTATTATATGATGGTCTCTTAGACCGTGTGTTACTTAAACGCTTAAGCCGAGGCTTATGATCATATGGCCTTTTAGACCATGTGTCATTTCGACACAAAGCTGAGGCTTATTATATGATGGTATCTTAGACTGCGCATTGCTTCAACGCTTAAACTGAGGCTTATGATCATAGGGCCTTTTAGACCAAGTGTCATTTTGACACAAAGCCGAGGCTTATTTGAAAATAGGAAACTTGTATTTCTCATTCACAAATCCATCTTTGTTTATGCTACTAACTTTTAGACCGTGCGTTGCTTCAACGCTTAAGCCAAAGCTTATGATCATAGGGTCATTTAGACCATGTGTCATTTCAACACAAAGCCAAGGCTTATTATATGATGGTTTCATAGACCATGAGTTGCTCCAACGCTTAATCCGAGGATTATTATCGTAGGGCCTTTTAGATCGTGTGTCATTTTGAAACAAAGTCGAGGCTTATTATATGATGGTCTCTTAGACTGTGCGTAGCTTCAACGATTAAGCCTAGGCTTTTGATCATAGGGTCTTTTAGACCATGTTATAAGACCGAACTTAATAATTGTTGGTCTATCCTCGAGAAATTCCTCCCTCTTTCAAGGGAGTCCTTCATGAGTCCAGGTTTTCATTTTTCAAGGGTCTTTCATGAGTTCGGGTTTTCCTTTTTCAAGGGGTCCTTCATGAGTCCCTTTTTCAGGGGTTTCCCCTTTTCAGAGGACTAATGAGCTTGCGTTCCGAAGCTTCATACCTTTTTTTCAAGGTTGATGAACTTGTATCTCAAAGCTCCAAGTGTTTTTCAATGTGAATAAACTTATATTTCAAAGTTTGAGTCCCTTTTCAGGGTTCTTTGTGGTTCTCTACTTTTTTTCAAGAGGTTCTTCACACTTTTTCAAGAGCTTATCCGCCTTTTTTCAAGGTTTTGTGTAACATTTTACCACGTGATTTCATGGTTAGAAGTGTGTTTTACCACAGACGGTGTCAAATTGTTGACCACAAAATCTGGTAGGACCTTGGATCAATAATCTTTAGCTCTTCCCTCTTGAACACGTGGACTTCCTGCACACTAAGACAAATGATCAGTGTGCAAAGGGAGCCAATAAGGCTCCCGTTTGCACTCCGACGCTCAAGTTAAGACCTATTTCGAGTAAATATATGTTGAATGCAGGAAATATAAGTCTGTTAAAGAGAGAAAATGGAGTGAGAATAGTATGTTGAGTTAGAGTAAAGAGTTGCTAACCTCCTACTTGGAGATAATTGTCATGTATTTATAGTTGGAATTATTTACTTAGATCACGACACGTGTTATATTCTTCCACGTGGCAGGTTCAAAATCCATTGTAAAGATAAACCATTTATTTTGTTATAATCATCACCATTAAAGTAAACATCACATCCTGTTAAAGAGCTTGTCACATCCAGCCGTAAACAACAGAAAGGTTACGTCCTTCTGACATAACGTCTGATCTGTGCATTGACTGGTCTTGTCACTAGTTCGGGGTAACTGCCTCGGATGATCTCACCTCGGATTTAGCACTTCGAATATGAGCAGTTCGGACAACATTTCGCCTCGACTTCCTAGCAGCTTAAGGAGTCGTATGCCTATTTTGGATCACGTCACTTTTTTCCCCCGGTAGTTACGTGTTTGAAACAGGACCTTGGTGACCTCATATACGTATAGTGCCTTAATATATTGAACATGTGACCTGGGCTATTTACACCTCACGTGAATGAATCAACTTGTGACCTGAATAATTCATGTGAACGGTTGTATGTAACTTAGGTATTGTTGTTGGATATTGTGTTGAAATCACAAAAATGTGAAATATTTTTAACAATGCTTATTATGTAGCAGCTAATTATCTCATGAAATAGATCTCTTGTGACTTATTTATTGAACATGTGACCTGGATTATGTACATGTGATAGAGCGCATATTTGCTATTTAAATTGTGATATTTTATCTTACTCCATTGATTTTAAATGCTTAAATTGTGGTTGTTAATCATATTTTATGTTTTGTAGATTAGGTGGAGAATTGAGATCAAATTGGGCTCAAAATCACAATTTTGAAAGAACAAGTTTGGAACTCAAAAAGTTCACGATCAGATCAGGACTTTGCATAAGACGTGGGCGCGCCTTATTAATTCTGAAAGATAGCAACCTCAAATATTTAATGGGCTGGACTTGTGGACGTTGGAGGTAAATGAGCTCAAATGTTAGATTAATTCTCGACAGCACATTAGGTTAAAAGTGGGAGCTGTCATCGTGTATGGAAGGAAGAAAAGGATTATAATTGGAAAAGCGAAAAAAGGAAAGAAAGGGCAAGATTAAAGTAAGGAAAGAAAAGGGAAAATTTAATTAAGGAAGAAATGCTGGGAATTAAAAAGAGGATGGCTGGAGCACATTAAGAATGACGTTGGGCTGGAAGGTTGGCGACTACAACACGTTTTGGAAGGAAAAAAGACCGGCCACGTTCACTATCATTGATGATTAGAGTTTTACTTTCATTATTATTATTATTATTATTATTATTATTCTTTTTAGTTTTTGATTTGCAATGTTTATAGGTAGCTAAATTTATTATTCCAGTTCAAGGATATTCGAAGTTTTGATTCACCAAGAATTGTGAGATCTAATTAAATTTAATTATTCCTTTAATTGTTCTCTATTTATATGTCTTTCGTTTGTGAATTGAAGTTGTTATTTTGATTGATTAATTCAAAGTGCACGTTGTTTTAATTGTCAAAATAATACTTGGTCAATTAGGAATCTAAATCCGTAATTGTTTAGGTTTTCTAATATAAGTGACAAATAACATAATTAATTATAGATTGATTCTTGACTCATATTATGAAGACATATAACCTAGCTTAAATAAATCACGCGTGTGAATTTTTTGGTTAGAATTGGTTGTCTCTCTAGAAATTAATGCTATTGGTAAATTAAATCCTACGATCATATCTAGGGTTGTTTATTGATTAGGGAAATAATCAACGAGCGTCTCTTGATTATCAAAACAGTAAGGAGAGATAGGTTTTTAGATCGTATCAATGACCATAACCAATTTAGAGAATGATTTAAGGGTTTTATTTTTGCATCTATGATCAATTCCGTGAATCTATACTGAGATTATACCTTAGGCTGGAAATTTGTTTAATTTGATATTTCCAAAAATTTTAATTTCACAATTGTTTATTTACAAATTGATTTTACATTCAAAATTCAAAACCCCCCCTTGTTTTTAATTCGTAGTTTTAATTTTTTCGAAGAACTAAATCTAATCAATCCCTGTGGATTCGACCTTGCTCACCATTATTACAATCTATTTTTATAAGAGCAAGAAATTCTTATTATTTGTTGGATTCGACACCCATCAACATGTGACTTGAATGAATCAACTTGTGACATGATTAACTGAAGCTAACGAGTTTATGTGACTTGGGTATTGTTGTTGTGGAATGTGAAGAAATTATAAAAATGTGAAATAGTTTCAACATTGCTCTTTTTTCCCTGGTAGTTAGTTGTTTGAAACCCTTGTGGCCTTGTATATGTGTTGTGTCTTCATATTTTGAACATGTGACATGATCTATTCGGCCCAACAGAGACGACAAAAGTCGTCTCTAAAGGATCTAAAGTCGTCTCAATGAATCGTCTTTGTAGGTCCGTGGCTGAAGATAATTAGAGATTTTCTCCGGGGCAATTGAGACGACCTTTAGAGACGACATTGTCGTCTCTATTTGTGAAAATATTTAATTAATTTTTTACTTATTTATTTTGACCCGATTCAATCCCTTTTTAACCCGACCCAAATCTCGATCCGAACCGTCGATATGGGAATTTTCTTTAATTTATATGATAATTGTGCATGACAATGATTCGAACTCGGGACCTAAATGTTGGGTGGTGATGTCTCAACCACTAATGCAATTGAATTCTTGTGTTAAATTTTGTTTTAAATAATATATATTAGTTAACTTAATAATATTTTCTTAACAAATTAACTTTAATATTAATTATATAAATGTAAATAATTAAAAAGATTAACAAAAAAATAACGAAATTTTAAAAAATAAGAATAAAAAAATTTTAAAAACAGAATAGAGACGACAAAAAAGTCGTCTATGTTGGTCGACCAATAGAGATGACAAAAAAGTCGTCTCTTTTGGTCGAGCAATAGAGACAACATTGAAATGTCGTCTCTGTTGGTCGACAACTAATAGAGACAACTTAAAAAGTCGTCTCTATTGGTCGACCAACAGAGACGACTTTTTGTCGTCTCTATTGATCGATCAATAGAGACGACTTTTCATGTCGTCTCTAATTTTTTGTCTTTTTTACTCCTTTATCTTGTAGTAGAGGTGCATAATTCATGTTCACGGTTGTATGTGACTTGGTTATTCTTGTTGAGTATTGTGTTGAAATCATAAAAATTGTGAAATAGTTTTAACAATGATCATTATATAGATGCTTATTACCTCATGTAATAGATCCCTTGTGAATGATTTATTGAACATGTGAACTGAGCATTTTACATGTGACTTGAATGAATTAACCTGTAGTCTAAATATTTAATGTTAATGGGGGGGGGGGAGGGGTAAGTCACTTGGGTATTGTGATCTCATATGTTATACATGTGACCTCGACACTATGTTGTTGGGGGGGGGGGGGGGGTTTAAGTGACTGGAAAAGTATGTGTGACCTCGCATACAATAAGGAATCTTTGTGAAAATTACCATGTTTTGTTTATTATTTGTGCATTGATTATTTGTGACTTGACTAATCTATGAGTTAACATATTCTATGACTTTTAAATAGTTTATCACAGCAAATTCTAAAGTCTAAACCATGCACATCAAGTTATGTGACAAATATTAATGTATGTTATCTGACTTCAAAAGTACGACATGAAAAGTGCATTACATGATCTGGTGAGTAATAGCATAACTCACACTATCTGTCAGTAGGCCTTGAAGTACACCATACCCATGGAAGATTCGTTTCCTGAGAAAAATACGTCAAATGCCACGAAGAATGCATTGACCAACTTCAGATCAAAACTTAATGATAGTCAAAAGGAGATACTGGCAGAAACATGTTTCTCCTATTACGTCGACTGTCATGAGATAGTGATGAAACTGAGCGAATATCAATGAAATATATTTTTTGTTCATGTATATAAGACTTACCTTGTTCCCTGACTTATTTAATTCTTATGAAGAGCACATTTTATATAATGTTGGTAAGAACCCTTTGCTAATTCTCTTAGTATTGAAGTCATGTATAATCTACTTTGGATCATGTGTTCTGTATTCCAGGTTACATTTTACATATTCTAGGTGAGATTTAATATAGTCCAGGTCACATTATATGTACTCCAGGTCACATGCATCATACAACAAGTCAAATAGTTATATATTTTGATGTAGAACAAATGGCGAAGTAGATTGAAGAAGAAATAGAACATAAAGGAGTAGACCGCAATTTACAGATTTGGCGTCCAACCTCTGTTTCGAGAGTATAATATGTCTATTTTGGGCAGCTAGACGAGAGGAATTGGACTCACTGGTTTGCTGTGATATATGATGGATTTTCGACATTCGAGATCGTTTAGGCAGCAAAAAAAAGTGTTTTATTATTTTAGCGCTATTTATGTCATTTAGTTTATTTGGAATTCTTTTTATTTAGTTGATTTAGAATATGTTTTATGTTTTCCTAGATGATTTAGAATATGTTTCTTTATTTTATTTAGTTAATCTAGAATATGTTTTATACTTTTCTAGTTGATTTAAAACACGTTTCTTCTTTTTTATGGTCATATATATAGAGGGTTAATTCATTGTTTTATTCATTCATTGATTAATAAGATTCTTGAGATTTCTCTCAATCTTGATGGATTCCAAGTTCTATCTTAAAGGATTTCGTTTGAAATTCCTTTTTTGCTTTCGTCCTGCGTCATATTCCATGTCACGTGCTTCTTAAGGCCTCATTTTATAAAATTATGTTCACGATCTTTTTCTGGTGATGTTTTTAGTAATCAAATCACGTGTTAGTTATTCCATGTCAAGTGTTATGTATACCATGTCACATTATGTAATCCTAATCACATGATATACTCTTCTAGTTACATTGTTATATATTCAGTGTGACACTTACAGCCCTGTTAACCAAATAAGTAAAACTTCCCAAGTCATATGCCATACATTTCCAGTACACAATCACAACCATGTATTACGGACAATGATGAAATAGTAACTTTGAGGTCACGCCTTGATTCGTCCAGGATACTTTATCATTAACAAGTCACACATTCAAATGCTACGACTCATTCAGGTCAAGTTTCATATAAAATAACCTCATGATCACATAAATGTTAATCTACCAAAATCTCCTGTATCATTTTACAGGTGAGATTATATCTTCATTGATGGCACCAAGGCAAGTTTTATATGTTCAATTTTAAATATAACAAGTTCGTTAACTATTAACAGTGTGTTCGACACACATTCCTAGATAATTGAATTTATTTGGTTGATTTATTTTTGTTTTCTAAGTAAGATGTAAGGTTAAAAATTGGAGAGAGAAAATGTGGATGGTTAAAAAGTAGTATGAAAAATTGTGTAAATTAAATTTTATGTTTTTCTTGTCTTTTTCCAATTAATTCATTTGACCAAACACACCCTAAATTATCTCATTTCATATGATTCTGACTTGTTCACGGGATAACTGCTTATCAATAAGGTCACATGTCACGTAATTATGGATGGAATATGTTTATGTCACCTGATTAACTGTGACTCAATCAAGTTGCATGGGGTCACATCAACGTATTTGTTAATTCTAACTCATTACCAATAAGCTAGTAATGTAATGGTGTATATATGACCTGACTAAAAGTGCATCTTCTGGCCAGTGACGGAGCCATCTATAGGCGAGGTAGTGCGGCCGCGCTACCTCGCCGTCGGTGGTCCGTCACTGCCACTGGCGCTGCGCAGGCGGCGCCCTGCTGAATTTTTTATTTTTTTTGGCCCAAATTAGTACCCAACTCCCAAGCCCAAGCCCAAACCACAAATACAACATACAAATTGCTCTTCATTTGGTCCAATAAGCAAAATCAGCAAAAAACCCCTAACCCTTACCTTTGTACTTAGCTCACTCCGATTCTCTCTGTCACTCTGTCAGCAGCCGCGCAGGCGTTGCTCGCGGCTCCGGCGACCACCACTTTTGACGGGGCTCCGGCGCTCCGCCACTGCTCCAGCCAACGTCGGTCCATCCAGCTCCAGCGTCCAGCGCTCTCTTTGCGCCTCTGCCTCTCTGGCTCTCTGACTCAGTAAGTAATTGTTGTAAATGCAAATATGTAATGTTTACTTTTTAATTGTTTGTTGTCAATTTATAATTAGTTAAAGTTATGAATATTTTATTTGTTTTGATTGTATAATTTTCAGATTTTATAAAGTAATTAGGTTAATGTCCAAGACTCCAAGTTTTAAACATTTTAATAAATATTATTGATGTTTGATTTATTAATTTTTTTGATTAAGTTAGATGTCATTTCCCAATTTTTTTGTCAATTTGTGATTTCTCACTAAGGCTAAACTTTAATTCGTTATAATTGATTTGAGAATTATACATAAATGTTACATTTAAGTTTTTACAAAGTGTATTATATTTGTAAATTGTGACTATTATGATGAAAATATGATTTGATTTGTGAATTGTTATTATTGATTTATAGGTTGTGAATTGAGATTTGGTGAATATTTGATTTGATTTGTGATAATTGATTTACAGATTATGGAACGTTTTTTCCAACTGAAACGAAAATCTGAACTTAGTGGTTCTAGTTCTAGTAGTCCTGCAACTGCTTCTAGTAGAGCAAATGAGTTAGTAGATTTCGATAACACAAAGAAATTTCGCACTGAATTCAATATGGATGAACTTGTATCGGATCCAGGAATACGGCCCCCAATTGAGTCATATGATCCTAACATTAGAGATGATGTTAGGATGGCATACTTAGAGAAAGGTCCTTGTCAACCACATGAACATGACTTTCCAAGAAGACTGATGGGAAAGGATAATAGATGTTTTAAGAAAGAATGGTTTAATGAATTTTATTGGTTGGAGTATAGTGTAGAAAAGGATGCTGCATATTGTTTGTATTTTTATTTGTTCAAACCTGATAGGGGAAGTCAAGGGGGTGGGTATACATTCACTAAGACCGGGTTTAGAGATTGGAGTCAAAAAAAGATTTTAAGAGATCATGTCGGTCTTGTGGATAGTGCTCATAATATAGCTTTTGAGAAATGCAACAACTTGAAGAATTAAAGACAAAATATCTCTTATGTTTTGCGTAGCCAAAGTAGTACACAACAGAAAAGTTATAGGACGAGGTTGACTGCGGTACTACATTGTACTAGATACCTTTTGATGCAAGGGTTGCCTTTTCGTGGTCATGACGATTCAGAAGATTCACTTAATAAAGGTAATCTACTTGAGTTACTAGAATGGCATGCAGCTCGTTGTGAGGAAGTCAGGACTTCGGTATTTGGTAATGCACCAGCAAATGACCAAATGACCTCACTGTAGCGCCCCGAGTTCCGTATACCCGATTCACTACGTCATTTTCTGTCTAAATTTTTTCGAATAATATTTTTGCGGAAGAAATAATTGAAATTCATTTTTGGCAACATTAAATAAACTGTAATGGCCGCTAAAATTGAAAACATTTATGAAACCATTTGAAATAGTAAATCGAACCATTAATATTGTAAAGAAATTGCCAATATCATAATTTCTCAAATAAATGAACTTCTCTAAAATATTCGATTGTTTGGAAAATACGGAAATCATTAACGTCAAACTTTCAACCGTTCAACGATTATTGCCACCATCATTCATCGCTCGCCACCGTCTCCGAAATCTGCAAAACTGTTAAAAGTAGGGTGAGTATTTCATGGGGGAAATACTCAGTAGACTCATCGCAAATTAATTTAATTTATAAGATGATTAAACACATAAATCCCGGTTCTTTATAAAACGGGCATTGATAGAGCTTCTTTATAAAACTGCTCTTGATAAAACTCATATTGTGCATTACAGCACGGGACATATTTTGCAAATCATATGCTCTTTGAAAACATCTCTTTGAAAACAGTTCTTTGAAAACCATATACTTATAAAACATTTTAATTATGCCAAGCATAATTTCTTTTGAAAGCATAACATAAGATAGGATTGAAATCCTCATAAACATAAGAATTTTACCGAACTTAGGTGGTAAGAATTCTTATGTAGTAAAATCATAATAACAGTAAGTTTTCATCATAACATAGGATAAAATCGAAATCCTCATAAACATAAGAATTTTACCGAACTTAGGTGGTAAGAATTCTTATGTAGTAAGTATACCAAGCATAATTTTCTGAAATTCATAGGGATCAATTGCATCATAACATAAGATAGGATCAAAATCCTCATAAACATATGCGACAGGAATTTTACCGAACTTAGGTGGTAAATCCTCATAAACATATGGAAAGATAGGAATTTTACCGAACTTCGTGGCAAATCCTCATAAACATAGGAGACACAAGAATGTTACCGAACTTAGGTGGCAAGAATTCTTATGTGTAGCGCTACTAAAACTCCGGTCCCCTTAACATATCATAACTTATCATATGGGACCCAAAACAATCTTGGTAGATTGATTTCATAGCAATGATCCAAAAAAAACATTTTCGTGAAGCATAGGGTATACTTACTTTTCGTAAAACATAAAGTATATTTTCTTTTCATAAAAACATACTTACTTTTCATAACAACATAAGGTATATTTACCTTTCATAAAAACATACTTGTTTTTCTTAAAAATTGACTTTCACAAGTCACATGACATTCATATGAAATCATAATTTAAATCAATTAATAAGTGCGAGTCTACCTCAAATCCGACGAGTGCAAAGTTGAGCGGGAATGACTTCAATTTCTTTAAATTCTCCGTACGCTTCGTCTTAACCAATAAGTCACTTTAGTATATCGAATATATAGTTCAAAATGATAAATTATAATTTGAAGACTAAAATTGATGTTTTGAAAGTTGAGGGACTAAAATGAATACTTTTGAAAGTTGAGGGATTAAAATGAATACTTTTGAAACTTGAGCTTAAAATCAAATAAAGTAAATCAGCAGGGACTGAATTGATCAGAATTTTAAAATGAAAGGGCTGATTAAAATCATTTAAAACTTAAGGGCTGAAATTGATGATTTTAAAACTAAAAGGACTGAATGGAAACAAATTAAAATGTCAGGGACTGATTTGCAAATTCTGGAAAGTTAAATATTAATATTAACAATATCATTTCTCTCTTCATATCTGATCGAAGAGAGAGAGAGAGACCACACAGAGAGGCGGAGGCGACGATTCAAGCCAAATCCGCCCTTCAGCCGGTGACTCGCCGGCGCAACACCGGTAGCAAGGTGGCGGTGAGTGGCGGTTAAAGGTTTTGAGAGTATTGGGTGAGAGTTTGTGTGCGAACCGGGGCTGGATTCGAAGCTAGGGTTCGCGATGATACTCCGGCGGAAATTCAGCGATGGTTTAAGGTAGGTATTTGGTACTCTATTTCTTGGGTTTTTGGGGTTTTGATTTTGGGTTGCGATTTGGAGTTGGGTTTGATGTTTTGGATCGGAGGTTAGGTGGTGATGATTCTGGGTAGTAGGCTGGTGGTAGTGTTGTAGGTAGAGGTTAATTGGTGGTCCAGCTGTGAGCTGCAGGCGGCTGGAATGGTTGCTGGAAGTGGGATTGCAGTTGATTTGGTTGGTTGCAGTGGTGAATTGCAGAGGCAGGGAAAAAGTGTGCTTGGTGGTGTTGCTGTGGTTTGGGTGGTGATTGGCCGGTTTGAAGTTGAGGCGTGATGGAGGTTGGCTGTTGAAAATGAAAGCTGGCCATGAGTGATCTAATACAGATTGGTGTTGATTGATGATGATGATTAAGATTGTTTGATTTGGAGATCAAAATGGTGATAAACGAAATGGGAGGTGGTGATGCTGCTAATGATGATTGGTTGAGTTTCAGACAAATGGAAATTTGATTCAGATGATGGTTGCTTGTTCATGATTCAATTGGCGTTGAAAAAAGCTGCAGGGTGCCAACTGATGATGAATGATTTTGGTTGGTTTCTGATCGTGATGAAAATGTGGATTGGAGATGGAGGTTTGGATTCAAATGGCTGCTTGATAGTGGTAGCTAGATGGTTTAGATGCAAGATACGAATATGGTGGTGATGATGGCAGATTGCTGGTTGGTTTGATTGGCAGCTTCTATGTTGATGGTAATTGTATAGAAAATGGTTGCAGTGATGGAATTCCGTGGTGGTGGTGGTGATGAAGATGATGATGTGAATTTGAATTGTAGACAGTGGAGCTGAAATGGTTGCAGATTGGGATTGAAGTATTGTTGCTTGTCATTAGAGCTGCTGGTGGTGGAGGAGATGATTTCTTGAATTCATGATAATTGGTCTGATATGTATAAAGAGAAGCATCTTTCTTGCTGGAAAGATGGTTTTTTGTAAAATAATATGGTGGAGAATATCATGATTTGGAGGGGTGGTGATGATAATGATGATGCTTGTATAATGTGATGAAAAAGGAGTATAAAGAGAAAGCAAAACGTGTGAAATAAAATTTTGATTATGATAAGAATTGGACTAACTTTGATTAAGAAATGTATTTAAAACAGATATATTTTGGACTGAAAATAAATCTGAGAATGGATGAATTTTGAGATAAAAATTGAATTACATATTTTGGACTTAAAATAATTTAATAAGGAATATTGTTGGGATATTTTAATAAATTTGGAATTCAAAATGATTTTGAAAATAATACTTTGAATAAATAATTAAAATAACATAATTTTAGAAATTCGGATTTTAATTTAAAATCGAACAAATTCGATATTTCTTGACTTGGCTAGACGAATCCGTCGCGGCGTTAACTTCAAAATAATAGGTGAAATAGTAGCGATACAATTTTTCTAAATATTAAAATAATTATTTATTGCATAAAAATTCTGGGTCGCTATATCACCCCCTATCCAAAAGGATTTGGTGAACTGTTGTGCAGTTGAGACGACCAAGGCGATAATGAATGAGATGAATGATTCTTTATTTTCAATCTTAGTTGATGAGTCTCGTGATAATTCCATGAAAGAACAAATGACAGTTGTTTTGCGATTTGTAGACAAATCTGGACAAATCAATGAGCGTTTTTTGGGCATAACACATGTTAAAGACACTTGTGCACAGTCACTTAAGAATGCAATCGATGCAATGTTTGCTAATCATGATTTGAGCATATCTAATTTGAGAGGTTAGGGTTACGATGGGGTAAGCAATATGTCTGGTGAGTTCAACGGATTAAAAGCTTTGATTTTAAGGGAGAATCCCGATGCTTTTTATGTTCATTGTTTTGCTCACCAACTTCAATTATCAATTGTTTCGGTGGCACGTAGAACTATAGTGGTTGGTGATTTCTTTAATACGCTTTCTATCGTTGTAAATCTAGTGGGTGTGTCTTGTAAGCGTGTAGATGCACTTCGAGCAAGTTATCATGACGAGATTGTGAAGAGGCTCAATTTTGGGGAACTTTGTAGTGGCAGTGGAAAGTTTCAAGAAATGAATTTGGCACGACCTGGTGACACTAGATGGGGCTCGCATTTACTCACAGTCACTCGTTTTATTAATATGTTCAATAATGTCTTAGACATTCTTGATATTGTATCACAAGATGGGCCAACTGCAGATCAAAGAGCATTGGCCGACCATCAGATGACCACTATGCAAAACTTTCAGCATGTCTTCTGTCTCCATTTTATGTTTGACATTCTTGCCATTACAGATAATCTTTCACAAGCGTTACAAAAAAAGGAGCAGGATATTCAGAATGCTATGAGATTGTTAAATGTGGTCAAGTGTACATTGCAGAACATGAGGGATAATGGTTGGAATAAATTGTTGGATAGGGTGATCGAGTTTTGTGTTGGTAAAAATATCAGAGTGCCTATCATGGAGGATATTATGGTTTTGGAAGGTCGATCAACAAGACATGGAGTTGCTCAGCAGGTGACGTATTATCATCGTTTTTATGTTGATTTGTACTGTCATGTTATAGACTCAATTTTGCAAGAGTTGAACGATAGTTTTTCAGAGACAACTACTGAGCTCCTTATCTGCATTTCATGTTTGAGTCCAAAAGATTCATTTGCAGCCTTTGATACTGCTAAATTGCTACGTCTTGCTGAGTTCTATCCTTCACACTTCAACGCTGAAGAGTTGTTATTACATAGACCCGAACGTGACAAGTTTTTTATACTTGTCACAATGGAGAATGCTTTCTTTAATCTCAACAGTATATCATGCGTAGCTAAGAAGTTGGTTGAAACGGGGAATTCTTGTTATTTTCCATTAGTTTATAGGCTCATTACATTGGCTTTGATATTACCTGTGGCCACTGCATCTGTTGAAAGAGCATTCTCTGCAATGAATTTAATCAAGAGTGATTTGCGCAACAAAATGGGAGATAAATGTTTGAATGACAATTTGGTTGTGTACACGAAGCGAGACATTTTTAAAAATATTTAGAATGAGGCAATATTGCAACGTTTCCAAAATATCAGACCCCGAAGAATGCAGTTGTCCGAGCCAACGAATACCAACTGATGTCATTATTATGTATTTTACATCTATTTTGGTTTGTATTGGACTATCTGTTCATATATTTAATTACAACTTTTTATTCTTATATCTATTTATTCATTTTTGAATATTATTTCATTAAATAATATTCACAATCTCGCTACTGTCATCGTTCACGTTAGTAGGTCAACGGTCAACGGCCAACCAGGTCAACGCTCTACCTGGACTTCTCGGCTGGCTCCGCCACTGCTTCTAGCAATCATGCTCGAACTTACATTGCACGAACAATTACTTTGTAGGGTGCCCTTTTGAACTGTGATACGGTGTGAAATTGACTACTGACCTGAGATTTAAAATATTGTAGTAGTTGAAATATGTAATATGTGACTTTGATGTAGAACATGTGACTTGAAATGTCTAAAATGTGACTTGGATTAGATGGCATGTGACCTGACTTGAATAATTAAAAAATCTATAAATGGTTCTACACATAATTATTTAACCTGGGACCTGAAATGTATAATTTACACATCATTTTTTTACGCAATGGTTACAATTTATAAATAACAAAATTTTTTAAACTACTTTTTAACCATAAATATTTTCTCTCTCCAATTTTCAACCATACATTTACCTAGAAAACACCAAAATAAACAAAAAAAAATTGGGGCTTAAGCCGCCGAACGCTCTGTTATATGGTGGTGCAAAAACCTGACGTTAATGACCTTGACAGTGTGAAATTGTTCTATCCATAATCAATAATGCTATACTCCCAGCACAAACGACCGCTTGACTCACCTCAAGGAAAATTCTCGTCTTAAGTGATGATATATCGAGAAATATTTAAAAAAAACGAAAATTTGGAATCAAAAGCATTCAGCCCTAAACAGAGCTTCATTTTCTCCCTCCCAGTTAAAATGTGGAGCTGAGACCTGCGCACTCAACGTTGCTTTGTGCATGTGTCTTGCCGTCGAGTTTGATTTTCAGTCGCAGGTTTCCATGGAATCAGGTGATTAATTTTGATTTCCATCCTCTTTCCCAAATACACGTAGAAGAATGGTATAGAAGAGGTGGAGAATTTGAGCTAAAGTGGTAGACAAGTTTGAGCTAAAGGAAGCTCAATCTTTGTGAAGCTGAAGCTCATAGCATATACAAAACTTCCTTCCAGCTTCAAGCCAATAATCTGGAAAGCCAGTGAATAATTTTGATGAAGCCAATAATCTGGAAAGCCCATGAATAATTTTGATTTTCATCATCTTTGCGTAGCCTGTGAATATAGTCAAACCCATTTACCACCATTTGCCACATACATGTAGAAAAATGAAAGAGAAACGGTAGAGAAGTTGAGCTAAAGTGGTAGAGAAGTTTGAACTAAACGAAGCTCAATATTTGCGAAGCCGAAGCTCATACATTGACATAACCTCCTTCCTGCCTCAAGCCAATAATTTGGAAAGCCCAGATATGAACCATGTCTTTGGTTTGTTATGTTTTTACACTTACAAAAATGTTGGGTTAAGACTTTTGAATTTTGATTTCATGTTTTTATGTTTTTTAGTTCAACTCACTGTACAACTTTCGTTTAAATCATTAATGTTGGTGTGAATTTGTGTTGACAACTTTCGTTAATATCGGTTTACAATGTTCGAAAGAATTGCTGTTGATTTCCTATTTTGTGTCATTGTCCTAATTTATTGGTTCGATTTATAGTTCTCACTTTCAATTTTTATTATTGAGCGGACACTGAATTTAGGCCCTTGAATTTCAATAGAAACTCAATTTCCCTACTCAGATGATGAGATATTAAACACAAACCTAGTGATTGACGATGATGTGAGTTCAAAAGATAATGAGGAAGGGACGGGAGAAGATCGTGGGTCGAACGCGAATGAGGACAATGAGGTTGTGCTTGTGGTTGGCATGAAATTTAGGGACATCGAAGAATTGTATGAATTTTATGCAAAGTACGCTTATCATGTGGGATTTCCAGTTAGAAAAAGAAATGCGAGGAAGGGTGAGGATGGGTTATTACGAAATGTGGCAATTGCATGCTCACGATAAGGCAAAAAAATGTGTAGTACTAGCAATTCTATGAAGTCGCAACCAACCATGCAAACGGGGTGTAAAGCTAAATTGACAGCTTCTTTGGACATTAATGGAATATGGAGAATCGCGAAGGTTCATCTTGAGCATAATCATTTATGTAGTCCTACGAAGTCTAGATCCTTTCAATGTAATCGAAAGCTTAGTGCACACTGAAATGACAGCTTGAAGTGAATGATATTGTTAGAATACCCTTACATAAAACTTTTAACTCGACTATTGTGGAGGCTGGTGGATATGAGCAGGTGACATTTATCGAAAGGGATTGCAGAAACTACATTGAGAAGGCAAGGCGCTTAAGACTCAGGGATGGAGATGCCGCAGCTATTCAAGCTTACTTTTGTAAAATGCAAGCAGCTTGTCAGGGATTTTACTTTTCACTAGATTTGGATGACGAGGGTCATCTGAGGAATGTTTTTTGGGCCGGTAACAGATGTAGAGAAGTGTACAAGGAATTCGGAGATGTTGTCACGTTTGATACTACATACTTGACTTACAAGTACGATATGCCATTTGCCCCGTTTGTAGACGTAAATCATCACGGGCATTCGGCATTAATGGGTTGTGGTTTGGTTTCTAGTGAGGACACCAACACTTTTGTTTGGATTTTTAGCACTTGGCTTCAGTGTATGGATGGACAGGCTCCAAGCGGGATAGTAACAGATCAAGATAGAGCTATGCAGAATGCAATAGCAGTAGTGTTCCCTGGCACGAGGCATAGGTGGTGTCTTTGGCATATACTGAAGAAGCTGACTGAAAAGTTTGGCTATCACAATCACAAAGCCTCGATAATGTCAACGATACATGAGTTATTTTATGAATCACAACATGATTCAAAATTTGAAGAGGGGTGGACTCAGATGCTCGATGACTACATAATGTATGAGAATGATTGGTTGGCCGGACTTTACAGAGAAAGAAGGTGTTGGGTACCTTGTTACCTAAGAATAAGCTTTTGGGCAGGGATATCAACGACTCAAAGGAGTGAGAGTGTGAAAGCTTTTTTGGATGGGTAAGTAAAATCGAAAACATCGTTAAAGCAGTTTTTCGAACAGTATGAGCGAGCATTGCAGCGTAAAGCTGAGAAAGAATTCCAAGCAGATTGTAAGTGTTTCACACAATCTGTCCCCTGTGCTACGAGGTATGAACTGGAGAAACAGTTTCAGTCGGTCTACACAATAACAAAATTTAAGGAATTTCAAGAAGAGTTCACAGGAATGGTGTATTATCAGGTTGTAGGTACTTCTAGTACTGGTATTGAAAAGATGTATGTTGTACATGAAGACCATTTCTATGATGGAGGTTCGAAGATGAAAAAATTCATAGTTTCATTTCAGGCAGGAAGAGTTCACAGTGGTTGAAACTGTCACTTGTTTGAATTCAAAGGAATTCTATGCAGACACACACTCCTGGTGTTGAAGTTAAACGGTGTGACTTCAGTTCCGGAACTCTATATCTTGCGAAGATGGAGGAAAGACGTGAGCAGACTGTACCAACGGGTTAAGGTTAATTACGCTGGTTGGAAAAGCACCCCGACCCAGTTAAGATATGATCAAGTATGTCGTGCATTCATAAAGGTTGCAAACTTAGCTGTTGATGATGAAAAGCAAACTACTGATCTGCTTTCCTGGTTGGAAGAGAAGTTCAATGATTTAACAATATCAAAAGCAGGTGAAACTAGTGTGGGTCTAGACCTTCTCCAGGATACTTCAAAAAAATGTGTGGATACAACTATGATTTTAGATCCGAAATGCACGAAATCTAAGGGCGCCCCCAAAAAACTTCGAAAGAAAGGGTCATTAGAATCTAAATCGAATAAATCGCAAGTAAGTATCATATAATTGACATGTTGCAATTATTAATTTTCCATTTGTTACAATGGATAATTTTAATTTTCTACCATGTATATACTATGTCAGGGAAGATCCACATCATTTAGAAGCAGGACCATCCTACAAGATACTCCGAATCCTGTTCATACAGTAAGTCAAGCATCAGAAGCAGCTTAGTACGTCATGATCAGTATACTCTCATACACGCAACAGTTAATGGTAAGATTTCGTAATTACATTCACAAGCTTTTAATGAATCTGGGATTCGATTTGCATAAACGTTTATGAATGATTTTATGATTTGAAGGGTGCACAACCTCAGTCGTGGTATCAAGCATGTTCCTTGCCCACTGTTGAAATGGGAAATGCATGGAGTTCAATCTTTCAACCACAGGTCTGACCCTTTGAAGAGGAGTATGTTGGATCATCAGGTGGAGCGGAAAATACTGACAGAGTTGAATTTTGAAGCTAAGGAGAATATTTTACAATTACTATTTTGTTTGGAATGTACAATGAATATTATTCCGTAAACTTTGTGTACTGTCTCCGGTGTTTAGTACTTTGTTTGGTTAGTCAAAAATGCTTTAAAATGATTTTATTTTTGTTTCTTGTGAAGCGCATTTCATTTCTGCTTGGTTTAATTTGTTGCAGGAGTAGTGAAACAAATGTCATTCATCAAAATTTCTTGTCTGTATTTGGTGCTTGTAATCACGAAAAAAAATTTATTGTCAATGGAAAGCCTTGAGTATGCATTATGATCATGGTGAAATAGATTGTGTTGCTTACAGTGCACGATTCATGAGGGTCAATGATGATTACTTTGGTTTAATTTTGTATTCTAGGTTCTTGCTTTTCGTGAATGATATGGTGACAGTGAAAAATTAAACCAAGCGGGTTGACAAAAAACCACCATAAAAAGACATCTACCTCGGTTAAAAAACTAAAATGTCAATACATTTGGGTTCAAACAACTAGACAGCAACCCATTTCATGAGACAAATACCACAGTGGAGTTTGAAAACTACATAGTCTAATTGAAATTGGAAAAAAAACATTAGCTTCTACAACATAAACACTAACTATTATTTTCCCTTGCTAAATTCAACTGTCATTGATATTTTAACATTTCTCTGCTCAGCTAAACATGCAAAAAGTGTGAACGTGCGGGCTAAATCTTCACTTTCCTCTTCGGCCAACGAGTATTGACATGCATTGTGGAGAGTACTCGAACTGTCTGCATCACGGAGCGTAGTCGAACTGCCTGCATCAGGGAGCACACTCGAAGTACCTTCACCCCATTCAAAAAATCTGCACCCATTGGTAGTACAATTGAAAAATAGCTTCCCTTTGGATATTTTGGCAGGGTCTTCCACCTTTAGCCATCTCACGTATCCGTGGTGACATTTTGGGCAACGTCGCTTCATGTCGCAGTCCTTTAAGAAATGCCCAGTCTTTCGACAACTATGGCACACTTCACTATTCTTGAGCATCATTTCAGAAGCCTGCTTAATGATAGGATGAAGTATTTAGATTAATCATAGTCTACAAACAATTTGAATCAAAAATATTTTCACAGGAGTGACAATACTATAATAATTCGTGAAAACACATTTGAAATGTTTACATCCATCAACAAAAATCACCTAAAAATTATCAATAACAATCACCTAAAAATCAAGCATTATCAATAAAAATCACCTCTGAAGGTCATTATGGGAATGATGATGGGGATGTAATACTAAAAAATGTAAAATGGTTTAAAATTGTTCCCATTTCCACTATTTTATCGTCTCATTGTAAAATGTAAAAATCCTATGAATAGCATGTAAATCTACACGAGGAAATCCTGTCTACAATAATACATGCTAAGCAAATGACTGTATTTTCTAAAAATAAAATCTCAAAACTCACATTGAACATGATCACTAGTTTATTTCTTGTTAGTAAATAGTAAGATACAATATATTATACGTAAAGGTACCGTCTTGCCATTTGTTAACAAGAGATGATATTGTCGAAATATTTATAGGAACACTGCTAAGATAAACATTCAAATAAAATAACATAATTAGACATCTTAAATAAACTAAGTAATGCAAAATTTTCTATTAGCTTTTATATATATATAGAAGTTCACTAAAACAGCGCTAAAACAAGTCAATTATAATTATAATTTCAATAGAAAATAATTTCGCCGCTACCACCCTTTCACATAAATATCTTTGGAACCTAATCATCCTATGTACCAAAGAATGAATAAAGTTTAAGTGAACTATTCTATTAAATCAACATCGATCTTAACATTCAAGCCAAGAACAACTTGCCGACTCGTGAAAATTTTGCGCCGATTGCAATAATATTCAAGCCAGCAAGTCATCCTCGATTGCAATCCACTGTCTGCCCAAATTAATATGGGTGCTCGAACTATGATGAACCCTATAAATTATCAACTAAATTGAAGGCAAAAAACCATTATTCACACTACTCAAATTCAGCAAAAACCCAAATGCGAAATTTCAAAGCATATACTCATCATTCAAAACATGAAAATTCAACAGAAACCATATTGCAAAAATTGGAATCATAGCATTTACTCATCGTTCACAATATGCAGATTCAGTGATAAATGTATTTTATACACTTGTTTCTATCCTAAACGTAGGATTTTTATTGTTTATTCAATAATATTTGCTATTTATTTTGTGTTATTTGTTTATATTTCAGAAATAATCCCAAAGTCGAGAAAACAATGGAATTGGAGCAAAAACAAGCAAATTGGATGATAAAAGAACTAAAGTATGCAAATCAAGAATGGATGAAGTAGATCAAAGGCTAAATTGAAAGAAAAATCAAAGAAAGAACCAAATTGAAAGAAATTGAAAGTTCAAGGACTGAAATATACAAATCAAATGAAGAAGAACCAAATTACAAATATTCAATAGTTGATTCGGATCGAGATAAGATACTTGAGGACTTTTAGGAGTCAATTGGATTCAATTAGAAGTCCAAAAGAAACGAAATATGGTAAGAATATTACCATAAATTCATTCCAATCAAACAAGATTTCTAGCAGATTTTTAGTTGGACTTTAAGAGCTAATTTTAGGGAAATAAACATTCGAATTTGGAAACTCCTATTTCAGGATTATTTGTAGCTCTTGAAGTTATCTTTCCAACAAAATTTGAATAACCTCAATCAAATAAGGGAATAGAAAGATATGACCAAAATAGCGAATGATGTGCAATAAAAGGATGATGACCAAATTGCTGAAATTTAAAAAAGAAAATTGTTGCTGCCGGTATAACCGTGTGGCCGCACGGTTGAAAAAACGTGCGATCGCATGGCTTGAAAAAATGGCGACTGAAGGTTGGCTTTTCAAGGCTGCGACCGCAAAAATTCCTACCGTGCGGTTGCACGATTATTCGACTGGGCCGCAGCTGGGCTTTTTACGCGGAATTCAGCAGTTTTTCTACTCAATTAACCTAGACTTCGTGGAAATCTATAATTAGAGGGCATAAGGCATGAGATGAGGGGTTCAAAACTTGTCAAAGCTGATCCCGAAGGGCTGTCGAACTCTCAAGGAACCAACTGGCGCATGATTAAAGATTCTTCTACAACATGGTGAAAATGGTGATTAACTCCAATTATCATAGTTGTAATTTATCTTTTATCATGTTTCTAGTCTAGAAATCTTGTGTTAGGATTGTGATGAATTTTTAAATATTTGATTCCATGTTTTTACCAATTATTTAATATATGCAGTTTATGGGTTTGATGCAATTAAATAAGTGCTTTTATTATCATGCAATTGTTTGGACAGCTTTTGTGTGATTGTCTTTATGATTTTCTATGTTCGAAATAGTAGAATTTCATTAGAAGCTATTTAATTTCCACAAAGTCCGATAGGGGATAGAAATATACCCCTATACTTTGTGTTATCCTATATAGTGTTCATTGACCTTTAATGCTTTTCTAATTGTTTAATTGTCATAAAAATATAGTCAATTTGCTTTTAAGAAAAGGTTTTTATGCATCGCTCGAAAGAGGACTTAAAACATTTTAGGAACATGGATATTCAAAACCCCATAAGTTATCTTTAAATGATTTGGTTAAATACATGGATGATAGAGTTAAAATGGATTCATAATTCTAACGCATTTATTTTCATCAGTTTTAAAATAAAATTTGTCAATTTTTTAGTTTAATCTTTATTTCAATTTTCAAAAACAAAATTTTAAAACTCAAACAAATTTCTAGTTCCGGTTAAGGTAGTAGTCTAAAATACAATTTAAAACAATCTCTGTGTGATCAATACTTGAACTCACGTCTACTTTATTACTTGCGCGACCCGTGCACTTGCGGAGCGTTATCATTCAGCAGCAATCCAAATTGAAAAAATTGAAAGCATAGCATATACCCATCATTCACCTTACTGCAAAAATTGAAATCATATACTCAGATAATTACCGATGACAGAAGAACGAGCTCCAAGCTGCAAAACCTAATTACCTATTTTGCAGACTAATGCAGATCGTGTCTGTTCATTTTCCTCCAGCGGACCTGAAGAAATAGGGCCAAATACGACATCACAGGAAGGAAAATAACAAACCCAAATTCATAGATTTCATTCACAGATTACTCAACGACGAAGAAATTTGAAACTTGACTTACCCAATTTTTCAGACCAAGACGGATTTCTTCGACTGCAAGTTGATTTGTTCGTCTGCTCCGGTTGGAAATGATAGAACGCAACAATCTGAATTTAGGGGAAAAGGGTTTTGCGATTTACGAGAGGTATTTTGAACTGAGAGGTGAGAAGCATTTTGAACTGGTCAAAAATATTCATTTTAAGTTAAGGTCGGATTTGTCATTTTAAACGATTGAGGTGAGTCATGCGGTCATTTGTGCTGGGAGCATAGCATTATTGATTCCACTTTGCATTATAGGCTCCGTTCGGTAGAAAATAAATAGGATTGAAATTATTTTATTGATTTATTTATATTTTCTAGGTAAGATGTGAATTTAAAAATTAGAAAAATTTAATAAATAGAATTGAAATTATTTTATTAATTTATTGATGTTTTCTAGGTAACATGTGAAATTAAAAATTGGAAATAGAAAATGTCTATGATTAAAAAGTGGTATGGACGTTTCCAAAAAAAAGAAAAAGGTGGTATGAAAAATTTTGTAAATTAAATTTAGTGTATTTTTTTTTTTTTTGGCTTTATCCCAATTAATTAGACGCCGCTAGGGATGACAATAATATCCACGGACCCAATACCCGTTGAAGACCCGACATAAATGGAGGGGGATTACCCAACTAAATGGGTTCGTCGGTAGGATACGGAGGTAAATTTTAAAACACGACACGAGTATGGGTCGTATGTGGGTTTGACTACAATACTCATACCTGACCCGCATACTCATTAATTTCCTTAAAAATTATAGAATTTAAAACAAAAATGATTATTTAAAAAAAATAATAAATAAATAAAAAATAGAACTCAAATATCTACTGACATTGTTAACGTGTAAATCTTAATATGTTTAAATTATTGACTTTGTTAATGTCTAAAGAAATTGTTCAAATTCGCTTATTTAGTTTTAACATATAATAACAAGCTTTTTTCAAGTCAAATTCAAGTGAATCCCAACATTTAATTGATTCAAGTTAATTCGGAGCACTTATAATTTATTTACAGCCTAAAAAAATAATTAAAAAATAAATAATTAATAATGAGTTTTAAATGGGTATAGAAGCAAACCCGCCTCCGACCCACACCTGACTCGCAATTCTTAAATGGGTATATAAATAAGGTATGGATGTTGTAAATCTTTAGTGGGTAGGTATGAATTTGGCAAACTCGATCCATTGTAATCTCTAGGCGCCGCCGAACAAATCCATAGTTGTGGATTTACAATCCATTAGAAAAAACTACTTCACACAGTTTCAATACATTTCATCTGATACTTCAAAATATTGCGTAGAAATAGGCAATATACAATTGTCAGAGTAGTCATTCCATACAAAATTAGTCATCCCCAACCACAGTCGCATTCTGCATGTTTCATATTTCCTGAGGTCACATACAAAAAATTCAACAAAAATAGAGATTAGTAGGTATCTGTTGCTTCAATAGTCACAAGTGACGGTGTGAAGTACTACAAGTCGAATTCAGTTGAGCAGTGTGGTATTTCTATGATCAACAGTGACCTCTGATTCGACTAAGAAATTTATGTGACCACGATGATCTTCGAATTGGGTGAATATGAGATGCCAGTGGGAGATTTTCTTCCCTTATCAAAGTACTTCAAAGTTCAATACTGATGGAATTCACCATAATTCCAAAATCCATTATAACTCTGGATCTATTCACATCACCCACTAATTTATCATCACTTCAGGATATAAAAGCTTTTATAGACAATCATGCTATGGATCGAAATTCACCATATAACTGTAACTCAAGAACATTACAATGAAAAATAAACACGTTTGTTCATTCCATTGGCCTGAAGAAAGTGGCCAAAAAGCAAATTTATTCATTTCACTTATACAATGTCAAATTATTTAATTTTGTTAAAAAAAATTTATACTAAACAAATATTTATATGCACTTAAATTTTCACTTACATCTAGCCTATCCCAAGTTCAGATAAAGGATGAAGTTTTTTACTTCCCATTGATTTTATCATATTTGAACTTTTAGCTATGTTTCGTTAAGCTATGAATTAAGCAGAGCCAGCTTGACACAAAACTATAGACATTCATAGATATGATCAGGGACGGATTCAATGAAGGCCCAGGAGGGTCCTTGGCCCACACTGACATTTGAGGAATTTTTGGGTTGAAAATGGGCCGTCCAATTTGATTTAATTTTAGCCCAAAAAATATTGAATATTTCCTTTTCCTAGCCCAGCTCCCTAGCCAGTCTGCCCTTATTTCTTTCTTCCAACCGACTACTGAGAATTCTTTCTTCTCCATTCTACTCTTCCACGAACGACCACGCCGACGCAGTCAAGCAGACCCGTTCCGGTGCTCTCCCCTCCGTCGACGCCTAGCTGGCTGTGTGCCTATGCTGCCGCTTGCCTGTGCTGCTGCTGCTGCTGTGCGACGTCCACAGTCCACTCGTGACTCATCCTTCCTTCAGTTCAGTTCCCTGCGTGGCTGCGCCGCTAGCTACCTCACGTCTCCCGCCGTCGCCGACTCGCCACCAGCAGGCAGCAGCAGTTAGTCAGTCGCCTGTCTGTCGCCAATCCATTCGCCACCAACAGGCAGAGCCAGAGGATTGAACTGTGGAGCCGTGGAGGAGGAGTGACCGAGTGAGTAGCTGGGCCAGCAGCTAGGAGCAGACTGCAGAGCAATTCCAATTGCTATTTCTATTTGGCTTTGCTCTTGGCCGGCCGATTCAGCCGTTCAGGGACTTGGTATTTGGTAAGTTTTATATTTTATATTTTTAATGAATTAATTATGAATTTATGAGATTCTTTTTCTTGATTATGACTTTAACTTATGTATTGGGTTTAAAATTTTTGATTTATTGCTTTGGAAGTTTGAATTATTTTTCATTATATTGTCAATTTGTCATATTATAAATAATTTTTCAGGTTTAATTTAATTCTCCTAAAAGAAAAAAAAAATTCGAGGGCGCTGCCCCCGAAGCCCCGTTGTCTCCCCTCCCCTCGAACATTTTTTAATTTTCGCCCCCACTGACCAAACATCCTGGCTCCGTCCCTGGATATGACATCATATTTTCAATTTTTTTTATATAGAATTAAAGAGAGGCAATAAAGAAGATCACGAGGAAAGAAAATTCAAAAAAAGAAAAAAAAAAAATTAACAGCAATTTTGCAAATCTGTCTACCAAAGTCAAATCAAAAGGGGCATCAGTTTTAAAAAGCTCGAATTTTGGAGCTTCACGGTTGAATCAGCCCAAAATACTTAATCCTCATCATCTGCCCAATTCAAAACTAGATTGAACTAACGAAGTGGAATCCAATTTTTAAAATGAAAAGCGAAAACAATGTATCGTACAGAGACAAAAGCGAAGCATTTTACAAAAAGAACTCGCTTGGGCAGTTGACCGACAATCGTCAATTTTGCTGGTTCTCAGAAAGCATCTTCTCATGTACATCGAGAAACCGATTGAACAGCAATTTTCTTCAATTATATTTCCTCTGAAACCACAGAGAAAATTAAAGAAAATGTTCGAAACAATCATCGATCTACCACTCTCCAATACCATACATCCACTTTTTGTTTGCATACTAAGTGTCTAAGGCTCCTTGGAGGACCAAAGATTGACAACAAAGAGTCCGATCAAGGAGCCCTAGTTTCGGATCCAATTTCATTGGATCGGATTTGTTAGTGTTGGCCTCCTAACTAAGCCAGATGCGAAAATTTATATAAAATTGCACATATGGCTACTCAAAGAGGCGCTCAACGATACCAGTGTCCTTAACATAGTTAGCGACTACGTGTACTTGATTGTGTGCGCTACAGTTGAGAATAGAAGTGACGAAGGAGTATAGCGTAGCAGTGGCTGCCGGATGAGGCTTTATAGAAGAATATTGGGCTTTTAGGGTTTCGTTAGTGACAATGGAGCAAGATCGAATAGACCCTAGTCCAGATTTACAATAGTCAATCAATCTGTCAAATAACGTTAGAAATGGTAATGTGTCGGGTATGGATTAAATTTGTCAAATTCATATTTTATCTATTAAAAATTTATAACCTCCATACATTATTTATATACCCATTTAAGAATTGCGGGTCAGGTACAGGTAGGAGACGAGTTTGCTTCTATACCCATTTGAAACACATTACTAATTATTTATTTATTTTTTTAGGCTGTAAATAGATTATAGATTCCCCGAATTAACTTGAATCAGTTAAATGTTGGATTTCACTTGAATTTAACTTAAAAAACTTGTTATATGTTGAAACTAAACAAGCGAATTTGAACAATTTTTTTAGACGTTAACAAAGTCAATAGTTCAAACATATTAAGATTTAGACGTTAACAATTTCAATAGATATTTGGGTTCTATTTTTAATTTATTTATTATTTTTTTACACAATCACTTTTGTTTTAAATTCTATAATTTTTTAAGGAAATTAATGGGTATGTCGATCGGGTATGGGTATTGTAGTTAAAACTCACACCCGACCCATACTTATGTCGGGTTTTAAAGTTTACCTCCTTACCCTACTCACGAACTCATTTAGTCTGGTAATCCCCGCCCCATTTATATCAGGTCTCCAACGACTATCGAGTCCATGAGTATTATTGTCATTCCTAAATAACGCCCTGTTTGATACGAGATTCAATAATTTTTTCCTCAAATTCAATTTTAATCACACATTTTTATAAGATTTATTACTTTAAACATTTTTCAATAATTAAAAAAAAAAAAAAAAACTTTCAAATTCCTCACATCCAACGAGCTCTAAGAGCAACCCAAGCAGCGGGTCAAATCAAATTATGTGGAAATTACACCCTATCCTATCCTATTGACCATATATTTTAACTAGGGGTGGACAAAATAACCGAACCAGACCAAACCAAACCAAGCGGTTTGGTTCGGTTCTACATAAAAAAAATAATGATTTGGTTCTTAGAATCAAGAACCATTCGGTTTCGATTCTGGTTCCGGTTCTCTTTCCAGAACCAAGAACCAAACTAAATTTATATATATATTTTTTACAAATTAGTGGATATTCATCTCACCAAAAAATTAAAATCTAAAATTATAAATGTGAAATGTACAAAAATGTTATTTAATATACATTTTATCTCATTTCCTATTAGACAAAGATTTTAAATTATAAATCTAAATTCTAATTCTAATTCATTTTTCTTCTTTTCAATTATAGACACGCATTCACACTGCTTTACTTGCACTCCTATAACACAGCAATCGTTGCATTCCTTAGTCACCATCGACGACAATGATGTTTATTTTTTAAAATTTATGTATATATAAACCTCGGTCCAATTCGTCAATTCTCAAGAATTCACCCAAACTCAAATTGCAAATTTCATCCCTAAATCACATGGCACCACGGTAGAATGGGACCCAGGACTTTATCGTAACCTGTAACTATAAGTCTAAACGGACTTTATGTTCAATTCTCTAAGTTTCAATGCGTTGACGAGCTTCCTTCAGACGAGTTTCTTCTTCTTTGACTTAGAATAATATGTTACTTTTTCTAAATTTTTATTTTGTTAACTAAAAATTTCATTTCCTATCTAGAAATGATGTAGATGGATTCTAATGAAGAAGCGGATATAAACAGGTTTTAATTTGTATTTATTATTTAAAAATTCAATTAATTGTCCAGAACCAAACTAGACCAGACCAGACCAGAACCGAGCGGTTTGGTTCCGGTTTGGTTCCATATTTAAAAAAAAAAAAACAATTGGTTACATTAGTAAAAAATCATCGGTTTATGGTTTGGTTTGGTTTTTCTAGAACCAGAACCAAACCGAACCACGTCCACCCCTAATTTTAACTACCAATTTCAAAAAGTAAAATTTCAAGGCATTTATACAAAAATCATGTGATTATTTAAAATTTTAATATTATAAAATTAAATTAATTCCGCATCTCATGCCACCCTACCCAACCAATTAAACCAAAAACCATTTAAAAAATTATATAATGCCCAAGCAATCTTTATGGTGCCCCCAAGGGACACCATAGTCCATAAAAGCCTTGTAAACCATTTTCAAAATCATCCTCACTGCCACACCTTGTTCCACACCCACATACTAAACCCTAAACCACCCTACCCAACCAATTCAACCATAAACCATTTAAAAAATTATATAACGCCCGGGCAATCTTTATGGTGCCCCCAAGGGACACCATAGTCCATAAAAGCCTTGTAAACCATTTTCAAAATCATCCTCACTGCCACACCTCGTTCCACACCCACATACTATAGTACACACGATGGTGACCTCCACCTCCTCTCCTCCAACAACAATCCTATCCAAGAGCACCTGTGCAAAGCGATGTTCCATTCGTAGGTTGACATAGATTTTAATTCACATCAAACATGGGATAAATATCAAGTCTTGACTTAATTGTTAAAGTGAAATTAGTTACGATCTCCTTTTCAATAAGTGACTTCAAAAAAAGGAATGACAAATATAGGCACATCAATAACATAATGAGTGTTGCAAAAAGTAACATTATCATCAACAAAGAACTCTCAAGATTCTTAGTAAATAGTACTAGTGAAGGCACGTGCATTGGTCAGTATATTGTATATAACAGAGTCGAATTTATTCTAGTGAGATATGACGTGTGTAATGTGTATAAAATAAACTTGTATTTCGCATAAAAATACTATTAAACATTATAATTTTGTAATATTGTGGCACAAATACACAAAAAAAAGACGCATTTTCTATCTTAACTGAAATAGCATGCATAAACATAATGATAAAAGAAAAATGGTTGTTTGTGTTGTAAAATTATCAAAATAAAAGAACAAGAGAATAGAGATGTAGAGAGAGTAGAGAGAAATCATTCTCATTAGGTGTGTTTTATGAAATGAAATATGACTCCTATTTATAGGAGTGGACAATGGCACAAACATAATATTGTAAAGTTTACAGGGATATAATGGTAATGTCATTCACACATATATATACATTATTTATAACTCCCCCTTGAATGACATATTACGCAATTGTCTGCCTCGTTAAAACCTTGCTAAGAAAACCCAATGAGATAAAACTTGAGCGACGAAAAAAGAGAACAGTTGCTCCCCCTGATGTTGGCAATCGTCAATCATTGAGTCTAATGTTCAAGTAAAACAAATCATGTATTGAATCTTGAAGTTCTGAAGTGCTGCCTCATTAAAACCTTGTCAGTAAAACCTAGTGGGATAAAATCTGAACTAAGGAAAAAGAGTACAACAGTTACCTCGTTAAAACCTTGTCAAGAAAACCTAATAGGACAAAACCTGGACGAAGGAAAAATAGTACAACATGATTTTTCCCATGGAATGTGCAATTGAGGATTCATGAACTTCTTGAACTTTGATGTCATCTTTCGTCTGGAATATGTATATAAAAATCTCCTTGTATAGCATTCTTCATAAGATGTCTATGATTTTCTTCATTTGTTGATATCATTCTAGTATAACAATATGTTGCTGAATTATAGCTTGTCGATATCTATGATAATGCCTCAAAAACCTTGCTAGGAAAACCCTGTGGGACAAAACCTTAGCAAAGGGAAAAAGAGTACATTATTCTCATAAATTCTCATTAATACGCCTCAACTGTTGCCTCATTAAAAACCTTGCTAGGAAAACCCTGTGGGACAAAACCTCAGCTAAGGGGAAAAGAGTGCAACGCGTATTTATTCATTTCGTGGAATATCACAAGTATATTGATGCAATCACGAATCTTTTCATTGAACATATCATTTATGATGAGCTTTATATAAATCGTTCATATCTCATTTATGATGTCATAACATGCTATATTAAGCAATGTTGTACTAATTTATCGATTGCATCTTTCACTTCTAGTGGATAATCAAATCTAGAATTCACTTCGGTGAATAATCAAATCTAGAATTTACTTCTGGTGAATAATTAAACATATTCATTTTCATATTCACTACTAGTGAATAATAAAATGTTCATTTTCAAATTGACTTCTAATGAATAATCAATTTTCCAGATGTCATAAATAGTACACTCCAATTTCAATTTCAATATATTATATCATGGAGTCATTTGTATCATTCTATAGTGATACTAATCTGGGTATATTGAATCTTTCATTGAGTATACATGTATGTTCTTACATCTTATAAACCACAATTTCTGATTTGTATAAGTATAATCAATCATTGAAATATATATCAATTTCGACATATAATCTACAATCATTTTACTTGAAATTCCAACGTACCGCGATCAACTGGTACATCAAAGAATACTCTCAAAGTACCGAGATGAGAATCATACATTTTGATCTCACTCATTGGTATATCAAAGAGCTCAAGCTAGTGATTTAGACTATAGTCTATCCACCATATGTCATGCCAGTTCTATGAAAAATTTCGCGCACAACGAGTCGTCCTTTACGACTGTGTAATATTTTTCATTTGTACAAATAATTATTGGCTTTACACATTTAAGCATTTGGACTTCAGGTCCTTGAACAATAATCCCTACATTGAGGTTTTATATTTGGCCAATGTATTATAATTTCATCAACCTCATTTTCACAAGAGAGTTGTGCATGTATTCGATTTATTTATCGATTCCATTTTATCTCGATATGACATATAGAGATTTCTTCAATCATCAAGTACATAAATCTCTTATCATTTAACTATGTCCCTTTTTACTCACCATGAGTATTTAGCTTCAAATGGATCATCTCAATCATTTAAGAGATATTTATTTTTGGAATCAATTGTCATTATGCTTCAGGCATAATTACGCTTCAGGCGTGTTTTCTGCATAATGTTCATAAATCTTATATTATATCAATCGGATAAAATTCCGTACATGTCGTCCCTTTAGGGATGTAATCTCAATCATATATCTTAGTGCGCTTTGGTGGAGTGTATGCATATCGCACTTTTACAAATCATAAAGCTTCTTGAGCTAATCCCTGTTTGACATAGAATATTGTTGTATGATAAACAATTTCTGAATAAGTTATTCTCATAGAAAATAATTTTAAACTTTTGATAATCTAACCATTTATTATAGAACTTCTGGTTCAATACGGTTTTATTTCATTTCTATGTATGAATATTTGATTCAATACAATATCGCTGAACTTATGGTTCAATACAATGTATATTTCATTTATGAACTTCTGGTTCATACTATATACATATTTCACTTGTACGTATGAACTTTTGGTTCAATACAATATTTACTTGTTCGAATATATAAATCAGTATACCTTGATTTAGTATATCCAGAAAGGTGATTAGAATGACATCACAAGAAAATGATCCTTGTCCCCACCTCTTGATTACAAATCTTTTCCCTTTTCTTGGTGGAATCACTGACACGCGGAGCCATCACTCTTTTACGCGTTAAATAATGCATTTAAATAGATCATTTTGGGAAAAGATCATATCCATCAATATAGATGTTATATTATCAAATATTCGCAAATACTATTCAAATCTTCCGATAAATGTTTTGACAAAGATTTACCGAGTTCGACTCGAAAGATTGAGGCTGCTGATGGATTAAGGTATCCCAGAAGATATTCGTTGGTTGATCGAAGTAAAAGTTCGATTAGCTGGTGAATTACCAGATTCATTTTCTAAGCACATGTCTGGCTTAGATAAGAGTACTTTTGCAAAGAAGCGAAGAGCAAAAAGATTAAATGGTTGTTACAAATGTGCTCGATGGACATGTGATACCCGTTGTAAATCAATAGGATATTCATCCAAAAATCGAGATGATAAAATAGATTTCATTAAGGGTGGGTTGAGTAAGGAGTCATTGGATGATATCCGATTGACTCTTGAGACGCACCCTTGTGGGTATGTGCAACGTGAGTTACTATCTTTATGGGCTAAATTCATCAACGATAAAGACCGTTATAGTCTCAAAAATATAATAGCAAAAGATCCTGTTTTCCAGGTTGTTATAAACAACGATATTTTGGCTAATCAACATTGATACAAGGTAAATCAGTATAGTGTATATATTTTAACAAAGTATTTTGTATTTTTCACGTATTAACAAATTGTTACTGAGAGATCACCGAAAGAGTATCCATTATGGAGCAAAATATATGCTTTCAGAGACAAGATCAAAAGTGGTGTCATTTAGTCAAAAGTAAATAACAATTTTTTTCAAAAGAAGAGCAGTAAATAATGAATATTTTCAAGTTTAAAACGTCAGATAATTTTGCAGTTTAAAGCATCCCAAAATAACAATTTCTTGTAAGTTTTCCTTCCTTTTATTCTTAAAAGATGGAGGGATCAAAACTTCGACAAATCAAAACTATCTGTGTATTTTGTGGATCAAAAATCGAGAGAGGCTTTGAGTATCTAGAAGCATCAGTGTTTCTAGGGAAGAAGTTGGGAGAGAGAGGTATCAATCTAGTATATGGAGGGGGCAGTAGTGGATTGATGGGTTGTGTTTCACAATCCGCTCAGGCAGAAAAAGCAAGAGTGATAGGTGTTATACCCGTTCCTTTGGCTGATGTCGCAGGCAAAACACGAGGGCATGAAGTACGGACGTTATCTATCCATGAACGCATAAATTGCATGTTATATGATTCTGATGCCTTCATTGCCATGCCTGGAGGTTTTGGTACTTTAGATGAAATCTTTAATATTACCTCATGGGCTCAGCTGCGTCTCCATACTAAGCCTATTGGACTTTTAAATGTTAACAACTTCTTCGACGGTTTACTAACGTTTCTTGATTATGCTGTGGAATAGGGATTCATCTCTCCATTTTCTAGGAGAATCCTTATTCCTGCTCTCACTATCGATGAGCTGCTGGAAAAGTTACAATCATATGTTCCAATACAAGATCCATCAGGAGTTAAGATAGATTGGTCGCAAGGAAGGGGTACCAAGCGAAAATGGAATTCGGTTAATGTAAATTTATCCTTGTGAATCTCAAAATATTGGGGTGGTAGAGTATGGGGTATTCTTACTTTTGAGACACACATCTAATGTTGATGAGTATTTGAACTTTAATCTTGTGAACCTCAAAAGGATTAGGAGTGGCGGAGTACGGAGTATTCTTACTCTTGAGACACACAAAAAAGATTAGGGGTGGTAGAGTATGGAGTATTATTACACCTGATACACACCTCAACTTTTGAGGATCACAAATGTTTCCCCCCTTTTGTATTTTGCATGTATGACTCGTTTATACTTCTTCAGGAACAATAATAATATCATTTCAGTATGTTTAGATGATAATCTTTACTTCTTCTAGAGTAAATATATACTTCTTCTGGAATACATAAGTGTTTGTGCAAGAGCTTTGATCAAAACTGTTTATCACAATCATATAATATTTATCTCATAATACTGATGAGATTATTTTCACATTAGCCATATCCGTGCTATCATGTGATATTATCTTATCATACATCAACATTTTTCTTGTTGAATAATTTATTTTCATCTACCCTTTCAAATACAGATATTGGTAATTTCTGGTACCAAATGATAAAATATTTTCATTAAGATCCAACAATCTTTTGGTAATGGTAACTTCTGGTACCATTTGTTGAAATATCAAATAACAATATATCAAATTTATATGAGTAGAAATATTTAAAATCAGTAGAACCAACCATATAGGTGGTAATGTGATATGCTTGAAACTTGTAGAACCAACCATATAGGTGGTAACAACATAATGAAATAATTACATTTCATAAATGAGCAAGTCATATCTCCAAATTCAATCAAGGTATTTATAATAGTCCAGTTCGTTACGATAATGAGTTATACTCAATACATCACGACATGACAACTATTATGTTACTTTTAAATCTTTTAATTTATCATATTGATCACATAATAGTATTAAATGATTTAGAATATATATTCTATTAGCATTTATCATCAGATTAGTAATCATGATTAATCAAATTCTTTAAATAACGATTAATATACTTTAACGTATCATCAAGGGTAAAATCGTCTATATTTTAATATATTGGTCATATGAGTAAATCGAAACCGTCAATAGGTTTAAAATTTAATTTAGAACAAACTTACTTTTGGTCCAAAGTTCAAAATTTCGCCGGAATTGCTTCAAAAATAGTTTTTACGAAGCCGCCACGTTCGACCACCGGAAAATGTCCAAAACTGCACCAAACGGAAAGGTAAAACCATAGAAAAATCAAAAACATCTATATGAACAAATTGCCTTTTGACACTGTCGCCGGAACATGGCCCATGTGCCCTCACGCGTCCAACCGACGTCTGCGCGTGGGAGTCACGCGCCTTACGCGCTGCCACAGTCCGTCACCGCCGTTTACACGCGCCGGTGACGAAGATTCGTCTCGCCACCGTGATTCCAGATCTGGTCTCCGATCATCGATTGGATATACCGTTTTTCATAGATCAGCTTTGAAAGTTTCGGATTTTCCAATTTTTCCAACTTTTCTTTTTTTGCACAACATCGCGAGTTTCTTTCCTCGTATGGAACCTTTTGAACCATGCAAAGTTTCCATTTTTCTTGATGTTTTCAGATCTACAATATGTGGGTTGTTTTCTAAAGCCAAAAGTGTTTGATTTGGGAAAGGAAAACATTGATTGATAATAATCAGGTTTCTGATACAGAGGTTCATCATTTAGATGCAACTGTAGAGCATACTTCAGTCGTATTACTCAATTGGCTAGAGATTCGTGCTAATAACGTGTTGTAAAACTATCAAAATAAAAGAATAAGAGAATATAGATGTAGAGAGAGTAGAGAGAAATCATTCTCATTAGGTGTGTTTTATGAAATGAAATATGACTCCTATTTATAGGAGTGAACAATGGCACAATCGTAATATTGTAAAGTTTACAGAGATATAATGGTAATGTCATTCACATATATATACATTATTTATAACAATTTGCATATGTTTCCCAAAAGATTTTAAGCTTAGTCAAATACCACTAAAGCACAATTCCCAAAATTTGGTAGGCAACACGGGATTTAGTTTATGGCACTTGTTCGGCGGCCAGCAATTAAATGGCTAAAGACAAAAAAAAATACAAAATTTAATTTACATAATTTTTCATACCACTTTTTAATCATTCACATTTTTTCTCTCCAATTTTAACCCTACATCTTGCCTAGAAAATACAAATAAATCAACCAAATAATTTCAATTCCATTTATATCTTCCCGAATTGACCCTAAATAATAGTGTTGCCCAGAATTGTTTTTGCCAATTCGGATCCGCAGATTTTCAGGGCAGATCGGCCCCTTGATCGACGAGCAATCTGTCGACAATTTTTTTTTTTTAAATATAATTTAAACTAAATCTTTAAAAAAAATGATCGGGCCCGATCAGCCCAGCTCTGCCTAACCATAAGGATTTTTTGAAATCGAATTTTGCTATCTATACTAAATAATCTAAAGCACCCCAAGCAAGGTAGCAAAGAGGCACAAGAAGAGAAAAAAAAAAAACTCCCCAAAAGAGTGATAAAATTCATACAATTAGATAATTATTGTATTCGTTTTGGATAGTGCTACTCTCACAACTCATATCTTACAACTTCTCACACAATCCCTCATATCGCGATATTTTCAACTGCAATTAATCACAATATTTTGTTAAAGTTTTCAAATCTCAAAAAGCAAGAAAAGGTAATTCACTTTGTAGTTTCTGCCATTTCTTCCTCCTCCCACTGGTCGCATTTTTTCCTCCTCTGATCGGGCCGCTAGTGCCATTTCTTCCTCCTCCCGCCAGCGAACTCCCCGCCAGTACCGTTGAAGAAAATATCAGAAATATTTTTATCTCAGAAAATCTCAAGACCCGCCACTTTTCTCTCTTTTCTGGCAACTCTGAAAATGAAAGAGGAACTTTTTTTGATGTCAAGATTCATCCAGCCAAGAAGACCACCAGCTGAAAATGAAGAAGTGACGGGCTGTTATTCAGTTATTTTAGTTAGGATAGTTAATTCTGTTATTACTGTTAATTAGTTAGTTAGTTAGTTAGTTTACCAAATGGTTGTTTTTCATTTTATATATATGTGTAAATACTGCAGCAATTTTTTCAATGAGAATTAACTCTTTCTCGCCTATTGTCTTACATCACTTTAACATGGTATCAGAGCAATAGGTCCTTCATATTCTCTTCTCATTCTCTCGTCATTTTTCTTCGATTAAATCCTTCTCCAATGGCTGATCTTCCATCAGCAGCAGAAGGAACACTTAGGAATTTAAATGAAGATTCATCATCACCATACTATCTTCATCATTCTGAAAATCATGGATCTGTTGCTGTTACCCCTGAATTAACAGCAACAAATTATGCAACGTGGAGAAGGTCATTTCTTCTCGCAGTCTCCATCCGGAATAAGCAAGGATTTCTGGATAAATCAATTGCCAAGCTTGCTGCAACAGATCCGGCCTACCTGCCATGGACAAGATGCAATAACCTCATTGTAACCTGGTTATTGAGATCAATTTCACAGCCGATTGCTTCAACCATTTTTTATTTGAATGACGCAAGTGAAATATGGGACAAATTGCATCAACGTTTCTCTCAACTTGATGACTCGAAGATATGTAATCTTCAATATCAACTCAGTAATATCTCTCAAGGTACAAAATCTGTTGATGCCTATTTCACAAAACTAACATCTGTTTGGGAGGAGTTGAGAACTTTCAGGCCTCTACCTTACTGCAAGTGTGGAAAATGCAATAATGAGTGCTTTCAGCAATTTGTTGACTCTCACCAGAAGGATTTGGTGTTCAAGTTTTTGAACGGGTTAAATGAAATGTATCAGGGATTAAGATCCCAAATCATCCTGATGAAGCCTTTCCCCAATTTGGATCAGGTCTACAATCTGGTTCTGAGGGAAGAATCACAGAAATTATATCTCACTCAGCAACAGAATTTTGCTGATATGTCATTAGCCATGGCAGTAAAGAAAGGGAAATCTGATATTATTTGCTCATACTGTGGAAAACGAGGGCATAAGAGGGAGAAGTGCTTCAAACTCATTGGTTTTCCACCAGATTTCAAATTCACCAAGGGCAGGAATGCTGGAGTTAACTCTGTGGTTGAAGAGCAGAAGGAATCACTATCTCTATCATCAGGTATGTCTCAGGTAAGTCTGTCTCAACAACAAGTGCAGAAGCTACTTGCTCTCTTAAATGGATCATCTGATACAGCCTATCCAAGCATCAATCCATCCACTCTGCCTTCGTCAAGCAATCAGCCAGTTGCAAATCTTGCAGGTACATTAACTCATTCAATCTCCTTAGCCACATGTCTTGCAACCGCATCTCACTCCACTGATTCCTGGATCCTTGACACTGGTGCTACTGATCACATAGCATGCTCACTGAAATTCTTTAATTCTTACACTATACTCCTCAATTCTTATGTCCTTTTACCCAATGGCAATAGAATACAAGCCACACACATTGGTTCTGTAGTCATCAATTCTGATCTTACTCTGCACAATGTGTTATTGGTGCCTTCATTTAATTTCAACCTCATTTCAGTGAGTAAGCTGTAGCGCCCCGAGTTCCGTATACCCGATTCACTACGTCATTTTCTGTCTAAATTTTTTTTCGAATAATATTTTTGCGGAAGAAATAGTTGAAATTCATTTTTGGCAACATTAAATAAACTGTAATGGCCGCTAAAATTGAAAACATTTATGAAACCATTTGAAATAGTAAATCGAACCATTAATATTGTAAAGAAATTGCCAATATCATAATTTCTCAAATAAATGAACTTCTCTAAATTATTCGATTATTTGGAAAATACGGAAATCATTAACGTCAAACTTTCAACCGTTCAACGATTATTGCCACCATCATTCATCGCTCGCCACCGTCTCCGAAATCTGCAAAACTGTTAAAAAGTAGGGTGAGTATTTCATGGGGGAAATACTCAGTAGACTCATCGCATATTAATTTAATTTATAAGATGATTAAACACATAAATCCCGGCTCTTTATAAAACGGGCATTGATAGAGCTTCTTTATAAAACTGCTCTTGATAAGACTCATATTGTGCATTACAGCACGGGACATATTTTGCAAATCATAGGCTCTTTGAAAACAGCTCTTTGAAAACCATATACTTATAAAAATATTTTAATTATGCCAAGCATAATTTCTTTTGAAAGCATAACATAAGATAGGATTGAAATCCTCATAAACATAAATAGACACAAGAACTTTACCGAACTTAGGTGGCAAGAATTCTTATGCAGTAAAATCATAATAACAGTAAGTTTTCATCATAACGTAGGATAATATCGAAATCCTCATAAACATAAGAATTTTACCGAACTTAGGTGGCAAGAATTCTTATGTAGTAAGTCATAATAACAGTAAGATCATAATAACAGTAAGTATACCAAAACATAATTCATGAAATTCATAGGGATCATTTCCATCATAACATAAGATAGGATCGAAATCCTCATAAACATACGCGACAGGAATTTTACCGAACTTAGGTGGTAAATCCTCATAAACATATGGAAAGGCAGGAATTTTACCGAACTTAGGTGGTAAATCCTCATAAACTTATGGAGACACAGAATTCTACCGAACTTAGGTGGTAAGAATTCTTATGTGCATAGCAATGATCCAAAACATATAAAACATTATCGTAAAAACATAGGGTATACTTACTTTTCATAAAAACATAAGGTATATTTACCTTTCATAAAACATACTTAATTTTCTTGAAATTGACTTTCACAAGTCACATGACATTTATATGAAATCATAATTTAAATCAATTAATAAGTGCGAGTCTACCTCAATTCCGACGAGTGCAAAGTTGAGCGGGAATGACTTCAATTTCTTTAAATTCTCCGTACGCTTCGTCTTAGCCAATAAGTCACTTTAGTATATCGAATATATAGTTCAAAATGATAAATTATAATTTGAGGACTAAAATTGATGTTTTGAAAGTTGAAGGATTAAAATGAATACTTTTGAAAGTTCAGGGACTAAAATAGATATTTTGAAAGTTGAGGGATTAAAATGAATACTTTTGATAGTTGAGCTTAAAAGTAAATCAGCAGGGACTGAAATGATAAGTTTGAAGCTAAAAGGACTGAATAAAACCTTTTTAAAGCTTTGAGGCTGAAATGGATGAGTTTAAAACAGTAGGGACTGAATTAAAACAATTTAAAACATCAGGGACTGATTTGCAAATTCTGGAAATATATCATTCAGATCTTTTACTCTCTCTCTCATTCATATCGATTTCACTCTCTCTCTCTCACAACTCGATCCAAGCTCTCTCTCTCTACCATTCTCTCACTCTCACGAAACGGAGGCTGCGAAGATCTGATTCTCCGATCTACAGTCGGCGATGTGCCGGCGTAAGGTGCGGCAAAGAAGGGGTTCCGGTTTTGAAAGAGTTTGGTGTGAGATGGGGATAAAAACCGAGGCTAAACTAGGCTTGAATCGCGATTAATCTCCGGTATTAAATCTGGCAGCGAAGGGCTTAAGGTTGAGGTAAGTATTTGGGTATTCTATTTCTTTGGTTTTGGGTTTTGTTTTGGGTTTTGATTTGGGGATTGTGGAGTTGAAATTTTGGGTCGGAGGTTACGGTGGTGCGCGGACTTGGGCAGTATTGCAGCGGTGGTGGTGTGATGAAGCTGGGTGGCCGCCGTGATGAAAATGATTGATTTCCTGTGGTTTGTGTATTCGGCTATGGGTTGCAGGTCGTGACTGTGGAGGTTGGTGACTGGTGGTCCAATTAGTTGTTCGGTGATAAACTGTGGTGATGGATTGTTGATGATGATGCAGTGTAGATGGTGGCTGGTGATGTTGATTTTTTTGCAGTGATGAAACAGTGATGGCTTGCTGTTTCGGTTAGTTGCAAATTTGGCAGTGGTGGGTTTTGAATTGATAACTGTTGTGATGTCCTTAGGTGAATACGGTGAAACTGCCATTGGTGTTTCTTTGTTTGAGTAATGGTTATGAGTTGTAGTTGCTGCTGCAGATGGTTGGCGATGGCTGGATTGAGGAGTGCTGGTTGACCGTGGCTTTATGAATTGGCTGTGAATTGATTTCTTGGAGGTGTGACTGAGTTGTGTGATGGTGATTGAGGGTAGTGAACTGTGATGGTGGCTATTGTGTGATCGATATTGGAGGTTGGTAATGGAGCTGCTGGTTGTTCGCTGGTGCTGGTGATGAGATGATGAAGATGGGTTGTGAAATGGATGTTGAATTGGAGAGGCAGGGGAGAAGTGTGGGCTAGACTATAAAAGGGGAGGAGGAAGATGACTTTCGGCGATAAAGGAAAAAGGTGCAGGGTTGTGGGGTTGGTCAGTGATGATGATAAAGATTCACAATCATTCAGGGTTGTGGGGTGATGTATAAAGAGAGGAGGCATATGACTTGAAAAGAAAAAAGAAAGAAAAGAAAATGGTTAATAGGGAACATGGGAAACATTAGAATAGAGGAAAAATCGTGGGTGGAAATGTAGGTTGGATAAATTTTTGATTATGAAACGTATTTAAAACAGATACATTTTGGACTGAAAATGAATTTGAAAATAAATAAATATTGATATAAAAATTGAATTACGTATTTGGACTTAAAATAATTTGAATAAGGAAAATTGAGATATTTTAATAAATTTGGAATTCAAAATGATTTTGAAAATAATACTTTGAATAAATAATTAAAATAACATAATTTTAGAAATTCGGATTTTAATTTAAAATCGAACAATTCGATATTTCTTGACTTGGCTAGACGAATCCGTCGCGGCGTTGACTTCAAAATAATAAATGAAATAGTAGCGACACGATTTTCTAAATATTAAAATAATTATTTATTGCATAAAAATTCTGGATCGCTATAATCTTACCTCCTTAAAATAATTTCGTCCTCGAAATTAAACTTACTTAATCTTATAATTTCTGAATACTTAATCAGAATCTCTTCTTCTTATCATCGAATATTCTCAAAATAATCAAAACAATTCCCAATCGTATGTAAAAATTTCATCATATCTTGTAGTATTCATGTAACTAGTCACTTATCATCGTATCATGTGACCTCAAATATTTGTATATATCTCTAAAATTTCAACAAATCTTTCCAATATTTGTAACCCAAAATTCAGTAAACAAATATCTCCCAAAACTAAGATTCTATACTTAAATGTCACCACATTTCCTGCAAAGTATTTCTTTCACTTGTATATACGTATGAATTCTGATTCAATACGGTACTCATTTTACTTTCCACGTATCATCACACTATACCAAGATTATCATTATTAAAACAAAATATCAGTACCCATAATCCAAGAAAATATTCCAAATCTCCAATCAAATCTCCTTTATCGATAAAATTTAACAGCGCATTACTTCTTGTCTCCTCTTTTCATTAAAATAATCCTGCGCTTTCTTGGTGGTCACAACATCACGCGGATTCACTCAGATCCTTGCGCTTTTAAATAGTTAATGCTGGGAAGAGGTTGAATCATCAAACAATGGATATCATCCTTTCTAACATTCGCAAGTATTATTCCAGTCTTCCTATGAATGATCTGAGAAAGATCTATAAAATAAGGCTCGAAAGATTGAGGTTGCTAATGGCTCATGATATTCCAGAAGATGTTCGCTGGTTGATAGAAGCAAAGGTTCGACTATCTGGTGAATTACCATCAACATTTCCAAAACATATGCCTGGTTTAGGCAAAAGCACGTTCGCAAAGAAACGAAGAGCAAAAAGACTGGGTGGTTGCTACAAATGTGCTCGTTGGAACTGTAATACACGTTGCAAATCAGTAGGATATTCTTCTACTAATCGGGATGATAAAATCGAATTCATAAAGGGTGGACTGAGTAAGGAGTCTTTGGATGATATTCGACTGACTCTTGAGACGCACCCAAGTGGTTATGTACAACGTGAACTTCTCTCCTTATACGCTCAGTTTAACGAGGACAAAAATCGTTATAGTCTCCAAAATATAATATCGAAAGATCCTGTTTGCCAGTCTGTTTTACAAAATGAGGCTTCTGGCAGTTCAGCAATGTTATAAGGTAAATCTTTTAAAATATTTTGCTGCTTACTTTCACGCGTTTTGAAAATAAAATATATTTTCCTTTTCTCGAGTTTTGATAAAGCTGGAAATAAAATATTAAATCGCCGAAAGGTGACAGCCTCGATACGATAAAAATATTCAAAAGTGGGCTGATTTTGTCAAAAGTAAATCTTTACTTTTTCAGAATCAATCAAAAACAGTAAATTTTTTTTTTTTTTCCGGCTTTAAATAGCCAAACATATTTCATAGTTCAGGCATCCCAAAATCACATCTTCTTCGTAAGTTTTCCCTTCTTTACTATCAAAGATGGAAGCACCAAAACTTCGACAGATCAAAACTATTTGTGTATTTTGTGGATCAAAAGTAGGGAAAGGCTTCGGTTATCTAGAAGCGGCTGTAGATCTTGGAAAGAAACTGGGGGAAAAAGGTATCACTCTTGTATATGGGGGTGGTAGCAGTGGTCTAATGGGTTGCGTTTCCCAATCTGCTCTTGCAGAGAAATCAAAAGTAATCGGTGTTATACCTGTCCCTTTGGTAGATGTTGCAGGCAAAACACGAGGGCATGAAGTTCAAACCTTATCCATCCATGAACGCATAACTTGTATGCTATATGGTTCTGATGCCTTTATAGCCCTGCCCGGAGGTTTTGGTACCTTAGAAGAAATCTTTAACATTACCTCGTGGGCTCAACTAGATCTCCATACTAAGCCTATTGGGCTTCTGAATGTTAACAATTTCTTTGATGGTTTGTTAACCTTTCTTGATTATGCTGTGGAACAGGGATTCATCTCTCCATTTTCCAGAAGGCTTCTTATTTCTGCTCCTACTATTGATGAACTACTGGATAAGCTGCAGTCATATATCTCAATACAAGATCCAGCAGGAGTTAAGATAGATTGGTCGCAAGGAAGGGGAATCAAGCGAAAATGGAGTCCGGTTAATGTAAACTTAACTCTTTGAATCTTAGAATAGGTGGGGGTAGAGTACGGAGTATTCTCACTCTCGAGACACCCCTCCATTTACTAGGATTTCCTTCATGTTTAAATCTTGTGTGTACTTCAAAGATTCCAGGTGGTAGATTACGGAGTATTCTTACTCTCGAAACACACCTCTTTGAAGGTTTCTTTATTTCCTCAAAAGATCAGAGGTGGTAGGATACGGCTACTCCGGAAACACATCTCTCATTCTGAGGATCTTTCCATGTTTTTCTCTTATGCTTTCGTGTGTTTCATGTATTTCCTTTCCAGTGTGACTCTTGTGTGTTCTCCTTATGAGAAAATAATAAAATCTCTGCTATCATCTACTAAATCTCGTTTGTGATGTAAATGATCTTGCATGTCTAACCTTAATTCCTTTAGTGGATGCTTATCATATTATGCTCTTAATTCCAAATGATAAAATTCTGGATAGAGTCTCCCTTGTAATTTGGACTTATCCAAACCATAAGCATACTTCAAAACTCACAATAATAAATAACTCCACATTTGATCACAACGATCTAAAAATATTGAAAATGATTCCAACACTTCAATATCATCAAAATATCCCATAATTCAATTCATAATTCCTCAACATAGAAATTTCAAATCATATTTTTCAATATCACAATATTACTTCCTTCCATACCTTAATTGGCTCAAAAGTTACTCATACTTATAAATATATGCCATAAATCATGTTCCCAAAATTTATTCACAAAGCCAAACTTCATAATAAATTTCTCTTCAACATAGAGGCATAATAAATTAACTCAACATAATATCCATTACTTAATTCTCAATAAAATCATATTATTCCCATTATGCTCAACACTCGTTTTCTTTTAAAAATTTCTCATACTCATACATTAAAGCATATAAGTTATGACAAAGCATAACAACATCATTATTTTCGAAGAAATACATTCTTATTTCTCATAAATCATAAGTATCCGAAATACTCTTCATTCTTTCTCATAAATCAATAAAATGAGTATTCGAAATACTGAAATAACTTTAAACATCATAAACTTCTTTACCTCGGAGTTGGTGGAACGAATGATGGCAGTGGCAATCTTCATCAATAAAATTTTTATAATGGAAAATATTTCTTGAAAATTCTTTTTGAAAATTTTTCCAGTCTACAGAAACGCAGACTAGCTCTGATACCAACTTGTAGCGCCCCGAGTTCCGTATACCCGATTCACTACGTCATTTTCTGTCTAAATTTTTTTTCGAATAATATTTTTGCGGAAGAAATAGTTGAAATTCATTTTTGGCAACATTAAATAAACTGTAATGGCCGCTAAAATTGAAAACATTTATGAAACCATTTGAAATAGTAAATCGAACCATTAATATTGTAAAGAAATTGCCAATATCATAATTTCTCAAATAAATGAACTTCTCTAAATTATTCGATTATTTGGAAAATACGGAAATCATTAACGTCAAACTTTCAACCGTTCAACGATTATTGCCACCATCATTCATCGCTCGCCACCGTCTCCGAAATCTGCAAAACTGTTAAAAAGTAGGGTGAGTATTTCATGGGGGAAATACTCAGTAGACTCATCGCATATTAATTTAATTTATAAGATGATTAAACACATAAATCCCGGCTCTTTATAAAACGGGCATTGATAGAGCTTCTTTATAAAACTGCTCTTGATAAGACTCATATTGTGCATTACAGCACGGGACATATTTTGCAAATCATAGGCTCTTTGAAAACAGCTCTTTGAAAACCATATACTTATAAAAATATTTTAATTATGCCAAGCATAATTTCTTTTGAAAGCATAACATAAGATAGGATTGAAATCCTCATAAACATAAATAGACACAAGAACTTTACCGAACTTAGGTGGCAAGAATTCTTATGCAGTAAAATCATAATAACAGTAAGTTTTCATCATAACGTAGGATAATATCGAAATCCTCATAAACATAAGAATTTTACCGAACTTAGGTGGCAAGAATTCTTATGTAGTAAGTCATAATAACAGTAAGATCATAATAACAGTAAGTATACCAAAACATAATTCATGAAATTCATAGGGATCATTTCCATCATAACATAAGATAGGATCGAAATCCTCATAAACATACGCGACAGGAATTTTACCGAACTTAGGTGGTAAATCCTCATAAACATATGGAAAGGCAGGAATTTTACCGAACTTAGGTGGTAAATCCTCATAAACTTATGGAGACACAGAATTCTACCGAACTTAGGTGGTAAGAATTCTTATGTGCATAGCAATGATCCAAAACATATAAAACATTATCGTAAAAACATAGGGTATACTTACTTTTCATAAAAACATAAGGTATATTTACCTTTCATAAAACATACTTAATTTTCTTGAAATTGACTTTCACAAGTCACATGACATTTATATGAAATCATAATTTAAATCAATTAATAAGTGCGAGTCTACCTCAATTCCGACGAGTGCAAAGTTGAGCGGGAATGACTTCAATTTCTTTAAATTCTCCGTACGCTTCGTCTTAGCCAATAAGTCACTTTAGTATATCGAATATATAGTTCAAAATGATAAATTATAATTTGAGGACTAAAATTGATGTTTTGAAAGTTGAAGGATTAAAATGAATACTTTTGAAAGTTCAGGGACTAAAATAGATATTTTGAAAGTTGAGGGATTAAAATGAATACTTTTGATAGTTGAGCTTAAAAGTAAATCAGCAGGGACTGAAATGATAAGTTTGAAGCTAAAAGGACTGAATAAAACCTTTTTAAAGCTTTGAGGCTGAAATGGATGAGTTTAAAACAGTAGGGACTGAATTAAAACAATTTAAAACATCAGGGACTGATTTGCAAATTCTGGAAATATATCATTCAGATCTTTTACTCTCTCTCTCATTCATATCGATTTCACTCTCTCTCTCTCACAACTCGATCCAAGCTCTCTCTCTCTACCATTCTCTCACTCTCACGAAACGGAGGCTGCGAAGATCTGATTCTCCGATCTACAGTCGGCGATGTGCCGGCGTAAGGTGCGGCAAAGAAGGGGTTCCGGTTTTGAAAGAGTTTGGTGTGAGATGGGGATAAAAACCGAGGCTAAACTAGGCTTGAATCGCGATTAATCTCCGGTATTAAATCTGGCAGCGAAGGGCTTAAGGTTGAGGTAAGTATTTGGGTATTCTATTTCTTTGGTTTTGGGTTTTGTTTTGGGTTTTGATTTGGGGATTGTGGAGTTGAAATTTTGGGTCGGAGGTTACGGTGGTGCGCGGACTTGGGCAGTATTGCAGCGGTGGTGGTGTGATGAAGCTGGGTGGCCGCCGTGATGAAAATGATTGATTTCCTGTGGTTTGTGTATTCGGCTATGGGTTGCAGGTCGTGACTGTGGAGGTTGGTGACTGGTGGTCCAATTAGTTGTTCGGTGATAAACTGTGGTGATGGATTGTTGATGATGATGCAGTGTAGATGGTGGCTGGTGATGTTGATTTTTTTGCAGTGATGAAACAGTGATGGCTTGCTGTTTCGGTTAGTTGCAAATTTGGCAGTGGTGGGTTTTGAATTGATAACTGTTGTGATGTCCTTAGGTGAATACGGTGAAACTGCCATTGGTGTTTCTTTGTTTGAGTAATGGTTATGAGTTGTAGTTGCTGCTGCAGATGGTTGGCGATGGCTGGATTGAGGAGTGCTGGTTGACCGTGGCTTTATGAATTGGCTGTGAATTGATTTCTTGGAGGTGTGACTGAGTTGTGTGATGGTGATTGAGGGTAGTGAACTGTGATGGTGGCTATTGTGTGATCGATATTGGAGGTTGGTAATGGAGCTGCTGGTTGTTCGCTGGTGCTGGTGATGAGATGATGAAGATGGGTTGTGAAATGGATGTTGAATTGGAGAGGCAGGGGAGAAGTGTGGGCTAGACTATAAAAGGGGAGGAGGAAGATGACTTTCGGCGATAAAGGAAAAAGGTGCAGGGTTGTGGGGTTGGTCAGTGATGATGATAAAGATTCACAATCATTCAGGGTTGTGGGGTGATGTATAAAGAGAGGAGGCATATGACTTGAAAAGAAAAAAGAAAGAAAAGAAAATGGTTAATAGGGAACATGGGAAACATTAGAATAGAGGAAAAATCGTGGGTGGAAATGTAGGTTGGATAAATTTTTGATTATGAAACGTATTTAAAACAGATACATTTTGGACTGAAAATGAATTTGAAAATAAATAAATATTGATATAAAAATTGAATTACGTATTTGGACTTAAAATAATTTGAATAAGGAAAATTGAGATATTTTAATAAATTTGGAATTCAAAATGATTTTGAAAATAATACTTTGAATAAATAATTAAAATAACATAATTTTAGAAATTCGGATTTTAATTTAAAATCGAACAATTCGATATTTCTTGACTTGGCTAGACGAATCCGTCGCGGCGTTGACTTCAAAATAATAAATGAAATAGTAGCGACACGATTTTCTAAATATTAAAATAATTATTTATTGCATAAAAATTCTGGATCGCTATATAAGCTGACAGCCTCCAAAGAGCTTGCCTTAATTTTCTCATCCAATTGTTGTCTTATCCAGGCCCTTTCTTCATGGATGACGATTGGACATGCTAAAGTCATCAATGGCCTATTCTATCTTCAAAACACCCCAAGATACTTACAAAGAATCTCAGCAACAGCAGCCACCAGCACAAATGTTTCTGACCCAAATGTTTGGCATCATAGACTAGGGCATGTACCACTTAATAAATTCTCTTTTTTGTCTAAAATTCCTCCTTGTGATGTTTGTTTTACATGCCCCAAAGCTAGGAAAAAACGGGCATTTTTTCCTTTACATCAATGTAATTCTTCATCTATATTTGAACTTGTTCATATGGACATCTGGGGACCATATTCCCAATCTGATTTTTATGGAAATCACTATTTTCTTAGCATTGTGGATGACTTTTCTCGTTGTACTTGGGTATACTTAATGCAGCATAAATCCTTAGTTACTCAATTATTGCCTCAATTTTGTAACTATGTTCAAAATCAATTCAAAACAAAAATCCAGATTATAAGGACTGATAATGGAAAAGAGTTTATACAGCCAACATTCTTTGCTTCCAGTGGTATAATACATCAATGTTCTTGTCCCTATACACCCCAACAAAATGGGGTGGTGGAAAGAAAGCACCAACATATTCTAAATACAGCTAGAGCCTTCTCTTTCATGCCAAATTGCCCATCAAATTCTGGGGAGATGCTGTAATGACAGCCACTTTCCTTATTAACAGAACCCCCTCCAAAACAATACACAACAAAACACCTTATGAACTTCTATTTCACCAGCAGCCATCTTATTCCCATCTCAAATCCTTTGGCTGTCTCTGTTTTGCTGTCAATACAAATCCACACAAAAGGAAATTTGATTCCAGAACCAAAACTTGCGTATTCCTGGGATACCCCTTAGGCTATAAGGGATACAAGTTATATGATATAGATTCCAAGTCAGTTTTCATATCCAGGGATGTAATATTTCATGAAAAATCATTCCCATTCAGTAAAACATCTAATATTCCTACTGATACTTCATCCCCATTGATTAATATTCCAGTTCCAAGTTATAGTTTACCAGACACTTTACCTGCTCAACATCATTTACATACACATTCTTCTTCAGACTCCTCATTTGATCATTCTCCATCTCAAAATTCCTCATTTGATAATACTTCTTTACAAACTATCCCACGTTCATCTCAGTCTCCTCAGTCTGATCCAAATCCTATTCCTCCTGATCATCACTCTCTCAGACGTAGCACAAGGTCTAAACAACCTCCTACCTACCTCACAGATTATCACACCTCACTTTCTCACAATGTTCAAACCTGCACCTCTCACCCTTTATCCAAAGTCCTAAACTACTCTCAATTATCCCCTAGATTTCATCACTTTGTCATGAACATTTCCTCTCAACCTCCTGAACCTACCACATACCATCAGGCTATTCAGCATGACCATTGGAGGGAAGCAATGCAATTTGAGCTTGCAGCCTTATCTGAGAACCAGACCTGGGATATTGTATGTCTTCCTCAAAATCAGTGTGCAGTAGGTTGCAAATGGGTGTATAAAACCAAGTTTAAAGCCAATGGGGAAGTGGAAAGATATAAAGCCCATTTAGTAGCTAAAGGATACACTCAAAGGGAAGGTTTTGATTACCAGGAAACATTCAGTCCAGTAGCAAAACACACTACAGTCAGAATTTTTTTGGCTTTAGCTGCTATACATAACTGGTTCTTATCTCAACTAGACGTTAATAACACCTTCCTCAGTGGTGATTTAGTTGAGGATGTTTACATGGATATTCCTCCAGGCTATCAGCTTCAGGGGGAGAACATAATTGAATCTGATAATCCTCGGAGAAAGCTAGTATGCAAGTTAAGGAAGTCTCTCTATGGCCTAAAGCAAGCATCTAGGCAATGGAACATCAAATTTACACAATGCATGCTAAGTGAAGGTTTCATACAGTCCAAATCTGATTACTCCCTCTTTGTGAAAGGTAATGGAAGTGAATTTGTAGCAATTTTATTGTATGTTGATGATATTATAATTGCTGGAGCACAACAGTCTGTCATCAATAAATTGAAACAGAGACTATATTCTTATTTCAAAATGAAGGATTTGGGAGATTTGAGGTATTTTTTAGGACTTGAAATAGCAAGGTCCTCAGCTGGCATATCTCTGTGTCAAAGAAAATTTGCACTAGAGCTGTTGGAAGAATACGGGCAGCTAGGTGCAAAGTCTTGCAGAACACCATTAGAAATGAACCATGGATTGATCAACTCGGATAATGAGTCTTTGGAGGATCCTACATTTTATAGACAGCTGATTGGAAAGCTACTGTATTTGAACATAACCAGGCCAGACATCAGTTATTCTGTGGGTGTTTTATCTCAGTTCATGGAGAAACCAAACAGAACTCATTTAAAGGCAGCTTATAGAGTGTTGAAATACATCAAGGCAGCCCCTGGGCAAGGAATTTTATTATCATCACAATCGCAGTTAAAATTGAGAGCTTACACAGACAGTGACTGGGCTGGATGTCAAGAAACCAGAAAATCTGTTACAGGGTTCTGCATTTTCATTGGGAGTTCTTTAGTCAGCTGGAAGTCGAAGAAGCAGTCCACAATCTCTAGGAGCTCAGCTGAAGCAGAATATAGGGCCATGGCAGGAGCAGTTGCTGAGATTATGTGGATCAATTACTTGATACATGATTTGAATATGGATTCTTTGATACCTGTTGAGCTATATTGTGATAGCTTATCAGCTATACATATCTCTAAGAATCCTGTGTTTCACGAAAGGACAAAACATATAGAGGTTGATTGTCACTATGTAAGGGAAAAGGTTATGGAAGGGAAAATCAGGATGCATCACATTTCCACCAAGGATCAACCAGCAGACATCTTTACCAAAGCACTAGGAGCAGACCAGTTTCATAAACTTCTCAGCAAGATGAACATAAACAATATTTATCTGCATCTTGAGGGGGAGTGTCAAGATTCATCCAGCCAAGAAGACCACCAGCTGGAAATGAAGAAGTGACGGGCTGTTATTCAGTTATTTTAGTTAGGATAGTTAATTCTGTTATTACTGTTAATTAGTTAGTTAGTTAGTTTACCAAATGGTTGTTTTTCATTGTATATATATGTGTAAATACTGCAGCAATTTTTTCAATGAGAATTAACTCTTTCTCGCCTATTGTCTTGCATCACTTTAACAGATCTGCGGTCCAAAAAAAAAAAAAGCCAAAAAAATGGAAGAATGGTGCATTGGTTTGCTATTTTTCCTTTCCTTTCGGGACCTCAATAAACGGCTTTTCCACAATATGTCATTATCATGTTGTTTCGATTTATTTCCTTCTGCCGAGGGGTGTGTTCAGTTGAATATGCCTAGCATTATTTCCTTCCGGCACCTGGGCTATATCCCTTTCCGCTGAAGCCAATGCAGTCCCTATCGAAACCTGTGATTTATATCCCCTTCTGCCTGAGCTAGTGAGGCCCCTACCAAAGTACCCCCTACCGGAACCAGATGCTTGAATAATCTTGATTGTTCAAGGATTAATTCTGAAGTTGCAAATTCTTCTGTGATGAAGAATTTAGAATCTATATTGTTTTGGTAATGACACAGATGTGGATGCATTTTGCTGTGTTTGTGGATGTTCAAACAAAGTGACATACAACATTTGCAAATTCTTTCACTTATTTTGGTAACGAAACAGTTGTAGAAAAAACACTAAACATTAAATCCTACCAAAACCCCTTAGAAATTATTGAAGGAAAAAAATTAAGAAAGATGAAAAATAGAAATTACTTAGTTACTGAATAATTTTATTTGGCAAAAGGAATAGATTGAAGACATCCACTCTACAGGGTGCCCGAGCTGTGAATTTGTGGTGGTGCTAAAACCTCTCCTATGCAACTCCTAGAAGCCCTCACCACCTCCCTCCCTACCGACGCTACTTACATCCCAAAATCTAGTAACAAAACCACACAACGTCGTTTCCAAAATCAGTCTCTAGTCACCCTAAACTATGAACGTACGAAATTTACTTCTGAAGTTATGGAATTGCGAAATTATGCGACCGCTTTCACCGAAAGAAAGCTCCTCCACCAGCACCACCATAGGCATAAGGTTGAGAGTCGGTAGAATTTTGAGAGAGAGAAGAGAGGGAGCAGAGGGAAAAGCAATTTTTCAAATGGATTTGTTTTGGTGTGGCTGAGTAAAATCTGATTGTTTAAGGGATAATTTCGTAATTTCATTGGGGTTGTGAGAAAAGGTTGGCACGAGAAGGTTGTGAAAGTAGCATTATCCATTTGTTTTAGCACACTAAAATTACATATGTTTATCAACTTTTTAAAGTATAATTTTGATGGTGAAATGAAGAAAATTCATATAAGCTTCATAAAGCATGTTGAGCTCTGCTGCAAGGCCTACTATAGCTTAATACGTGGATTAAAAATTCAGAAGTAACATTGGAGTGGTCTTTAGATATAAAAGCAGAAAGATAGTTTCATTATCAAAGCGTGCACAAGTGCGGAGAGAAAAGTGGACGTTGACTTGAGAGAATTAAGTAGGTTCCAGCAACACCTACACAATCAAATAGGTGAAATGGTTGAGACCATATTTGACTATAATTGGCTTCTTAACCTCGAGAGATCTTCGTTCAGCCTCAGTCTAAGCTCTTTTTAGAAGCTACTCTTTCTTTTCATCTAACCACCACTTCTATGATGTGTGGGGAAGACGTAGGGGTCATGGGGATTGGGCGGGCGGATAGGGATGGAAAAATATCCCGTCCCTGTTGTGTCCTAAATGAGAATGGGATTTTTCATGGAGAAATGATGATATCTTAATCCCCATCTTTAACCTAACTCTCTGAAATTCCCTACAAGGCATTTATCCCATTCCATGGGATTGCCATCCCTGTTAAAGAGCGAGAGAGGATGGAGGTGACCATAAGATTGGAGGTTTAGAATTAGAGGTGGGCGTGGGTTGGGTTAGGTTGGGTCGGTTTTTTGTCCAATCCAAACCCAACCCACTACGGTCGGGTTGATAAAAAATCAACCCAACTCAACCCAATTACGAGTTCAAACCCAACCCAATCCAACTGTAATACCCCGACTAAGAAAGTTTAAAAGAAACGATAGGTACTACTCATACCACCAGGGTGCACCTTCTGTTCCGGAAGTCCATCGTTAGAAACTCCACAATTAAGCGTGCTTGGCTTGGAGAAATTCTGGGATGGGTGACCTCCTGGGAAGTTTTCCCGGAGAATGCGCGAGTGAGGATAAAGCATGCTGAAAAGGCTCGTGTTGGTATAGTGGGGACAGTACGCCGTCATCAAACTTTCGGGACAGCCTGTTAAGTGGGACCCGAGTCGTTACAAATGGTATCAGAGCCAGCCGAAAATCGGGAACTAAGTGCTACGCCATAAAGCGGGAGACACCTCTAGAATCCCAACGTCTGGCAACAAATCCTTAAATGGGTTAAGCGCGACGAGGACTTCGCGAGTCTAACAGGGGGTGATTGTAATACCCCGACTAAGAAAGCTTAAAAGAAATGATAGGTACTACTTCTACCAACAAGGTGCACCTTCTTTTTCGAAAGTCCATCATTAGAAACTCCATAGTTAAATGTGCTTGGCTTGGAGCAATTCTGGGATGGGTGACCTCCTAGGAAGCTTTCTCGAGGAGCGTGCGAGTGAGGACAAAGCATGCTGAAAAGACTCGTGTTGGTACAGTAGGGACAGTACGCCGTCATCTGACGGTATGGACAGCCCGTTAAGTGGGACTCGAGTCGTTACACCAACCCACCAAATTTCGGTCGGTTGGGTGGGTTGGTCGGTTTGAGCTTTGTCCCAATTAGTAAAAATTTTGAAAAAAAAAAGAAAAGAAAACTCATGAATCTATCTTTAATTCAAATCAATTATGTATACTACAATATCCCAAAATACAATAAATTGAACACTTGCTAATAAAATTAAAATAAGTTCAATCAGTATTTAAATAAGTCAAGTTTCATTATTTATATATTAATAAAAAAAAAAAACAGATTTTTTTTATTTGGGTTGGGTCGGGTTATTCACCCAACCCGACAAAATTTTTTTTTTAAAAACCCGAACCCAACCCAATTTTCATGAAAAACTGACCCAAACCGATCGGTTTGGGTAGGTTCGGTCGGTTTTTGCCCACCTCTATTTAGAATTAAAGGATAAAAAGTAAGTCACGTTAAGTTCTGGAGACTCAGCACCAAAACTCCGAAGTTGTTTCAGCCAAACCTAATATGACAAAGTCCTGAGATTTACAAAGATGAAGATGAGGGGTAGAACTCAAAATATAGAAAAATATATGAACTTGTTGAACCATCTTTCCTAAAAGCTTGAGCTATTGGAAAATACATTTATTTATTTACATTTTATTCAACGTGCTCTCCTATCGTTATAATCAATCATAATTTTTGTTGATGTATGGATGTGAATTTATATTACAAGAGTTTCTAAAATACAAGAGAAATAAATGTATAAACTACTTAAATACAAGTAAATCACTATACATTAATCCTAGAATATTACATGAGATAATATAATAACAAAAAATATTTCAATGCTTTTCTTTGCTAGGGCCAACAACATGGAGGCATGTGGGATCTAGATGTCTCACGTTTGGCACATGATGTTGATCCTTTCGTATTTTCTTTAACATGCCCCACAAAATGGAACTTCCATTGGAAACTCCAATCTTGGAACGAAGAGAAGTGAATATAGAAGTAGATGGAGATTTAGTGAGAACATCTGCAAGTTGATCTAGGGTAGGAATATATGAAATTTTCAAATGTACCATTTGTGACATGATTGTAGGACTAGAGGCTACGGAGACATGAAGTTCAGTAAGAAGGTTTTTTAATCTAGGTGATTTCAGCAGAACATGAAGTAAGAGCACGATATTCAGCCTCTGTAGAGGACCAAGCTATGGTCCTCTGCCTTTTGGGACTCCAAGAGATAGGAAAGTTACTAAGATAGATAATCTAGGCGGATGTGGAAGAGCGATCATATACATTACCATCCCAACTAAAGTTTGTGAACACGCTTGACAGCAGTCCAATGAATTTTCGAAGGATGACTCATGAACTGAAATATTTTATTAATAGCGAAGCATATATCAGGATGAGTGAGAGAAAGGTATTGGAGGGCTCCAACAATCAGTCGATATTGAGTGGCATCACTGGATTTGGAGCCATCAAGGAGTCAAAGTACACTGAAGTTAGGATTAGGAGATGAAAATGACTTGGCACCAGATAGGTTGGTGCAGGCAAGGAGATCAAGTATGTATTTATGTTGGTTGAGAAAAATAAAGGTTGGGCTCCGATAACATCTACGCAAAGGAAGTAGTGAAGTGGACGATGGTTTTTAACAAAGAAATGAGAAGAAATGGCATCAATAAAGATTTTGATGGTGGATGAGTTATTGCCAGTGACAAGGAGATCATCCACATAAATTAAGATGTAGGTAGTTATGGAAGACTGGAAGAAGAGAAAAGAGATGAATCACTGTGAGAAGCAGCGAACCCTATTGGAGAAGGAAGATTTTAAGTTCAATATACCCTTTATGTGTGATATTTCTTCTTAATTCAATGACTTTAAATACTTAAATTTTGGATATTAATCTTATTTTATGTTTTGTGCATTATATGGAGGGGTTAGATCAAAATGAATTCGATATCACAAATTAAAAGAACAAGTTTGAAACTCAAAAAGTACACAATCAGATCAGGACTTTGCATAAGGCGTGGGCACGCCTTATTCTTTCAGAAAGATAGCAACCTAAAAAAATTAATGGGCTGGACAAATTCTTGGGGGATGAAATTTAAAGCCCAGCAGCTATTAGGAGACAATTGAAAGAGGACCATTAATTCTCAGCAGCCACGTTTGGATTTGAACTCCATGATTCGAGGTGAAAACAAATTTCCAAGAGTTCCACACTATGGCTTTTGGGCTGGGAAAGAGCCCAGCTATTGGATAATTTTGGGCCCAACTATGGACCTAAAAAGGGGAGCAACATGTTAGAAAAGGGGGATGAAAAAAAGAGACTCTGAACGGAGACAATGGAGGAGGGCAGCAACGCATTTTGGCAATTGAGAGAACAGCCACGTTCATCATCATTGACTATTAGAGTTTGATTTTTGTTTTATTATTCTTTTAAGTTTTTTATTCAAATGTTTATGGATAGCTAAATTTATTATTCCAATTCAAGGTTATTCGAAGTTTTGATTTACCAAGAGTTGTGAGATATAATTAAATTTAATTGTTCTTTTAATTGTTCTCTATTTATATGTCTTTTGCTTGCCAATTGAAGTTGTTATTTTGATTGATTAATTCAAAGTGCACGTTGTTTTAATTGTCAAAATGATGCTTAGTCAATTAAGAATCTAAATTCGTAATTGTTTAGGTTTTCTAATATAAGTAACAAATAACATAGTTGATTATAGATTGATTTTTGACTTATGTTATGAAGACATATGTAAGGCCGCTTTGCGTTTTTCGTGCAATTTTAAATTTCACGTCATATTTATGTTAATGTTATTTGAAATTTGAAATTTAATTAATTTTACGTCAATGATTTGGAATTGTTTTGCAGTGGAAGGATTTGGACGCCGTCTCGCTCAATGTGCCAATTAGAAAATTATAAATTTGTCTACTTGCAATTTATGTGAATAATTATTTTATTTCCAAAGCTTGCCAATTCCTATTTTTGTCAAATTATTATAAGTGGTAAATTTTAGGATATTTTGTAAATTTATGATAGATATGTACTTAATTTTGAAACTTAGGGAGAATGAGGGACTAAATTGCAAATATCCTAATGATTACTCTTAAACCCTAACCTAACCCTCATTCTCACCCTCTCACTCTACGCTCTCTCTGCCTCTGCGCTCCCTCAGTCTCGTCTCTCGTTCTCTCCCTCTCTCGACGTCGCTCTCTCTGTCTCCGCGCTCTCTCTCTGTCTCTCGACACGCCACCACCACAACACCGTCGCCGACCACCGGTAGCACACTCTCCCTTCCCCTCTCACGCACAAAACACACACTAACGCACACACCCGCGGACTGCACTCAACACACACACACTCACACTCGAAAAACATGTATATGATGTGTGTGTATCTATATCTCATACATAGATGTGATTTGTACAATTGGGTGATAGGTATATGTATGTATATGTGTGATTTGTTCTAGATTTCCAAATTATGAAAACTAATTTCAGAATTTTAATTATTCTAAATTTTGAATTTAATTGTCAATTGGAGAGTTGGTATTGTGATTGTGTGTGTGTATATATATATATATATAGGCATATGTATTATATGTATATTTTCAGATTTAGATTTAAATGTTCTAGGTTAATTTTGATTGATTTAGATTAAATTGCAATTTAAAGTGAAATGCTCAAATTTATGAAGATTAGATTTCCGTTAGCTAAATGTTGAGTTAATTTGATATTTTCAGATTTTTAATGGGGTTAGTCGACTGTTTGGCATGAATGTTGGTATATATGATGCACTTTTCATACTTCTAATGTGATATGTTTAATTAATTGAATTAAATTCTTAGTTTAAATTGAGTTATAATTGTACTTTTTGACATTGTGGAAAATTATGTAATTGTGTATTGGATTTAAAAAAAAAAAAAAATTGGGATTTTAAGACTATGATACTTTTTTTTGAAATTTTACTTTAAATTTTGAATTATAAATGTTTATTTTCAACCTTTGAAATTATGGTTATGAGGTTTTGTTTGATTCTAGAGTTAAATTTGACGATCATATTTGAGTATCTTCAAATTCTTAATAACGGGATTTTTAATCGAGAAATTTATGTAAAGTCACGCATGGGTTAAATTGAAGTTTTAATCTCAGTCAATGTTTGATTAGTATTAAAATGAATAACGAATGTGTTTGTGAACTGAGAGTCATATTTATTGATGAATGTGAATAATTAGGACTTTTGGTACATTGACGACACGGGCAGTCGAAGCTCCTCCACTTGCAAATTCAGATAACGGTAAATGCTAAGGACGTCAAGTAAGTAAACTTCCCCCTATTTTGCTAGAAGTTGAATGTAAATGTGAAAGTTATGTGTAAATGACTGTCGTGCAACTTACTTGCTTTGATGAATTGCATTTACATTATGAAAGCATATGTTATTGAGAAGAATGTGTAAGCATGCACATTATCATGTCATTGCATCATCAAGCATGCATTGACATCGAAATTTGGAAGTCAAATGTTTTAAATGAAAGAAATGTGTCAAAGTGCAAGTTTGTTCAAAAGTTATGTATCCCAAGTTTTTAAAGAATGAATGGGTGTGCTTCTAGTTCATGAAAGATGCGAGTGGGAAATGGGGCGCGGGGGACCGGCGTACCCGAATGTAATGAACCGCTTTGCGGTGGGAAAGTGAATGTTACACCGCTTCGCGGTGGGAAAGTGAATGTTAAACCGCTTTGCGGTGGAAATGCGCATGTTAATCTGGTTCCAAATAAGTAATTGCCCACTGTATTCTGATTGACTAGAAGTTACACCAAGTGAGCTCACGATGGAAATGAAGTGAAAGTTTTGAAATGTTAAGTGAAAGTTTGAAAAGTTTGAAAGTTCTGGAAAGTAAAGTAAATGGGGATACATACATGGAATTTTTAAGCATTCATGTCATAAGCATGCATTCATGCATACAGTTTACTTACTGAGCTTTAGCTCACCCCAATCCCTCCCCAACATTTCAGGTGATGAAAGTTAGGTGATCCGAGGAGAACATTTGGCGGCTGACTCGGACAGTACCCGCTGTCGACATTATTTAATAAAGATAAATTTATTAAAGTTATCCTTTGAATTTATTCCTTAATTCATTATTTTGATAATTGTTTGGTTGAGATTAGTTTAAATTAGTTATGGAATTTTTAATATTGGTTATATTATCACTTATTGTATTTAATTGAAGCTTATTGATGAAAAATGTTGTGTTGAGGAGTTTGAGGATTGAAATTGAAATAGTGTGGTGATGTGGGAGTTTGAAGTAGAATTGGGTTTGTATGCTGAGTATTGGATTTTTATTTGAGTTGAGTTTTATGTTGTAAAATGGTTTTGATGTCCCTCTACAGGTTGGTTAAGTCCAATTTATAGAGGAGACTCTGCCGAAATTTTGTAAAAAATTTTATAATAGTTAAATGAATACTTTAATTGTGTAAACGATTTAAATTCCGCATGGTTTTAAATGATTTATTTCCACATTAAAAGAAAAAGGGAAGTTAACATGCCTAGGTTTAAGATTCTTGAACTTGGGGTGTTACAACATATAACCTAATTTTAATAAATCACGCGTGTGAATTTGTTTGTTAGAATTGGTCGTCTCTCTAGAAATTAATTCTATTGGTAAATTAACTCCTACATCATATCTAGGGTTGTATATTGATTAGGGAAATAATCAACTAGCGTCTCTTGATTATCGACCAAGTAAGAAGAGATAGGTTTTTAGATCGTATCAATTACCATAACCAATTTAGAGAATGAGTTAAGGATTTTATTTTTGTATCCATGATCAATTCTGTGAATCGATACTAAGATTCTACCTTGGGCTAGATATTCGTTTAATTTGATATTTTCATTAATTTAATTCCACAATTTTTTATTTGCAAATTGATTTTACATTCAAAATTCAAAACTCCCCTTACTTTTAATTCATTGTTTTAAGTTTTCGAAGAATTAAATCTAACCAATCTCTGTAAATTCGACCTTGCTCACAACTATTACAATTTATTTTTATAGGAGCAACAAAATAATATTATTTGTTGGATTCGACACCCATCAAATTTTTGGCGCCGTTGCCTGGGATTGGTGTTAAATAGATTTAATTTCTTTTTAGTTTTTATTTATTTATTTTATTTTATATTTCTTTTATTTCTTTTAAGCTCAATTGATTCATCATTCAGTGATTTTGAGACAGACAAAAAAAAATGGCCAATGAGGAAAGAACTTTAAGGGAATTGGCCGCACCAAATGAAAATCAACAGCCACTTTGCATTCAGTATCCGATCTTAGATGTGAGATTTGAATTGAAATCTGGACTAGTCCATTTGCTACCCAAATTCTATGGTCTTGAGAATGAAGACCCCCACAAATATCTGAAGGAATTCCACATGGTGTATTCAAGTATGAAACCACAAGGAGTGACTAAAGAACAAATCAAGCTGCGAAGCTTTTCCATTCTCATTAGCTGACAAGGCAAAAGATTGGTTGTTCTATCTACCACCAGGTTCTGTAGCTACGTGGATAGGGATGGTCATATTATTTCTTGATAAATTTTTCCTAGCTTCAAGAGCTGCAAATATTAGGAGAGAAATTTTTGGAATCAAACAGAGTGATACTAAAACACTTCATGAATATTGGGAAAAATTTAAGAAGCTATGTGCAAGTTGTCCTCAGCACGGGATTTCAGAACAATTACTCATTCAACACTTCTATGAGGGATTGTTACCAATGGAGAGGACGATGATGGATGTAGCTAGCGGAGGAGCTATAGTGAATAAAACCCCAACTGCCGCTAGGGATTTGATTTCCATCATGGCTGCTAACACACAGCAGTTTGGATTCAGACAAGACACTCCTGTAAAAAGGGTGAATGTATCTTCTCTTGAAAATCAAATCTCGAGTCTAACCTCTCTTGTTCAAAAAATGGCTGTAGGAAATATGCAACAGGTTAAAGCTTGTGGAATTTGTGCTGCTACTGCTCATCCAACTGATAAGTGTCCTACTCTTTAAGAAGATTCTTTTGAACAGGCTAATGCAGTTGGAAGATTTCTAGGCCCACCTCAAGCGACTTATGATCCTTATTCAAATACTTATAACCAAGGATGGAGGGATCATCCCAACTTTAGTTATCAGACCAGGCCACAATTCCAACAATTCCAGCCTAGACAACCTACTCCTCAACCACAGCAACCTTCTTCAAGTTCAGGTATGTCTCTAGAAGAAATTGTTAAATCACTTGCAATTAATACACAGCAATTTCAACAGGAGACGAGGATGGGCATTACGAACTTGGAGAATCAAGTGAGTCAATTGGAATCAGCTGTGAGTATTGGAATCCCAAGGTAAATTGCCTTCCCAAACTATTGTCAACCCAAAACAAAATGTTAGTGCAATTACTTTTAGAAGTGGGAAGGAATTGAAAGAATCTAGCAAGATGAAGCAAGGAAATGTAGGGGAAGAATATGAAAAGGAAGTTATCCCACAACATCAATCTGATAAGTCTGAAAGCCTCAATAGAGAACTATTGAAAGTTTATGTGACAACCCCTCTGTTCCCTACAAGATTGATTAGATCCAAGGAGGAAGACGAGAAGGAAATCCTTGAAACTTTTCGCAAAATTGAGGTAAATATTCCCTTACTTGATGCAACTAAACAAGTACCTCGTTATGCTAAGTTTCTCAAGGAGTTTTGCACCAACAACAGGAAATTGAAAGGCAATGAAAAAGTAAGTATGGGAGAAAATGTTTCGGCTGTCCTCCAAAAGAAACTGCCTCCAAAATGCAAGGACCCAGGTATGTTCACTATCCCTTGCAAAATAGGTAAATTAAGGATTGAAAAGCAATGTTAAATCTAGGAGCTTCAATAAATATCATGCCCCTGTCTGTTTATTCGTTCTTTGAATGTTGGTCCATTAAAAGAAACGGGTGTGATTTTGCAACTTACTGATAGGTCTAACGTTTATCCCGAAGGAGTTTTAGAAGATGTTTTAGTACAAGTAAATGGTTTGGTTTTTCCTACTGATTTTTATGTAATTAATATGGATGAAAATTCTTCTTCTAATTCTACACCAATTCTTCTAGGAAGGCAATTTTTGAAAACATTTAGGGCAAAAATTGATGTGTATGATGGTACACTCACGATGGAATTTGATGGTGAAATTATTAAGTTCAATATTTATGATGCCATAAATTGTCCTATTGGTGCTAATTCTGTCAATTTTATTGATGTTGTTGATTGTTTACAACAGAAAGTTTTCAAAGGTAGTGGAAAAGGTGGCTTGAGAATTGCCAATGGTAAGCATCACAAGGTGGATGATCATGGATATAAACCTTTCTATGAAGGTCGCCAAATGGAGAATGTGACAAAATTGAGCGTTGGGCATCCAATTGATCATGGTTGAAGAAAGAAAAAAATGAGTCTAGCCAAAGACGTAAAAGAAAGGCACTACCGGTGGCAACCCGAGTTTTTCTTTAGTTTTAGCAATAAATTTTATTTTTATTTTTATTTTTGTTTTTATTTTTGTTTTCACTTATTTACTATTATTTGTTTCATGATATCCATAATTTTTTTTGAAGTGAAATTGACCTTGTTTTGATTTTTGGGCAGATATAAATCTTCATTAGGACGTGGGCACGCTCTATGAAGAATACAATAAATTGAAAGAATTTTGGAATAAGGCGTGCCCACGCCTTAACCAAAGTGCATCTCGGATTACAAGATCATTGTTCACAACTTGGAATAAGGCGTGCACACGCCTTAACCAAAGTGCAGCTCAGATTACAAGCAAAAAAAAAAAAAAAAAATTAACCCTATTCAGTCTCGTTCCATACTGCCTCCCTCCATCTCCATCTTACACCAATCCATCTCTCCCTCATCTTCAGTCTTCAAACCTCATCTTCTTCCCACACCCTCAACCATCTCCATCTCTTCTTCGACCAACCCGCCGATGCGCGTTCTCTCTCCCCTCTTCTTTCACCACCACGACCTCCACACGCCAGCCACAGGTCTACACCAGCCATCCCCATCTTCCACCGCCTTCTGTTTCTCTCAATCGTCGGTACTCCACATTCCACCACCACTGCTCCTCTCTTCCTAGTTCCCCCAGAGTTGTTACTCTTTCAGTCAACACTCTCCCTTTATATCACAGCACAGACCTACCTCCACCACTTCAACAGCTTGTGCCCACCCACAAAGACTGCTCTTCTTTTTATCTCTCACGCAAACCACCCATCTCCTTTTAGCCGTAACCTTCTTTCTCCACGGTTTTAAACCATCACCTACATCCTCTCACAGAAAACCAACAACCCATCATTCATCTTCTCCACCCTTTCTTCACCACCGCCCCAACCCTCAACCATTACACCGCAACGCACTGGCCATCATCGGATTTCCACCCCATTTTCTCCACCACTTCACCTCATCTCTACCTCACTCAACAACCATATGCAACCTGGGCAGAGAGAGAAGAACCCAAAGCAGGCAGTCAAGGTCTAAAATATCAGTACAGCCGACTCCAAGTGAAGACACACGACCAATTTCGAATGATATCCAGTCACATGCGCGTAAATGAGAATCAAGCAACTTCAGGGGAGTCCTCTAATTTTTGTAATTTATTTATGGTTTTTACAATTTATAATCTTATTACATTGAGGACAATGTATGGACTAAGTGTGGGGGAGGGTTTTGATGTGTGCCTTTGCTTAGTTTTTGAACATTGATTCATTTTAGTGCACCTCAATTTCTATTATAATCCCTATTTGCTCTATTTTTCAAAGAAATTTTTTGAAAATTCTCTTCTTAATTTTGGATTTTGGCAATGTTTATCCCTTTATGATCTGAATTATCAAGATGAGTTGAGGCACAGTGGGGGAATGGCATTAGTAGTTGATTTTTTGTTTATTGCACTGGATTTATTGCTCTTAATGGTGGATTGAATGAAGGGTGTGTGGGATTTAATGCACATTAACCCTATTTTGTGAGCTTTTGAGCCTCTTGAGCATTGACATTTAACATTACGACATGCTCTATTCCTTTGATTGTGTGATTGTCAAGTGTAGTTGATTTCTTCTAGAACTTGCTCTGTTATGCATGTTGAGATGTCTCTTGGTAATTGAATGCACTAAATAAGTAAGGGCACTTAGGTGAAGCCAAATTTAGCTTTCTCAAAATGCCTACCTTGAAATATACCCCTAGAAAGCCACTTTTGAGTCATAGCCTTTTGTTGAAAATCAACCACAATACAAGCCATGAGAACTCCTATTCCTTGCTAATATTCCATTCTCTTGAACCTTGCATTGAAGGAATATATAGGCTTATTCACTTGAGCTTCAAATTATTTTGGTTGAGAATGAAAGACGTTGAAAATCAAAGACCTATGATGTGAAAGAAATGTTGGGGAATAAAGGGGTCGAGTTGCAATCTATGCCTAATTGAGTCAAACCAAAGTTGATGTGTTGTAATACCACTCCGATTAACCTAACTCCAATCTTTTTAGTATTAATTTGAGTTTGAAACTAGGACAAAGAAATGACCTATATCTCATAAATGGATGGGAGCAACACATATAAACTGTAATTTGTGAGTTTTTGAGCCTATGAGCTGCTTTTATTTTTATATTAAGCTCTTATTCTTTGATGTGTGTCCTGCATGGTTAGTTTGTTCTTGGATGTGCTCTATTGTGTATGTCGTTGTAGTTTCTTGAGTCAAGTGCAAAATATAATAAAGGCATTAGGTGAAATCCAATTTGACCTTTTAAAAGGGCCTACCATGATACATGTACCAATAGAAGCCTCTTTGAGCTTTAGCCTGTCTTTGAAATTTTGTTATCACGCTACAAGTCATGGATTCCCGTTCTTTCATGTTACCTCTATCTTGAACCACAAGAGATGAATTTCACAAACTTGTATTGATTGAGATGTATGAGACAGACTAAGCTTCAGAAAAATTGGTGCTTTCACTTTGTGCTAATCAAGGATTAAGTGATAATGGGGTAAAAAAGAAATCAAGTTGTAAAAAAAAAAAGGAAAAAATTCCGGTGAAGAGAATAAACCCAAGTGCATGATAAGAATCAAATGCTAAATCGATTGGATACTAGGAAATTGCGGAAAATCACATTGAAAAGTGGAGTAAGAGGTTATCGTTTTGAACCAAATCGGCTTGTGAACTCTCCTCTCAACTTAGCCTAAATATTTTTCTTTTATCTTACCTAACCAGAAGTCCCGTTACAACCAAATAAAGACATTTACTTTGCAGTTGTGTTATTGTTAGCTCCGGTCATGACATCTAAGCAGCCCGTGGTAATGAATTCTCTACGCAGTGAGTTGAATGCAAATTCTCACCCTTATACACTTTGTGCGAAGAGAGAAATACCTAATGAGGGTGTTAACTCCCATTACATATACTTATGAGTGGTTTGAATTGCTTGGTCTATATTCGTGCCTTGGAGTTGATCGAAACTAACACCCATGTTGTAATTCATTGATAAAAGTTGAGGGCATACTCACGAGAGATGAAAGGATATAACCTACACTGGGGTATGGAGTGATTTGATTGAAGTACATGAATTTCAAGTGAGCTCTTATGAAGAAGTTTGTATAATTCATTCGATGAAATTAGCCAAAAATATATCCTTTTTATCCCACCTTACCCAAGCCCCATTACAACCGGTGTTAAGATCCTCACTTTGCATTCAAAATCATTGGTGGCTCCAATGTGATATATTATCAAGCCTATGGTAAGAATCTTCTATGCTTTGACATGAGAGTACATATATACTTTACACCCTAAACACTTTGAGCGTATTGTGTGAATCTAATGTGAGGTGTTAAATCCCACAACATGTGAATTTTGAAAAAACTTGTTGAAATGACTAGCCTTGTGTTGGATTGTGGAGATACAAGAATCAATGATGACGAGAACAATTCATTAACTTGAGCTACTTTATGCTTGAGGACAATCATTGTCTAAGTGTGGGGGGATTTGATAGGGTGCATAATTATTATTTTATGTGTGATATTTCTTCTTAATTCAATGACTTTAAATGCTTAAATTCTGGATATTAATCATATTTTATGTTTTGTGGATTAGATGGAGGGGTTAGATCAAAATGAATTCAATATCACAAATTAAAAGAACAAGTTTGGAACTCAAAAAGTACATAATCAGATCAGGACTTTGCATAAGCCGTGGGCACGCCTTATTCTTTCAGAAAGACAGCAACCTAAAAAAATTAATGGGCTAGACAAATTCTTGGGGGATGAAATTTAAAGCCCAGCAGCTATTAGGAGACAATTGAAAGATGACCATTAATTCCCAGTAGCCACGTTTGGATTTGAACTCCATGATTCGAGGTGAAAACAAATTTCCAAGAGTTCCACACTATGGCTTTTGGACTGGGAAAGAGCCCAGTTATTGGATAATTTTGGGCCCAACTATGGACCTAAAAAGGGGAGCAACAGGTTAGAAAAGGGGGATGAAAAAAAAAGACTCTGAATGGAGACATTGGAGGAGGGCAGCAACGCGTTTTGGCAATTGAGAGAACAGCCACGTTCATTATCATTGACTATTAGAGTTTGATTTTTGTTTTATTATTCTTTTAAGATTTTTATTCAAATGTTTATGGATAGCTAAATTTATTATTCCAGTTCAAGGTTATTCGAAGTTTTGATTTACCAAGAGTTGTGAAATATAATTAAATTTAATTGTTCCTTTAATTGTTCTCTATTTATATGTCTTTTGCTTGTGAATTGAAGTTGTTATTTTGATTGATTAATTCAAAGTGCACGTTGTTTTAATTGTCAAAATGATACTTAGTCAATTAGGAATCTAAATCCGTAATTGTTTAGGTTTTCTAATATAAGTGACAAATAACATAGTTGATTATAGATTGATTTTTGTCTCATGTTATGAAGACATATAACCAAATTTAAATAAGTCACGCGTGTGAATTTGTTGGTTAGAATTGATCGTCTCTCTAGAAATTAATGCTATTGGTAAATTAAATCCTACATCGTATCTAGGGTTGTATATTGATTAGGAAAATAATCAACGAGCGTCTCTTGATTATCGACTAAGTAAGAAGAGATAGGTTGTTAGATCGTATCAATGACCATAACCAATTTAGAGAATGAGTTAAGGATTTTATTTTTGCATCCATGATCAATTCTGTGAATCGATACTGAGATTATACATTGGGCTGAATATTCGTTTAATTTGATATTTTCATTAATTTACTTCCGCAATTTTTTATTTGCAAATTGATTTTACTCTAAAAATTCAAAACCCCCCTTACTTTTAATTCATTGTTTTAATTTTCCGAAGAATTAAATCTAACCAATATCTGTGAATTCGACCTTACTCACCACTATTACAATTTATGTTTATAAGAGCAAGAAAATAATATTATTTGTTGGATTCGATACCCATCAATGTGGTGCTTGCTTGAGACCATAAATAGCCTTGCAGAGGCTACAAATGTGTTTGGGATGCTGGGATTCAAGAAAGCAAGATGGTTGAAACATGTAAACATGATGTGATTCCTTCTGGGAATTGTGAGGAACATACGAAATTAAAACTAAAAATTGGAAAGATCTAAATTCAAATAAAATAATATAAAATTGATGATAGGATTCCAACCCAAACTCCACGATGCAAGAAACCAAGTGATATGGAAGAAAGGACTGGAATTGTTGAATGCCACAAGGATTGTCTAATTCTTTGATAAGTTCTGGGATAGAAGGCTACAAAGATTCGAAGTTTTTGATAAGTTCTTTGATGTTCTTGACAAACAAGAAGAAGAATAAGGGAATCCTCACTTTAATTCAATAATAATCTCACATTAATCAAAGTTAATGTTTACAGTAATGTAATGTCAAAAAGGAGCTAAAATTAGGGTATCGACAATTGGGCTTAAAACAGAATTAATAATTAATTAAAACAAAAAAAAACAATAATTTACAAAATTTGGTCTCAGATTGACTGCACGGTAGCTTGGTTATCCTTTGTACGACTGCGTGGTTAAATGCTATAGCGCACTGTCTTTGCACACAGTGTTCGCGCAGTCGAAGACATGTTTGAGGCGCGCGGGGCCTTTCCAAACTGACCCGTATTTTTCTCCTTTGAATCTATTTGATCAGTTTGATTCTCAACTCGAGCCCAACATGAAATTTTCTCCTTTTTCCACTGAGATTGTTGCTGCATCACTGTAACTTAGCATCTCTTTTGATTTCCTTCCCAGGGTTTAGGGCTGGAGTAAATAAAATAGGAATGAAGGTGGGTTTAACAACGGACTAAGATTTTCATGAGAGTCAATTTTCGAGCATTGATGGTAGCCATTGGCAACAAATCCTGGCTTATAGCGAGAAATGGTCCCATCAGGATTTTGCTTGACAGGAAATACCCATTTGCACCTAACAAGGTTGACTTTGAAGGAGGTGGCACCAAATACCTTGTATTATTGGTGATAAGGGCATTTAGTTCGTTAGACATTGCTTGACGCCATTGCAGATATTTTAAGGCTTGACAGACACATGATTGTTCAATGGAATCCGAGATTGTGTGACGAGAGGAGATATTGTAGGCGAATTTGGGGTCGAAAAATATTGTTTTTGGCTCGAGTGATCATAGGATTAATGTTTTGAGGAAGGAGTGTTAGGTTTGATTATATTGTACTTGCTGAAATTGATGGAGGAGATGGAGAGAAGGAGAAAGAGGGAAAATGACCATCCGAGGGCGAAGAGGCTGAAGGGACCACGGTGGTTGATTATGCCGCGGCAGAAACTGTCGTGACCTGTACAGCGCCAGCCACAACGGATTGTGTTGAGGCTTTCGCGGCTGGAGGGGTAGTGGCTAGGGCTGCCACTGCCCTGGTAGTGGGTATGACACACGGCTGAGTGCACATCACCATTAGGGAATCAGAGTGTGGGAACACTGCTGTTTTCGTATCCCGAAGAAATTTCAATTCCAAAATGAGTTTAAAATCATCCATCTGAACAACTGACAGATTAGTCCTTCCATCAAAGGGGCCAGCCCTGATTATCACAGATTTGGCTACTCCTGCAATTGGTTGTGCAGCCGAGTTGATGGCTTTCACTTTTCGATTTCCTTTCTCTAGAACCAACCCAAGTCGTCCTACTTCAGTACTTGCAAGGTATTTATGAGTGGCTCCAGTATCTACCATAGCCCTTATGGGCTTCCCATTGATCTTCACATCAATGTACATTAACCCTTTTGCTCGACAAATGCGAGGTTTGGGCTCATCCAGTCTTGCCTCTTTCACGGGCACTTTCTCCTTTCCAGTGGTCCAACTTGATATTGCATTGCATCGATGGGAAAATGCACCAACCACCTCCTCGTCCTCTTCGGAATCGGTCTTGCCATTATTACTAGCAGGAGGAGCATCTTGCTTAGACGTTGATACCCCACTGGCTAGTTGGAAATAGGCATTCACCATTCGTTTCTGTGGACATTTCGACACTCTATGAGGTCCTTCGCACCAGAAGCATGAAATCTTAGGAGCGGTATCAGATCTACCCTCCACAGCCTTTCCTTTACTCCAATTGCCTTGGTTACTACCCTGATAGTTTCCTTGACGACTACCTTTATGATAACCCTGGAAGTTGTTCTGACGAGAACCTTGATAGCCACCTCCTCTCTGGGTGGAATTCCGTTCTCCCCAATTAGAACTCGAGCCAGTCCTGAACTGTATATTTCCTCCAGCATTCGATTGACCACCAATGTGTGGTCGATCCTTCTTAGACTCAGTTTGATAGTCCATCAAGCATTCGGCAGCTCCCATTGTCGTGCTCAAATCCCTAACCTTCTGCCTCTGGAGTTCATTTCGGGTCCACTGTTTTAAGCCTTCCATGAAGGTGAAGAGCTTGTCCTTTTCCGACATATCTCGAATATTCAGCATATGTCAAGAAAAGGCTTTCACGTATTCTCTGATGGAGCCCGTATGTTTCAGTTCCCGCAATGCCCGACGGGCTTCATATTCCACGTTCTCTAGGAAGAACTGGTTTCGAATTGCTTCCTTCAAAAGCTCCCAAGAGTCTATCGTGACCCTGTTGGCCTGAATATCAACATATTTCGACCGCCACCACAACTTGCATCTCCACCCAGATACATGGTAGCTGTAGTCACCTTTCTTGCTTCATCTCTGATACCAGCAGCAAGAAAGCATTGTTCCATGTCAAACAGGAAGTTTTCAACTTCCTTTGCATCGCGTGCCCCACCAAAGGTGCACGGTTCGGCGATTCTGACCCTAAGTGCATATTCTTCTTGTGCGGGAGCTTGCCCATTGCCCACCACACGTTAGAGAATTCGTAGCTGAACTCTCATTGTTTCCATCTCTTCCTGCAGACTAGGAATGATCGCAACAGCTTCAGTCATTGCTATGCAAGCCACTCGACTTTCATCCAGTTGGATGTGTATATCTCGAATATACGATTCCGCCATTTCAACCTTTTCCTTCAGGTTTTCCACAGCATAACATAACCTTGTGGTTTGCCCATCAAGCGCATCCACGCGCTATTTAGTACTCTTCTTAGCATCGGTCATATCGGTGATTTGTGATGCACTCGGATCTAAAGCCTTCGGATCCATTGCTTTCTTATCGAGGGACGAGAGCCAAGGCTCTGATACCAACTTTCACGGGGCGCCTTTCCTTTTGGCACATAAAGGGGTACCGTGCGGCAGTAGTCTGCTCGGCTAGACTACCTTCCGCCTTTTCTCACTTGCTTTGGGACGAAAGTTGAATTTGATTACAAATAAAAGAATACTTTACAAGAGAAGACTTGAATGCATTGAAACATGATTGTTCATTGATTGTTGAAAGTAGTAAATTACATCAATTGCTGAAAGCAGTAAATTACAAATGTTGGTGCAGGGAGAAACACCAGAAAGGTTGAAAGTTTTAAAATGGGTTAATAGCACAAAACGTCCCTACCTTTGACATGTATTGTGCAAAACGTCCCAACGTTTTGATTTTTGACGCTAAACGTCCCAACCTTTACATTTTCTTGTGGGAAACATCATTTCCGTCAAATCTAACCCCATTTCACCTTTAATTTAGGGGTTAATAACACAAAACGTCCATACCTTTGACATGTATTGTGCAAACCGTCCCAACGTTTTGATTTTTGACACTAAACGTCCCAACATTTACATTTTCTTGTGAGAGACATCCTTTCCGTCAAATTTAACCTCATTTCACCGTTAATTTAGAATTGAACAGTAAATATTTAACACATGCAATGGCATTTTCGTCAAAATCAAAAGCAGCACATTCATATTTGGGTAATTGGCACAAAACGTCCCTACGTTTGACACTTATTGTGGAAAAACGTCCCTACGTTTATTTTTTTGGCGAATAACGTCCCTACCTTTAAATTTTCTTGTTGATTAGTCCCCAAATTTTACTTTTCTTTCAATTTAGTCATTCCATATTTTATTTAAAGGTAATTGTCTTCAAACGTGTATAACTTTTGATTTACAACTCCGAATTGCACTACGTTTTTTGCGTTGAACTCCAAATTCAACCATCTTTCTTATGATGTATCATGTGCTCATTTATTAAATATTTCGTTTTGACTTTTGTATAGTAGATACTTATTTTGTTAGGGCATCATTGATTGACGTAAATTGATTTCTGTAAATTTTATTGAAACAGTGAAATTTTAATTTTAGTGTGTGTTCGGCGGCCAGCGGAATTTATAAATTCGATTTATTTGACTTTTTTATTTTTTTTTTAGATAAAATATTTGATTAAAAATTTGTATGTTTAGCCCATGTTTGAGCCATATTATAATCTCTAATAACTTTTTGAACAACACAATTTCTTTCTCCAATTTTTAAAAAGTAATTTGAAGAAAGAGAATGTGTGTTGTTCAAATAGTGATTTGAGATTATAATATGACTCAAACAGAGTTTAAACATAACAATTTTTAACCAAACATTTTACATTAAAAAAATAAAAAAGTCAAATAAATCCAATTTATAAATTCCGCTAGCCACCGAACATACACTAAAATTAAAAATTTTACTGTTTCAATAAAATTTACAGAAATCAATTTACGTCAATCAATGATGCCCTAACAAAATAAGTATCTACTATACAAAAGTCAAAACAAAATGTTTAATAAATGAGTACATGATACATCATAAGAAAGATGGTTGAATTTGGAGTTCAACGCAAAAAACGGAGTGCAATTCGGAGTTGTAGATCAAAAGTTATACACGTTTGAAGACAATTACCTTTAAATCAAATACGGAATAACTAAATTGAAAGAAAAGTAAAATTTGAGGACTAATCAACAAGAAAATTTAAAGGTAGGGACGTTATTCGCCAAAAAAATAAACGTAGGGACGTTATTCGCCAAAAAAATAAACGTAGGGACGTTTTTTCACAATAAGTGTCAAACATAAGGACGTTTGTGTCAATTACCCAAATATGAATGGGCTGCTTTTGATTTTGACGAAAATGCCCTTGCATGTGTTAGATATTTACTGTTCAATTCTAAATTAACGGTGAAATGGAGTTAAATTTGACGGAAATGATGTCTCTCATAAGAAAATGTAAAGGTTGGGACGTTTAGCGTCAAAAATCAAAACGTTGGGACGTTTTGCACAATATATGTCAAAGGTAGGGACGTTTTGTGCTATTAACCCTTTTAAAATCTTATACCCCCTATAATAGATTTCGGAGAAAAAACCTAAGTTATATCAGTAGACGTTAAAAGAGCTGAAGAATCATAATAAAATTTTACAATTAAAATGAAATTACAATAATTTACATAATATTTACAAAGTGCAATCGAAGTTGAGCAAACAGCAGGTCGCGAGTGGATCAAAGGACTAAGTGATAGCTGCAGTCTTTGACACCTAGCCTTGATTTTCTCCCCAACTTTCAATGCCCAGAACCCCTCCCTACAATTCGATTGATTTGGTGGTGGAGATTAAGCACCAGATGGAAGCGGGTCGTTGTTTGGATTTTAATTTCATATTTTTCTTTCGCCATTAATTCTTCGAGGGAAATCAGGGACATTAATAGCTTGGAATTCTTAATTTTATTATTATTTTTTTCCCCTGAGCAGGTAATAGCTTGAAATTCTAAAAGTCATTAAGGTTCTGTTTGTTAAAAGTTTGTATTTAAAAACATGTTTTTTATGTTTAGAATTTCAGAGGCCTTCTCACTGGGCTTGAAATTATACAATCTTGTGCAAGAAAATGTTTGCGTGAACTTGGTAGTCACATCATCAGCGAAACCGAAAAAAGAAAACGATTCATGAACATGCAAGATGCATTTCAAAAGAAAACGATTCATGAACAAGCAAGATGCATTTCCACGAAGATTTTCTATTCAAATATCATATTTCAGCACACTTAATTTGGATTAGGACATGCATTAATTTAGCAAATTTACCATTAAAACAAAAATCCATCATAATAACATGCATTGTTCTTTGATTCGGAAGCATCCTGGATGACAGCTAAAGGAAGAAAATGACAATGAAAATGCAGTCATTCTATGATCTTCCTCTGCCTCTGAAACCTCCACCACGACCACCGCCACGAAAACCACCTCTTCCCCTTGGAGCACCCCTTCCACGAAACCCTCCGCCACCACCTCCACGTCCACCTCTCCCACCACCTCTTCCCCCACGTCCTCCCCCTCTACCAGCTTGAGCTTGTCCTCTGCCAAAAAATAAAAAATAAAAATAGTAAAATAGTTAAAAAGGTTATATAAATATATGGCAAAGAACAGAGCAACATAAAGTAGAGATCCATGGTACTAGCTAAGGCTAGAAGGTGGCCAGAAAACATGGTAATGAGTTGCTTGCAAACATTCTCGGACAATTAGATATGAAGCAGCTATAAATCAGCACATATCTGTCCTTCCTAATTAGCTAGAGAATAGTGTGGAGGAGAAAGGGGTATGATGCATGGAATAGAATGTCAGTAAATAAAAAAATTGTTGAGGATATAAAAGCTTGTTACAAACTAAAGTCTAAAACTATTGAAAGCATAATACTGTCTTCCTGTAAACGAGCCAGTATACTTCTGCTTGCAAATTTAGGATAGTAGTTGTATATCCTCAGATACAACTTATATCTATAACCTCAAAAATCAAGCAACGTCAAGATACAAGGATGAGAAGATCGGGAATGAATTTGCAATGGTTGACAATTTCCTTTGAGGATTCCGAACAGGAAAAGTCAATGTCTCTCTCATAAATGAATCGTACACAAAATTTTCCACTTCGCTGATTAAGTCCAAAATGCCAACACTGTGTATTGTATGATCAAGTCCACCTCAAAAGGCAATTGCGTTACAAATGTCGATAGATCTAAAAATGCATTACAACCAACAAGATTCAAGTGTTTATGGTACAAGGTTATACTGTCTAGTGGACCATTAATTAAACGCATAATGTGATACACAAGGCAAGGCAAGGCAATTCAGAATCTTAATCTTCACGAGATATGGATCACATTAACATGTAAAAGCCGTTGGGAAGGTAAAAAAAAAAACAGTGATATGAAGGACATACTTTGGCTGAGAAAGAAATCTTGAAAGTGGCAAAAGCTTAGCGGGGTCAATGTAGAACTTCTCCCCAGCAGAATACGAGGTCGCTACAATTCCTTCCATCATTTTAACCGAAAAATACTGCAACAGAGCCACCAAAATAATAAGAAATGGATAAAAAACTTGCACAATATTAAAATATCAAGGTAATTTAGAAATAGGCATACTCACGGATTCATTAATGGGGCCAAATATTTCATCAACTTTACCAATCTGTGTCTTGTTCTGAAGGTAAATTGGTGCGTTGAAGTATGGTATTTTTTCACTTGTGAGCTTCGTCACAGCATCTCCCTCACAAGCATGAACAAATGATGAAACCTCTGCATAATTAATATTTACACAACCATTTTTGAATATTTGTTAATATGAACACACAGAGAGAGAGAGAGAGAGAGAGAGAGCACCTATAACTTCAGCAGGGGGGCCTTCGTCGCGAGGAGGGAAGCGGCCGCCACCGAAGCGGCCTCCGCCTCTACCGCCACGACCTCCACCGTCTCTTCCGCCACCAAAACCGCCGCGTCCCCTAGGAGGTCTCATGTTTTTTAAATCAGAAGACTGGAGGTGGAAGTGGGAGTGGGGTGGCGAGTTGAGTTTTAGGGTTTTAACTAAGTAGAAGGGACCAACTTCTGTTTTACCAACTCTGCCCTTCATAATGTATACTATTCTCGAAATAATTTAACATATCCCAACATCCATGCCTCTTCAAATGGCCAAGGGAGTTAGCCCTGTGGTTAGGTACCTGCTCTCTTACCACGCAGGTCTTGGGTTCGGGCCCTATGGGGGGTATGTTGGGGTTTGAGATTTGTTGTATATATAAAGAATAAAAAATAAAAAAAATTCTACGCCTCTTCTTTATAATCTTCGACTTTGAGAATGCATGTCTATAACTCCCTATGGGGGTGTGGGTTGGGGTTTGAGATTTGTTGTATATATATAAAATAAAAAATAAAAAAAATTCTATGCCTCTTCTTTATAATCTTCGACTTTGAGAATACATGTCAATAACTCGGCATTTATTCTACACATTTTCTTAGAAATCTCTACCTTTTAGGCAGATAACTCAATAACATTTGCTCACGATTCGATTTTTTTTTTTTTTTTTTTTTTTTTTTTTTTTTTGAAATGACGATATTTGTTTTAAAATTGAACGAGTAACAACCATGTATCATTAAAGGCAAAATACAAAAGAATTAGACATCAAAGAAGAAGAAAGGACGAAGAAGGCGGATATGATCAAGGAGCTGTAAGTCTGTTGGGCTTTTAACTTTATCTTAATTAAATAAGTGACTTACTTAAATATTTTCTAATTATTTGATTTTTAAAAATTTTAAAAGTAAATATATGATTGAGCCCAATTAGCTCAGTAGTCAATCTAAAGGTATCGATGAGAATGTCTCTAATAAGCTTTCAACAATTTAATCGCTGCCAAAGAAAGAAATAGTGGAAATGACATCCACACGTGAATTTTAAGTTCCCAATTCAAAAATCATATTTGCAACTTTTTATTTTTAAAATCAGGTGGTAATTCATTTTTAATAATAATAATAATAATAATAATAATAAAACTTACCCCTCTCCCAACCAATCCACCCCTTCCTATTTTTATCCTCAAACCTTAAGGGACATTCTCTTTGTCGTTTTTCCAGCCGTTTTCTATCTCCAAAACCGCAGAAAACGAGTTCTCTTGTACTGTTTTCGGAAGAAATTTCGAAAATGATTTTCAAAACTTGTTAAGGAAATAGAAAACACATTTTTCGCATTTTCCTCGCTTTCTGCCCAATTTTTCATCATGTTGACGTGAATCAACCACAATAAGAATGCCCAGATGCAAAAACGTACGTGGACAGAAAATTGAAAAACGTTTCACTCGAGTTAATCGTCGAAGACACTTGTTACGTTTGTAAATGCTGAGAAGATTACAAGCTACGAGAAGATTGTGATTAAGAATAAAAAAAATAAAATATCTAAACATAAATAGAAGATAAAAGAACGTGATATAAAAATTATTAGGTGGCGTTCTGTTTCTATTTTATTTTGTACTTTCATTTTCGAAAATATTTTACATTTTTATTTTTGTTTTCAAATTTGCTAAAAACGCGTTTGATTTGTCATTTCTGAAAACTATTTTTGAAAATAAAAATTTGGAAAACACGTTCTGTTTGAAATTTTGCAGAATACTATATAAACTATTTTTAATTAATTTATTTGCAGAATACTACTGACTCAAACTCAAATTTCCTTTTACAATACACTGAAAACATGATTACCTACAACACACTAATTTGAGAACTAAGAGTATATATTAATACAGCTTGGTCAGGTTCTGGATTTTGAAAAAGCTCTGATTTCAGAAACACTACTAAAATTGAGAGTATTATGGCCATTTAGGAAACGCCCCAATTAATGTTATTAGGGGCGAAAATTAAAGTTAAAATGTCCCTAAGAGTAGTAGAGGCGAATTAGTGAATGCCCCTATAAATGATGCCCCTAATAATAAATAGGGGCGAATTGAGCACTAAAAATGCCCCTAATAATATGTATGCCACGTAGGATTATTATTATGTTTAATTCTATTAGGGATATTTAATTAAATGTCACAATTAAATTCAAAATAGTAGGGGGCTTGTAAATGCCCCTATCATTAATTAAATCATAAATTAATATTTATCATAGAGACACTTCTTTGTGCCCCTAAAACATTTAAATTTAATTAAATAATTACTAAATTCATCACCTATAATATATTATAAACATAAATATTCAATATAATTAAATATATTCAATGAAATAAAAATTGAAGAATATATAAAAATTTTAATACCAAATATAGAAATTTTAATCATATGTCAATCTGTCCCGAATAGTGCATAATCAAACATCACACTAAATAAAATGTAGATAACAATTAACAATAAGGTCATAAATTAATAACATCAAAATCTCTCCTAAAAGTGCATAAGAAAAACAATATATGCTAACTTTTATCATGTTGATTATTCATCTGAACCGGAGGCATGAGTTGTTGTATGAAGTCTGGATCATTGAGCATCCCTGTGAACTCTCCACGGGGATAAGGCATAGGTGGGTACATGGGAGGATGATATGGTTGAGGATGGTAGAATTGGGATGATGAAGGATAACGATAAGGCAAATGATGGGGATAAGACGAATAATGAAGAGAAAATGGAGTATATTCAAAAGGTGAATGTTGTTGCGAGAGTGAATGATGCTGAGAGGAAGATCTTTGTTGGGTGGGTGACTAGTGTTGGGATGGAGAATGCAGTGACTCTGAATTCAAAGACTGGTTTTGAGAAGACGACGGGTGTTGGGATGGAGAGTGTTGAGGCTGCGAATTTGAAGACTGGTGTGAAGATAAAACCATATGACACAACTCCTCTATCTCCTTCCGTTGTTGTTCATTAACCATTAGTTGTTGCTCATTGACCATGTGTTGTCTATCATACTTAGCTTGCAAATCCAGAAAGCTAGACTCCAAAGAAGCATAATCTCGTCCTCTACGTGATCTACGAATTGAAGATGTTGGTTGAGTTTGTTGTACCCAAGGTACCATGTTATGTGTCACACAGTCTCCATAACCACGAACTCTACCAGCTGTCTCAAAGCCCCTCACTTTTACATAAGCTTGCAACCTGAGTTCTTGGGTCTCCTCTCCATGGGTAGCAACTAGTTGTGTTAACTCCTGCGATATCTTGGCCTACAAAAATATATTTTATCTCTAAGTGTGTGCTAAATAGTAATAAGAAATAAAAAAAAAAAAAAAATTATCACCTAAGAAAATAAAAAGCTTACCCCCATTTGATCAGATGCATCGTCAATCCAACTTTTGTTTTTGTCTTTTCTCTTGTGAACCAAATTAAGTGCCTCAATAGGATCAGGTGTGTGACCATGCTTTTTCTCCAATTCAAATGAAATATATTGAATAAAGCAAAGCGAGCATCTTCAATCCAATAGAAGACATAGATAAGTTATTTTCTATATCAGTAAGCTAATCACTAGTTACCATTTCTAACACCTAGTGCACAAATTATTTATATAACATGTATAACATATAACATATAACACATTTAACAAACAAATCTTATCATTTACTTACAAATTCGGCTAGGTGTCGTACGAAGCTTTTTGTCCCACCAGTGTGACTCATTTTGAGCTGCTTACGACTCTCAACATTCTTTTCAACCTTATTCTATTATTCACAAAACATTAAGCAATACTCAATCAGAATTAGAATTCATAGAAAAGGGAAAAATAAAAGAGAAAGAACAAGAGAAGTAAGATTAATTACTTTATTTTTTGGATCACTATCCCAATAATTTACCATTTCTCGCCATTGTTCACTATCCACACGACTATCTCCGCACATGAAACACAATGGTGAGCCAACATATGGAGTGTAATATTTTCTTTTCAACTCAGCTATGTTGTTTCTAACCCTTTTGGATAATCTTTTTAATAGTATATGTCGAATTTTGGGAATGTTAGGAATGTCTTCAGGACTCCATTCAATAGTATCCTTGAAAAATAAAAACTATGTGTAATACTGGTTAATTTAATGATATAAATTATAGTTCAAAAGATTCAACATACTGATATCGTTTTCAACATTTTCTCCATATCAGGATCTTTGTGTGATCGCCAATCTGTATGAGAAAGAGGTAGAAAGTTGTAGGTTCTAGCCAAACTACCCAAGAACCTCGATAACTTGGCATCTTTTGGGACAATACATAGTCCATCCTTTGTGAACTGAATCTTTTCCTTGCCTGATTTACCCCATTTAGGTTTGTCATGGCCACGAACATCAGTTCTGATCTGTACTTCTTCATTGTCTAGATTGGGATCATCAAAATTTGGTGTGGCATAGTAATCATCTATATCGACTCCACCATCATCCTCCATTACATCATAGAAGTCTCTCGGCTTTGTTTTTATTGCAACACTCCAATCTGGCTCTTTTGGGTCTGCAACAGAAAAAACTTGAATAGATTGTGATGCCAATATAAACTTATCATTATTTTGTGCCACCCGATTGAAATTCACCAAACTGAAACTATACTGGTCATTTCTCTTTCCAGAATTATTTACCCAGTCACAATCAAACAAAACCACTTTACCAGCTTGATCATCACTTTCTCCAGGAAACATATAATTAAGCTCATAAACATTCTTCAAAACACCATAGTAGTCGACAATACCGGTAATTGGATTACAATCTCTTACACTTGAGTAACTTGAGGTTTCAGCATTCACAAAGACGCCACAAATTTGATTTTTGTATCTTTCATCTATTGATTTAATTCGAAACCTAAAACCATTGATAACATACTTCTTATACTGCTTCACTGTCCTATTTGGACCCATTGCTAATCGAAGTAAGTCTTTTGATAGTGACGAGTCACCAGTGGCATGAAGATCATTTACCTAAAGCCAATATAACTTTATGTCATTAAATTTCATGGACAATAATGAAAATAAGAATCACTATCTGGACAACATATTCAACAAATAGGGTACTTACATCGTCTCTAAACCAAGTAGGGAATTCTTTATTTCTCAAAACCTCTACTTCTCGAATGGTTCTCCTTCGATGAATTTTTCGTAGCTCCCCCAACCTTTTACTACACAAGTCAAAATAAGATAAATTAATTCTTATTATTTCTTAGTTTCAATAATCGAAAGTTAAAATATATAATTGATATTAAACAGAATGGTCTTACTCTAGAAAAGGAGCTACTTCATTGCAGTTGAATAAGACATAAGTGTGACATTGTTCCCAAACTTTTTTTTCAAGTTCAATCTCTGTACATTTTCCCAAATGGTGACCTGAGTTTGCAAATATTGATAGGCCACCAATGACATCACGAGGCAAAGAAATATCAGCATTACGACCACATCGAGTACGACAACTCTCAACTCCTTTTAGGTACATTGAGCAAAATGATACACACTCTTCTGCAAGATATCATACCGCTATACTTCCTTCTGGATAACTCTTGTTGCGGACATATCTTTTCAATGTTTGCAAATACCTTTGCATAATGAAACAATAAAAGAATTAATAAAAAATAAAAATGTGGTGAAGAAATATTTTATTACCTTTCAATGGGATACATCCAACGATATTGAATTGGTCCAGCAATGGCAGCCTCATCGGATAAATGAATGATTAAATGAACAGATATAGTGAAGAAGGAAGGTGGGAACATCTTTTCCATTTGACATAAGGCTAATATCACCCTTGATTTTAGTTGGTTGATCGATGCAACAGATTGTTTTTTACAACACGGTCATCTAAAGATTGCACACAACTCAAGCAACACAAGGGTGATGTGATGTGATCCAAACCACGGATACAAGCCCGCACAAAGATCCGTTGAAAATCAAAGGAGGACCGATGACTCGATTGCAAACAAAGAAGGCCAATGAAGCAATGGACAAGTTAGTTCAAGAAACAATGGCCAAAACAATGTTCGTGTCATCAAAAGAAGCAAGTTCCATGTTGGGATCGAGCCAAAACGATGAGTGGATCAACATCATTCAAGCCGTCGAAGAAAATTGCAAAGTTTCAAAATTCACGGTCGTAACCCGTAATTCTTACGGCCGTGAAGAGCTCACTGCTGAAAATTGAGAATTTGAAGAAATTGGACTTACGGTCGTAAGAAGCTTTTATCACGGCCGTAACGAAGCCTCGGGTCAAAGAACGAGATTTTCAGAAATAAGAATTACGGCCGTAAATAATTATGTCACGGCCGTAACTATTAAACAGAAACCAAGTTACGGCCGTAAAGGGAAGGGTCACGACCGTAAAAACATATACGCGTAATTTTAGGTTAGTTTTTATTTCCTTATTTTTAGCTAGTTGTTTCCTAGTATAATTAAATCTCTTAACCTAGTTTTTGACCCTATTTATAGGGATGTAATTTTCATTATTGATAGACAACTTTGATATTATTATTGAGAGGCAATTTGCTTTCAAACCTTATTCTTTATTGAATAAAATCCGAACTTGCGAGTTAATCTTGTTTGTTCAAATCTTGGGTGAGATTTATTTTCATTGTGATCAAGAGGTCAGCATATCTATTGATTGTGTTGGTTGCCTGGTTCAATTAATTTGGATCAATCTCGAAATCGTGATTCTTTGGCGTTCTTGGGTCGATTCCAATAATTTGTGAGTTGCGTAGCTACAATTGCTACGTGGTTTGCATCATCAGGTATCAGAGCTTAGGCTCCAAAAATCAAGGTTATATCTTTGTTTTGTTTTCTTGAGTCTTCTTTAATCTTATTCTTCCAGTTCTTGAGTCTTTAATCAAAAAAGTGTTACAAAAAAATTCAATAGTCGTTATTTCCTTCGTTTTTTATCCAAATTAAATTTCGTTTGTTTCGTCTTTCTCGAAGTTGAATTTTCGAGAAATCTAAAAAAAAAAAAACGAAAATTCCAAGTCCAAGAAAAAAAAAATAGCTGTTATTTGATTTCAAGAAATATATTCTTGACTCAATCTTAGTTTCCATAAAAAGTGTCAAGTTATATATCGAGTCAAATTTCATTCTCTAAAGGTCTTCTTCAAGTTTTCCAAACAGTTCATAAAATTCTCACTCTTACTCGATTTGAATCATTCGGACTTAAACTTGTTTGAGTTCGGGTTCGTTTTTGAAGCAATTGGGGTGAAAGCCATTGAGTGGAAAAAGGCAGAGAGGTGAGATCAATAGAGGGTAAAAGCCAAATTTGAGTGATACACGAGCGAAATACACGTGAGGCATATAATATTTAGTTTTAGGATGTCTGAACAATCTTCTACTACAAAAAAAATGATCGAGTCAACATGACGGAAGAGATGGTACAACGGTTTGAGCGGTTGTTTGGGGATGTGTTAGGTAGGTTAGAAAGGTTTGAGCAACCTCGGGAAGTGCCTAATGCCCGTAGGCAAGGTGGGTAAGGTCGTAGAATAGAGGGGATCAATGAGAATGAAGAAGGTAGTGATTTTGATGATAAAGCAATTTTGGATAGAGGGATTGGCATGGAAGAAGGGATAGAGATCTTGGTGGCGATAGAATGGATGGTAGTATGAGCAACATCAAAATGACAATTCCGTCATTCAAGGGTAGGAGTGATCCGGAAGCATACCTAGAATGGGAAAAGAAGATGGAATTAATTTTCAATTGCTACACTTATTTGGAAGAGAAAAAGGTTAAGGTAGCTGTACTTGAATTCTCCGATTACGCTATTACTTGGTGGGATCAATTGGTGACTTCTAGGAGGAGGAATCGCGAGAGGCCCGTTAGTACTTGGGATGAGTTAAAAGCTATCATGAGAAAGAGGTTCGTTCCTAGTCATTACCATCGGGAGCTTCATCAAAAATTACAAAGTCTATACCAAGGATCAAAGAGTGTGGAGGATTATCATAAGGAGATGGAGATGTTGATGATTAGAGCTAATGTAGAAGAGGATAGGGAGGCTACGATGGCTCGATTTTTGAATGGGCTGAATAGGGATATAGCTAATGTGGTTGAACTACAACAATATTTGGAGATGGAAGATATGTTGCACATGGCTATAAAGGTGGAGAAGCAAATAAAGAAAAAGGGAACAGCAAGGTATCAATCTGGTTCTAATTCTTCTTGGAAGCCGAAGTGGGAAAGTAAAGGAGATGGGGCTGTTTCTAAAGGGAAGTTTGAAGCACCAAAAGGGAAGTTTGAGGCACCAAAAGGGAAGGAGGAACAAGCTAATAAACTCGTACTTAAAGGGGAATCTCAACCATCAAGGAGTAGAGACATTCAATGCTTCAAATGTTTGGGGAGAGGACATGTGGCATCTCAATGTCCTAATAGGCGAGTGGTACTTGTGCGAAAGGATGGAACCATGGAGAGTGATAGTGAGGAAGAGGATTATAGCGATATGCCGGAGTTGGAGGAAATATGTGATGATGAGGATATATTATCCGGGGAGTATGGCAAGTTATTAGTGGCAAGGCGAGCTCTTAGTGCTCAAATCAACACGGATGATTTGGAACAACAACGGGAGAACATATTCCATACACGATGTCGTATTAATAACAAGGTATGTAGTATGATTATTGATGGTGGTAATTGCACTAATGTCGCTAATACTACACTTGTTGAAAAATTAGGATTACCTTTATTAAAACATCCTAAACCTTATAGGCTTCAATGGTTAAATGATAGTGGAGAAATTAAGGTGAATAGGAGGGTGTTGGTGAGTTTTTCTATTGGTAGCTATGTGGATGATGTTATGTGTGATGTGGTTCCTATGCATGCCGGGCACATTTTGTTGGGTAGACCTTGGCAATATGATAGGAAGGTAATATATGATGGGTATAAAAATAGGTATAGCTTTACCAAAGGGGAAAAAACCATTACACTTGCACCATTGACGCCGTCACAAGTGTATGAAGATCAAATAAAATTGAAAAATGATGAAGAAAAAAGAGTGAGGGAAAATGAGAGAACGAGAGTTGAGGCCACGACCTCAGAAAAAGGAGAGGAGAAGAGAGTTGGAGCCACGACTCCAGAAAAAGGAGAGGCGAGAGAAAAAAGGAGTGTTGGGGTACATACCTCAGAAAAAGGAGAGGGAGCGAAGAGTGCCAGAAAAGAAAGAAAAATGAGTTTCTACGCAAAAAGGAGTGAAGTCAAGAAAGCATTCATGGAAGAACGACCAATGGTCCTTCTGCTATACAAGGAATCATTCATTGCATTTGATGAAACTAACAAATCCCTCCCTAGTTTGGCTATTTCTCTCTTGCAGGAATTTGACGATGTATTTCCCGATGACATACCTAGTGGGTTACCACCCATTCGAGGTATTGAACATCAAATTGATTTTGTATCTGGAGCAGTCATTCCGAACCGCCCCGCTTATCGAAGTAACCCCGAGGAGACGAAGGAGCTTCAAAGATAAGTGGAGGACTTGATGAGCAAATGATATATAAGGGAAAGTATGAGTCCATGTGCCGTCCCCGTATTACTTGTACCTAAAAAGGACGGAACTTGGAGAATGTGTGTTGATTGTAGGGCTATCAACAACATAATGGTAAAGTATCGTCATCCTATTCCTAGGTTAGATGATATGTTGGATGAATTGCATGGTTCTAGCATATTTAGTAAAATTGACCTTAAGAGTGGTTATCATCAAATTCGAATGAAAGAAGGAGATGAGTGGAAAACTGCTTTTAAAACTAAGTATGACCTGTATTAATGGTTAGTAATGCCTTTTGGACTTACTAATGCACCTAGCACATTTATGCGTTTAATGAATCATGTTTTATGTGCATTTATAGGTAAATTCGTTGTAGTTTACTTCGATGATATCTTGATATATAGTAAAACTTTGAATGAGCATGTGGAGCATGTTAGGTGTGTGCTTGTGGTTTTAAGACAAGAGCAACTTTTTGCTAATTTTAAAAAGTGTGATTTTTGCATGGAAAAAGTTGTGTTTCTTGGCTATGTGGTTAGTGCTAAAGGAATAGAAATAGATGAAGAAAAAGTCAAAGCTATTAAAGAATGGCCAACACCTAAAAGCATAACTGAAATTAGGAGTTTTCATGGCTTGGCTAGTTTTTATAGGCGCTTTGTTAAAAAATTTAGCACGATTGCCGCACCACTCACAGAAATTGTCAAAAAAAGTGTAGGTTTTAAATGGGGAGTAGAACAGGAACATGCATTTGAAACAATCAAAAATATGTTGTGTAAAGCACCGGTTTTATCACTTCCTAACTTTGACAAGGCTTTTGAGATTGAATGTGATGCCTCAGGGCTAGGCATTGGAGCTGTTTTAATGCAAGATCAAAGGCCAATCGCCTATTTTAGTGAAAAACTAAAAGGAGCTGCACTTAATTACCCCACATATGACAAGGAGTTATACTCACTTGTGCGCGCTTTGGAGACATGGCAACATTACTTGTGGCCACGGGAGTTCGTGATACACACTGATCATGAATCCTTGAAGCATTTGAGGAGTCAAGCTAAGCTGAGTAAGAGACATGCAAGGTGGGTAGAATTCATCGAAACATTTCCCTATGTCATCCGATACAAACAAGGTAAGGAAAATATGGTGACAGATGCATTGTCTCGAAGGTATGTTCTTTTAAATTTTTTAAATTCTAAATTACTTGGATTTGAATACATTAAGGACATGTATGCTAGTGATCTGGACTTTTCTAATATTTATGAATTATGTGGTAAAGGGGCTGTGGATAGGTTCTTTAAACATGATGATTATTTATTTCGAGAAAATAAATTGTGTATCTCTAGGTGTTCAACGAGGGAGTTACTTGTGAGAGAGGCCCATAGTGGAGGTTTAATGGGTCATTTTTGGGTTAAAAAGACCATTGAAATCCTAAGTGAACATTTCTATTGGCCTAAGATGAAGATCGACGTGGTTCGGGTTTGTAATAGATGCATTACTTGTAAGAAGGCTAAATCTAGGATTAAACCCCATGGATTATATATGCCTTTACCCGTCCCTAGTGAACCTTGGGTCGATATCTCTATGAATTTTGTTTTGGGACTACCTAGGACTAAGAAGGGAAGAGATTCAATTTTTGTGGTAGTAGATCGCTTTAGCAAAATGGCACATTTCATACCATGCCACAAAACTGATGATGCTACTAACATAGCTGAAATTTTCTTTCGGGAAGTCGTACGCTTACATGGGGTGCCTAAAAGTATAGTCTCGGATAGGGATGTTAAATTCCTTAGTCATTTTTGGAGAGTCTTGTGGACCAAGCTAGGAACAAAACTACTTTTCTCTACAACTTGTCATCCACAGATCGATGGACAAACCGAGGTAGTAAATAGGACAATGATTCAATTGTTGCGCACGATAATCAATAAAAATCTGAAAAATTGGGAAGAGTGTTTACCATTTATTGAATTTGCATATAATAGGGCTATACATTCTACTACTTCTTATTCATCATTTGAAATTGTTTATGGTTTTAATCCGCTAACACCATTGGATTTAATTCATTTACCTGTGAATGAACGTAGTAGTTTAGATAAAAAGAAAAAGGCTGAGATGGTTAAATCACTCCACGACAAAGTAAGGTTGGCGATTGAAAATAAAAATGAACATTATGCATCGCAGGCTAACAAGGGGAGAAAAGACGTCATATTTGATCCCGGTGATTGGGTTTGGGTACATTTGAGAAAGGAGCGGTTTCCAGAACAACGCAAGTCAAAGTTACAACTGCGAGGAGATGGTCCATTCCAAGTGATTGAAAGGATCAACAAAAATGCCTATAAATTAGATCTTCCTGGTGAGTATAATGTTTCGGCTTCATTTAATGTTTCTGATCTATCTCCGTTTGATGCAGGTACAGGTTCGAGGTCGAATCTTTTCTAAGAGGGAGGGGATGATGTGATCCAAACCACGTATACAAGCTCGCACAAAGATCCGTTGAAGATCAAAGGAGGACCAATGACTCGATTGCAAACAAAGAGGGCCAATGAAACAATGGACAAGTTAGTTCAAGAAACAATGGCCAAAACAATGTTCGTGTCATCAAAAGAAGCAAGTTCCATGTTAGGACCGAGCCAAAACGATGAGTGGATCAACATCATTCAAGCCGTAAAAGAAAATTGCAAAGTTTCAAAATTCACGGCCGTAACCCGTAATTCTTACGGCCGTGAAGAGCTCACTGCTGAAAATTGAGAATTTGAAGAAATTGGACTTACGGCCGTAAGAAGCTTTTATCACGGCCGTAACGAAGCCTCGGGTCAAAGAACGAGATTTTCAGAAATAAGAATTACGGCCGTAAATAATTATGTCACGGTCGTAACTATTAAACAAAAACCAAGTTGCGGCCGTAAAGGGAAGGGTCACGGCCGTAAAAACATATACGCGTAATTTTAGGTTAATTTTTATTTCCTTATTTTTAGCCAGTTGTTTCCTAGTATAATTAAATCTCTTAACCTAGTTTTGACCCTATTTATAGGGATGTAATTTTCATTATTGATAGACAACTTTGATATTATTATTGAGATGCAATTTGCTTTCAAACCTTATTCTTTATTGAATAAAATCCGAACTTGCGAGTTAATCTTGTTTGTTCAAATCTTGGGTGAGATTCATTTTCATTGTGATCAAGAGGTCAGCATATCTATTGATTGTGTTGGTTTCTTGGTTCAATTAATTTGAATCAATCTCGAAATCGTGATTCTTTGGCGTTCTTGGGTCGATTCCAATAATTTGTGGGTTGCGAGCTACAATTGCTACGTGGTTTGCATCATGATGGATCTAGGTAAAACTTGTCGGATTGCAAGTGGGAGCAAGTGTTGCATAATTACATGATGGTCATGACTTTTCAAACCTTGTACCTTTTTTTCCTTCACATCCACACAACGAGCAATATTAGTTGAATATCCATCAGGAACACGCACCTTAGACAACACTTTGCAGAACAACATTTTTTCTTCATTGGTCATGAAGTATATTGCTGGAGGTATGTATGTTCGATTTTCTTCACGAATAGGCTGGAGTGCTTTTCTTATTTTCAAAATTTCCAAGTCGGCTCGAGCTTCAAGTCCATCTTTTCCCTTTTTTGAGATGCCAAGTAATGTGCCTAAAATATTCTCACTTACATTTTTCTCTAAATGCATCACATCAATATTATGTCGTATCAAAAGATGTTGCCAATAAGGTAAAGTGAAAAATATACTTTTCTTCTTCCATGGTCCAGTAACTCTCGGTTCTCTTGTGGCATTAGAAGTCCTTCGCTTTTTTTGTCCAATAATAGGCTCTGTAGTCGACGTTTTACCAAATGTGAATCTCAAACTGGATAACTGTCTTAAACACTCTATTCCAGACAATGTCTTGGGTGCTAGATCCTTCTCATTTTTGCCATTAAATGAGTTTAAATCTTTTCGAAACCTATGTGTGATGGGTAAAAATCGTCGATGACCTAAATAACCTTGCTTTTTACAATTGGGTAATCCCACTGAACATGTTTGGTGATTACAATGCGGACATGCAAGCTTTCCTAACGTACTCCATCCGGACATGTTTGAATATGCAGGTAAGTCATTAATAGTCCACAAAACAGCTGCCCTCATATTGAATGTTTGATTCGAAAACACATCATACGTACTGGTGCCTACCTCCCACAACTATTTTAATTCATCCATCAATGGTTGCATATACACGTCAATGTCATTTCCAGGTTCACGAGGTCCTGGAATTAATAAAGACATAAATAAATGAGGTTGCTTCATACACATCCACGGAGGCAAATTATAAACTGAGATTATAATTGGCCAAGTGCTATGTTTACTACTCATGTTTGAAAATGGATTGAACCCAACACATGCAAGTCTTAAACGTACATTTCGAATTTCTGAAGCAAAATCAGGGTATGAAGAATCTAAATGTTTCCAAGCTGGAGAATCAGCTGGATGCCTCATGAATCCGTCATTAGAACATCTTGTTGAATGTCATCTCATATATTATGTTGTATACTTTAACATATACAACCTCTTCAATCTAGGAATTAGTGGAAAATAGTGCAGTACCTTAGCTGATACTTGCTTACTAAAACCGTCGTCGTCTTTATCGACTTTATATCTTGAAGCACCACAACGTGAGCACACATTCATTTGCGATGTATCTTTCCAGAATAACATGCAGTCATTCGGGCATGCATTGATATTTTCATAACTGAGACCCAAATCATCAATAATTTTTTTAGCTTGTGCAATTGACTTTGGCATACAATCTCCTTCAGGCAACATATCTTTAAATGCCTCTAGAAACATCGAGAAAGTTGTATTTGCCACATTTCCCAAACACTTGATATGGTACAATTTTACAATTGCATCCAGTTTCTTATACTTACTACCAGAATACAACTCCTTATTGGCTTCACCCAGCAACTTGTAAAAACTTTCTGCCTCAGGAGTTTGACCTTCAAAAATAGGAGGCTGGCTTGATGAACTAAGACTTTGTCCCGTCAAGGGTTGCACAAATGTTTCATTGAGGAATTCATGCATTTCACCTCCCCCTTCTTCATTATTAATATCCATTTACATATTATCAAACAAATCGATATAAGGCTCATCTTCATTAGCCTGATCTATATATGGTTCACCATGATGTGTCCAATGAGCCGTCATATAAAGGGGATCCATTCCATACCATAGAAGATGACCTCCAACGGTGATTTTGTCATTGAAATAACGGTTGCAGCATTTCTTACAATGACATATGATCTTATCTTTTCGAGCAGATTTGGCAAAAGCCTCATTCAAAAATAATTCCAACTTATCTCTATATTCATTTGATATACGATCTAGGTTTATCCAAGTTTTATCCATTGTTTTATGTACTGCAAAAAACTCATTAACTTTAACAATTTTATTTTTCTTTCCATTAAATACTTTTTTATAATATACATGTTTCGATGTAAAATTGAAGACCTCGTCATGCACATAAATGTACCTAAAATAGAAAACATATCTATATATATATCCTCGTATACATAATAGCAAACATGTTTCTCCGTCCAACTTACCAATAAAGCATAAATAAGTAGAATGATGAATATTGAAAAATAAATAATGACATTTTTTGTACCTTTAACAGTAACTACTATGCAATCAAAACCAATAGCTCGTTGAAAATTCAACATACGCCTACAAAACAAATAAAAAAATCATTCTCTTAGTATAAAGTAATTATCAAGATCAAAAAAATATTATCAACTATTGCTTGAGAAATGTTTGAGATTAAGTTGTAAATAACAAATAAGTTGAAAGCCATTAAAATGTAAATTAAGCAATAAAGCTATTAAATAAGTTATAAATATGCCTTGTCCATTCCACGAATTAATAAATCAGGTTCCATATAGGAAGTGTAAAGAAGCACATGGGAACATGTCTCCAAGAAAGGCATTAATTCAAGTTTCATCACTATGGCATTAATTCAAGTTTCATTACTATACAATTCAGGACTGTGCAGTATAAATGTGTATTTTCAAATGTAAACATATTTTTAACTGCTTATATTGCCATTACCATGGGACAAGAATTGAGAGTATGAAAAAAATTCTGGGCAAATGATTAAAACTATTATTTCAACTAGTGAATCAGCCACTTATCAAATTTCTGCACCTCTTGCTTCACTGTTCATCTAACACGGAAAAATAAACTTGCAGGGTGCTACAAATTGACTTCATGTGACTCCAACACAACTGGGCAGAATATCACTGCATATGGTTTAGTGCTAATTGTAAGTGTTTCCACAATAATTGCATTGCCACCAAATACGATCTGTGGCTTCTTTATTGTTCTTATGTTATCATGACATGTTGCATGTGAAGTCCATCATCTAATAATTCATTGAACATAGATGCTCCTTAGAAGATCAAAAAATTGGATAGGTAGACAATGAAAAAAAGCTGCGCACTTTTAAGTTTTGTTTACCATAGGATTGCAAACTAGCAAGATAAGGCAAGGGGAATTCCAGATTCTCATGTCAAATCAAAAAATTTCCTCCTTTTCTTCTCCACCATTTTTAAGAAACTTCTTAGTTCCTATAACTAAGATTTGTTATATGGAATAATTTCATTTTTTCCAGCCATGTCCTGAGTTGAAATTATATATTGATGTGATTGATTAAATCTGTCATCAGTAAATATTAAAACTATACAAATGACATTACCTTTAGCCTAATAACCATAAGCTAGTGTCTTGTGATAGAATTTTGGAACTCAAAGTGGTCTCTGCTATTTTTAACAAATCTTCTTTGAATTTCTCTGCAAGATCACCAAATTGATGCATTAGACATATCAATGTCATCATATCAAAGTTCAACTCAAGAAACAGCCAACAACAAAGCTCCAACTACTGTCATACTAAGTCTACTCCATAAATAGCACAAAAATCTCCAGCTACTGTCATAATCAAGTTCTAAAGTGAAAAACTAAAACTCAGATTAAAAATCCACAACAAAGCTCCTTTCGCATATAATCTGAAAACTAAGATTGGAAGCAAGTTAAAACTTAAACCGGTTCTACTTCGGTTTTTCGGTTCTAAATGAGGAACCGAAAATCGAATCGAAAATTTTGTCGGTTCTCGGATTGATCCAATCTTGGATTAGATACAACAAATTCGAATAATTATTTTCAATATTCAAATACATTATATTCGTGGATTTAAAAAAAGAAAAAGAAAAAAAAATCTGCATCCCCATAATATTTGACATCTCCCAGCATTCAAATTACATTGCAATGAACTAAAAATTCAATTTTTTTATGTACAAATTTAATTCTTCAATGAATCTAATATATATGCAGGAAATTGAAATACATATAATATATATAAGAACAACAATGGCCTTTCGAAATTACAGCATGTGCTTTCCTCCCAAACACTAAAAAAAATCATAAAAAATAAAAATTGGAGTTACCTGAGATTGTCGTTTTTTACTCCCTAAACTTCTCCGTAATGAATGATGGCAAAGACATTGGTTAATTTGGTGGAGATGGTGCGGAGGCAGACATTTGACGGTGGTTCGATGGAGGGTGAGGAAGGGATTTGAGAGGCTGAGATGTTGGTTCAATTGAAATATTAAGTGGAGGCAATTAGGGAAATGAAATTTGCTTTGATTTCGTTATTATTGTATAATATAACATATATATATATATATAGTCACATTATTTTAGCGATTCATTTACCTATGGGATTTCATCGACAAATATATTGCGTAGGAAAATCCAATAATTTAATTTTATCGTTTCAAAAATAATAAGAAATGTTAGCATTTTTTAATTTTTATTTTTTGGAAAAATTTCGTAGGAAAATATTCATGGTTAATGGCACATATTCTAGTATTAAACAAAAAATATATGTTTTCCTATATAATCACAAGAAAAGTCCTTAATTACAAGAATTGATGTGGTTTTAATGACTTATTTTAAATGTTTTTTTTCTTAAAATAAAATAACAAATTTGTGTTTTTTAGAAGGCTTTTTTTACCCCTAATTATGAAAAGTGCCACGTAGACAAATTTTTGGCGCAAATTTTCCCTCTCGTGTGAGAAAAATTTCGGGAATATATTAGGGACATTTTTATCCGCCCTAGTTAATGTTAATATATGTCAAACATATTTCCGCTCCTAATTAATATTCGGGAAAACAAAAGGGGCATTTCTATCTGTCCTAATTAATGTTAATAGAGGCTAAACATATTTTCGCCCCTAATTAATTATTTATAGGGGCATATTACTTATTTTGTCCCTAGTTTGGTACCCTTAATACTCTCAATTTTAGTAGTGAAAAAACAAGTTCTTTCAAAATCATCAGAGTTCATTTATCAAAGCATTTTTTGAAATATAACAAGAAGAATTCCCCCTTAATTTTTTTGTAATGTTGATATTGAATTCAATAAAACTTTATTTTAGATTTAGTTCTAAGTTAGGATAATTCTAAAAAAAAAAAACAAAAAAAAAAAAAAAAAAAAACTTTATTTAGACTTAGTTCCAAGGTAGGATAATTCTCCAAAAAAAAAAAAAAAAAAAAAAAATCCCAAAACGCGTTTTCCGCTTTTTGAACATTTTTTTTATAAATACACTTAAAACGCCCAAAATGAGGTTTTTGGCATTTTACGTTTTGTGTACAAGTTTTTCTTTTTTTTTCCAAAATGCTTTTTCAAAAATGGTAAAGAGAACACGTTTTTAGTATTTTCGAAAATAAAAATAGAAAACTACTTCAAAACAGCAAAGAGAACATGACCTGTTTTGAAAATTTAGATAACAAAATTTATTTAAGGAGAGTAGTTCGTAACAACCCAGAGTTTTTGAGATACTTAACAGTATTTTAGAACTTTTTTTTAAATGAATTTGATAATTAATTTAAAAAGATATTTTTGGGCTAAAATGAGTTTTACATATAGATATACGTGTTTGACAATTTTTCTTATTTTGAATATTTGTTCGGACCATTAGACGTGTCTAACATATAATACTAGGAGTTTGATTCAAGAATATATAATCAATTTGAAAGTTTAGCTGTCCGATCAAAGTCGGTGAGTTCTTAAAATTAGTACATTATCGTAATTTTTGTAATCCTAGTTTCGAATAGCCTTCTTTGGCATATTTTACTTTGTTATATTGTTTTCAACTAGAATTGGACCATTGCGAAATACGTCATGAATACTTTAGCACAGTGCCAAGAAGTCTCCCAACCAATGTGTGTTACACCTTCAGAAATATTCATGAACTTTTGCCTATATGATACTAAAATTATGATAAAATATTGATGAATATAAATACTTGGAAGCCAAGTGGAAAAGTTCTCCAACACTTGCTTGCTCTGATAAGTGTCTTTTATACACTTATTTCTATCATAAAAGTAGGATTTTATTTGTTTGTTTGAGAATATTTGCTATTTATTTCGTTAGTATTTGTTTATATTCAGGAATAACTCCAAAGTCGAGGAAATAATGAAATTGAAGCTAAAATCAAGTAATTGGATGATAAAAATGTCAAAGTATGAAAATTAAGAGTTAATGAAGTAAATGAAAGGGCCAATTGGAAGAAAAATTGAAGAAAAAATCAAATTTGGAAGAAATCAGAAGTTTTGGTGCTAAATTGCAACAATCGAAAGTTGGAAGACATGTGATGTAAATAAACAATGAGGACCAACTTATAGTACTTCAAAAGATGAAAATTGCACTCTAACCGGATAACCATGCAATCGCATGGATTATAACGGCACGATGGCATGGTCTGGACAAAACTGATCATAATGTTTTCTAGAAGCCTGAGCGATCGCATGTATTTGTACCATGAGATCGCATGGTTATATTCTGGACCGACTGTTGGGCTTTTTGCGTGATTTTCAGAATTCATCTCATCCAAGTAACCTAAGTTTCGATCTAAGCTATAAATACATGACTTGAGGTACAAAATTAAGGGTTCTCAACTTGCTTAATTCATGCCAAAACGCTGTCAAAATGTCGAGGGATCCATATCACACCAAGAACACAATTGGAGACCAAAGATCAATGGATGAATAGGGTGACATCTATCCATTATTCTTGTGATTTTTATTCAATTATGTATCTTGGCCAGGTTTTAAATGTTATAATTGTGATGAAGAATTAAATTCCAGATTTTATGCGTTACTTTGATGTTTAATTTAGTTAATGCATGGATTTGAGCAATTGATACGTGCTTTTCTTATTATGCAATTACTTGATCACTAATTGTATGATTTTAGGTTATGTTTTCTTAAGTTCGAAAGATTAGGAATTCATTAGACTAGCTTCAATTACCACAAAGTTAGATAGGAAATAGAAATACACTCCTTATACTTTGTATTATCTACAATAGTATTCACAATTCTTTAATGCTTTCTTGCACATTCGTATTCAACATAGAAATATAGTTGGGTCGTGCGTAAGAATAGGTATTAATGCTTGTCCGAAAATGAGTTTTAACAATATTAGGAATATGAATTTTCAAAATCACGTGAATTATAGTTAGAAAATTGGAGTAATGCATAATTGATGGAACTAATGTGGATTCTCAATTCTAGCATATTCATCTTATAGTTTTTACAAAACAATTTTTTTTTTTTTTAGTTAAGTTTAAAATCAAAATTTTAAACTCAATCACATTTCTCGTTCCGGTTAAGGTAGTAGTCTAAAATATAATTTACAACAATTCATGCAGGATCGATACTCGAACTTAAAATTCACTTTATTATTACTTGCAGATCCGTGTACTTGTGGTTCAGCAAACATGCTCCTTCCATGACCACCTCATGCTTGACTTTTTTTCTACTTGGCATTTTTTAAGAAATTATTAGGGACTAAGAAAGTAACCTCATACGGATATATTACAACACTTGGCAACCATGCTTTAATCTCAACCCAAGAATATAAACCTCATGTTTGACGTTACTCTACAAATGTGGAGAAAAATTGAAAAACTCATGATTTCTCTCTCGTATTCTCTCTCTATATATATATATAGGTTTTTGCTCTGTTACCCGTAAAGTTTCACTGCAAGATAGTAGAGGTAAAGAGTGAAGGAGAATGGTAGAATCTAAACCGCGTTTTAAGTTTTTTTTATAAATAAAAAAAAAAAAAAAAAAAAAAAAAAAAAAAAAAAAAATCTAACCTAAATCCCAACACTCCCAATCCAGCTCGACCAAAATTTGTCACAAATTTGATCCGCACCCTTTTCTTCTCAAACAGTTTATCCCAAAGTTGGAATAAACTGTTTTTTATTTATTTTTCTTATTATTATTTCTAATTCTACAAATTAACATGTGTATTTATTATCTGTTTAATTGTTTAATTTTATTTTTAATTAGTAATTAAAAATTTTGAAGTACCTAAAAAAATGTCATTATTGTGAATGTAAAAAACTAAATTATTAAATTATTTATCTCGAACAAGTACATTGAATGCTTGTCTTCGAAAACAAATGAAGACATGTCTTCAAAAGCATCACCACAATCGACAGATTAAAAAACATTGTCTTGATTTTCAGAATTAGCAAATTGCTCCAACAAATGCTCAATTAAGGCATCTCGAAGTGCATTGTAGGCATTGACATTCTTGATTTGTCTGTGACAAGCAAGAAAATTTTGAAAATGAACATTTTCATCCGAACCATCTCAACTTCTGGGGGTGATGCTTCGTTCCAATCTTTAATTGGGGCATCAACATCACGCTCATCCTCAATAATCATATTATGCATAATAATGCACGTTGTCATTATATCATTCAGTACATGTTTGTGCCAAAATCGTGATGGTCTACGTCTACCTAGTATTTTCGATTTTCTATTGCGTTATTTATGTTTAAGATTGGGATCGTGCGTTTGTTCCTATATTGTTTTCATGTAGTAGGTTCGTTTTCAATTACTATCTCAAAAATTATCGTCTTTGTACCACTGTTCGGAAATTAAATTTCGATCCTTCCAATTATAACTATTCAAACTAATGTTGTTGTTACTAGTATTCCTTGTAACATTATCATACGCGAAAACAACAAAAAATAACAATAATAATACCAAAAACAATAATAATTAAAATATAATAAATAATAACAGAACAACAAAGGTGGTGGTGGTGATGATGATGATGATGATGATGATGAAGAAGAAGAATTGACTAATTAAATAGATAAAATGAGGTTAATGAAAAAAAATGGATTTTTTTTGTAAATAAACTAGTTCATCCACCCGTGCGATGCACAGCTTAATTTTATATTACAAAAAATTTTGAATAATGGTCACGTATAAGTAATTTTTTTGTTCTAAATTAAATGCAAATGCAAATGCATAATAAGTATAAAAACATGATACATGTTACATTGTTGACTAATTCAAATTTTGTTCTAAATTAAATGCAAATGCATAATAAGTATACAAACATGATACATGTTACACTGTAGACAAAAATATATAAAAATCCATTGGAGTTTCTTTATAAAACTTTTAAAAATAATATAGCTAATTCAAATTTTGGAAAAATAATATAGCTTATTCTCTTCTTTTGTGTTTAAAAGATCGGTATGAACCATTTTCTTCTTCTTTTTTTTTTTTTGTTATGTCGATAGGAAATTTATCTCTTGCTTCGTCCTTTTCGAAATCCTCGGCTATACTATTATTTAGAGGATCGGTACTAACCGATTTCTTCTTTTTCTTCGTTGGGTCAAAAGAAAGAATATCTCTCAATTCATCCCCGATCTCCTTGTCTTCGACAAAAAGCAGCCAAATGAGCTTCATCGAATGATATCATTATTATGTTTTGTTTGCTATTTATATGTTAGAAATTTGTATCTATCCCCATTTAAGGCATGTACAGAATTATAGTATTTATCCACACAAAAAGAGATTGTATGAAAGACCAATTTATATCCAATCAGTAAGTGACGACTGAAGGAAAATTGAAATTGACATAAATTGCTCAACCCATATCATCATACGAAAGCAGCGTTATGCAAATTTCCCAAGCTCAATTGTACTCGAAGGATGAGGACGATATTTAGCTTCTCCTGTTGTCAAATGCTCACTACCTTGAGGAAAGAAAATATAAATTCTGTAGATGATTGAAGCTGGATTTTCTGAAATTGGCTAGTCTTCATTGAGACTCATAGTTGCAATGGATTCTTGGACACACATTTCATATATTATCGCTGCATGTGTAATCAAACAAATGTCCACGCTTGCTAAGTCACAAAATCAATAGGTGTAGTTAGTTTTTCTGAATTTGATTGAGGAAAATAATACTATAATATGACAAGACAAAACAATAATTACATCCAACTAAAGGTAGCAATGCCTTCCTCTGAATTGTGAGTATAGTTAATTGTCCAAAACTCTTGCCATAATTGTCCAGAACTCTTAACACTAAACCTTCAAAAGAAGACCTTTTCAATACCTTTCTGTCAAATAAACCCCAAAGACAGCATGACATACCGATACAAATTCATACACATTTATATCTAATAAACATTAAAAACAGGAAAAATAAATAACAATCCACACAGACAGCTACATTATACATATGCACAGTTATACAATACTATTAAAATGAAAGTTCTTACATAAGAAAAATAGTGATGGGTCTAAAGTTAAAAAATTGAAGAAAAGGACACGAGGGGATTTCAATTTCATAACCAAAGAGCATAAAAATTTAGAGGGCAATTGATCTTATCTATTGAGTAAATAAACCTACCAATAAACTTCTTTTGAGTTAACATGTGCAGAAGCATTAATTAATAAAAATGAGAGAATATAGAGGGAAATTGATCTTATCTATTGAATAATAATTTGCATTTTTATGGAGGAGAATTCAGTGGCAGGACATCAAACTGTGATAGAAAAGATTGAGGCTGGAGATGGAGTCTTTAGAAATTAGAAAATTGCTTTTATAATATTGATTGAAGTAGAAGTTCAGGCCTACAATGATGAATCAAAAAATCGTGAGCCAAAAATACCTGCTATACTGTTGGGAGGAATCAAAATGCACACAAAAGAGATCATCAACATGCTAAAAGGCTGCACCTTCAATCATGCTATGGTCTTATCATTGTCACCTATATGCAGAACTTCCTTTTACTTCACTGCAATGACAGAATAAACAATTAATGGACCAAAGATTTATGGAACTTGAAGGACTCGACAAATTAAAATACAAAATAACAACAGAGAAAATAATTAAAATACAAAATAACTTACAGGACCAAAGATTCATGGAACTTGACTGGACACTGACTGAAGCAACATTCCCAATCACTACTGGAGTCGAGACCAGTGATGCTATCATCTTTTGCAATTTTTATCAATCAAATCCAATCAAAATGATTGATGAGTGGACCTGATGATTCAGTTCCATGAATAAAATTGAGTTAGAATCAACAAATATTCGTAAACTACTAAAGTGTAAGAATTTAAAAGATGATTCAGATAAAAAAATAGAATTAAATAAAAGAACTGCATTCCAGTAAATTCTCAAACTAAATTGGTCAAAATGACTTCTCAAACAACAAAACTCATCACAACCATATTCAGAAACACCATAAAAATCAAATCTTTTAATGAACTCCAAATTTTACACATCCACTAATCAGATTCTGAGTTAATAAACATTGACACAACATTCATTTTAGGAACCCCATTTCAAAATTAACATTCTATATCACATTTCAAAATTACAAACAAATCACATTCTTAGTCTTTTTTCTCAGCTCAAAAATCGTAAATCACATATTCTAATAATTCACATACTGACATTTTGACTTTCTCAGTTCTCCTCAACCTCAAAAAGCTGAAAAATCATAAATAGGGAGTGGGGATTAGGGGTCAGGGAAGAAATCAAAAATCACAAAAATCAAAAATCAAGACAATACAATATCACTTAATCACAAAATTGACATTCAGATTCAACTTTCAGATTTTAATAATCATAAAGTATAACTAAAAAATGTTAAAATCAATAAAGTAAAATAGGCAACAGTCACTAAAAGGTTTGGGTTTTTGCTGTGAAAAATATTGGGTTGAGCTAATCTTCCTTTTTTCAGCCATCAAGTTTAGGGCTTGTGCAAAAATCAAAATACAAAAACAGTTGAGGGGGGAGGAAATGGTTGCTGCATCTGATCTAAGAGAAAAAAATATTTGATGTGTCAATCACTTGAAAATTCAAAATTCGAATTGGCAGTACTGGTGTTGCTCTTAGGAAGCTTATGGACGCAATTAATGGCAGAAACATAGAGCATCTTAGCACCAGGAAGAACAATAAAAGGAAAAAGGATAGAAGATATAACTCTCACCCTTCCCACAAGAACACAGTAACTCAAAAGATACAATAATGTTTGTTAGGGTTACTTGTGCATTGACAACTACTTACATTAAGGAGACTATTAAATGTGCCATCCATGAGAGATTTGTTTAGTAATTATTCACGTAAGGCATAAAACAAAATAAAATCTCATGTAGAATTCAACCTCACTGTTTTTATAAATGGCACTTGACCATGAACCTCTTTGACCAAACTTGACAAAATGTCTTTACCAGGTTTTGCATTTTGGGTGACCAAGACCCTGTCCCTGCACCATGATTATGAGAGAACGAACAGCTAGTAGCTACCATGTCTAAATTTAACAAACGGAAAGATTTTTACCTGTTGGAAGACATCGTGTCTTTATTAATTTATGGGAATCAATATTCATTTCTTATCCAAGGCTTGACTTGAACACGAATTTCATGAATAGTTAGAATACCACTCTGATAGCTCTAACCTGAAAGCAAACTATGAGACTGGAAAACCATTTATGCATTAAATTAAATTTTAGTTTTCCACACTGATAACTGCAGAAGCATTTTTTAAGAAAATAAAGTTTCAGATCCACTGAATCATTTATAAAATCAATATATATAATGATAATCATCCTAACCATTAAGAGCAAAAAAAAAAATGTTAGGTGAACCATAAATTTTGAAATTGTACTAAGTTTCAAATGAGTAAATGGAACTTCTATCCGTATGGTTCACGGTGTGCCAATGTGGCCAAACTAAAAGCATCACGTGGATAAAAACCACTCCAAATTGCTTAAAAAAGGAGGAAAAGGGGCAATTAAAATTTAAACATACCCTGTGCTTGCACTCATAGAATCAAGTTTATTGCTACCAAGAAGATATGAAATGACTATTTCATTCCATATATAGGGTACCCAAGGTAGAGTAGACACCAGTGGCTACAATCAGATAAATATGAATTACTTTGAACTTGAAAGAGCAAGAACTAATGAAATGAAATAATTGATATATATATAAAGAGCAGAGAGACAGAAAACTTTATCAAACCATCAACAGGTCATCTAGATGGGACTTCGATATGGTTTCTACATGTGCTCAATCATTTCTTTCAAGATATTATATATTTTATGTGCATTCATCTCTTCCTGGAAGGAAATGTAATATACAAAGCAAATAATTTTTTAAGAGATGGTTCATCAATAATTAATTCATTAACATGTTATCAATTAGCAAAAAAAATCTATACTTTTTACAATTCTTTATTACTTTGGTCTATACTTTTTAAATGAGTACAACCCGTTTTGATGTTCATGTCTAGAAACCCTAAGCAGCTCTCTTAGATAGTAGTAATAAAATCACCATGAAAAGACAGAGACAACTACCGTTTAGAAATTTCCATATCTATGCTTTACCTACCTCACAAGTCAGTTATTATTATTATTATTATTATTTTTTTGTCAAAAAACTTTAATAGCTTTACCTTTAACATAATTTATAGTGAGCACCATGTTTAGGTAAAAGGGTAATTTTTAACATTGCAATGGAATCTAATTTATTGGTAACTAAACAAAGCCAAAAAAAATAAAAAAAAATACAATGAACCAATATCAATTTGAATCGAAAAAACAACAGAGAACAACAAATTTTTATTTATGAGTCCAAATAATCTTATTCAACATTGGCTTGTTGAAAACCCAAGAAATACATAAAACAAACAAACCTTATATTGGTAATAGAGATACTTATTTTTTTATTTTTTTTAAAATTCATGACGCAATATCTACTTTCACCAAAGTTGCTCTTGCGCTTGTCATTTTGAAAGTAAACTGCATTATAACTTCTTAAAGGATGTTTACTGGAAACATTACATTTGTAACACATGCAACATTTTGCAGATTGTTTACAAAAAAAATAGATTATAGATTTGTCTTTTAGTTGGTATTATTGGATATCTGTGAAAAAATTAAGGATGGCTAAGCCTGAGATTGATCCCCTTGGTAACAAATCAATTATTAGAACAGAGGATTTACGTTGTTCCCCTCCTCTTTAGCTTCATCAAAATGACTCCAATTTCAAAGTAAAAATTACAGGTAGAAAGTAAATCAAATTAATTCAAGTTTCACATTCCATAAAAAACCATATAAACTCACCTGTTTTCTACAAATCTGAAGCAAATTCCAAGCATTTACGAACCCTTCAACTCCCAACAAAAGTGTAAACTAATTTCAATTGTTACTTTAATCCAAGCCTTCCTAAAAGATGATGAGATCAAAATCAAAGAGCATGCACTGTTGGCATTTATTACAACCTCACTCTTTTTTCCCTTTCTTATTCTAGACTTTTTCGCATCAGATTCTTGAAAATCAAGACGAAGTTGTTCAAATCGCAATGAAAATAGGTTGAAAATAGCCACACAAAAGATCAAATCAGCTGGACAAAAGGGTTTTAAAAAGGTAAGAAAATATACCTATACAGAAATTGCATAAATTTGAACTTTGTATGCATCTGCCTTTGCAACTATTTTGTTTCTGGCTATAGATAAATTAAGAATGATGAATCAAAGGATACTCATTTTGGTAGAAATGGATTTGATAAGATTATGCAAGCAATTTATGCACAAAAGAGGGTCAGTTGACATTATTCATATTACTACATCAGCATTGCTTAAAAATTTGAAACATGCCCTTGAAGAAATATGACTAATTGTGCTCAATACATAAACCATAAAAAAAAGAGACTTGATCTCATAGTGTGCAGAACATATCATACTCAGTACGCATCTCAGCGTGCAAAATCACAAAATATATATATAGGTAAAAGATTCTAAAAAAAATAGACAGCAAAATATCAGCAAAGTAGGAATATATACCCACTAAACCATCTGTTGCCCAAATTGTCCAAACCATTTGTAATATGCCTTTTTGGTTCTAAAAGTAACAAAACAGCAACCCGTTTATTACCAAAGCATGAAACTTCATTCATAAATATAAATAAAGTAGTAACAGCACAATATTGTTCATTTTCAGAAAGAAATACAAAAATAATAATTTCATTATTAATATTAAACAACCTGGCGTCTACTGAGAATAACTTGGCTGTGTATCTGCATCTTAATTGTATCAACAGGATGCATCATTCCTTCACCAAATGCTCCTGCGATTCTACCTCATAAGAATTCCCTCCACACTACACGCACAAAAATACAAGTAAAATCAGTAGAAACTTTCAAATGCTTAAATTAAGAGATCAAACATTTGGCCAGTTGGTTTAAACAACAAGAAATTGAACAAAAAAAGGGAAGAATCCACAAAGAATTAACTTATCCTTTTTTTTTTCAATGGATTCTTTACTTGTTCAAATGGTTTGAGTGTGATTAGTTGTAACCATTTTATATATTGCTTAAGCCTTTTTCTGTACTCGAACCTTTGTTCAGATAATTCCCCAAACAGAAATATAAAATGTTTAAAATAGGTAAACAAATTAAAATATCCAAACCTCAAGTTCAACGGAACATATTACAAACATCAATGACCTACATCATCAGCGGGTATCCCATCAATCTGATCAGAGAACCTTTTATGAGGATTTCCTGGTTCAACATCTAAAATGGGAGAGGACTAGAGTTTTGCTCTTCTCGAAGTGGTAACATAGTCTGCCACGGGATCATAGCAGACATCATTCTCATTCAGTAATTAAGCAAGACTCTCAAATAGAATAAGAGACACCTTTTGCTGTCTAGTAACAATAAGGTTTGCTCATAACATTAAGTAATGATATTATGATATTATCAGTATTAAGGTTGTAATGCTTAGGTCAACGGCTAGAAATTTAGTCATGGACTCTAAAAATCAATTACAGCAATCAGTAAAGATAAATGTTTTTTTTGCTATGGAGTGATCATGATATATAGAAAAAATTACTAAATAGGGATATGACAAATTAACCCAAAAATGACAACAATGAAAGCAAACCACCTTAATCCAGCTGCAGCACTCCTTCGGCTGAGTTCCTTGCCCATTTCATCACTTAAATATTAATTCCCATCAACTCTAACTCCCTAAACAATAGAAGTGACAAACAACAGTATCAATATTCCCAATGGATTTCAGCATTGAAACATTAAGGGGCCAATTCTTAAATTGTTGAAAGATGGTAAAAGCATTTTACCAAACACTCTCCACAGAGTCCTCTGCCCAACCGGACTCTAAATACTCTATCCATCAATTTAACATGTTTTGGAAAAGGGTCAGATTCTTTGCCTGGCTGCGGCGGCGATGGACAAAGAGGCGTTTCCCGGTGGTGGTTTTCCATGGCAGTCCAAGCCAAGTCGGTTACCTCATTTCTCATGTCTTATTCAGATCCCCCATCAATGTTTCTAGCAAAAATGATGCTTCTCCACCTTCATTGATCATCGGTCAATTAACATTTTCTGAACGGCAAGTCGCTGAAGGTCTCAAATTTGCCTTTGGAGACCTCGGTGGAGATTCCTTAGAAGATGATTTAGACGATTTAGATGCTTCAGATACTAAGAATATGCTCTAACCTTTTTTCAAGAGCCGGATCAAAGCTCACGTAGAGAAGAGTGAAGGGAAAATAGCTCTGGATCTGATTTTCATTTCAATTTCAGCTTGCCAAGCTTCCCGAGGAAGCTTCAATTTTCAATTGTTTTGTGTGAGCCCACGCTATTTGGAGCCGTCGATTTCTGATGAAAACGGATTTATTTTTTTCTTTTCCCTTGGGCGGGAGAATATAGGCGGGAAAACCCTTCCACTTAGCTCCTTTAATATAGTTAATATAAGATAAGATTATTGGCATTTTTTTCCTTTTTTTGGGGGTAAAAAGAGTCTTCTAATTCAATTATCTAAACTCATTATGATAGATTGATTTCAGAATATTCCAACTGCGTAGTGTAGACAATAACAAGTCATTGTTACAAACATGAGTGCCGTACCTCTCACGAACTAATGATTGGTTGGTTGACGGAAAAATTTATGTAGTTTTGATTTTTAGGAGCAGCGTTTCTAGTTGTGAATTTTTATTTCCATTGTAGAACATATTTAGGTCTTTATTCTGTGGGAGATTATGTTTCAACTTGCAAACGAACCGAAAGATTTGAGGGCACAGGAATTGATTTTTTATGTAATTGACTCTCAGTAATTAAAATAGAAGATTGAATGGATACAATTGATTTTACAAAAAGTCTTTATGTGATCAGATGTTGAAATTGAAAGAATAATTTTGTACACTATTGTATCCAGAAAGAGCAAGAATTGTTGGTCTCATGAAAGTGGGATTTGGAGTTGTTGGTGTTGGGAATTAGGACGCAACTAATCCCGCCCAGGATCGATGTGACACAAATAAATTGGACTGAGAAAATATAAATACGCAAAAATAAAATGCAAATACGAAACACAAAGATTTACGTGGTTCAGCAATTTGCCTACGTCCACGGACCCACACCAATATATTTCACTAACTCGAAAATGAGGAGTACAAAATACAACACTGTATTTTTATGTGCCTATGCAAAGGCTATTCTCTCCAACTCACTTTTCTCCCTATTTTGTGAAATGCCTCTTTTGTGTTGCTCTCTACAAACACTCTTTGTTGTGGTTTTTGGTGGTGTATTTTTCATTGAGGTTTTGCCCTCTATTTATAGGGAAAGTTTGGACAAAGAATCAACAATGGAAGGAATAAAATAGGTGTGAACATATGAGGATTGTAGGCTAATGGTGTCTTACCAAATAGGTGTGAACATGGACTATTAATGGTGGCTTGCCAATTTCAACAAAGTTGGCTTTATTTTCCACATTTAGCTCCATTTTTCAACAATCTCCCACTTGGGGACAAATGTGGCTTCCCCTGAGATATCTCCTTCTTGCAACTCCTTGTGAAATATGGTGTGAGTCATTTCCTTTGTCTTCACTTCAGAAGACCAATTGAAGCTGAGCACAGCTCCAATTTTTCCTTTGTTACTGTCTTGGTCATCATATCGGCTGGGTTCTTGCTACCCTGGATCTTCTCTAGTGTTAATACTTCATCCTCTAGAAGAGACCTGATGAAGTGATAACGGAGTCCAATGTGCTTGGTTCTAGAATGAAATGCTGAATTCTTTGCCAGATGTATCGCACTCTGACTATCACTGTGCAAAACATTCTTCTCCTGACTGAATCCCAATTCTGCCAACAAACCCTGTAACCAGATCATTTCTTTGCTAGCCTCGGTTACTGCCACGTACTCTGCTTCTGTAGTGGATAGAGCAACAATCTTCTGTATCTGCGAAATCCAGCTAACTGCAGTAGTACCTACTGTGAAAACATAACCATTAGTACTTCTCCTGCGATCTACCTCGCCAGCAAAATCTGCATCTACAAAGCCTTGTAGAGTCACCTCGCCTCGTCCAAAGCATAAGCATCTATCAGTAGTTCCCCGTAGATATCTTAATATCCACTTTACTGCTTCCCAATGCTGCTTTCCTGGATTTGCCATAAACCTGCTCACAACTCCCACTGCATGAGCAATATATGATCTGGTACAAACCATGGCATACATCAAACTTCCAATGGCTGAGGCATATGGTATTTTAGCCATGAAGTTTATCTCGTCCTCTGTCTTAGGACTCTGATCACTAGATAGACGGAAGTGATTAGCTAGTGGCGTGCTGACAGCCTTCGCACTGCACATGTTAAATCTCTGCAGGACTTGACTAATGTACTTGGCCTGAGATAACTGCAAGATACCCTTCTGCTTATCTCTGAAAATCCTCATTCCGAGAATCTGCTTCGCTGCACCCAAGTCCTTCATTTCGAATTCTGCTGACAGCTGCATCTTTAACTTCTTGATTTCGTCCATATCTGAGCCTGCTACTAACATATCATCGACATAAAGTAGCAAAATTATATAACTGGACTCGAATCTCCTGAAGTAGCAACAATGGTCAGCATTACATTTGAAGTAGCCATTTTTCTGCATAAATCCGTCGAACTTCTTGTACCACTGTCTCGGGGCTTGCTTTAAGCCATACAGGCTCTTCTTCAATTTACAAACGAGCTTCTCTTTTCCTTTGACTGAGAAGCCTTCTGGCTGCTGCATATATATTTCCTCCTCAAGGTCACCATGGAGGAAAGCAGTTTTTACATCTAACTGCTCCAAGTGCAAACCCTCTGCTGCAACAATACTCAAGACTGATCTGATTGTTGTCAGCTTCACAACTGGCGAAAATATTTCCGTGTAGTCAATTCCTTCTTTCTGCTGGAAACCTTTGACCACCAACCTCGCCTTGTATCTCTTTGATCCATCATGTTCCTCCTTGATTCTGTACACCCACTTATTGTGTAGAGCTCTCTTTCCTGTAGGTAACTCGGCTAGTTCCCACGTCTGGTTAGAGATGAGAGACTTTATCTCATCTTTCATTGCAAGCTCCCACTTTCCAGAATCACCGACCTGACATGCCTCATGATAGCATTCAGGTTCACCTGCATCAGTAAGTAACATGTAGCTCATGTACTTTCTATTTGGAACATGAGGTCTGGTTGACCTTCTAAGAACATGGACTGGAGACTGTGATGCATCAGTCTCTAGAACAGGCTCCTGTAACTACAGATCCTCCTCTGTCTGCTGCGACGTACTACTTTCTGGAGTATCATCCAACTCAACATATGTTGGATCATCATGTACTGTGTCATCGGACTGCACTGCATTTCTGTCCTTGTACATAACCTTCTCGTTGAATATGACATCCCTGCTTCTGATGACCTTTCTGTTCTGGTCATCCCATAAGCGGTAGCCGAACTCATCTCCGCCATATCCAATGAATGTGCACTTTAGTGATTTGGGATCTAACTTGCCCCTTGCCTGGTCACTAATATGTGTATATGCGACACATCCAAAAACTTTCAAGTGGGAAAGTTTTATTTCTTTTCTGCTCCATACTTCCTCCGGTATCCTGTACTCCAACGATACCGAGGGTCCTCGATTGATCAAGTACACCGCTGTGTTGACTGCTTCTGCCCAAAACTGTTTGGGCAAGCCTGCATGTAACCTCATGCTTCTGGCTCTCTCCGTTAATGTCCGGTTCATACGTTCTGCAACTCCATTTTGCTGTGGAGTCCCTGGCAACGTCCTCTCCATTTTGATGCCATTCTGGTAACAGAACTTCTTGAACGCCATATCCGTATATTCTCCTCCGTTGTCGGACCTCAGCTTCTTTACTCGCAATCCTGTTTCATTTTCCACCATGGCTTTCCACTTCTTGAACACGTCGAATACTTCGGACTTGTGTCTCAAGAAATAAACCCACACTTTTCTCGAGTGGTCATCAATGAAAGTCACAAAGTATGACTTTCCGCCAATAGATGAAACTGCGGTTGGTCCCCAGACGTCTGTGTGGACTAACTCAAGTTTTTCTTGCTTCCGAGTTCTGCCACTAGTGTTGAAACTCACCCTGGTCTGCTTCCCAAAGATGTAACTCTCGCATAAGTCTATATCAGTAGACTGAAGCTCTGGTAGTTTCCCCTTTGCATGCATATACTTGAGTCCCTTCTGACTCATATGCCCAAGTCTCTGGTGCCACAAGTTTGGGCCCTCCTTGTTTTCAGCAACTGCAATTGTCACACAAGCATCCGCCGTTGTGTAGAGGGTGCCAGTATCCTTGCCTCGAGCGATAATCATGGCGCCCTTGGTGATCTTCCAGTTATCACCAGAGAAGGTGGTGACATGTCCTTCTCCTGACAATTGCTTGACGGAGATCAAGTTCTTCCTCAATTCTGGAATATGTCTCACGTCCTTCAGCTTCCACACAGATCCATTGATCTTGATCTGTACATCACCCTTTCCGACCACGTCACACGGTTGATCATTACCGAGATAGACTCTACCAAAATCACCCCGCGTATAGTTTACAAAAAACTCATTGTTTGAGGTAGCATGAAAAGATGCTCCGGAATCAATCACCCAGTATTCCGTTTTTCTCTCCAAAGAGCATATCAAAGCATCGTCCGCTTCCTCTTCCACAACATTGACTTCTGTCCTGTCCTCCTTTTCTTTTGGAGATGCTGTGCACTGATTTTTGTAATGACCGGTCTTCCCACACTTCCAACATTCCACAACCTTAGTTTTGTTGGAATTGTTTGGATTTCTGGACCTCGATCTGCCACTTCTGAATTTGCCGTTGCCCCGCCCATTTCCTCTGTTGGAACTTCTGCCTCTGCTTTCCACGTTCAACGCCGATCCTGAAGTTGAGGCACCTTCTGATTGTCGTCTGATCTCCTCCGTTAAGATCATGCTTACGACATCATCGAACTTCAATTTTGACTTTCCGGCAGAGCCACTAATTGCTGTGACTGTACCATTCCAGCTGTCTGGCAACTGCCCAAGAATTAACAGAGCTCGAACTTCATCACTAAAAGTGATTTCGACTGTGTTTAGCTGGTCCGTCACTTCATTGAATTCATTTAGGTGCTCCCCAAATCTTCCGCCTTCGGCCATCTTCATATTGAACAGCTTTTTAATTAAGTGGACTTTATTTGCTACAGATGGCTGTTCGTAGATGTTAGAAAGGGCTGCCATGAGAGACTCTGTCGTCTTCTCATTTTTTATGTTGAAGGCCACTGACTTTGACAACGTCAGCCTGATTGTGCCGAGTGCTTTTCGATCGAGCAACTCCCAATCCCCCTGGCTTATATCTTCTGGCTTTTCTTTTAGTGGCTTGTATAGATCCTTCTGGTACAGATAGTCCTCCATTTGCATTTTCCAAAATTCAAAATTTGAACCATCAAATTTGTCAATTTTGGATATTTTCTCATTTGTCGACATTGCTCCCACTCGATCACAAAACAGTCTAAAGAAATCTTTTCTGATGTGGAAGATCAGTCAAAGCTGCAACCACAGAGCATACTAAGAATTTCAAAAGATCTCAATGAGCCAAAGCTCTGATACCAGTTGTTGGGAATTAGGACGCAACTAATCCCGCCCAGGATCGATGTGACACAAATAAATTGGACTGAGAAAATATAAATACGCAAAAATAAAATGCAAATACGAAACACAAAGATTTACGTGGTTCAGCAATTTGCCTACGTCCACGGACCCACACCAATATATTTCACTAACTCGAAAATGAGGAGTACAAAATACAACACTGTATTTTTATGTGCCTATGCAAAGGCTATTCTCTCCAACTCACTTTTCTCCCTATTTTGTGAAATGCCTCTTTTGTGTTGCTCTCTACAAACACTCTTTGTTGTGGTTTTTGGTGGTGTATTTTTCATTGAGGTTTTGCCCTCTATTTATAGGGAAAGTTTGGACAAAGAATCAACAATGGAAGGAATAAAATAGGTGTGAACATATGAGGATTGTAGGCTAATGGTGTCTTACCAAATAGGTGTGAACATGGACTATTAATGGTGGCTTGCCAATTTCAACAAAGTTGGCTTTATTTTTCACATTTAGCTCCATTTTTCAACGGTTGGTAATCAATTGATCATCCCTTAAATCTAAAAGACAAATTGCAGTGCAGATTGGCCTATAAAGTGGTGTAAATGCTTGAAGGACTTGAAGCCTGAAGGTCATGTTTACACTGCTCAAGCCGTCTTGACAATTGAACTTATTGCTTAGAGTTGACAAAGTGGGGAACTACTGAATACAATTTATTAACTGTTTACTCATTATATTAGGGTTGACAGTCGGGCTATCAAATCTAAGGGGATTTATTTAATTAAGATTTGGAAGGAAATTTAAAGACTTTGATGGAATTTAAAAGTTTAGGGGTATTCAATCTAGACTTTTTTAAATTCATTAAAATCTTGAGTTATTCAATCTAGATTTTAATAGAATCTTAAAATGTCTTTTAAAGTCATGGTGTATTGTATAAAGACTTTTAAAAGTCTTTAAAAGTCCCGTGTTATTTAAATTATCAATGACTTTTAAAGACTCTTACGAAATCCTCTATGTACTAACTTCTAAATATAAAGTACAACCACAAAATCTCTTTATTTGTCTCTCATTAACCTCTAAGATTTTGAAAGACTTTTATAAAAAAAAAATCTTTTAAATTGTAATTTTATTTATTCTATATTTTTCTTCTTTCATATTATTTTTAGAAACCTTAAACATTTGACTAAACAAATCATTATTTCTGTTCTCTTCAACTTTTTGTATTTTTTTATTTTAAATATTTTTTCTTTATATTTGGACTCTCGTTTTTTTCATCGTTTTTTTCGATTTTTTTATGAAAATAAATCTAACTAAAATTCCATAAGATCTTGTCGAAAAATAATAAATAAATTGTGTCAAAACAAATAATAATAAGTAAAGTGATTCAAGAATTTTCTCTAGAAATTTTTTTATGAACATAGTACAATTTTTATGTCGATATCAAATGCGATTTTATTTTCCCCCCATTTTTTTAATCACAAATGTTTCTGTCTTAAAACTATTTATATTTCTCACTTTTTTTTTTTTAATTCACTTTACATATAATTATTATTAACGATTCATATTCGCATCATACGAAAATTAATCTATTAGCGTTTATGTTTTTCAATTAAAAAATAAAAGTCTGTAAAAGTCTTTAAAAGTATTTGAAAGTCTTTTAAATCAATCTATAAAAGTTTTTGAAAGTATATGAAAGTCTTTTAAATAAATGTCCACGAAAGTCTTTAAAAGTCTATATAAATCCATAAAAGTCAATCAAATTCAATGAAATTCATTAAAAAAAGTCCATCAAAAAAAGTCTTTAAATATCTTTCGAAATTCCAATTGAATAAACCCCCCTTATTACATGAATGCTTGTACACATTTTGGACCAATAATCTTTTTGAATTTTGGTTGTCAAGTCTTATTTCTTTTCCTTCCACCTTTCTAATAGATTTTTTCTTTGTTTTTATACTGTTTTCTTATTGCTTTATGATTTTCTCTTTGGATGAGCCTTCAGTAGTGTTTTTATTATTTGTTTATGAGTCTATTTAATCGTTATTCCTTTCCTGAAGACAATTGTGTCTTTTATATTGGAATTTCATTAATTTTTGCCGATCCCAATTTGTAGAATAGCACATATGTTCTTAAGGTAGTTTCTGTTCACCAGTCTTTCATTTTCTTTCTACCTAGCCTCTGAGATTTCAACTTTTGAAATTTTGAACATGGGGGCAAATTTTTATCAACACAGCAGCATAAGTCTATACTTGTTCCTTGTGTATAGTTTACCCTGATTGTATTATATAGCTTTTGTTTCAACCACATTGTATTGTGCTGTGCTAGTAAAAAGTTTGCACCCTAAGGGCATTTTAGCGCTAATTCACTATTGGAGGTAATTGCTTAAGTTATGGTCCCTGAAGAAGTAGTGCCCTCTTTCACTTATTAGACAAAGACATATTCCTACTGCGTGTTGTACAATACATAACTTCATTCTTCAAGAGCACTCATTGGACAAGTTGTTTACAAAATATTCTCAAGAAAATATGATTTTTGATGATAAGCCCGAATCATCTGAAGCATGCGAACCCATTCAATTTGATTCCAATCACACAGCTCAAATGTCACAAGTGCAAGAACAAATTGCTACCCAAATGTGGAATGATTACTCTAGAAGGTCAACATGAATTTTTGAATTTTTTTTTACGAACCAAATTGTGTCATTGGGGGCTATTTCAAACAGAATGCGTTTCCCAACTTTCTATTTTCGAAAACAGTTTTCAAAAGTAACAAACCAAACGCGTTTTCAGTAATTTTGAAAACAACCACAGAAAACAAAAAATATTTTTGAAAATGAAAATAGAAAACTAAAACATAAAGAGAACGCTCCCTAGTCCTTTCTTATCCAACCTAGTTATTGCTATTTTTTAAATTGGGATTGAATGTTGCAGTTGTTTGGTTATGTTGTTGATGCATGGTTGACCTATCAAAAATTGATTGAAACTATTTGTAGATGATTTCTTTAGTAATATATGTTATGCTTTGGAGTAAAATTTATTTAGCTTTGTGATTCCATTAAATTTACATCACACTTAACGTTAGCGTGTCATCGTGCTGTTGGATACAACGTCGTTTTAGATTCAGTATATGTGGTAAGACAAGGGATGATTGGTCATTATTGTTCAGATATTCTCATTCTTTCTTTGATTTGGTTCTAGAGAAAACTATTCCCCCAGGGCTCCTTGCTATCGCTTTTCCCTTGCTTCTCTCCCTATAGCCTTACCGAATGATTGTGTAAACCGTCGTTGTGTTTCAAATTAGGAGTTTCTCAACAGTGGTTTGGGTAAGTGTTCGTTTCTATGGGTGAGTGTCGAATATTGGGTTCTAGGTTTTAATTTTCTCAACAGTGGTTTGGGTAAGTGTTCGTTTCTATGGGTGAGTGTCGAATATTGGGTTCTAGGTTTTAATTTGTGGATTCATTGTTATAAAGATTTGGGATTTTACTCTGCCTTGTCCTCTGCTCCTCTGAACCTCATTATCTTCTAGTCTTTCTTTCCTAAATGTCACATTAAGAAATGTTCGATGTTTACCTTGAACCATATTTTCTCATTTTGTAGGACGATCTCTTATGGCAAGATTTCTGTAATGATCCGAAAATTTTGACGTCATTTGTTGTCAATTATGACGTAATAAAATTATTTCATAATTTATTTAATTATTTTAGAATGTAAAGAAAGAAAACGGGATTTAACGAAAGTAAAATGAAAATATTAAATAATGAAAATTACGACAAAAACGTGTTTACGTGTCTCTCTTCCGGAGACGTTTTCGATCCCTTCTGACCTTCTTTTATTACATGTGATATATATACGAACAAGTTCTCAAAATGATATTTGAGAATATGAAAACGGTTTTTAAGTTCGATTAACAGATAGTCTTCGGTGAATTTTTTAAATTAGTACTTTACCGAACGGTTAATAAAAGCAGTTTTGAGTGGCCTACTTCGACAGGCCAAACTTTCTCCTCGGTTATCCATTTCTTGTATCGTAAAAAGTACGAGAAAGTACATCGTGAGCACTTCCAAATGGTACCAATAATTCAAGATTTCAAATCTGTTTGATACCTCAAACCTAAGCCCAAAACCTGCTCCCAAAAATTGGAATTTCTGGAATGAGGCAGCCAAGAGGTGGCACCTAGACCAACACGGCTGCACCTATAGTTTTTCTAGTCACTTATCTACATATGACACCTCCTACTTCCTCTTTTCCACCTCCTACTTGAACAAGGCAGTTGATTCCATGCAACCGTTTTCTTTCCTTAAATCAGAGCATTCGATTTTTTCTATAAATAGCCATCTTTTGACAACGAAAAATCACGCACCAAATATTAAGCAAGAAATTGTTAGTGAAATAATGGTATTATTCCTCCAAAATTATAGAATTTCAATGTTATAATTATTTTTGAAACTTTTGTTAGGATGAAAGACTTGTTAAAGCAATAACATGTTCTTAATGTCCTAAGTATGTTTTGCACGACCAAATATAGTAGAAATCCTTGAAACCAGGATTGACAGTGCTGAACTAACTGTATGTATCAATACCTTATATCGATATTTTAAGCATGAAGATGGACATATATCATATATTTTCATGAAGTATCGATACTCTTGTAAACAGAATGTACAGAACTTCTTTTAAGCACTCCTGGATCAAGGTGAGTATGATATATTTATTTGGTTATTTGATATGCGTTGGGAATATTTACGTAAGTTATGTTATTTCATTGAGTATTACATATATTACTTCAAAATTATTATCATACATCGCTAACATTATCTTGATACTAACATCTATTCACTTATTTAACATAAAAGAGATGATCAATTTATCATCACTAACATTTTCTTGGCATTAACATTTATTTATCCTCTTGTTCGACCTAAATGACTAACAAAGTTTATCATCACTAAACCAATAATATTTGGATACCTTGAATAATCCTTATCCTTGTTTATGTGATCTTCAATTCATTAACTTGTATTAAAAATGATAATATGACATTAACGGTTCTTGACATGTCATCTACATGTAAAATATTAACCTTACGTTTCGATACATTAAAATCCTAAAATGTTTCTCTACTTTCTTTTAGGTATCGATACATGATACGAGCTAAAATTCTAACCAATACTCTCTCCGTCCCAAAAAGATAGTCTTACGGTTATTTTCACACGAATTAAGAAATAGTGTTAGTATAGTTAAGGTATTAAATTTTATCAATGTTTTCCATTTATATCATTTATCCCTTATTTATTGTTTTAAGTTGATTCACTTCGTTTTCCACAAAAAATTTGAAAATGCAATAGTTAAATAATTGGTGTGCATTGTACCAAGATACATTAAATAAGGGTATATGTGAAAATGAAAAATTTAATACATGCTCAATATGGAAATAAGACTATCTTTTTGGGGACAGACAAAAATAGTATACATGACTATCTTTTTGGGACGGAGGGAGTATTATTTATCATTATATAATCCTTGTTCCTCTTATTTGTCATTTGATCATATGAATATTGTGAGTAACAATTGTACTTATTTATGTCATATAACGCTGGTACTTGCTTACGTGATCTTAAATGCTAGTTCATAATACGTTTTCATTATGCATTGTATAAAAAGGATTTTCATGCTTTTTTATATACATGGCATGGAAATGATTTTCTTACATAGTTTTGCAGTTATACTTTATCCTACTTGTTAATATGCATGTAGCGCTTGTCTTGATATTCGTGTCACGAAATTCAGTAATTGGATCACGATGTAGATTTGTAATATGCGTCCCAGTAAAAGTCATGTTTCCTTGAAAATATATGCATTAACACTAGTCTTGAATATATACAAAACATACAACGTCGTTTACGTCATTGACTTATGAAAAGAAAGATAAGAATATTTTCGCAATTTATTTTGTGAGCCACAAGTTTGGTATCAGAATTTAAAAATGTCGTGAAAAATCCACGTGTGTTACAACTTCACTCAACAAAAGGATAAATGATCTATAGTAGGAACAGAACAAAAGCAAGCAAGGTCAGTTATTGATAACTTTAATATTTTATTACCATCTAATTTTGGAACACCGCCTCCTCAAGAATTAGATGTGCTTTCAACTTCACAAGCCCTAGATTTTGGGCACTCGTGCACTACAAATTAGTTGATGTGATATTTTTGGAGTTTAGGGTTTTCAATGAGTTAGTCATAGATTTAATGGGTTTTGTTCACCTTGGGAATTTTTATAGTTGTGTAGCATGAATGCTCCTATCATGGTTGACTTGGAGGGTGAAACTGATGTTCTTGAGGTAAAGTTATTGATCTTGTTCATTAATGAGAATACAACGATGTCTTAATTTGGCTTTTATACTTACTTTGAATCCCTTGATTTTGAAATTAAAGTTTTGTAACTGAATTAGTTCTATCGTGTGTTTGTATACTGAAAAGGTTATTTAAAATTATAGAATTTGGATATGACAAAGTGAAATTATTGATTCTCAGAAGCTGATGAAATAACTCGCCACACATTTCTTCTGTGAATCGGGCCAAATAGCCTTTCAGAAATTCATCCCTCCCTTGCCTCAGATCTTGAAGGCGTTGGAGTGGGAGTTGACCTGGCTTAGAGGAAACAAAGTCATTCTTAAATGTTGTTTTTAAATCTCTCCAACTATAGTACTGCCAGGAGAGAGTTTTTTGTACCACCGTATGACACTCCCCTCAAGTGTTAAGGAGAAGGCTTTGCATTTTAGCGCAAGAGTAGCTCCGGCTATCTCCATATTGAATGGTAGTTCAGTAGGTGATCATCAGGGTCACCTCTCCCGGAGTACTTTGTTATCTCCGGCATTTCAAAATCGGTAGGTACTGGACACCTTTGAATGCCTTCAGTGAAATGGCTTATTTCCTCGTCATCGTCTAATTCATACGATGGAAATTCGTTGCTTTCATTATGGTCGGATTTCACTGCACCATGGTATTGGTCATGAGGTTGTTGGGCCTGGTTCCACCCTCGAGGTGAAAAAGCCTGGTCGTAATTAGGCATTTGATAGTTAGGTGAATCCCTTTGGGTTTGAGAGTGAGCCCCTGCGGCTGCGGCTCCTCTCCCACCTATTTCTAGGCTTATGGGTTGGTGGGTGCCGCTTTGTCGTTCACACCTCATACCTATTTCTAAGTTCATGACCTCATGAGAGGGCTTCTTCAGCCCTTCGCTCACCCATATTCGGCTGAAAACACTGCCGGGCCTTAAGGGGGTGGCTTCTTCATGGTATTCAGGAGGCTGGCTGTGCTCTTTCGATACTACATACATCGAGTCCTCTTAGCCGCAAGGCACATAATCCACCTCGGCATACATTGGTGGTATGTTATAATAGTACGATGCAGTGTCCGAATCAGAGGGTGAATAATGTGGCTGCTAATAGTGCGGTGGTGCCATTGATTCATTCACCACATATCCTATTGCCATGTAGGCATTCATGACAACATTTTGCTCAATTTGTTACTTTTGCTTATCCAACATTTGAGCAGCCATGCGCGTCATTTCTTGCAGCATGCACCGATTTCGGTGCCGACAAGGAGAATTAGGTTGTGGAACCTCTTCATTGGCTTTCTCATACTGATCTGCATGATGTGCATCCCTGCCACCGTACTATTCCTCTATACTCCTTCGAGGGTTAGCATCATTATCACTCCCACTCATTGTTGCAGGGAGTCGATGGTTATCTTTTTTCAATGTTGACAAATTTATGTTTCAAAGCTTAAAGCCCTTTTTCAGGATTTTCTGGACTTATCTTCCAAAGTTTCTGACATTTTTCAAGGTTTTGGATGGCTTTTTACCAAGTGATTTTCAGTGGTTTAAAGGTGTGGTTTCTCACAGACAGCGCTAAAATGTTGACCACAAAATCTAGAAGGACCTTGGATCAACACGTCTCAGCTTCTCCCTCTTGAACACATGAATTTCCTGTGCACTAGAACAAACCGTCACCTTACAAAGAGAGCTGAGGTGACTCCCGTTTATACTCTGATGCCTAAGTCAATACTCATTTCAAGTAAATATAGTTTAGGTGCGAGAAATATAAGTGTGTAAAAGAGAGAAAAGTGAGAGATTTTGTATATGAAGTTCAAATGTTAAATATCTAACCTCTTTCTTGGAGCCAAATGTGTCTTATTTATAGTTGGGATCATATCCTATGATCATGACATGTGTTCGACTTTACACGTGGCTTCGCCCTAGCCGCTGGTCAAATTAACCATTTAATTTGTCATAATCATTACACTCTACCATAGAGTTACAGCTACTATCACATCTCCAATAAAGGCGTTATCCTATCAAGTTGCAACTTGCAGCCAAGTTCAATCCTACTAACACAATTGTCCAACTGTGCCGTTGTCCCTAGGCATATACCTCGAATGACATTACCCCAGAACAAGTATTTCGACCGCAAGTGGTTGGTCCATCTAGTAACTATTTGGTCCCACGTGAGGTCTTATACATTATGTGTCAAGTTTAATTTTGAACATGACCGTAACAGTACCAATTTTGAAAGCAACTCTCAAGTTTTGACCTCCATTTTTATCTAAACTTTCAGATTTAGCCCTTGTTTGATTCTCTTAAAAAAAAAAAAAAAATTCTACAACTCAATCTCAACCATTCATTATAAGTCAAGCCACAATGTCTTTTAAATCAAAATCTCAACTATCCATTCTCCTAAAAATCACTATTTATTGCTAAAAAAAACTTTTTTTAAACAATATCAAACACACACTTGACATTATTTTATTATAGTTAAAATAATTATAAAATAAAAAACAAATTCCCAATTTTGAACTCCAAGATTTAAACTCTTTTATCATAGTAAAAATAATTATAAAATATATAAAATTAAATAAAATGCTTAGTCGTCAAGTCCTACGAAACGTCTACATCTAGACATAACATCCCATATTATCTATTTTTTATTTCAAGACACGTCAGTTTAGCATTGTAATCCATGAAATGCATTGGAAAATATTTTAACCAATTCCGTCTATTTCATGACGTGCCATGTATTTTCTCTCAATCCGTGGAATGCATTGAAAATGCTCTAAGATAATAGATTTTACATTGAGACAAAATAATATCTATGAAAGACAATTCACCAAAGTCCAAACTGGATTATCTTAGCTTCCAAAATTTTATGTCAGTTACTTCAACAGAAATGCAGATTATACAACAGCCATCACCTTTCAGGCTTCAGCAGACAGTCCGGCCATAACAGATTGATGCAATGTAGAGATTTTTCGACCATTTCTCCTGCACATTGAATAAAGTATATATAGTAAGCACGCAGTCAATATTCTCTATTTCTTAAAGGGACAAAATGAAAATTGTACCTCAATCTCCAAAGAGTTGCAAACAATCACAAGAAACAAACAAATAATGTACCTTTACATGGGTGCTTGGAAAGGCAGATGTCCGTAGAGTCTCTTGTGTCTCATCCATCAACTTACGCCTTGGTACACTCAGTATGAAGGCCGCTTGATCACTAGTAGCAGCCATTGATGTTATTCTATAACCACTCTCCCATCGGCGATGTATTCCCTCACTTGGGTATAGAAAATCAATTTCTACAACCTATCAACATTGATAAATCCTTTAGACAAGGCAATGAATTCCACAAATATTTTTAAAATCAAATAATCAAGTCATACCTGCTCAGAGAATCCAGAATTTCTAGACATAACAACTCCCCAGCGATTGCCAGCTGTAGTCATTGATGTCACATGGAAACCTTCTTTCCACTTTTTGTTAATCCACTTGAAGGGAAAAGATTCACTAACTTTATAGGACTGCTGGGTGTAGGGAGTTCCTAAAGTTTGTTTACATCACGAAGAAAAATTTAAAAAAACTATTCCATATACCAATGCAATTAATTCAACATTATAGCTGATTTGCATTCAGCAAATGTGAGACGATGTGGGGGTGGAAGGGGGTGGAAGCGGGCATTTCTGTTAACCAACCTTTAGACATAACGACAAGTGAACTTCCATTAGTTGCACCAGCTATTGAACTGATGTAATAGTTTTTCTCCCACTGTTCCATGATCCAATCCTGATGACAGACAGAATACTTTCTATATAAGCACAGGGATTACATCCACCTAGAAGGGGAAATAGACCATGCAAAACTAAAACATGAAATTGTAAAATGACCTTGTGAAGGAAGACTGCTGAAAGCTCATACACCTGTGAAGTAAACCCCGTTCCTGCATCCATGATTAGGGCCCAAAGATTTGTCGCTGAAGCCACACAGCTAATATATAAACCATCTTCATTACCCTTGTCTACATGTTGATGAAGCCTTGAGTCTGCAACATTGTAGTGATATCTACAAAAGAAAAATCAGATGTGGTAACCAAGAAGCTATAGAGCCACTATAAACCAGATGTGGTAACCAAGAAGCTATAGAGCGACTATGGACAAGTTTCAGTTCAGCCATTTTTCATACCCAAAAAAAAAAAAGATGAATAGTTTATATGACCCAGAACAGCAAAATGAGACAAACAATTAGGCAAAGACTGTCTTCTGCTCAACTCCCCATATCAAAGGTGGAGAAAAGCCAGTCCAAAAAAAAATTGAAACTATTTTGTAATATATACTGAATACACACCATGTGTACCAAGATTTTCACAAGTGCACCAAGCTTTCAATTTGCAATTATGATTTGGGGAAAAAAATACTTAAATTTGTAGTGATACATATGCCTCGAAACCAAATCAAAGCTATGACGAAAAACTAAAATATAAAGTTATTCCTGCTAGACCTTGATAATATTCAACGATACCCAAAAATCATTTTTCTCAACACTCGTGTTCAACCACACATTCTAAAAAAAAAAAAATCATTTTTTACATTTCCCCAGCGATCTCACATCATTTTTCTAGTAAGAACAGTTCATATTTGGGAATATTTTGGAAATCATTTAATACATTCTACTAAGAACAGTTAATATTTGGGAATATTTTATTTTAAACCAAAAATATCAAATTTTCAGCTGTGATTATGAAACATGGGATAGGATTAATCATCTGCAGCCCAAAACAATGAAACATATAAGACACCATGCATGCATGCCCAAGATCAATATAGGAAACCCCATGGCCCACATCTTGGCCAACTCTTCCTTCTACCTGACCATATATCCATGCATTGACCAATGATCCAAAAATCCAACAAATAAAACTAAACCAAGGTCAAGCAAAACAAAGTAGACAAGGCATTGGTGTGGGGGTGGAGTATAGCTGCTGCTGTTGATCGAAACGGAAGCAAAAATAAAAACTCTAGAAGGAATTATTCATAACTTGAACTCAGTTTGGATTTTACTCGAAATATGTGACACAAAGGCCCCAAACATAATGGATGGCACAGAAACTCATCCAGACACTAACCTAGAAAATTTACACTTCAGCGAAGTACAAGATTAGAAAAGGAAAACATAAACGAAATGGCAATGGCCAACATTTAAGCCAAAAAAAAAAATAAATAAAATATAAAAACAGTAAGTATACCACAAGAGCTGCACATGTACATGCAAACACCAGCAAGCAGGAAAATACATGAACAATAAAGTCAACTGTGTAATAACAACAGAGACATAGGACTGTGTTTGCAATATTACATTACAAATATTAAAAAAAAAAAAAAAAAAATTAAGTCTGTTGTCCCTTTTTTAGAAATTGTATCGGTGAATCCCAGACTGCAGACAGAAAAACAACACATGATTATTCATTAAAAAGACATCCCATCATATGAATAGGGATTATAAAAAAAAAAAAAATGTATCTGGATGAGAGAAGCAAACATATTTTTATTGCCATATGTGTGACCATAATAGTCATGTATCACAAAACAAGCTGAGATATCAAGCCAAGCAAACTTGTAGCAAGAAGTCACTCACCTCTGTTTCATGGGGCGGCGTGCATTATATACTGAAATCCACTGAGTAGCAGGACTACCCAATCGTGTTTTCTTCTTTGGTTGTTCATCCTCTTCCAAGTTAATGTGCAGTCTCCCACGTTTCTGCCCAACCTGTTGTGAGAAATTTAAAATATTAAGGATTTTAACATGTGCTCATAAATAAATACTTGAATGAGAACTGGCTTTCTGTACGTAACCTTGAGAGCTTCATCAATTCTTACTGGTCGCAATGATGTGCAGGGTTCGATAAGATTTTCAAAAAAGGATATCAGCTTAGAATAATTTGGCTCCTCATCAAACGTCATATTCGTTACAGCCTCGAGGAACTGTTTGAATGGAGCCGGACAAAAGCAACATATTAACTCAGGAGAAGTGGCCATTTTCTTTTTACAGACAAGAAAACTCTTGTTGTCACCCTGTTACCATCCAAAACCGGAACAACGATATCCTTTTTAAAATTCATCAGCTGAAACAATATCACAACAAAAAATTCTTAGAGCAATGATGCCAACTCACCTGATACCCTTGCCATGGCAACCTTCCCTTGATGAGAAATATAAGTGTATATGCCAGTGACTCAAGATCATCCCTCCTACTCCCAGTTCGACCCAAATGGGCATGAACACTAGCGTATCTTATCGTGCCTCTGCCAATAGGGTTCGTTAGTGCATGTTTAACCATCTTCATTCAGTAAACTAGCTAATTCAACTAACCTGAAAATATCTGGTCTCTGGTCATAATCAACGTGCTGACCAGTTGATGCATCTTTCCACCTAGATGCTGCATCAACAATGTGGTAAGAGCAGAGACTACAAAGGCGAATAAACAACTAGGAAATGAAGAAAATATCATTCACAGAAATAGGTTAAGACGAAAATGGCTGAATGAAAAATTTCACTAATTCATCTTTCAACATGTCTGGGTGACTGGATGTTTGACAAATCAGTAGTGATATAAATAAGGAAATTAATGGAGGAGCATCATACCCAAACCAAGATCAATGAGATAAAGCTTCTTCTCATCAGTAGATCCAGGTTGACCGAGTAAAAAATTCTCTGGTTTCACATCTCCGTGGACAAAACTAGATAAGTGATGGATAAGTAATGGCTATCAATTAGAAGCCGTACGACAACAAATGAGGTAATCACAATAGTCTTAACAATTTAATCACAAATTTGCAGGAAATAGCCATGGTAAAATCACTGATCAAGCAGGTTTACCCCTTCAGGTGAAGCTTTTCAAGAATCGATATAGCCTCCACAGCAATACAAGCAACCATATTAAGTGACATCCTGTTGGAGTCTTTCCATCAAACAAGGAACATATAGCATAGAAAATATATGTAAAAACAATGGCAAGCATATTTTGGGGGGATGCTGTCCATGTGAGTATGTGAGTAAAAGAACGAGAGAGATGCTGTGTCTTACGACTGGCCTAAAGAATTCCAAACATCCCAAAGACTGGGCCCAAGTATGTCCATGACCTGAAACAAAATATTTCATCAGACCAAAAAAAATAAAATGAAATCTAGATGAAATAGGAAAGAATTCAAAATCAAAATAATCAAAACTCACCAAGATGTAAAAATCTCCTTGACGACCTTTGTAGTGAACCCATGGGATCCCATAACATCCGTTCAAAGAGCTTTTCAATGCAGATAAAGAAAATATGACAAATCCCAAGAAATCACTTTAAAGTTAAGGAATATATCCAGAAGTTACGGATATGGTGCTTACTTGTACACCTGCCACTCGTATGGAGGGCCATAATTGCAACCCTTACTATTTCGGTGCTCAAACTTCAACGCGACCTAAGGAAGACAATTTTCTATATCAATTCAAAATAACAAGGTTCTGGAATCTGCAAATGCTAAATGGTACCTCAATTGCATCAGGTCCAGTTCTTTCGATGCCACCACTAACCCTTCGACCTACAAAAACTTGGCCAAAACCACCCTTGCCTAACTTTCTTTCTGTCTTGTATACAGGAGAATTACCCACTTGTACCTGCATCAAGTCAACAACATAAAACGAGTAGTTATGGAAACTAATCTCAAGGAAATCTAAATTGCGGAGAAAATTAATCCAACAGCAATAGAATAAATCAACTGAAAGTGAACATTAATAGGACAATAGTTTGTTAGTAATGTTATCTATCTAGACTCAAGACTGATTCTAGATGGCATTTAAGAGGAATTTATCTATATGCAATTTTAAATGGATACCATATCCCCATATTTAAGATGGCATCAATGAATGTCACTTAAATGCCACCTAGACTCGTTATCGTCATGAGTCTGGATAGATATCATTATCCGTAGTGTATTAGCCCCTGTTTTGAGCCCCATTTTTAGGGGGAAATGTATTTTGTAATTGTAATTTTCAGGAGAATGTGTGTTTAAAAAGTAATTATTCTATGAAATAACGTGTGGTTGAAATGAGTTTTGGAAAAATGAGATTTGAGAAAATGGTCTCAAACAAGGGCTTAGTAATTTCAAGATGTTCAACACCTATTTGTTCAAGAACCTACTCCTACTCCAGACATTTCCAAAGAGAAACGCAAAGAGTGACAAATATCAAGTAAGAAAATACCCTTTCAGGAATGGCTGTTGTACTAGCTTCTTCTTCAACAGCCATTACTTTGTCTGCACCCCTGCCATCCATGACTTCCTTATTTGCAGCAACGTTTACTCCGTTAAAAGCTGTTTCTCCCACCCCAACAGCAACGGCTTGGGGAAGAACCTCACAAGGCGGCTCCGGATCTATACTTATCAACCTATTCCCCCTGCCTCTACCAGCAGCAGTTGGCCTCACAGGTGTCACTGATGGAGGCCCTTTTGCTACAGCTTTTGCATGTCCTCTTCCTCTTCCTCTCCTCCTGGTTTTGTTCTGGAAAGGGGCAAGACAATTTTCCTCCGGATTAGCAGGTTGATCGGCAGGCTGGAGATCACCAAGCCGTTTTGATCTCTGTGCTCCACTACGCAATTCTGGCATCGTCACCCATGCAAAACACGTGCCAATAAATTCCCTGCTTCTCTTCAAAATCTTGATCACCCCAAGGAAGAATACAGAAACAAAGCTCAAGTCAATATCAAAATTGGTGACCATAATAACAATCACAAAAAGGATGTCCAAGCGTCAGATGTGGACCTATAGAATGTAACGACTGGAAAAGATCAAACTCTAAATATCAATAATACAAACTATCAAGGATTAAACCTTTCACGTGCAAGAAATAGAAGTTCTTAATTTTTAAGCTGCGAAAATCACAGGGAGCACAAAAGAACAAAATACGATACTTAACAGAGCAATAGATGTATAAAAGACGCCAGCAACTAAACCAAGAAATCTCTAACTTGTATGCAAGAAACGGAAATTCTTAACTTTTTCTAACTGTCAAAAATCATTGGTAGCTAAACCAGAAATGGGATAGATTTAAAATAGATACTGGCAAGTAAACTCAGTTAACTAACAAAATTACAACTTTTCACAAGCAAGAAATAGAAATTTTTGAATTTTTAACACGTGAAAGATCATAGGCAGGTGGGAAGAACAAAGGAATCTATTTTCAGCAAAACAATCTGTCACTAATCTACATGCACAGAGATTATATACCGCCTGCTTAAAATATAAACATTTTTCATCGATAAATGAACCCATTCATCACACGAACTAACAGCAAGAACAAAAGAATGAACCAGAAAACCCATTTTTTCTGTACAAAAACTGAACACTTGATACATAAATGTGAGTGGGTGTGCGCGTGTAATAATATCAAAGGTCACAGAAATACTGTTAAAAATTACAGAAAAACAATAATGTCACAGAAAGTAATCAATTCAATCATCAAATTGCAAAAACGTGTTCAGATAACAACCGCCAAAATACAAATAGATTACTGATTATCTGAGAAGTTTCAAGAAATAAATTCTTTTACCTACATTTAATAAAATAAAAAATACCCAAAATTTAAGCTAATAATATCAAAAGTAGCAGATATACTGTTAAAAATAACAAAAAAAAAAAAAAACAATAGTCCAAGAAAATAATCAATCCAATCAAATAATAAAAAATATATAATCCGGTATCAACCATCTAAATGCAAATAGATTTCTGATTATCTGAGAATTTTCAAGAACTACATTATATTACTTCGATTTAATAAAATAAATAAAAAATACCCAAAATTTAAGCACATATCGTACCTCAACAGAAAAGGGAAATCGGAGACAAGACACAGAAATACAAACCTCAAAAGTTGAGTTGTATCAATCGATTAATAGCAGATCTTATCTGAAATTGCCTATAACACTTCCAAGTAAAAAAAAAAAAAAAAAAAAATCTTTCAGAAAGTTTCACTGTAACGATTTAGTAATTGATTTGATCAGGTGAGACGCTGAAATTGGCGAAAGGAAGAACGGATGAAGGGAAGAAATCGGGTAAAGACTCCTTTGTGGTGTTGTGTGCACTCCGTCTCCTTCTCTTCCCCCGACCGTCCCAGTTTTGGCTATTGTAAACAAGTTGCTTATCAAACTGAGTTAATTGTCCGATCCATTTTTTATCCTCGCACATTTTGTCTCTTCATTTCCAACTAATACTTTTTACCTTGAAGAAGAAAGAGAGTATCGATTTTCTTAATGTTCAAAAATGGGTACAAGAGAATAGTATAAAATAGATCTACAAACTATACATAATTTACTAACTAGTCTCTAACTATTCTAGACTATAATATTGGTATATACATTTCAACACTCCCCCTCAAGTTGGAGCATAGATGTTAATCATGCCCAACTTGTTACAAATATGATTGATTCGAACCCCATTAAGAGCTTTTGTAAAGATATCTCCTAATTGTTCTCCAGTTTTCACATATCTCATAGATATCAAATTTTGTTGAACCTTCTTACGGACAAAATGACAGTCTATCTCAATATGCTTGGTTCGTTCATGAAACACAGGATTAGAAGCAATATGAAGAGTAGCTTGGTTATCACACCACAATGTCGCTGGTACTGGTACCTTAAAACCAACTTCACTCAAAAGCTGATGTATCCACGTTATTTCACATACTGATTGTGACATGGCTCTATATTCAGATTCTGCACTTGAGCGGGACACAACATTCTGCTTCTTACTCTTCCATGAAACCAGATTTCCTCCAACAAATACACAATAACCTGTAGTGGATCTTCTATCTATTTTGGAACCTGCCCAATCTGCATCTGAGAAACACTCGATGTCATTATGCCCATGATTTACATACAGTATACCCCGTCCAGGAGCTCCCTTTAAATAACACAGAATTTGCTCTAACGCTGCCCAGTGATGAACTGTTGGAGATGACATGAATTGACTTAAAATACTGACAGAATATGCAATATCAGGATTAGTCACGGTGAGATAATTTAACTTCCCAACCAATCTTCTATATTTTTCAGGATCTTCAAATAAGTCACCATATTTTGTAAGTTGAGAATTAGGAATCATTGGTGCACTGCAAGGCTTAGCTCCCGATTTTCCTGTCTCGGTTAATAAGTCAAGTACATATTTTCTCTGGGATAAAAAGATGCCTTTCTTGTTCCTTGTTACTTCCACTCCCAAGAAATATTTTAGTAACCCCAAGTCTTTTGTGTGAAATTGAGTATGGAAGAAAGACTTAGGAGATGATATACCAATATTATCATTCCCTGTAATCACAATATCATCAACATACACAACTAAGAGAATTATGCCAGATTCAGATTGTCTATAAAATACCGAGTGATCGGACTTGCTCTTTTTTAGCACAAACTTTTCAACTGCCTGACTGAATTTTCCAAACCATGCACGAGGGCTCTGTTTTAGCCCATATAGTGACTTCCGAAGATAACAGACCTTATCAGACTCCCCCTGAGCAACAAAACCAGGTGGTTGCTCCATATAGACCTCTTCCTGTAGATCACCATGGAGAAATGCATTTTTTATATCTAATTGATGGACCGGCCAATCATGAGTAGCCGCCAAAGATAAGAATAAGCGAACAGATGTCAGTTTAGCAATAGGGGAAAATGTGTCAGAATAATCCACTCCATAGGTTTGAGCATATCCTTTAGCCACAAGACGAGCCTTAAGTCTAGCCACAGATCCATCAGGATGAACTTTAACAGCAAATACCCATTTACATCCAATAGCCTTTCCACCTGCAGGTAGATGTACTAAGTCCCAAGTACCATTAGCATCCAAGGCATTCATCTCCTCTATCATTGCAGCACGCCAATCAGGATGGGACAAGGCATCGTGAACAGTTTTCGGAAGGGGTACAGAGTCAAGGGAAGCAATAAAAGAAGTAGTAGAAGACAAGTGATCATAAGAGATAAAAGATGAAATAGGATAGGAGCATTGACGTTTACCTTTTCTAAGAGCAATAGGGAGATCAATATTACTGGAGTTTGGATCCGTTGACGGAGAAGATACTGGCACAGGACATGTAGTAAGAGGTTCACGCCGTCTGGAATATACTTGTTGAATAGGTGGTCATGTCATATCAGCAGGAGTAGGCATAGCAGGTGATGAATATGTGATAGTATAAAGTAACAAATCATCCTCCTCCCCCTGGGAGGAAGAAGTGGTAGATGGGGAAAAGAATGGAGTGTTTTCTAAGAAGGTAACATCAGCAAACACAAGATACTTGTGGAGGTTAAGGTAGTAACATCTATACCCCTTTTGAAGACGAGAGTACCCTAGAAAGATACACTTGAGTGATTTTGGGTCTAATTTGGTAATATGTGGACTGACATCACGAACAAAACAAGTACTACCAAATATGCGGGGTTCAAGAGGAAACAAAGGTTTATTAGGAAAAATGGTACGATAAAGAATCTCACCATGAAGGATAGATGAAGGCATGCGATTAATCAAAAAACAAGCAGTGGATACCGCATCAGCCCAAAATGGTTTAGGAACTTGCATCTGGAACAAAAGTGCTCTTGTTGTCTCAAGAAGATGTCTATTCTTTCTTTCAGTCACCCCATTTTGAGAAGGTGTATCAACACATGAGGATTGATGAAGAATGCCATTTTGAATCATGTAAGTCTGAAAAGACTGAGAAAAGTACTCTTTGGCATTATCAGATCGCAATGTAAGAACAGAGACATTAAATTGTGTTTTAATTTCAGCACAAAAAGCAGTAAAATGAGAAAATAACTCTGAACGATTTTTCATTAAATAAAGCCAAGTTACACGAGAGTAATCATCGACAAAAGTGACAAAATATCTGAACCCAGTTTTAGACAAAACAGGACATGGACCCCAAACATCAGAATGGACTAATTCAAAAGGAAGATTGACCCTTTTATTGACTCGGGGAACTGAGGACAGACGATGATGCTTGGAAAATTGACAGGACTCACAATCCAAGGATGATACATTGTGAACTGGGGACATAGTTTCTTCAGTAACGGTAGAGAGGGATGTCCCAACTTGCAATGAGCCTGAAAGGGGGTTAAGGCACTAGAACAAGCAAAAGATCGTGGCACCGAAGTATCCAAGACATAGAGACCCCCTGATTCATGTCATTTACCAATAATCTTCTTCGTCGTAAGATCCTGAAATAGACAGTGATCAGGAAAGAATGAGATACAAAAATTTAGAGCACGAGTGATTTTGCTCACAGAAATTAAATTAAAGGAGAATTGGGGAAGATTTAAAACAGACGACAGAGAAAGGGAAGGGGGTAGATTAATAGTGCCAGATCCCAGAACACAAGACGTAGAACCATCAGCTAAGGTAACATTCGTGGATGATGTGTGTGGCTGATAGGTGGAGAAGAGATTAGGATTACCTGTCATATGATCTGTGGCACTAGAATCAATGACCCATTTGGAAGATGATGAAATAAGACACGTAGTTGGTTTACCTGACTCAGCAATTGCAGTGATAGGATGAGATGAAGACCTTAATGCTTCCTGATATTGAGAGAATTTTGCAAACTCCTCTGCAGATACTGTAACTGTCTTCCTAGAAGAGGTGCTCGGTATAGTATCAATGGTAGCAATATGAGCTGACTGACTTCTTTGATTGTGAATCTGAAGCTTTCTGCAAGCCCGCTTGGTATGACCCAGTTCATGACAATAATAGCATACAACTCCCCCTAACTCCTGAGTCCGATGATCACGACTGGTCGTAGCCCCCCCCCCCCCTCGTCTATTAGATGAACGACCATGTTCATAAACACTTGTACGACTGATGAGAGCACTATTGGACTGTGATGAAATACCAGACACACTATTTTCAGTGCGAAGTATCCTAGTGAAAGTTTCTTGTAAAGAAGAGATCTCGGGGCTGGAAAGAATTTGAGACTTAACAGCATCGAACTCTGGACGAAGGCCTGCCAAAAAACTCATCACAGCCATTTGTTCTCGTTGTTTTTGTTGAGTTTTCACATCAGAACTATATGGCAGTAAGACATTGAGCTCTTCATATGTCCTTTTGAAGTTCATAAGATATACAGTAAGAGTTTGATCTTGCTGTGTAGCACGATAAAAATCTTTACACACATCATAAATGCGAGAAATATTCCCCTTCCCAGAGTACATAGAATCCAAATAATCCACTAGTTCTTTAACATACTCACAATGATCTACCAGGCTAATTAATTCACTATCAATTGAATTTCGAAGTTGCAAAAATATTCGAGCATCATCTCGCAACCAGGTCTGTCTTGTATCATCAGTGGGTGGGTCATCGGTGAGATGCTTATCCTTTTCTATACTACGAAGATATATTCTAACAGTCTTGCTCCAAACTATATAGTTAGACCCATTAAGTTTGTGTTCCGTGATTTTGGATATCACTGGAATCATATCAGTTACACAAACATTTTTATTTTCACCCATGACAATTTTCAATCTTCAGTGGCAAGAAGAGACACAAAAGCACAACATGCAGGTGCTGAAATTCCTGTCCTGTCTTCCTTAAGCAAGGTTAAGTCTGTGGAGATAAACAGGAAAGGAGCAGAAGATGACAGGAAAGGAAATATAGAAGCTTAGTCCCAGAACACAGCCTCCGGCAGCAGTTTCACCTGGAACTGCAGTCTGAGGTCGGAGATACACGTCGGCGTCGACAGTGGAGGCGCCGGAAATACCTGGGTCAGCGTCGGAATGGAGGGCCGACGTCGGAAGAACAGTCAGCGGTCTGAAACCGTGCAGAGCAGACTTCGCGCGAGCAAAACAGGTCGCGAAACAGACTTCTTCGGCCGAGAAAGGGGTCGCCGGCGTCTTGGCAGGTCGCCGGCGACGTCGCCGGTGCTAGAACAGGCCGGGTATGGGTTGGGTCAGGCCAAAAAATCGAAGGCTAGGGTTCAATCGGGTGCTCTGATACCATGAAGAAGAAGAAAGAGAATATCGATTTTCTTAATGTTCAAAAATGGGTACAAGTAGGGATGTCAACGAGCCGAGCCGAGCCGGCTCGCGAGCCGAAGATCAAGGCTTGAACTTGGCTCGAGCTTTTTGGGGTCTAGCTTTTTTTGGCCCGAGCCGAGCCGAGCTAAAGCTCGTCCCCAAAAATAAGGCTCGACTCGAGCTTTTTCCGAGCCGAGCCGAGCCAAGTCCCGAACTTTTACTTTTTTTCTTATTTTTATAACAAAAATTCATAAATTTTTTATTGAAAATGTGTATATATAGCAAGTTGAGCCGAACTCGTGGTCGAAATTCATTATTCAAGCTCCCATCGAGCTTTTTTAGCGGGCTTTTTTTGGCTCGAGCCGAGCCAAAGCCCGTCTCTAAAAAAAAAAGCTCGTCTCGAGCTTTGTCTCGAAATCTCGAGCCGCGAGCCGAGCTTAGCCCGAGCTTTTTTCGAGCCGAGCCCGAGCGGCCCGAGCCGACGAGCCGTTTTGCCATCCCTAGGTACAAGAGAATAGTATAAAATAGATCTACAAACTATACATAATTTACTAACTAGTCCCTAACTATTCTAGACCATAATATTGGTATATACATTTCAACATACCTCAAAGACTGTGTTAGGCTCATGAATTAAAATGAGAATAATTGCCCAAATTAATTTACATAATTTTTCAAATAATTTTTTAATAACACACATTTTTTTCATTTCAATTTATAATCATACATTATATTTGGAAAACTCAAATAAATCAAAATTATAATTTCAATTCCTCTTTTAGGGCCGCTGAACACAATCATAATCATGATTAAATTAGTTTATAAACCAAACAGTGTAAACAAACAAACAAATGCTAAATTTATGAGTTAGTTGTCCCAATAATCACTGAACGTATGTATATGTCCTTGACCGATAACTGAAGTTTAAAATATCAAGTTTTGGTTACGAAACATATTAAAATGATGGACGTTAATCATTGACTTAACTTTCGTAACAAAATTAACGACATAACAAACGAAATGTACACGTGACATCACATCATCTTCAACCAACCAATCACGACACTCAAATTGCAACGTAATTTTTTTAAAAAAAGATCATTAATTAGTCACTAAACTTTTAAAAACGTCTTCAATTGTTCACTAAACTTTACTCAGTGTTCAGTAAAAGAAATTCATTTGGATTATAAACCATGCACCTGAATCGATAAAGCATCTTCCATGCTTTTCCAGGAACATTGGACAATACAGCAGCTCAACAAAAATCTTTTCACCCAAAATAAATTGTATGTTGACATGTGTTAATTATGACCGTTAAAAGTAGATATCAAATGCAACAGAGTTCTGCGTACTTGTTCCATCACTGTATTTTGACACCTGCAAGTGGTCAGAATTACACCGGTTTACGTGATGAACCGAAAAAATTGTGAAACAATCAAAGGCTTAAGTTGATCAAGTTTTAGTCGCTAAACTTGTAAAGATGACACGACTAACCAGAAAATTTATAAACGCTTTTACAAATTATCAATTGCATACAACATATCAACGGTCAATGATGATTTTAAAATTTTAGTGATCAATTGAAGACGTTCTTAAAATTTTCTTTCTTAACAATTTGATATGTCGTGATTGGTCGGTTGTAGGTGACGGGCACCACGTGCATATTTCGTCCGTCACGTCATTAATTCTGTTATGAAAGTTAAGTCAATGACTAACGTCCACAATTTTGATATGTTTTAATGATCAAAACTCGACATTTTAAACTTCAGTGATCAATAGAGGACGTGTATATAAGTTCAGTAATTATTGGGACAATTAACCCATAAGTTCAGCAATGTTGTAAAACCCAGCCCGGAACCTGCGCGACTCGAGCCAAAACATAGGCCCGTTTTGGTCAAACCTGGTCAAAAACTCGAGTTGACTTGGTAAACTCGGTTGACCCGAAACCAGTTGACCCGAATTTTAGTTTTTTTTAAAATATTTTTATTATTATTTTAATGAACGGATCGACCCCAAGTCGACCTCTAATTCTTGACCCAGTTCCTCGGCCGAGTCGATGTACAGGCCGGTTCTAAAAACACTGAAGTTTTGTGATCAAAATTCGATATTTTAAACTTCAGTGATCATTCAAAGACGCAAACATAAATTCAATGATAAAAAATCGACATTTTAAAGTTCGGTGATCAATCGAAGACGTAAAAATAATTTTAGTGACTCTACCAAACATGAGAATGTTTCTCATTAGTTTCTCATTGGTATCTCAGTTTTAGAATATGCACTGCATGACTTCCCAACTTTAATTGTGTCGAAAATTACACGTCGCATTTAAAGTATTTATTTTATTTAATAAATAGATCAATTTAATATTAATAATTTGTAATACGATTATAATATTAAAGAGAAATTATTAGTTAAGTCTTTGTTTATTTGGCAAACTTGTTTAAAAACATGTTTTTAACACAATTTCTGAAATCACTTTTTAACGACATACATTTTCTTTCTCTACTTTTCAACTACATATTTTGCCTTAAAAATTTTAAAACGTGTTTTCAAAGTTTAAACACAACTTTTAACAAACAGAGCCTAAGACATATTATTCTTTTAATATTTTTATATTATGGAGTTCCGATTCATTATTATTATTATTATTATTATTATTATTATTATTATTATTTGATGATATCTCGGTCACGATTGATCTAAAAATATTTTTTTTATTATTTATCAAGTTGAAGAATTTAACTTAAAATTTTATTTTCTATATGATTTTGGCAGTTTTGGCATTGATGGAAAGTGGATCAAAATAACATTGACCCAAGTGAGAGGTAAATTGATAAATTATTGTATCGTATCAACGAATTTAAGAAAACTTCACATACGACCTTATAAATTGTAATAATTTTTTTTTATTCTTTTCTATTATCTAAACTGATTTCTTTTATATAATCGTGTTTTCATAATCTCATTGATTTAATTATTGAATCATCATTGTTTAAAAGCTAAGCAACAAAATAAAAACATTATGAAGTTTGATGAGTAACTCGTGATCACAAATGTAGGTGAGCATTTAAATGCAATATCATAAAGTATAGTACGGTGAATAATTTGTGACAATACTTAAAGTTGGGTTTGTGAAGTATTTCAGAGTTTAGTGACTAAATCGTGACGACAATTAATTTTAATTGTGCAATTTGGATTGTGATCTGAAACTGGCTATCATTACTAGAGAGACGTCTTCCATTAAAAGCTCACTCAAATGGATCAAGAATGAAGAAAGAGGTACATCGTGGAGAAGAAAGGCTAAAAGAATCGCACTATCTTGCATTATCTATCGTCTTTGGATCACAAGAAATAGGTTAGTTTTGAAGGATTGGCACTGCGTCATGATGGTATTGTAAGAATAATTAAAATACATTTATACAAAGTTATGTTTTAACCAAGTTCTATTTGAAATTAGGTTTAGGGTCACAGTGGAGTTTGCTTGAAGTTGGCCAATTAGGGCAATTGATAAAACCTAGGGTTTCTTTGTGTGTTGGTCTGTGAAGAAGGAAAAAATAATGCCGCAAGGAGGAACCAAACGATCGCCAAGTTTCTAAAGGGTGATTGCACGCCAGGTGATTTGAAAAACAGGGACCAAACGAGAAGCCTAAGCGATCACTTGGCTGATTAAGGATCCAAAATGTATGTGAGTAAAGAGAAATAAAATTTGATGATGTGATCCAGAACCCCGATAATACGAATCATAGCAGGCTTGACGGGAAAATTCAAATATTCAAGTCAAACAAAGGAAAAAGCATAAAAAGTGAGAAATCAAGATACGAGCAATTCAACAATATTCTACATAGGAAAATAAACAAGTTTCATGTTGGGCTCGAGTCGAGATTCAAATCACGTCAACGAATCAAAAAATTGGGCAGAAGATGCATTACAGCCGTAACATTGTTTCTCACGGCCGTAACTTACTTATGGATTTCACGCCGCATAACATTTCTCACGGCCGTAAATGAATATTGGTATTTTCGTTCAGAAGGAGATTTACGGCCGTAACATAAATCTTCACGGACGTAACTAATATTAAGACTTTTTGATCCGAGGAGGACTTACAGCCGTAAGTCCGACTTTTACGGCCGTAAGCGGCGCGAATCAGATTTTCGGGATTTTAGTATTTCAATTGATTTTTATTTCCTTTATTGGTTTTTTTAATTCTTTTTTTTTTTTTCAATTTTGGTAATTTAGGCTATTTTAGTTATTTTAGCTTAATTAGAATTCTATTCAGAGTCAATTAGCGACTAGGTTTTATTTTGCTTATTTATATGCTTTTTCCATTCATTGTATTAGTTAGACGATTATAGAGATTATTATGACATTATTGTGAGGCAAATTTGCTTTCAAACTCTATTCTTCATTGAATACAATTCGAACTTGCGAGTTAATCTTGTTTGTTCAAATCTCGGTGAGAACTAATATTGCTTGTGATCAAGAGGTCAATATATCCATGTGACTGTATTGGTTGCTTGCTTGATTCAATTAATTTTAATTGGATCCATAAATCGTGGTTCTTTAGCGTTCTTGGGTCGATTCAATATTTTGTGGGTTACGTAGCTACAATTGTTACGTGGTTTGCATCATTTGGTATCAGAGCTTAGGCTCCAAAAATTAAGGTTATATCTTTATTTTGTTTTCTTGAGTTTTCTATCTAGTTTGGTTTTTATGTTTATCATCGAGTCCCATAAAAATCATCCATATCTTGTTGAGTGTTTTGTTTTTTAGTTTTTTGCGTTCTTCTTGTTCTTGAGTTTGTTGAGTCTTTAATCAGAAAATCGTTCCAAAAAATTTCAAAAGTGTTTGTTTTGCTTAATTCTTATCCGAATTAAGTTCCTTTTGTTTTGTCGTGTTCGTTGTCGAATTTTTGGATTTATAAAAAAAAAAAGATTATTTTTTTATTTTTTTATTTCATTTATTTCAAAAATTCATCCAAAATTCCAAAAAAAAAAAAAAAAGTCCATTCAAGAACCACTTTCTTGAATTTCTTGATCCTTTGTTTTCATTATTCTTTTTCTGTGTCATTCCACATAAATTTCTTGAATTTCTTTAAAATTCTTGATATTGTTTTTCCTTTTCGAGTCAACATTAAATTCCTTCTTGAAATTTGTCAATATCTGGACCCTCTTATTTTGAGTCTCTCAAATTTTTGAAAGCTACATAAAGGGATGAATTATGAGTTCGATCCTACTTTCATGACTAGATGTCGTGTGGGTGATAAGCTGTGTAGTTTGGCTATTGATAGGGAGTACATCTCTAATTTGGCTAGTATCAACATGGTTGAAAAATTGAGGTTGCATTTACTACAACATCCTAGACCTTATAGGATGACATGGTTGAAGGAGTGTGGGGAGTTCAAAGTGACCAAGCAAGTCTTAGTGAATTTCACCATTGGGAGATATAGTGATAAAGTATTATGTGATGTGGTGCCTCTAGAGTCTTTTCATATGTTGTGGGGTAGGCCATGGAGGCATGAGAGGAAAGCATTTTATGATAAGAATAGAAACAGGTACAAATTTGTGAAGGATGGAGAATCAATAACCCTAGCTAGTTTAACACTAGAGCAAATACTTGAAGATCAAAAGAAGGTGAAGGAAAAGATTAATCCGTTATCTAGATTGAATTATCAATTAAGACTTCTAGAAGAGGACATGATTGCACGGAGGGGTAAAAATGTAGTTAAGTTGCAAGAAGAGCCTCAGGATATGAATGTTGGAAAGAAGGAGGGAGAGTTGAAAGTAGAAATAGTTGAAAAAAATCCAACATTTAAGGTAGGAGATGTGGAATTGGGTAATAAAGAGGTGGATGAACAAGAAGTTAAAATTATTGATGAGGATATGCATGAATTGAAAGTTGACGGGGTAGAGAATGAAAACATGAAGGAGTTGGTTGAGGCCAAAAATTTAAAAGAGGTAGTTGAGCTTGACAAGGTGGAGTTAGGTGATCAAACTCCAAAATTTGATGAAGAAAAATTGGAAGTTGGGGTAGAAGTTCAAATTTTGAGCTTTGAATTGGAAGATCCACATTTTGGTAGTGATGAGGTAGTACATGAACATGGTGATTCAAATGTGGAGGTCGGAGATGTGGTTGAGTTTGAAGATAAAAAAATTGAACAAGAAATTGCAAAGGAGGAAAGAGGCGAAGAGAAGAGCCTCGTGGTTCAAGAAGTGGAGTTGGTGGTGGTTTATCATGAATACAAGGATCCATACCTTGTACCTCATGGAGCTAACATGTCCCTCCCCATTTTTTTTAAATCTTTTTTGCAGGTTAATTATGTTTGGAAGCTTCAATCACACTACGTATGGCAAAGGGAGTTCAAGCTCCATCTCTTCCATGTTTTTCAATCAAATGAGCATAATTTATTGAACTCATGGCATGGAAGCAGAAATCTTCTGTTTGATCCAGGGGGAGCAGTTGTATTCCTGAACAAAACTATAATTCGGGACGAATCATCCTAAAGAAGGAGGGTATGATGTGATCCAGAACCCCAATAATACGAATCATAGCAGGCTTGACAGGAAAATTCAAATATTCAAGCCAAACAAAGGAAAAAGCATCAAAAAGTGAGAAATCAATATACGAGCAATTCAACAATATTCTACATAGGGAAATAAACAAGTTTCATGTTGGGCTCGAGTCGATATTCAAATCATGTCAACAGATCAGAAAATTGGGCAGAAGATGCATTACGACCGTATTTCGCACGGCCGTAACTTACTTATGGATTTCACGGCCGCATCACATTTCTCACGGCCGTAAACGAATATTGGTATTTTCGTTCAGAAGGAGATTTACGGCCGTAACATAAATCTTCACGGCCGTAAATGAATATTGGTATTTTCGTTCAGAAGGAGATTTACGGCCGTAACATAAATCTTCACGGCCGTAACTAATATTAAGACTTTTTGATCCTAGGAGGACTTACAGCCGTAAGTCCGACTTTTACTGCCGTAAGCGGCGCGAATCAGATTTTTGGGATTTTAGTATTTCAGTTGATTTTTATTTCCTTTATTGGTTTTTTTAATTCTTTTTTTTCCAATTTTGGTAATTTTAGTTATTTAGTTATTTTAGCTTAATTAGAATTCTATTCAGAGTCAATTAGCGACTAGGTTTTATTTTGTTTATTTATATGCTTTTTCCATTCATTGTATTAGTTAGACGATTATAGAGATTATTATGACATTATTGTGAGGTAAATTTGCTTTCAAACTCTATTCTTCATTGAATACAATTCGAACTTGCGAATTAATCTTGTTTGTTCAAATCTCGGTGAGAATTAATATTGCTTGTGATCAAGAGGTCAATATATCCCTGTGACTGTATTGGTTGCTTGATTCAATTAATTTTAATTGGATCCAAAAATCGTGATTCTTTAGCGTTCTTGGGTCGATTCAATTTTTTGTGGGTTGCGTAACTACAATTATTACGTGGTTTGCATCATTTGGTATCAGAGCTTGGGCTCCAAAAATCAAGGTTACATCTTTATTTTATTTTCTTGAGTTTTCTATTTAGTTTGATTTTTATGTTTATCATCGAGTCCCATAAAAATCATCCATATCTTGTTGGGTGTTTTGTTTTTCAGTTTTTTGCGTTCTTCTTGTTCTTGAGTTTGTTGAGTCTTTAATAAGAAAATCGTTCCAAAAAAATTTCAAAAGTGTTTGTTTTGCTTAATTCTTATCCGAATTAAGTTCCGTTTGTTTTTTCGTGTTCGTTGTCAAATTTTCGGATTTATAAAAAAAAAAAGATTATTTATTTATTTATTTATTTTATTTATTCCTAAAATTCATCCAAAATTCCAAAAAAAAAAAAAAAAAAGAGTCCATTCAAGAACCACTTTCTTGAATTTCTTGATCATTTGTTTTCATTATTCTTTTTCTGTATCCTTCCACATAAATTTCTTGAATTTGTTTAAAATTCTTGATATTGTTTTTCCTTTTCGAGTCAACATTAAATTCCTTCTTGATATTTGTCAATATCTGGACCCTCTTATTTTGAGTCTCTCAAATTTTTGAAAGCTACATAAAGGGATGAATTATGAGTTCAATCCTAGTTTCATGAAGTAATAAGGCGTGCCCACGCCTTAAGCAAAGTCCTTCTTTGATTGTGTGTTTTTTGAGTTCCAAACTTCTTTTAATTTGTGATATTGAATCCACTTTGATCCTAATCCTCCACCTAATCCAAAAAACATAAAATATGATTAATATCCACAATTTAAGCATTTAAAATCAATGGAATAAGAGGAAATATCACAAATTAAGTAGCAATTACACACTCTATCAAATCCCCCACACTTAGACAATGCTTGTCCTCAAGCACAAACTAGCTCAAGTTCATCAATTGTTCTCATCATCCTTCATTTATTTTCCTCCACCTATCCATCCACAATGCAAACCATCATGCCATATAGATTAAATCTTAATACAAGCAAAAATGCCATCAAAGTGTTTAGTATATAAAGTATATATGTACTCTTAAGTCAAAGCATAGAAAATTCTTGCCATAGGCTTGCTAATATATCACATAGGAGCCACCAATGGTTTTGAAGGTGGGATAAAAAGGATATATTTTTGGCTATTTTAATTGAAGGAATCATATAAACTTCTTCACAAGAACTCACTTAAATTTCATGTACTTCAATCAAATCACTGCATACCCAGCGTGGTTTATATCCTTTCACCTCTCGTGAGTATGCTCGCAACATTTATCAATGAATTACTACATAGTTGTTAGTTTCGATCAATTCGAAGGCACGGAATATAGACCAAGCAATTCAAACTACTCATAAGTATATGTAATGGGAGTTGACACCCTTACTAGGTATTTCTCTCTTCGCACAAAGTGTATAAGGGTGAGAATTTCCACTTAACTCACTGCATGGAGAATTCATCGCCACGGACTGCTCAGATGTCATGACCAGAGCCAACAATAAAACAAGTGCAAAGTAAAGATCTTTACTTGGTTGTAATGGGGCTTCGGGTCAGGTAGGATAAAAGGAAAAAATTTAGGCTAAGTTGAGACGAGAGTTCACAAGCCGAATTGGTTCAACACGATCATCTCTTCCTCCACCTTTCGATGTGATCTTCAACTATTTCCTACCATCCAATCGATTCAGCCCTTGATTCTTGTTATGCACTTGGGATTTATTATCTTCACCGGGGAATTTTCTTGATTTGGTACCTTGAACATAATTTTTTTTTCAACTGAATTTATTGTAGCTTGTTTTCTTTTGACTCCATTACCACTTAATCCTTGATTAGCACAAAGTGAAATCACCCTTCTTTTTGAAACTTAGTCCGTCTCATACTTCTCAACCAATACAAGCTTGTGAAATTCCTCTCTTGTGGGTTCAAGATAGAGGTAGCATGAAAGAGAGGGTATTCGTGGCTTGTAGCGTGGCACCAAAATTCCAAAGACAGGCTAAGGTCAAATTGGGTTTCACCTAATGCCTTTACTATATTTTGCACTTAAGTCAAGAAGCTACAATGGCATGCACAAGAGAGCACATCCAAGAATAAACTAACCATGTGGGACAGACATAAAAGAAATAAGATTTTAATATAAAGAGTTAAAGCAACTCGTAGGCTCAAAAGTTCATGAATTAAGGTTTATATGTGTTGCTCCCATCCATTTATGAGATATAGGTCATTGTTCGGTCCTTATTTCTAACTCAAAATTTAGTGGCCAAGGGTTAATACTAAAAAGAGTGGACTTAGGTTAATAGGGGTGGTGTTACATCATATCAACTTTGGTTTGACTTTATTAGGAGAAAGAAGAGACTTACATCATAGGTCTTTGATTCTCAATGTCTTTCACTCTCAACCAATATAAATTGAAGCTCATGTGAATAAGCCTATATATTCCTTTAATGCAAGGTTCAAGAGAATGGAAGATTAGCAAAGAATAGGATTTCTCATGACTTGTATTGTGGTTAGTTTTCAACAAAAAGGCTATGGCACAAAAGTGGCTTTCTAGGGGTATATTTCAAGGTAGGCATTTTAAGAAAGCTAAATTTGGTTTCACCTATGTGCCCTTACTTATTTAGTGCATTCAATTACCAAGAGACATCTCAACATGCATAACAGAGCAAGTTCTTGAAGAGATCAACTACACATGACAATCACACAATCAAAGGAATTGAGCATGGCGTAATTTTTTATATAAGTGCTCAAGAGGCTCAAAAGCTCTCAAATCAGGGTTAATGTGCCTCAAATCCCACACACTCTTCATTCAATCCACCATCAAGAGCAATCAATCTAGTGCAGTAAACAAAAATTCAACTACTCTTGAATTTGAATAAAACAAACATGAAAGATAGTGGAAAAGAAAACAAAAACGAAATCAGAATTAAAACAGAAAATTGAGGTTCATAAGTTAAGCAAAAGCATCCCACCCCCACACTTAGTTCAAACATTGTCCTCAATGTTACAAAAAAAAAATTGCAAAAATTTGAGGATAGAGGACTTCCCTGAAGATATTTAGCTACGAACTGGATGGTGGTGAAGGCGGAGTGAATCCCATGTAAGCAAAGAAAGCATTTTGATTCTTTTCCATTCTTTCAAGTCGACGCTCAAGCCTATCAAATCGATCATCATAATGTCATGTGGCAGGTCCTGTGGATGTTGATGCAGAAGAATGATAGGGAATTATGGCCCTTTCAGTGTTTCTGGGGCAGGACACGTGCGAGTGACTCGAGGTGCAATAGGTCCTGGTTCATGAAATTTGTATGTACCTACATCCTTCCAAACTAAACCCATGATCTCCAAATAATGTAAGTCCAATGGTTGCATCTCACAAGAAACATGAAGATCATTATTATCAGGATCAATCAAATTTTCAGGAATAGCTAAATGAGTGATCAAAGATCCCAAAATCGAAGGACGTTTGTTTGTCAAAACATTAGCAAATTGGGGAGCTAACCAATAAACAAGATTCATCTTGATTTTGTTTAACATGCACAATGAGAAATAAAATTTAGATTTTGACAACACAGCAGCGGAATCTTTTCTACCCGAAAAAGGTAAATGCAAGAAATCTATGGATGTATTTCAAAGCAGGATCACGCAAGTATGAATCTTTAGATTTACTCGGGTGATAAAAGTTGGAAGTGGACAGTACTCTATATAAAGAAACCGGTTCAAAATTCTCACCATAATCAAAGGCACTGTTTAAATATTCCTCGATTTCAGAGTATTCCTTATCAATAAAACCAAAAGCCAAATTAAATTCAGTGATCGAAAGCTTGAAATCCTTCCCCATGAGCCTAAATTGTACCACCTTAGGGCTATTCGATGTGAAATCATCAGGTTTCTTAAATTCAAAGGTAGTGTAGAATTCTCTAACATATTCAATATAGGAAGGACACTAAATTAAAAAATAAGTACGCCATCCTATATTATCAATTAACTCAAGCACATTCACGTTAATATGCAAAATTTCCATAGTATGTCTATCAATGTACTTACAAGGAATGATATCCTTACCACAAATTTTCTTATACCTTTCTTTGTCTTTTTTCTTAGTGAGTTGTAGGCATCCATTCAGAAGGTGGAAGAATATGCATTCCCTTACCAAGTCGAGCCCGTTTACGCGCAAGTGGATTGACATCATCTGGGGCTGATCTGGTTTTTACAATGGGAGGCGACCTCACAGGTTTTTTCGAGCTCCCACAGCTGCTTTGAGTCACTTTGTCTTCGCCCATAGTGCCCAATTCTTGGTTTTACCTACTGCATGGTAAAATTAGAGTGTGTTTTTGGTGAGAGAAAGGGAGGTGCTGGTGGATGTCAGGAAAGAGGGCTGCATGTGGGGGAAAACAAGGTTGAGGGTTGGGGTGATGACCAGAGGCTGGCGAGTGGTGGTCGGAGATGACTGGGTGTCGTTGGTGGTCGTGGGTTGTTGAAGCCGTGGGGGGGGGGAAAGAGAGGCAGCGATCTGTGTGAAGGAGAGTGGTGGTGATTTGGTTGAGGGGTTGGGGCACGACGACGGTTTGATAAAAGAGGAGGGGCGGTGGAAGATGGAGACCGAGGTTGGAGAAGATGAGGGAGAATGGTAGCCGAAGGTGTTGTTGGTGCGTGGTTGAGGAGATGAAGGTGGCGGTTGAGGTTGAAAGGGTAGAGAGAGAGAGAGAGAGAGAGAGGTGGCTGTGGTGGTTGTAAGAAGCTGTGGGGGAAAAGAGAGAAAGGGGGCTGTGGTAGGGTTTCAGCGAGTGAGGGATGAAGGTGAGAAGAAGAGAGAAAGAGAGAGACGTGGAGGAAGAGGGAGGTAGTATGGTAGGGTTTTTTTTTAGCCTTGTTTGCAACCTGAGATGCACTTTGGATAAGGTGTGGGCACGCCTTATTCCAAGTTTTTCTTCAATATTTGAATCAAGTGCTTTCTCCATAGAGCATGCCTACGTCCTGATGAAAATTCATGTCTGGCCAAAAAATCAAAACAAGGTCAATTTCACTTCAAAAATTGCATGGATCATCTAATAAATAATGGTGAATAAACAAATAAATAGAATAAATTAAAATAAATAAATAAATAAAAATTGGTTGTTAAAACTAAAGAAAAATTCGGGTTGCCTCCTAGAAGCGCTTTTCTTTTACATCTTTGGCTAGACATTCCCATCACTCAATTAGTGTAAGTTGGGCATTCTAAATTGAATAGATCAACACTACATATCGGAAAGCCTTCATAAAAATGTTTCAACCGATGTCCATTGACTTTAAAAATCTTACTCGTATCCAATCCTTGAATTTCAATTGCACCATGAGGAGACACATTAGTAACAAGAAAATAGCCTATCTATCTAGAACGCAACTTACGAGGAAACAATTTCAATTTAGAATGGTAAAGTAAAACTTTCTGACCAATAGAAAATGTTTTCCTGTAAATCATCTGATCATGGAAGACTTTTGTCTTTTTCTTGTAAATCCATGAGTTCTCATAGGCATCATTGCGGATCTCTTCAAACTCTTGCACTTGTAATTTCCTTTGCTCGCCCAACTCATCCATTCTCATATTGCAATGCTTGATAGCCCAGTATGCCATGTGTTCTAACTCTGCTGGAAGATGACAGGGTTTACCAAATACCAAACGGTAAGGAGACATACCTATAGGAGTTTTGTAAGCCGTTCGATAAGCCCAAACTGCATCATCAAGCCTTAGACTCCAATCCTTATTGTCTGGGTTGACAGTCTTTTCAAGTATGGATTTGATTTCTCTATTGGATACTTCAGCATGTCCATTTGTTTGCAGGTGATAAGCAGTAGAGATGCGGTGGGTAACATTTTATTTCTTCAATAAAGCTTCTACCACTCTATTGCAAAAGTGAGTCCTGCGATCACTAATGATAGCCTTAGGTGTCTCAAACCAAAGAAAAATATGAGATTTGACAAAATCTACAACCACTTTAGCATCATCAGTTCGGGTGGCTTTAGCTTCCACCCACTTTGAAACATAATCCACAACAAGAATTATGTAAACATTACTATAAGAAGAAGGAAAATGACCCATGAAATCAATACCCCACACATCAAATATTTCACAAACAAGAATAGGGGTATGTGGCATTTGATCTCTACGTCCTATGGTTCCAGTTTTCTGACATTGTTCACAAGATTTGAAAAACATGTATGAATCATGAAATAAAGTAGGCCAAAACAATCCATACTCTAATACCTTAAGAGCTGTTCTCTTAGGACCAAAATGTCCTCCACAAGCATATAAATGACAAAATTCTAAAATTGAAGGAATTTCTTGTTGAGAGCCACACCTACGAATAATTTGGTCAGAACAATGTTTCCACAAATAAGGGTCATCCCATACATAATATTTAGCATCACTCTTTATCCTATCTTTTTGAGCTCTAGACAAATCATATGGTAACGTTCTAGTAACTAGAAAATTAACTATATCAGCATACCAGGGGACTACCTCTTTAATAGAAAATAGATACTCATCTGGAACACTATCCTTTAATGGTGATGACTCTTCACTTGTGGTTAATCTACTTAGATGATCAGCAACCAAATTCTCTGTGCTCTTTTTATCACGTATCTCCAAGTCAAACTCTTGTAGCAAGCCGAATAAGCCTAGGTTTCGCCTCCTTCTTTGAAAACAAGTACTTGAGAGCTGCTTGATCAGAATAAATAATTACTTTAGTACCAAGCAAATATTGACGAAATTTTTCTAAAGCAAAAACAACAGCTAAGAGTTCTTTTTTCCAGGGTTGAATAGTTGCCTTGTGCATTATCAAGTGTTCTGGAGGTATAATAAATGGCATGATGAGCTCTTCCAACTTTTTTTTCAAGCACAGTACCTACTGCATAATTACTTTCATCACACATGATTTCAAATGGGAGGTTCCAATCAGGTGGTTGGATAATTGGTGCTGAGGTGAGCATATCCTTCTATTTCTCAAATGCCCCTTTGCACGCCTCGTCGAATTCAAACACCATATCTTTTTGCAATAATTTACACATGGGCTGAGTGATTTTGAAAAAATCCTTGATAAAGTGCCTATAAAAGCCTGTATGTCCAAGAAAAGAGCGAACTTCCAGCACAGTTGTGGGGTAGGGCAAGGGTTTAATAATATCTATCTTAGCTTTATCAACCTCAATACCCATAGAGGACATAACATGGCCTAAAATAATTCCTTGATCAACCATAAAATGACATTTTTCATAGTTCAAAACTAGATTTGTTTCTATGCATCTTCCAAGAACTTTTGTAAGGTTAGTTAAACATGAATCAAAAGAATTACCTAGATTGTAAAATCATCTATGAATACCTCTATGATGTTCTCCACATAATCTGAAAATATACTAACCATACACCTCTGAAATGTAGCAGGGGCATTGCAAATTCCAAAATGGCATTCGTCTATATGTAAAGGTACCAAACAAGCACGTGAATGTGGTTTTCTCTTGATCTTCCGGTGCATCTGGAATTTGGTGAAAACCTGAATAACCATCAAGACAACAATAATGAGTACGACCTACTACATGCTCAAGCATTTGATCAATAAATGGGAGGGGGAAGTGATCTTTTCTAGTTGCAGCATTTAACTTCCTCTAATCAATAAACACCCGCCACCCATTTTCAACACGAGTAAGGATTATCTCACCTTCAGAATTTCTAATCACTGTTATACCTATTTTCTTTGGGACTACCTGAACTGGACTCATCCATTTACTGTCAGAAATTGGATAGATCATACCTGAATCCAGAATTCTAAAATTTCTTTCTTCACCACTTCCACCCTTGGTGGATTCAGTCTTCATTGGGCTTCTCTAAAGGGCTTGCAATCTTCTTCCAGCAATATCCTATGCATGCAAGTAGAGGGGCTCAATCCTTTAATGTCAGCTATAGTCCACCCAATTGCTTGTTTATACTCCCTAAGCACCCGAGTTAATTTATATTCCACCAAGGGAGAGAGTTTCTTGGAGATAATTACTGGGAGCATTTCTCCTTCTCCTAAGAGCACATACTTCAAATGGTCAGGTAGGGGTTTCAATTCCAATTTTGGTGCCTGCTCAATAGAAGAAAGAAGTTTTGTGTGAGAAACAGGCAATTCAATTTGACATACATTATATCTTATCGGTTCAAGTGACTCAAGCTCATGAATTGCTTCTTGCAAATCAAAGTCTAACACAAAATTCTTCATAGCTTTCTCTAGTCCATCACGAGTGAGGTTCCTGCAAAGTGCAACATTCAACTTATCATCATCGTTAAGATCAAAAATATTTTGTGCTAGAGGGTCAATAACATCCATAACATAAACATGGGACACATCACTAGGATATCTCATGGCTTCATGATGTGATCCGGACCCTCGACAATCGGAGTCATAGCAGGCCTGACGGGAAAATATAAATATTCAAGCCAAAACAAGAATTCAACAGGTTCACGAGCTTTGAAGATCAAACAGTGTCGAAAAGAACCGAAAAATTAAGCAGCTGACCTTTTACGGCCGTAAAAGTTGGAATCACGGCCGTAACGCAGCTATCGCAATTTTGGGCAGAACATGACTTACGGCCGTAACAAATTCTTCACGGCCGTAACTTCGGTATCAACTTTGGACCAGAGAAGGGCTTACGGCCGTAAGCCTGGTATTTACGACCGTAACGTATTAACGGATCAGATTTTTTCCAGATTTTCGTATATTTTATTTCCTTTTCCTATTTTAGCTATTTTAGGTTAGTTAGAATTCTATTTTGAGTAAATTAGTGATTTGGGTTTTATTTTGCTTATTTATACGCATTTTTGATTCATTGTAAAAAAGACTTTGATAATTGAATAAAAATAGATTGAATGTTTTTCAATTATTTAATGTGTGGATTCACATTACAAACCCAAACTTATCAAGATTGATTATCTTGTGGCGTTCATCCAGAACTTATCAAATATTCGCGAGAGTATTTGTGGCGTTGAAAATCAGAGACTTATCAAGGAGATTGGGCAAATCCTTGTGGCGTTTCGAAAGTCGTGGTTCTTTATTCCGCATCGTCGAGCCATCGAGTTGTGAATATCGGGTCATGATTCATCCGTCCAACCACAACCCGAGTTCGGAACTTTCCGGCGTTTATTCCGCGCTTCGAACCTCATCATCTGGTATCAGAGCTGGACTCTGAATTCAGGTTTTTCTATCCAGTTTGATTTTTATGTCTATCATCGAGTCCCATAAAAATCATCCATATCTTGTTGTTGAGTCTTTCTTTTCTTGATTTTCTTGTTCTTCGTGCCAGTAAATTTTTTCTTTGTTTGATTCATATAAAAATCCAACAAAATTCAAAAGTGTTTGTTTTGCTTAATTCTTATCCGAATTAAGTTCCGTTTGTTTTGTTGTGTTCGTTGTCGAATTTTCGGATTTATTAAAAAAAAAAAATTATTTTTTTTTATTATTTTATTTATTCCAAAAATTCATCCTAAAATTCAAAAAAAAAAAAAAAGTCCATTCAAGAACAACTTTCTTGAATTTCTTGATCCTTTGTTTTCATTATTCTTTTCTGTGTCCTTCCACAAAAAATTTCACAATGTCCAATTCCCATGAAAACGCCAAAGATCGTATGTGGAGATTTTTGAATGAAGCTTTGAAGAGGTTGGATAAATTAGATGAAAGGGAAAGGAAATTGAAAAAGGAGCGATCTCAATCGGATTCTAGATCTAGGAGGGAATATAGGCGTGATCCTAAACCTAGGGATGGGATCGGGGTTAAGAGAGGAGCCGACATTGATCCAAAAGTAATTTTGATAATTCAAAAGGAAATTTATGAAGAAAAATTGAGGTGTGAACGGGAGGCAGAAAAAAAATATTTGGCTAAATTGCCAAAAAATGAGGAGAAACGAAAGGCGGTGATTAAATGGTTAGAGGAGGTGAAATACATGTTATGGTTGAGCCTCGGGATATGAATGTTGAAAAGAAGGAGGGAGGCTTGAGGCATGAATTAGTTGAAGAGACCCCGAACTTTGTGGTAGGAGTTGAAAATGTGGAGTTAGGTGAACAAACTCCAAAATATGATGAGGAATTAGAAGTTGGGGTAGAAGTTCAAATTTTGAGCTTTGAATTGGAAGATCCACATTTTGGTAGTGATGAGATAGTACATGAACATGGTGATTCAAATGTGGAGGTCGGAGATGTGGTTGAGTTTGAAGATAAAAAAATCGAACAAGAAATTGCAAAGGAGGAAAGAGGCGAAGAGAAGAGCCTCGTGGTTCAAGAAGTGGAGTTGGTGGTGGTTTTTCATGAATACAAGGATCCATACCTTGTACCTCATAAAGCTAACATGTCCCTCCCCATTTTGTTTAAATCTTTTTTGCAGGTTAATTATGACTGGAAACTTCAACCACACTACGAATGGCAATGGAAGTTCAAGCTCCATCTCTTCCGTGTTAGCAAATCAAAGGATTCCAATTTATTGAACTCATGGCATGGAAGCAGAAATTTTCCGTTTGATCCAGGAGGTGAAGTGGAACACCAGGAACAAAGCTATGATTCGGGACGAATCATCCTAAAGAAGGAGGGTATGATGTGATCCGGACCCTCGACAATCGGAGTAATAGCAGGCTTGACGGGAAAATATAAATATTCAAGCCAAAATAAGAATTCAACAGGTTCGACGAGCTTTGAAGATCAAACAGTTTCGAAAAGAACCGGAAAATTAAGCAGCTGACCTTTTACGGCCGTAAAAGTTGGAATCACGGCCGTAACGCAGCTATCGCAATTTTGGGCAGAACATGACTTACGGCCGTAACAAATTCTTCACGGCCGTAACTTCGGTATCAACTTTGGACCAGAGAAGGGCTTACGGCCATAAGCCTGGTATTTACGGCCGTAACGTATTAACAGATCAGATTTTTCCCAGATTTTCGTATATTTTATTTCATTTTCCTATTTTAGCTATTTTAGGTTAGTTAGAATTCTATTTTGAGTAAATTAGCGATTAGGGTTTTATTTTGCTTATTTATATGCCTTTTTGATTCATTGTAAAAAAGACTTTGATGATTGAATAAAAATAGATTGAATGTTTTTCAATTGTTTAATGTGTGGATTCACATTACAAACCCAAACTTATCAAGATTGATTATCTTGTGGCGTTCATCCAGAACTTATCAAATATTCGCGAGAGTATTTGTGGCGTTGAAAATCAGAGACTTATCAAGGAGATTGGGCAAATCCTTGTGGCGTTTCGAAAGTCGTGGTTCTTTATTCCGCATCGTCGAGCCATCGAGTCGTGAATATCGGGTCATGATTCATCCGTCCAACCACAACATGAGTTCGGAACTTTCCGGCGTTTATTCCGCGCTTCGAACCTCATCACTTCATAAATATTAAATTTAATAATTTAACCATCAAACCCCATTGTGAGTGTTCAAGCATGCACATCAATTTTTGTCCTAGATGTTTTAAGAAATGGTTTTCCTAGTAAAATAGGCGTGGGTTTAGAATAATCATCTTCTTCCATATTAAGTACATAAAAATTGGCAGGAAAGACCAATTCATTTACTTAAACCAAAACATCTTCTAAGACTCCCTCAGGGTACACATTGGACCTATCAGCTAATTGAATAATCACACATATTTCTTTTAATGGACTAGTATTTAAAGATGAATAAACAGACAGGGGCATGACATTTATTGAAGCTCCTAGATCTAACATGGCCTTCTCAACTCTACTTTTACCAACTTTACAAGGGATAGTAAACATACCTGGGTCCTTGCATTTAGGAGGTAATTTTTTTGGAGAACAGCTGAAACATTTTCTCCAACACTTATCTTTTCATTCCCTTTCAATTTTCTCTTGTTGGTGAACAACTCCTTGAGAAATTTAGCATATCGAGGTAGTTGTTTAATTACATCAAGTAAGGTAATATTTACCTCAATTTTTCAAAATGTTTCCATGATTTCCTTCTCGTCTTCCCCCATCTTGGATTTGCTCAATCTTGTAGGGAATGGAGGAGGTGCCATGAAAATCTTTGGTTGTTCTTTGTCAAGTACTCAGGTTGGTCGATTTGATGCTGTGGGATGACTTCCTTTTTGGTTTCTTCTCCCGAATACCTGGCTTCACCTTACTAGGCTCTTTCAGTTCCTTCCTACCCTTTGATTATTGTCCAATTTTACTTATTTTAGATAGGTAAATAAATGAAAAAAAATGCAATTTTGGGATATTAATCGGGTTATTTAGAGTAAAACTTATAAAAGATTCAATTTTAATTCTTAAACTCTAAATTGATTTTATTTGCTATTAATTTCATTTATTTAATTGCAGAAATACATTGGACAATTTCTTATATTGAATTCAATTTTCAACCCACATTTTTGGCCCAATTCCCCAGCCCAAAACTCACCTTCCAGCCCAACTCTCGACCTCCCCTATAAACACACAGCTCTCACGTAACCCAACCTCTCTATCTAGACAACAGCCCAGCCGATGAACTCCCCCCAACTTCTATCCAAAAAACCAACGTCCATCTTCCATCCCTAAGATAGCCGCAGCTCTCATCTCCCTCACGGAATCCTCACAGCAACGTCTCTCTCACGCCAACCAACCTAACAGCCTTCTCCTTCCTGAACACTTGACTGCCGCATCTCCTTCTTCCACCAAACGAGCCGCACTACTTTCCTTCCAACCAAATAAACCTTCACCAGCCTGCTCCTTCACTCGGCCTCTGACTCAACTGACAGCAACTCCCACTCACCTCAACATCATCTCCATCTCTCCTGTTCTCACCAACAGCCGCCGCTTTCACTCGTACAGGTTCTCTCTTTCACACCAACAGACCTCTCCAACTCGGCAGCAGCAGCATCCCTCAGCAACACAGCATGATGCTCCTCACACTACCGCCAACTACCAGCTCTCTACCACGAAACTAACCGCACCGTCCATCTCTCCATCACCGCTCGGCAGCCTCCAGCACTCTCACACATTCCAGCAGTTTCACGCAGTAGCCTTTGGGTTTAACTGAATTGTTCTAGTTTATAATCTTGTTTTGTTGGACTTTTAGTTCTTTTAATTGTTAGTTTAAATAATTTTAGATTATTGATATTGATTTTTTTTTTTTTTTTAATTTTTATTTCGATTAATTCAATTATGTTAGACTAAGTTATATTTGAGAGGAGTTATTTTTAGCGTCAATGGGTATGTGTTAATTTCTTATGGATAAATTATTGTCATTGATAAGGGGTTACAAGTTGTTTTAAATTTTTAGATTATTTTACCCGGATCAATTTCGTTGATGTGGTATGCATTGAATATGCACACAACATGCTCGACTAAATGCCGTAAAATAAATTGACTAATTTTCTTACCAATATGTTTAAATCTTATCGATTTCTAGAAATTCATATTAATCTTGTTTACAAAACCAAATTGTTAGCGAAAGAATAACTCAACTCAAATTTCTCTTTCATTGCAATTTAATTATATTCTCGCCAAATTCATTTTAGCACAATTGAAATCATGGTTTAAAACTTGAATTTAGCAAATATTATTGCACCATAAAAATCCTTTGGAAGAATGACCCTGGATTATTGTTAGGCTATAACTTGACCCCTTTATACTTGGAGGGTAGATTTTACATCGAATCAAGTTTTTGGCGCCGTTGCAGGGGATTATTTTGGTGTTAATCGATTTTTGTTGAGTTCTGTTATTTTTTTTATTTTATTATTATTTTCTCTACTACTATTCTTGATATTATTCTTTGTTTATGTCCGTTTAGTTTCGAGATAATTCTAAGCGATTAGTAAGATCGGAACCCACTAACCAATTTTTAACTCTTGAAAATTAGCAGGTAAAAATGGCAGATAATCGAGAACCAAATGAGGCACTAGTCGTTCGAAGTCTCAGAGATTACATTTTTCCAACGATGGCAAGCACTCCGTCATGCATAGTAATTCCTGCAAATGCAGCTACCTTCAACTTTAAACCGGGAATGATTGATCATCTACCACGCTTCCATGGAATGCCATCAGAGAGTCCTTATCACCACATCCAGGAATTTGAAGGGGTTTGTTTTACTTTTCTTGAAAGAAATTGCGTTGAAGAAGTCATTCGACTCAAGCTTTTCCCTTTTTCACTAAAGGATAAAGCTAAGTCATGGCTTAACTCTTTAAGGTCTGGTTCAATTATAAATTGGGCAAATATGCGGAAAGAGTTCATTAAAAACTTTTTTCCTCCACAAAGAACCACCGCTATTCAAAGACAAACCATGAATTTTTCCCAAAAGAATAATGAAAATCTTTACACTAGTTGGGAAAGATTTAAGGATTTGTTGTTATCTTGTCCCCATCATGGTTATGAGCAATGGATGTTAAGTAATTTTTTTTATGAAAGGCTTAGACCTGAAATGAGACAATTTGTGCAAACCATGAGTAATGATGATTTCTTTGCAAATGACCCAAATGAAGTTTTTACATTTTTTGATGATTTAGCTGAAAATACCCAATATTGGGATAACATTGATGAGTTTGATAGGGGTGCTCCAATAAAAACTGAATTTTCAAAGATTGCATCTGGAAATGGAATTCATTCACTTAGTGCAGATGATGACATAAATGCCCGATTGGTTGTCATCACTTGAAAATTTGGAAACTCAAAAAGTGAATAAAGTCAATTCCTCTTCCACTATTTTAGAAAAGTGTTCAATTTGTGAAGATGTACAACACTTAACCTCTGATTGTCCTACACTTCCCCAACTAAAAGAGATGTATTTTGATCAATATGTTGCTGTTAGTATGATTTCCAGGCCTTATTCTAATCCATATTCGAGTACTTTTAATCCAGGTTGGAGAAATCATCCAAATTTCAGTTGGAGGAATGACCAAGGAGGAAGTAATAATGTTGGCAACAATGTTGGACCTTCACAACCAACACCTTATATGCCACCGCAGAAGAGAAGTCTGGAAGACCAAATCCAACAATTCATGCAAAGTCAAGCTGCCATCAGCAATCAAAACACTCAACTTTGATTTAGATCAAGCTAGTGAATTTAGGAAACTGAAATTGAATGAGTTAGATGAATTATGTTTGGAAGCATATGAGAATGCAAAAATTTCAAAAGAGAAAATGAAAGTTTTTCATGATAAGAAAATTTTTAGAAAATCATTTTTTTCCTTTTCAGAAAGTATTATTATATGACTCTAAGCTTCATCTCTTTCCTGGTAAGTTGAGAACTAAATGGATTGGTCCTTACATTGTGCAAACTGTTTACCTTTATGGAGCAGTTGAAATCCTGGATCCAAAAACTGGTACTATTTTTAAAGTTAATGGACAACATCTGAAACCATTTTTGAATAATTTTTCTGCTGAAGTTAATGAACTACCTCTGCTGGACCCTGATTCCAGTAGCTGATTTTCTTGGAATTAACTTTTATTATTATGTATATATTTTATTTTCTTCTTGCAGATTTTATTCTTTTCTTCAATTTTTTTTTTTTAGTTTTTCATTCTTGAATAAATGCTCATGTGCATAGGCCTCCTCTCAGGTACACTCTTCTCCTTTATCTTGATTTAATTTTGAGTCGTGTCTATGAATCACTGTTCTTTTTTTTTTCCTTCTCTTTGAGTCATTGAGGACAATGTCTGATTTTAGTTGGGGGGAGAGTAACTCAAATGTACTTGTTTTGCATTAATTCTTTTGTGATCGTTGAGCATTAAAATTGCGTACATCTTGAGTCTTGAATTATATCTTTGTTATTCTGTAAAGACCTCCCTCCTAATTTTATTTTTTTTTATGCACGAATTTAAGCCTTGTGGTAAGATGGATAGTCAACACATACAACTAGAGCTCTTTCAAGTTTAAGTAATTTTATTTGTTCATCATGAGAGTGAGTGATTGGTGGTTTTCTTATATTGCCCTTGTTTGATATTGCTACTTCCATTGGACATCATTACACGGATTGTGGATTATTGGTGGTTTACACTTAAGAAACGATGAAGGTCAATGTCAAATAAAAATTTGATCCTAAAATTTGATCATTTGAAGCTAACCTTATCATCTTCTCTTCCCATCACAAATCCCTTCATATCCACAAATTCCTTCATAGCCACAAAGCCCTTTCATCTATTTCACATTAAAGATGACATTGCATCCAGACATTGCTTTCATAAATACATAACCTTGTTTCTACTTTCAAGTATAAGTGAGGATGATTATTTTTGCTCCATATTTGAGAAACAAACGTTCAGTGCATGAAAAGAAAGAAAAGTGGAGTTAGAAAGTATTTGACAGTTATTGAGACTAGAGGAGAATGTTGAAGAATTATTTGAGAGGATTTCAGTTTCCAAAAAAAAGAAAAAAGAAAAAAAAAAGTTGAGAGAAAGAGAAAGAAAAGGGAGACATATTGAAAAGAAAGTAAAGTATGTGAAGAAGAAAGTAAGCTTGAAGTGTGATTAAAAATGAAAATTATTATCCTTGCTTATATTTTGGAAGTCCTCAATTTCTACTCACTTCTTTTATTTCCTTATCCTATCCAAAAAAAAAAAAAAAACATTTCTGCTACCATTACATCCTATACTTCTATCAGAATCCCTTGTTATACTATTATAACTGGAACATGTAAACATTTTCTTCCACCACTCCTTATCAGTTCCCTTGATAACACCATCATTACCTTTACGTTGACATTGACATTTTGATCTTAAGTTGGCTTGTGGTAAGAACGGTTGAGTCCCCATGGTTGTGAGCTTTTTATGAGGTCAATATTTGCATTGCTGTCATCCACATATATATGACCTTTATTGAATGCTTGAGTGATCAGTTTTCAAACTCCATGAGTGACCCCCTAACCAGTTCAAAAATAAAATACACATACCCGTGAGTATATAGAGTTTATACTTAGCTTAAGTGAATACTCGACACTGTATGTGTTAGGGTTAGTGGTTTGATGGATCGACTTAAAACAAACACACACAAAATTTTGAGAATGTTTTTATGGATTAATTTGGATATAATGCTTGATCTCTTGATTTTCGAAGTATATGTGCTCGACTGTTTAAATTCATTCTTGACTTTTCAATTAAGTCTTTCATTGAGCTAGTTGGGGAGTGTGATTATTGTCCAATTTTACTTATTTTAGATAGGTAAATAAATGAAAAAAAATGCAATTTTGGGATATTAATTGGGTTATTTAGAGTAAAACTTATAAAAGATTCAATTTTAATTCTTAAACTCTAAATTGATTTTATTTGCCATTAATTTCATTTATTTAATTGCAGAAATACATTGGACAATTTCTTATATTGAATTCAATTTTCAACCCACATTTTTGGCCCAATTCCCCAGCCCAAAACTCACCTTCCAGTCCAAATCTCGACCTCCCCTATAAACACATAGATCTCACGTAACCCAACCTCTCTATCTGGACAACAGCCCAGCCGCTGAACTCCCCCAACTTCTGTCCAAAAAACCAACGTCCATCTTCCATCCCTAAGACAGCCGTAGCTCTCATCTCCCTAACAGAATCCTCACAGCAACATCTCTCTCACGCCAACCAACCTAACAGCCTTCTCCTTCCCTAAACACTCAACTGTCGCATCTCCTTCTTCCACCAAACGAGCCGCACTACTTTCCTTCCAACCAAATAAACCTTCACCAGCCTGCTCCTTCACTCGGCCTCTGACTCAACCGACAGCAACTCCCACTCACCTCAACATCATCTCCATCTCTCTCGTTCTCACCAACAGCCGCCACTTTCACTCGCACCAGCTCTCTTTTTCACACCAACAGACCTCTCCAACATGACAGCAGCAGCATCCCTCAGCACCACAGCAGGCTGCTCCTCACACTGCCGCCAACTACCAGCTCTCTACCACGAAACCAGCCACACCGTCCATCCCTCCCTCACCGCTCAGCAGCCTCCAGCACTCTCACACATTCCAGCAGTTTCACGCAGTAGCCTTTGGGTTTAACTGAATTGTTCTAGTTTATAATCTTGTTTTGTTGGACTTTTAGTTCTTTTAATTGTTAGTTTAAATAATTTTAGATTATTGATATTGATTTTTTTTTTTTAATTTTTATTTCAATTAATTCAATTATGTTAGGCTAAGTTATATTTGAGAGGAGTTATTTTTAGCATCAATGGGTATGTGCTAATTTCTTATGGATGAATTATTGTCATTGATAAGGGGTTACAAATTGTTTTAAATTTTCAGATTATTTTACTCTGATCAATGTCATTGATGTGGTATGCATTGAATATGCACACAACATGCTCGACTAAATGCCATAAAATAAATTGACTAATTTTCTTATTAATATGTTTAAATCTTATCGATTTCAAGAAATTCATATTAATCTTGTTTACAAAATCAAATTGATAGCGAAAGAATAACTCCACTCAAATTTCTCTTTCATTGCAATTTAATTATATTCTCACCAAATTCATTTTAGCACAATTGAAATCATAGTTTAAAACTTGAATTTAGAAAATATTATTGCACCATAAAAATCCTTTGGAAGAATGACCCTGGATTATTGCTAGGCTATAACTTGATCCCTTTATATTTGGAGGGTAGATTTTACATCGAATCACCCTTTTCACAGGAGTGTTTTGTCTGAATCCAAACTCCTGTGTGTTAGCGGCCATGATGGAGATCAAATCCCTAGCTACAGTTGGGGTTTTATTCACTATAGCTCCTCTGCTAGCTGCATCCATCATCTTCCTCTCCATTGGTAACAGTCCCTCATAGAAGAATTGAATGAGTAATTGTTCAGAAATTTCAAGTTGAGGACAGCTTGCGCATAGTTGTTTAAACATTTCCCAATATTCATGCAAGGTTTCAGTATCTCTCTGTTTGATTCCACATACCTCTCTTCTGATATTTGCAGCTCTTGAAGCTGGGAAAAATTTATCAAGAAATAATGTGACCATCCTTGTACACGTAGCTATAGAACCTGGTGGTAGATAGAATAGCCAATCTTTTGCCTAGTCAGCTAATGAGAATGGAAAAGCCCACAACTTGATTTGCTCTTTAGTCACTCCTTGTGGTTTCATACTTGAACACACCATGTTGAATTCTTTTAGATGTTTGTGGGGGGGGGGGGTCTTCAATCTCAAGACCATAGAATTTGGGTAGCAAATGGATCAATCCAGATTTCAATTTAAATTCCAATGTAAGATCGGATACTGAATGCAAAGTGGCTGTTGATTTTCATTTGGGGCGGCCAATTCTCTTAAAGTTCTTTCATCATTGGTCATTGCTTGCTCTTGCTCTGTTTCAGAATCACTAGAACAATCAGTTGTTGAATCTGTAGGGTCAGCTGCTAGATTCAATCTGGTTTGTTTGTGCAACTTAGCTTCATTCCTCAATTTTTGAGCTGTCTTCTCAATTTTAGGGTCGTATTGCAAATCACATGTATGAGAACAACGGGGCATAAAATAAATAAAAACAATAAATGAAAAATTAAATCTAATTAACACCAATCCCCGGCAACGACGCCAAAAATTTGATGGGTGTCGAATCCAACAAATAATAATATTTTCTTGCTCGCATAAAAATAAATTGTGATAGTTGTGAACAAGGTCGAATCCACAGAGATTAGTTAGAATTAATTATTCAGAAATTAAAAAAGTATTTAAAAATGGGGGGTTTTGAATTTTGAATGTAAAATCAATTTATAAATAAACAATTGCGAAATTAAAGTGATGAGAATATCAAATTAAATAAATATCCAGCCCAAGGTATAATCTCAGTATTGATTCATAGAATTGATCATGGATGCAAGAATAAAATCCTTTACTTATTTTCTAAATTGGTTATGGTTGTTGATACGATCTAACAACTTATCTCTCCTTACCGTCTTGATAATCTAGAGACACTCGTTGATTATTTTCCCAATCGATAAACAACCCTAGATACGATCTTAGGATTTAATTTACCAATGGCATTAACCTCTAGAGAGACTATCAATTCTAGCCAACAAATTCACACGTCGCCAATAAATAAAAACAAAGACATATGAACATCGGGAAAAAAAAAAAGAGATTTACTTGATAAAAGGAGAAAATTAGTCATTACAAAATGGCCAAGGCAAACTACAAGAATTTTGAAAACAAATCAAGAAGAGGCAGGAACTTCTGTGGCGGAGGCACCACCAACAGAGTCATCTAGAGGTAGAATGCCATCAGCAGTGTCGGCAAGAGTATCCTCGCCAGCATCTTCAGGCTTCAGATAAAAGGTCTCAATTTTTTAAAGATCCAGGTAAGAAAAATCTTCCTTCACATCCTTGAATGCCATCTGAGCCCCAATGTTGCCCAAAACCCTCTGCATCACCTCATACTCAATAGTATTTTCAAAACTGTCCTTGAAATTCTGAACCGCCTCAACCACCCTAGCCCCAACAACCTCTTCCACCCTAGCCTCAATATTTTGCTCTATGATCTCCTTTACCCTGGAGTCTACATGCACTTATAACGAGGAGTAGTTCTCCTCTACCTTCTTCCGGGCTTCCTCTTCCCTCTCCAGCTGGCTAGTCACCACTGTCACCTCGTTAGAAAACTTGTTCTTCATAAAATTGGCCTATTGCAGGACCTCAACAATAACAATCTGAGTGCAGTTGGCATCATCAATTTTTTTGCAAAAAGCCTCCACATTCACCTCGAAAGCATGGAGATCATGCTTCAATTTTTCATTGTCTTCCTAGAGGCGCTTGGAGAGAGCTTTGTCTTCCGATGAGGATTTAGGGGTTATAGAAAGCTGATCCTTGAGGTCGTTAATCTCCCTCAACAGCTTGTCAACATGGAGAAAGGTCGTCTCAGCATCTTGTCACGTTGCATCTCCATGACAAAAGACACTACATCGTCAATCAGAGCTAAGGCCCTAACATTCATGGCCTTGGCAGCAAGCAATTTTCGAAGAAACACTAGGAAAAAAAAAAAAAAAAGCAGACCACCCTTCAGTCCAAAATTGTTCAGTGGCTAAGGCAGCCCTAGCTGGCAGGAAACTAGGAGAGTCAAATAAGCTGGAGTCAAAGACAACATCTTTGGGTAGCATGTTGGTTTCAATTTATCTTAGCTCATCATCTACCGCCGGGGTTACTTCGTACTTTATCCTAGTGAGAGAAATGGAGGGCTCCTCTCCTCTTTTTGGTGATTCTGATGGTGGAGGGGAGGAATCAAGGAGCTATCCTTACCCTTCTTTAACCTCTTCAGGGGAGCAGGATCGTTGTCGGAGTCTTCCTCCATCACATCCCCCAGAGAATCATCCTTAGAAGGACCCTTCATCAATCCCTTCTCTCTCCTCTCACCACCTCGTCCTGACCTTTTTCCTTTCCCCTTAGCCTTAACCTACTAAGAGGCGATTTCTTTCTTCACCTTTAGCAATTGATTACTGGAAGGCAACAAAGTTGGTGGAGGCAACAGAGATGGTGGAGGCAACAGTGATGGAAGAGGACCTTCGACTTGAGCAATAGAGGATTCAACGAATTTCTTAACTGCCTCCACCTGAAGGGTAGCAAGCATTGTCTTCTACTTCTTCTCCACATCACTCCCAGGTTGGAGGACTGGTGAAACTTTCTTCACCATTAGTCCCTTCAAAGAAATCTTTGGGAAATCCTTTGAACCTTCTGGCCATGTAAATGAATATTCATCAGGAAAAAAAACTCTAGAATGAAAGAGATACAAAACGTGATGGGAAGCTAACTTACTCATGGCTTGTGCAAGTCCGTGTTTGACAAAAAGTTTGTTCAATTGAATCACCCCCTGGAAAGTGCCCTTATATGTAAAGAGCTTCCTCATCGCAGACAAATCTTCTTCTGAAAGCAGGGAAGCAAAAATTCTCCCTGAAATAAGAGATAAGACAAAAGAACAAACAAGAAAGGACCACACATACACGCGCGTATAAATGAAGGCAAAATAAAAACTCATGTAGAAGAGAAAGAGTTCAGGGAACGGTGATTTCAGGAGTGGGATCAATTGGTGAACTTTGCTACTCCCCAGCAACCCAGAACCATTAGGTCCTCCAATTTTTGATAGAATTGGGATGCCCGGTGATAATAGGAGGATGAGTACCCCTTGGAGATAAGTAATATCAATCCTTCATGTCAGATCTCACATCCTTATCTCTCATAACTGACTTCTTCAAAATGTAGAGGGTATGGATGATATGCAAGGAGATGGGGTAGCCCGGATTGACCTCTTGCCATATCAACCAAGTGCTAACTGCCTGTGTCCAGAAATTTGGAGCTAGCTAATATGGGAATAAGTTGTAGCTCCGGAGTAGTGCCCTAAAATAAGGATGGAAAGGGAGCCTCATCACGCACGTCAGAGCATCATAGAAAATCACCACTTGGCTTGGGGGTAGACTACATGGTCGGCAAGATGGGGTAGGATGTATTAGCCGACTCCTTCTGGCCGTCTAAATTTTGAAGGGGAACCTACCAAATCAATTCCCTAGATCTCTCAGACTCCACCTCACTGCTCTCACATGCCCTCGAGTTGGGTTCAAGGTTGACGTGGTACCCCTATACCTTATTTACATAATCGACCCAGCCTTCTACTTTGGCAATTTCCTCCTCGGACAACCCTAGTTCTTTCTTGTGTGCCGTAAATTGAGCTCTAACCCCTATGTCAAGTTCTCACACCCCAGGTGAAGAACCCGATGGGTCTTCCCCTCTCACTTCTCTATTCTGCTTACTCCAAATTTCTTGCAGCAATGCCTCTTCCTCAGCAGATAAGTGGGCCATATATGACTGGTTCTTTTCTTCTTCGCTGTCAAAATCCAAACACATTATATTATTGCATTTCCTATTTCTCCTCCTCACACATTTCCTGAAAAAGCGGGAACTAAAAACCAATTGGGACAAAGGACAAAAATCACTGATAGGAATCGTCATTACCACCAACTCCTGTGGACTCGTCGACTCTTTCCATTTTTTCCTCAAACTACAAACTTACCCAAAAAGGAAAGTACAAAAAGGAATTCTCAAACAAGCACTCAAGAGTTGAAAATCGAAAACAACAAGTACGCAAGGAAAAGAAAGATTAACTGAAAATGAAGAAAATTAACGGCCCTGTGTTCGAAGGAGAAGCGTGCTGGAAAAAGATTTTGATTGAAAGGGATTAGTTAAGTAGAAGCTTTCAAAGGTCACGGTGGGATTCTTTGTAAAAGAAACAAGGAAATAATTCTCATAGAAAACTCTTAAGGAACTTTCGAAGACGTGGGAAAGAAGAGATTGTGGGATGGAAGAAGCTTTATAGAGAAATCATGTTATTCTAAGCCCTTCATCCCTAAGGTGGGGGATTAATCCAAGCAGTCCACTTGTCCTATTGAGAATAAGTCGAAGCGCCAACGGGCTCACACCCCAGATGAAGAACCCGATGGGTCTTCCCCTCTCACTTCTCTATTCTGCTTACTCCAAATTTCTTGCAGCAATGCCTCTTCCTCAGCAGATAAGTGGGCCATATATGACTGGTTCTTTTCTTCTTCGCTGTCAAAATCCAAACACATTATATTATTGCATTTCCTATTTCTCCTCCTCACACATTTCCTGAAAAAGCGGGAACTAAAAACCAATTGGGACAAAGGACAAAAATCACTGATAGGAATCGTCATTACCACCAACTCCTGTGGACTCGTCGACTCTTTCCATTTTTTCCTCAAACTACAAACTTACCCAAAAAGGAAAATACAAAAAGGAATTCTCAAACAAGCACTCAAGAGTTGAAAATCGAAAACAACAAGTACGCAAGGAAAAGAAAGATTAACTGAAAATGAAGAAAATTAACGGCCCTGTGTTCGAAGGAGAAGCGTGTTGGCAAAAGATTTTGATTGAAAGGGATTAGTTAAGTAGAAGCTTTCAAAGGTCACGGTGGGATTCTTTGTAAAAGAAACAAGGAAATAATTCTCATAGAAAACTCTTAAGGAACTTTCGAAGACGTGGGAAAGAAGAGATTGTGGGATGGAAGAAGCTTTATAGAGAAATCCTGTTATTCTAAGCCCTTCATCCCTAAGGTGGGGGATTAATCCAAGCAGTCCACTTGTCCTATTGAGAATAAGTCGAAGCGCCAACGGGCTAAAATTCAAAAAGAAAGCAACCATTCAATTGCTAAGGTGTGCTGCATGCACGTAAGGGCGTGCTTCCTAGAAGCAATCCTTGGAAATTACAACTAATCATTACTTTTCCATAAATGCTCCCCAAGAAATGTGCTAGCATCTATGACAATTATCTTAAAGGAAAATAAGTTCAAAAGCCTCTCTTCATCTTGAATTAACAACGAAGAACTTGAAACTTCGAAATGTTACAACATGACTCACTTTGGACTCATAAAGAAAAAATGTTTTGGAAGACTAGTCCAGCTCTGCATCACTCCAAAAAATAGGTACTGCTTTTTTTATATGGACTTCCCAATGGTATCACTTCGGCTGGTCTATGTTAAATCCGATCCGCCCATAAATGGACCAATCGAATCCGAGGCACTAGTGTTACGGCCATGCCTAAATAAGCTTGACACATCATCTATGGGAGCCCATGTGGAACCCATTGACTGCCAGCTATGTTTAAGATTCCGTAGATTACTGCATTGTCGAGGTAAAATGTTGTCCGAACTCCTTATAGCCGAACTGCTTGTTCCAACTAATGTTATCCGAAGTACATGCCATGGATTGGTGACAGGGCCGGTAAATGTGTCAGAGAGATGTGACCCTCCTACAAGTTGCGGATTGATGGGACAACCCCTTTTACTAGGGATGTGATGGCAGCCGTAACCCTATAGTAGAAAATAATGATTATAGCTAAACAATTTGTTTACCTCTCCAATGGTTAGGAGCTTGACATGTGTAAAGTATAACACGTGTCACGATCTGAGAACATAATTTCAACTATAAATAGAATGTCTTTGCCTCCAAGAAAAAAGTTAGTAACTCAATACTCAAACTTAATATACAAATTTCACTCCCTTTTCTCTCTTCTACACACATATTTCCCGCATCCAAACTATATTTACTTGAAATGAGTACTGACTTAAGCATCGAGGTACAAATAGGAACCACCTTGCCCCCATTGAATATTGTTTATTTGTCATAGTGCGTAGGAAGTCCACGTGTTCAAGCGGGAGGAGCTGAGACGTGTTGATCAAAGGTCCCATCAGATTTTGTAGCCAACAATTATTATTATTATTATTATTATTATTATTATTATTATTATTATTGTTGTTGTTGTTGTTGTTATTGTTGTTGACTACAAAATCTGGCAGGACCTTGGATCAACGCGTCTCAGCTCCTCCATCTTGAATACATAGACTTCCTTTTCACTAGGACAAACAATCAGTATGCAAAAGGGGCCGAGGTGGCTCCCGTTTGCACTCCGATGCTGAAGTCAATACTCATTCCAAATTAATATGATTTGGGCGCGGGAAATATAAGTGTGTAAAAGAGAGAAAGGAGAGTGAGATTTTATATTTAAAGTTCAAGTATTTAGTTTCTAACTCCTTTCTTGGAGGAAAATGTGTCTTATTTATAGTTGGAATCATATCCTATGATCATGACACGTGTTCGACTTTACACGTGGCTTCGTCCTAGCCGCTGGTCAGATGAACCATTTAATTGGTCATAATCATTGTACCCTACCATAGAGTTACGACTGCTATCACATCTCCATTAAAGGGGCTATCCTATCAAGTTGCAACTTGCAGCCAAGTCCAATCATACTGACACAATTGTCCAACTATGCCGTTGTCCCTAGTCATATACCCCGGATGACATTACCGCAGAACAAGTAGTTCAGCCACAAGTGGTTCGAATCCCTATACTACCTCGACCTCACAATAACTTGCAAGTCGGTGGGTCCATCTGGTAACTATTGGGTCCCACGTGGGCTCCTATGCATGACATGTCGAGTTTAATTTTGGTCGTGTCCGTAACACTAGTCCCTCAAGTTTGATGGGGTCATTTATGGGCATATCAAACTTGATACAGGCTAGCTAAACTGAACTGAACTGAATGCGAGGTTATAAAGATAGGATAATGGTTTTTCTCATGGAGTGGCGCAAAGTTGAATGCATCCGGAGTGGTCCTCTTCTTGAACTCGAGGCGGGGTTTTCTACCTACTGACTACTTACATGTGACAGTTGGACCTTTGGACTTGTTCCCTTTTTAATTCAGCCACTGCAAAATGTTAGCATGCTTTCATGGGAGGCGCATTTACGGCAAGCAAATAATTGGCTTTGATTTCCAAGAAATGTTTTAAGGGAATGCGTCATACCGTGCATAAGATACACTCTATTAGTAGGACGATTCCTTTCTTTCTGAATTTCAAACCTTTGGCGCTTCACCTTACTCCCATTTTAGGACACCTGTACCGCCTAGATTAGCTTTTCAGTTTCAAGATGAAGGGTTTATATTGACAAGGCCTATCTATAAAGCTGTCTTCCCTTCACCATTTCTCCTTTCTTGAATCTCCAAAAATCTTCCAAGAGTCTGCTCGTGAAAGTTGGCTTTCTAATTTCTTTCCTCGAGAATATTATTCGCATTCCTTGACAAGTTCTTCATCTAGGTTTTCCACCAAGTTTCCGCCTCCTTTTGAATTCAAGGTCGCCGATTCTCATCAACTCTTGTCTTGGGTAATTTTTCCTTCTTTGCATGCTTGTTATTTTTAGCTTTGAATTCTTGAGTTCTTGTGAGATATCTCCTTTAGTCTCGCATTTTTATTTTTGGGGAAAGTTTTGAAATTGGGAGAAATGGAAAGAGTGGGGGGATCGGGTTCACAAGAGTTGGTGGTAATGGCGGTTCCTATTAGAGGCTACTGCTCTTTGTCTCAATCAGTATTTAGTTACCACTTCTTCAAGGAGCGGGTTAGATGGAGGAATAGGAAATGCAGTAATATAATCTATTTGGATGATTTTGACAGTGAAGAAGAAAAGAACTAACCCTACATGGCTCATTTATCCTCATTCACGGAATTCGGGGCGATACATTCACATTTTCAGTCACCAATGAATGTGGAACTCCAAACCTGCAAATAATATTCTTCCAAAGGAATTTGGAAGTGTTTGCTTCGGTGATCTTCATCAAGGGTTGGGCCAAAAGTACCCCTGTTTCAGAGCTTTCCCAGCTAAGGATAATGCCTCGGCATGATTGCTACAAATGCTCTAATGAATCTCCATCATTATGTACCTGCCTTCTGGTCGACTAACGCATCATAACAAAGGCTCAGTGTAACTTCGTTTATAGAGCAACCCCTCGATGAGGACAAAGTTAGATGCACACCTTTGAAATTTTTGAGCTTCGTCCAGTTCATTTGGTAGAGTCTTATATTTTAAGTAAGCAAGAATAAGTGTCATCTAGGAGCTCTCCTCTTCTATTGCACATATTTCTACCCTGGCTCAATAGAGGAGACCGATAGATGTTCAATGAGCACCATGTTGAGGAGTTCGGCGTCTTTGCTACTTTCCAATTTGGATAAAGCATCTGCATTCGAATTTTCAAATCTAGGAATATGGACCAACTTGAGTTTCTCAAAATGAGCTACCAGATCTTTTACTTTCTTCAAGTATACGATCATCGCTGCCTCCTTAGCAGCGAACTTCCCATTAACTTGGCTCACAATGAGTTGGGAATCACTATTCGCTATCAATGATGTGATCTTTAAAGCTATTGCTAGCCTTACTCCTGCCAAAAGTGCTTCGTAATCTGCCACATTGTTTGAAGCTCTAAAATTGAAGCAGACTGCACAGTGCAGTTTGTACCCTTCTGGGATCACTGGTATTATACCGGCACCAGCCCTTCCTTCGGTAGAAGATCCATCAACGAACAACCCCCATTTGTGAGTATCTCCTGTATTTTCAATCATCTCCACCTCCGGTGATTGTGTAAACTCTGCTATGAAATCTGCCAATGCCTGGCCCTTCACTGTCTGAGGCATATTGCAAGTCATATTGGCTAACCTCTATGGCCCACTTCATCAACCTTCCGGACACGTCTGGTTTCTGCAGTACTTGTCTCATGGGGAAAGGATGGAATGTGATTGAAAATAGGGGCGAATCTTACGAGCCGCTTTGATAAGAGCTAAGGCGAGCTTCTCCATGTCAGGGTAGCATGTTTCAGTGTCTACCAAAGCTTTGCTCACATAGTACACTGGAAGTTGATTCCCATCTTCGTCTCTAACTAGGACAGAGCTAACAGCCTCTTTGAAGATGGCCAAATACTGGAACAGCGGCTCCCCGACTTTGGGCTTGGATAGTAGAGGGGCCCATCCTAAAAACTCATTCAACCCTATAAAGGTTCGTTAGTATTCCTGCGTCTATTGAAATCTTCTTCTTCTTTCAATACCTTAAAGAAAGTCAAGCACTTATCAGTATATTTGGATACGAATCTGCTTAATGCTACGACTCTCCCATTTAAGCTTTGCACTTCTTTGGGGCTTCGGGGCGAGCACATGTCAAGCAAAGCTTTGATTTTATCTGGATTGGCTTTGATTCCCCTACTGTTCACCATAAAACCAAGAAACTTACCCGACACTAATCCGAAGGCACATTTTACGAGCTTGAGCTTCATCTGGTACTTCCTTAGTATATTAAAGGTCTCCAACAAATGGTGGACATGCTTGGAGGCGACCATGCTTTTCAACCTTAAGGGCATAGCCCTATAACAGTAGAGTCCCCTGTCTATGATAAAGGAGATGTGCTCTTCGTCGGATTTGTGCATGGGTATCCGATTGTATCCGAAGTATGCGTCCATAAAGCTCCACATGTCATGCCCTGCCATGGAGTCAACTAGTTGGTCGATCCAGAGTAAGGGAAAGCTGTCTTTTCGACATGCTTGGTCCAGGTCCGAGAAATTGATGCATACCCACAGCTTACCGTTTTGTTTGGGGACCAGTACAGAGTTGGACACCTGGTTCAGATAATGAGATTCCTTCATGAAGCCATTTTTCAACAGCTTGGACACCTCATTTTTCAAGGCTTCATATTTTTTCGGACTCATAGGTCTCCTCTTCTACCTATGTCCGGGGTGACTTAGGTCAAGTTGGAGTCTGTGACAGGCTACCTTGTGGTCTATTCCTACCATGTCGTCGTGTTTCCACGAGAACACGTCGAGATTCTGGAGAAGGAAGCTTTTTAGCTGCCCCTTGAATTCAACCGTTGAGTTCTGCCCAATCTGCAATTCCTTCATCAGGGCTGATGGATCGACGGAGAAGCATTCCAACTTTTCATCCGAAGCAGTGCAACAGTTTGTACCAGTCATGCTGGGGTCTAAATCTGCCAGATCTTCTTCTTCTATCATTATGACATCTCCATCTATATTAGGTACGATGCCCAAATTTTCAAGGTCTGAGACAACCTCGGCTATCACTATATCGCTAATCATGATGACAGTTCGATCTTGGAACTTTCGGATAGCATTTGTGTAGCTTGATCATGATTCGGTCTGGCTCCCCCTAAATGTAGCTATCCCATTATCAATTGGGAACTTCATGCATTTGTACTTCATGTGAGTGACAACCCCCAAGTCAATAAGTCTTGGTCTTCTAATTGAGTCATGATAGGAGGATGTCTTATCTACTATCAGGAATTCCATCGGTGGTAGGTCCATGTCCCACCTCGGTCATAAGGATTATAGACCCTCTGGGGACGATACTATCCCCGTAAATCACACTTATCGAGGCACCGTCATCTACTAGCATTTAGGACAATCCATTTTTGGCCACCACCATCTGAATCACCAGCGCGTCATTGTACGGGAAATACACCCCAATCACATCGTCCAAGGTTAATGTGATTGGATCTGTCCTTGAAGTCCCAGCAGGGAGCGAATTTATGTGATAATTCACGTTGGTGGGTTCTTTGGCTTCCCTTATGTACCTCTTTTGGGAGTTGTTTGTACTCCCGCCCTGATGGGGCCCTCCAAATATTGTGTCGATCTCACGGATCGATGGATCATGCAGAGGATGGGGCAATATCCTAACTTTCTTATCAAGCGCTGGAGCTTTATTTCTGTCATGATCTTGCTCTCTAAGGTGATTGTTGGTTCCTCCCCTGGGAGGGTATCTTTTATTGTCCCTTCGCTCAATTCGGTTGAACCTTTGGTCATTCGGCCTGTTTGGCCTTCGCCTATTCGGGGTACTATTTCCTCCCTTTCTCTTGTTGGCCTTTTCATCTGGCGGCATTTGTATATCTTTGCAATCCTTCATAGCGTGTCCATAAAATTGATGGTATGCGCAATACAGCCCAGTCATAGGTTGCTTTCCGCTTCGGCTTCCACTTCTTTCCTCCTGAGTAATAGTGGGATTCGTTAAGGGGAAGGTGGAGTGTAAGTTGGGAATAGCTTACGTGATTTCAGCTGCATAACTAGACCTGGTTCTAGGAAATGGACGGGGCCACTTCTGTGATGATTGCTGGACTGGTCTTTATTGCCTCGATTGCCTCCGGGCTGATACCAAGTGTTGTATCTATTTTGTGGGTGGCTATCCCTGCCCTGGCCATCTCTTCCGAAATGGTATCCTCCTTCATCAAATCTACGAAGGCATTGTAATCCCTTGGTTTTCTACTTCGCACATCCCTCCAAAACATGCTGGTCATGTCTAATCCCCCTTTTCAGAGAGGAGAACATATCAGCTTCTATGATATTGTCATAGCTGTGCATTTCTTCTGTGAATCGGGCTAAATAGCCTTTCAAAGATTCATCCCTTCCCTGCCTCAGATCTTGAAGGAGTTGGCGTGGGAGTTGACTTGGCCTGGAGGAAACAAAGCCATTTTTAAATCTCCCCAACTGTGGATACTTCCAGGAGGAATTTTTTTGTATCATCGTATGGCACTCCCCTCAAGTTTTAAGGTGAAGGCTTTGCATTTTAGGGCAGGAGTAGCTCCGACTATCTCCATACTGGCGTGGTAGTTCAGTAGGTGATCATCAGGGTCACCTATCCCAGAGTACTTTGTGATCTCTGGCATTTCAAAATCGCTAAGTACTGGAAACCTCCGAATGCCTTTAGTGAAAGGGTTTATTTCCTCATCATCCTCTAATTCATACGACGGAAATTCGTTGCTTTCATCATAGTCTTATTTCACTGCACCATGGTATTGGTCATGGGGTTGCTGGGCCTGGTTCCACACTCGAGGTGATAAAGTCTGGCCATAATTAGGCCTTTGATAGTTATGCGAATCCCTTTGGGTTTGGCAGTGCGCCTCTGCGGCTCTTCTCTCCTGCCTATTTCTATGCTCATGGGTCGGTGGGTGCCGCTCTTCCGTCCCCGCCTCGTACCTATTTCTAGGTAAGTGACCCCGCGAGAGGGCTTCTTCAGCCCTTCACTCAAGCCTATTCCTAGGCATTTGTGTCGGATGCCGAACTTGTTCAGCCCTACTTTCTCGTTTGCCACTGAACATTCCCCCTATTTGGCTGAAAACACTGTCAGACCTTGAGGGGGTGGCTTCTTCATGGTATTCAGGTGGCTAGCTGTGCTCTTTCGATACTGCATACACCGTGTCCTCTTTGCCGTGAGGCACAGAATCCACCTCGGCATACATTGGTGGTACGTTGTAATAGTACGATGCACTGCCCGCATCAGAGGGTGAATAATGTGGCTGCGAGTAGTACGGTGGTGCCATTGGTTCATTCACCACATATCCTCTTGCCATGTAGGCATTCATGGCAGCAGTTTGCTCAATTTGTCATTTTTGTATCTCCAACATTTGAGCAGCCATGCGCGTCATATCTCGTAGCATGCGCCGGTTTTGGTGCCGACGAGGAGGATTAGGTTGTAGAACCTCCTCGTTGGCGTTCTCATACTATTCTGGTTGATGTGTATCCCCGCCACCGTACTGTTCCTCTCTACTCCTTCGAGGGTTAGCATCATTATCACTCTCACTCATTGTTGCAAGGAGTCAATGATTATCCTTTTTCAATATTGGCAAACTTATGTTTCAAATTTATATACCTTTTTTCAAGGTGAGTAAACTTATGTTTCAAAGTTATAGACCTTTTTCAAGGTAGTTGAACTTATGTTCCAAAGTTGTAGACCTTTTTCAAGGTGATTAAACTAATGTTTCAAAGCTTAAAGCCCCTTTTCAAGGTTTTATATTCCAAAGTTGCTGGCCTTTTTCAAGGTTTTTGATGGATTTTTACCAAGTGTTTTTCCATGGTTAAAGGTGTAGTTTCCCATAGACGGCGCCAAAATGTTGATCACAAAATCTGGAAGGATCTTGGATTGGAAGGATCTTGGATTAACACGTCTCAGCTCTTCCCTCTTGAACACGTGGACTTCTTGCGCACTAGGACAAATAATCAGTATGCAAAGGGGGCCGAGGTGGCTCCCGTTTGCACTCCAATGCTTAAGTCAGTACTCATTCCAGGTTAATATGATTTGGGTGCAGGAAATATATGTGTAAAAGAGAAAAAAGAGAGTGAGATTTTATATATCAAGTTCAAGTATTAAGTTTCTGACCCCTTTCCTGGAGGCAAATGTGTCTTATTTATAGTTGGAATCATATCCTATGATCATGACATGTGTTCGACTTTATACGTGGCTTCACCCTAGCCGCTGGTCAGATTAACCATTTAATTGGTCATAATCATTACACCCTACCACAGAGTTACAACTGCTATCACATCTCCAGTAAAGGCGCTATCCTATCAAGTTGCAACTTGCGGCCTAGTCCAATCCTACCGACACAATTGTCCAACTGTGCCGCTGTCCCTAGGCATATACCTCGGATGACATTACCTTAGAATAAGTAGTTCAGCCGCAAGTGGTTCGGTCCCTATACTGTCTCAGTCTCACAACAACTTGCAAGTTGGTGGGTCCATTTGGTAACTATTGGGTCCCACGTGGGCTCCTATGCATGACGTGTCAAGTTTAATTTTGGGCGTGACCATAACAATTATTATTATTATTTGAACTGCCAAACTCACTATTTATCATCATCATCGTCATTATTGTTTATCTAAAATACGTTATCTTTTATATTGACTAGATATTTCACATTCAAGATCTTTTATATCAACTAGAAATGCTTAAATGTAATATCGTTACCTTTTAAATAGATAGACTTCGTTTTAAAGTGAAGTTATTTTGAAAACCCAGTTGTGTGACGTCGTTTACATCATGTGCTAATAAAGAAAGATGAAAAATTATTCACGTGGTTTTGGTCATCACAAGTTTGGTATCAAAGCTACGTTTTTTAGATTATGTAGACTGCCTAACGCACATATTTAGATAGTCGTTATTTGAAGTACCGCCAATCAAGTGGTTGCTTGTTATACTTGATTTAATTATGAGACTACCCAAATTGGTAATGTAACACCTCGAAAATTCATGCTTTAAATTTTTAAATAACTTAGAAAATTTGATTTAATTATTCTATTTTAGAAGTAGTTAATATTATATTTTCGGTAAAGGGAGAGCCATGAATTTTGAGAAAAGGGCAATAAATTATCTTAATCATGATTTTGGGGTCAAATTAACATAAAATAGAGTTATGGATATTTTTTGGACTCAATCAGACTTAGTTTTATAGGAGGGGATTGAGCTGAAAATTTTGGAAAATTCAGCTTAATTTACTGAATTGCCATCGTTAAGAGCTCACCTTTGAGATTGAGGGTGGGTTAATACCCACCCAACCCGCTAAAATCGCCCAACCCAACTCAATCGGGTTGGGTCGGTTTTTGATGAAAATTGGGTTGGGTTGGGTTCAAAAAAAAAAAAAAAATTGGTCGGGTTGGGTTGGGTTGTGGGTTGAGTGAAAAACCCAACCCGACCCGACCTAACCCAACACAACATAATTTTTTAAAAAATAGGACTATTTAAATTTCAAGAATCTCAAGCACATTTTATAATTTGGATGAAATTCAAATATAGTTTGAACATATTTTAGTTTTATTAGCAAGTATTCAATTTATTATATTTGAGCTTATTGTATTGTACATAATTGATTTGAGTTAATAGTTGATTTATGGGCTTAATTTTTAAAATTTAAAGATTTTTTGCTAATTGGATCGAAGCCCAAACCACCCAACCCAACCTAACCTGACCGAAATTTGATTGGGTTGAGTTGGGTTGGGTTTGAACTCATACTTGGGTTGGGTTGGGTTGGTTTTTTATCAACCCGACAATAGTGAGTTGGGTTCGGGTTGGGCAAAAATCGACCCAACCCAACCCACGCCCACCCCTATTTGAGATCTTAGTAAATAACGTAAATTGATCCACTTTCGATGCATGTTAAACCATCTTGTAGAACACCACGGGATGAGCGTATTGGTATCAAATCTGAGTACATATGAGGTCGGGAGTTACCTTAAAAAGTGAGCCAAACCTGCTTACCTATAATGCTGAAAACCTTAAAAATTTGACTGTGGAACCCTGTCGAGCAGCCAACTTTGGACGAGTGGTACGAACTGTGTAGTGATCGATCTTCTTTGCATGTGTGACCATTACAAAAATTGTAACGTGAACTTTCCAACTGTGTAAAGAGTGACCAAAATGAACATCGTTTCGACCTCCAAATATTAGTCCAAAAGTGGTCACTCGGAATAGAAAATCTGGAAAATTTATTAATATTTTATTACATGAGTGGGACACTTGTCCCAGAACAATGCTATACCTTAGTACCTATTTGGCTGAGCTTGTTAATTCCAGAATACAAGTGCAATAAAAATGCGTATAAATAATCGTTGTATTAATACGAAAACAACATAAATCATTAAATAAGCAGGAATTTAACAAGTAGCCCAAAAACAAACACGTCCTAACACTTAAGCTCTATATAAATACTCTCATTCTGATCAGATTAATCCTAGAAAACTTTCACAACAGAAACCAGGTGAAAATTCTTTTCCAAAAACTTAGAATTTTAAGAATGTTGTCCATTTCTTCTTGCTTTCCTTTCAATCTATGAATGTACAAGTAATGAATATTCATATAGGTAAGAATTTCATCACTTGTATGTTCTTATCATACCAGAAATCGAAGAAATCAACTGATAAACTCATAATTTAACCAGCAGACTCGAACGCTACTAGTAGTCTCCGAATCTGTCAACACAGATTTTGGGATTTCTGGCCCAAAAAGGAAATGTTTTGGAATAACTTTTCTTATTTAAGTAAAAACCAGATTATAGAGTCTAAACCCCCAAATTTCTAACTTGTTTATATCTATAAAATGTAATTTCAGGACACATTACTAAGGAGAAAACTTCTACATTTCGTGAGTAAAGTGAAATCTGAATTTTCTGTGCTTTATAATTATGTTTGCATGGTTTTATAAGTTGCTTTTCTATATGGTTAAAGTATTCAGGTATTGGTATGAGACATTCTTATAGATTTGAAGTTCTACTCAAAGTGATAAATATAATCAAAATGGAGGAAATCCTTAGAATTCTTAATATGTCTAAGTTTGGTAATAAACCAGAATGTTGTTGTGTTGATGACACTAAAACTTTATAAATTACTTCAAAGGAGAATGTATAAATGGGATTAAACTTGGAACTGATTTATGGGTTGGTACTTCAAGTTTAACATAAAAATCTGTCATGCATGTATTTGGTACTTCAAGTTTAGCATAAAAATTTGTTATGGATGTACACAAGAATTCAATTAATAGTTAGTTATAAATTTAGAAAGAATTTGCACATAATAAGCCTAGAGATGAAGAAGACAATGGATGATATTATGGACAGTGTTGTTCTTTATTTTTATCTTTGGTATAGGAAATAAAATGTTGACAGTAGATGATGAAAATCCCAGCACAGTTAAATCAATCTAGAAATCTGGAAATTTAGGATTAAAAAGGGCCTAGAACATGTCTTCTTAGGTTGAACATATTTAACTTCAACCATGTTTGCTTAGGCTAAGGTATCTTTCCCAAATCTATGAATTATAGAACAAATTTGGTTTATTATATCAAGATCAGAAATCTGGGCAGAATAATTTGTAACTTGTATGTGCCAAATGTTTCATATTTTGAAAATTTAATGTTGTCTAAATTTTATGTTTAAACGAACAGACTCTCACAGATATGTCTGGACGGTAACAAATTAACAGTGAATCGTTAAGATTTGTTTTAGCACAATACCAGATGAATCTTGCTTATGCAGATTCGTCTGGATTGTAAAACGTAAATAGACAGTATAAACTATGCAGAATTGTAATAAGATAATAACACAATATTTGAGTTTAACGTGGAAAAAACCCTAAATGGGAAAACCCACGTGTCCGCACCCTACGGATAAAAATCAATCACTATTTTAAGAAAAGTGTTTATACAGATCAATCTAAGCTATAGGATAAATCTACACATAGACTTATCAAACACCCAAGAAATAAATCACTCTCTGGTCCTTCTATGGCGTGTAATATGAGCTGGCATCCCACCACTCTTCAATAGCTTTATTTGATTCTGCAACGATCTTCAGTTACACGAACTCCCGTTTGATTTCGATCCAAACCTCCCGTTTGATCTTCTGGCTGAAAGACTTTTCTTCTCTAAGTGATTGATAAATCTCCTCCCGAAGAACCAACTACACAACAATGTAGTGGACGTGTATTTTTAAGTTCCACATGAATTTCTTGATTTCTACACGTCTCAAGGAAAACAATTAAAGTTTCCAATATTTATGTGCAATTGGATTATTTGTCCATCAAGAATCACACATGCACCAAATCTCGATTTCCTTCAATTAAATCAAGAATAATCAGAGATGAGATAAGATAATGACAAAATCTTACCATGAATGATGATAAGGTAAGATAATCAAGCTTGCTTGCAAATCTTACCATAAGAGAAGATAAGGTAAGATAATCACAATTGGTTATGAAATAAAAGATCTTACCATATGAAGTGATAAACACTTACTTGGACATCAAGATTTTAGGTCCAAGATTCTCGGCCATTAAGAAATTTTCGGCCAATCAGAATATTTTAAGAAGACTTAAAATATAATCAAAATACTTATAAAAGATAGAATTTCAAGTCAAGTAAAATATTATTACAATTCTTATCACAAAAGATAAGTGAACTTCTACCATTATCACAATACTCATCACACTTTATCTCTAAACAATATCAATTATCACAAGATAATTATTCCAACACAACAGGAGATAAATATTTACAATACGTCAAAATAATTATGAAGCGATTTAATTAAAACTTAATAAATTACTAAATAAAAATATTTAGTAATAAACTAAATTTATCAAATTACAAACCTGTAGGAAAATAAAAAATGCCAATAAACATAACTTAAAATAAGTTAACATATTTCAATACAAAATGAATGAAATTATATGGTTTAACCTTACATCATGATCATGAAACTTTAAAAAGCATGCTACATTTAAGAATATTGGTCATGAATAAGTAATAACGCCCCTATTTTGGTCGTAGCATCTAGGGGGAAAAAGGCTCCCTAACTGGTCACGGGCTGTGAGATACCTTTGAAGGGTAAATATCTCTCTAGACACCCTAAAAGGGGGGGTAAGTGCCTCGCTTATGCTATCAAGCCCAAAAAGAATAAAAACCAAGTCTTTTGTACTTGGGGTGTAAAAGAACGCCAATTTGTGACCTTGTGTTGTGGGTACACTTATAATGTGCGCGATGTATGACCCAAATAGGGAAGGGCCCAAAGAAAAAGATAAAAGAAGAAAGAAAGAAAGAGTGGTATAAGGCAAAAGAGCATTATGATCATCAAGCATAGCATCTCATACATTATATTTATGTTTTCATGTTTTTGGATGATGAAGTGAATATGATGTTTATGCTGGATGTACAAGTTTTTAAACTCATGTGAAGAAAATGAAAGATAAGAGTTAGGAGAGATTAACAATAATTCTTGTGATATTGTACATCCATGGTAAGATTACTAACTTGATATTGATGATGATGACTTTATATGTTGTGTTTATGAGTATGTAGTTATAGCTACCTTAATTATGTGATTTCAAGGAATTAACAAAGTTCAGAGGTAAAGTTAAGTTAAGCACATGAATTATACTTTCTTGATCACTTTGCTCACTAAGCTTCATAACTTATAAGTCTTTTCATTACTAATGTAGGAAATGGAACGCGAGCTTAAGTTAAGCACATGAATTATACTTTCTTGTCATCACTTTGCTCACTAAGCTTCATAGCTTATAAGTCTTTTCATGACTAATGTAGGAAATGGAACGCGAGCTCTTTGAGATTGTAAAGACTTGGGGAAGGACTTCTCATGACAGCACCGATTATCATATCATTACACGCCATGAAGTGTGGGATCATTTTCCGTTTTGGTCGGGGATGTACTTTAAGGAAAGAGTGTATAAGATCGTTCACGTGTATGACGCCTCTACCTATGAACTCAATGGTGTCTTAGTTTTTATTTCTTAAAGAGTAAGTAAGATGTAAAAGTTTTGTTTAAAAAGAGTCCCTTGGAGTCTAGGTATGTAAGTAAGGAAGAACCCCAATTGCTTTTGGTGTAGCATGTAATTCATTCCATTCTTTTGCTCGTGGAGTGATAAAAATGGGGGTAGTGCTATGGGAAGTATATTTTGTAATACCCAAGTAAGAAAACTCCATTATGAAAAGGGTAAGTATATTTGGTAATGTATGAAAACTCTAATATGATATGATAAGTATATGAAAATCTTAAGTAATGTTATGTTCCTATGAATTTTTTTAAGTTACTAATGATCCTTTAAATTAGTGATTAATTATAAGAATTTTCATTTGTTAAAGGATTACAAGAAAGTAGATTTCTATCCGCTGCGAGATATGAGTAACTTTTCAAAGTAAAAGTTTAGTTACACTTACGTCTTAAGCTACGAAAAAAAGAATTCTGGAAAATTCTGGGGATGTGACAGGTAAATTGATAATTGATTTGAAATAAATTATATATGAATTTATATTTTGTTTATATTCTGAGTGATACTTGAACAATAGTTCAACTTAGAAAATGTAGAGCATACAAGATAAAATATGGTATTAATGTTTTTGATAAATATGATATCTTGAGACGATGTTTGTATATAGATCAAGTTTTCATGTAAAATAAAATGGGCATTCTTTTAGATGTCAACACTTGGACCCAAGTTTCGAAACTAATGAGAAGGTGAATAAGTGCTAGTTGCGTTGAAGTTCCAAAAAGCCTTAGAAGGAGTTTGGCGCCAAAGACTTGCAATTTAAATCTTAGGATGTTATTGACATAGATAGTAGGAATAAAAAGCCCTCTATGTTTGTACTAGTTGTCAGATCAACTTTGAATAAAAATCAACGTTGCGAGCTCCAAAAGTGATACGGGTAAGCAAAGATTCGAATTCGAGATTGACAAAGGCGGGTTAAAAGAGTAACTCCTCGGTGTCATAGATTGCCCTTCTATCTGCCTTCCCCATGACGCTCCCAAAGCGAGCCAGTTTCTTTCACCAATCCATTGAGTGTAATTCCCGCCATTGGGAGTTCTGCATTAAAGTAGAAGCTAGCAAAGCAAGCCAAGGACTTAACGCTTGAGACTCCTAGCTCAACTAGTGTTTCGCACCTTGCTTTACTGCATTCTTCGTTTTCTATTCCTTTGTTTCATACTCGATTAGAGTGACACGTTTTGTGCTTTGCTTATAAAAGTAGGATTTGTCTTGTGTACTCGTAAACTTGGCCTTAAAGTTATGCTCTCACAAACTTGCTCGTAAAGTTATGTCTCATAAACTTGCATAGACTGATTTTCTTGCATGTATCATGAGTTACTTTTCTATCACTCTTGTTAATCTTGTATACTCCTATATTGTATCCCCGTAACACGGAATGCAAATGTATACTTCTGTGAGATTTGAAAACCTATTTTGGCCAAAACTTACATTTCAACTTGATGTTTTCCTATAAAGTTTGAAAACCCTGATTCGAGAAAAAGTTTCATACATATTACTTGCATTGAAAACTCGCGATAAAAATTGTGATCATGATAAGAGTCTCATGAAAAATGATTTGTAAAATCTTACATGTATATACGATATCTTATGACTCGTCTTGTCGAAAAAAAATTTGTCAATATCTTAATAAACGGAATAAAATTTTCTAAAAACATATTAATAGGTCAAATATGTCTCACGTAAATTCCTCCCAACCTTACAAAAGAATAATATATTATATATTTATGAAATATTTTTATAAGTACTCCAAAATCAATTATGGATCCTCGATTAAATAAGAGCTTATTTGATGGAAAATATTTTGAACGAATTTTGGTTATTTGAGACAGCAATTAAAAGCATGAAAAATGATGAATCACATACAATCGTCTGATTGATAATGAATTTGGAGGGAAACGTGAATAAAATCAGCTAAACCAAATCAGCTCTATAGCCATTCGTTTGAGGCGGCAACCACAATGAATGAGTTCATTTGTGAAAAGTTGATCTCCAAATTTGAAGTTCCCCGTTATTTGAACACCAAAAATGCGTAGTCAAAATTAATTATTAATTTTAACTTAAAATTTTATCAACTTCCATAGTTCAACCAGAGACTTGCATTCTGTGACTTGCTAAAGAAAACCCAATGAGAAAAAATTCAGTTGAAAAGAAAAAAATCTCTTTTAAGGACTACAGTTCTAAACGCACAAACAACCAATACTTGCTACAGACTTTTCAAAACAATTCCCCCCACCACATGAAAATGCACTAGAACGAAAGAGGAAAAAAAAAAAAAGGTAGAAAAGTCGAAACAATTGACTCGCATCGGCCCAAGGGGGCACTGTATATGCAAGATCTCAAGCCACCAGAGCCTTAATCCTCATCCATCCCTGCACCAGCTGGTGGATCTCTCCTTGGACCACCAGCTGGCTTTGCCATTATAATCTGTGGCAGCAACAAAATCACATTAGCAAGAAACTGCTAGAAATCCCATAGGTCAATTTTAAATAGAAAGGGCATAGAATAAAGGATTAAAAGTAAAACATTTCCGGATGCAGAATAGTTGAAATGCAATAAAACAAGTAACACATACTTAGATCATCGAACTACAATCATATTCTTAGCTCTAGTGATGCATTATTTATGTTCATTGTTGGCTTGGGGTTGTGCGTGAGTTTGGGTAGGCTGTTGGCCAGTGTGCTCCACTCATTCTTGATACTTCTGTTTTAATGACAACATCTATAGCATTTTATTGCAAAATAAGTGACCAAAGGTTAGTGAATACTTTGTTAAATTGATCTTGTTTAGGGTTTACCCAAGGCAAATTTGAGCACCAGTGAACAAATTAAAATTTGAACCAACAAGATTTTAGAAAAGAAAAAGTATAGATAATAACTGATTGCCAATTACCTGGTCTACTCGTAGCACAGTACAGGCCGCATCAGCTGCATACTTGAGAGCAAAATACCTGACAAACATGCAATGTGTAATTATGTATACAGGTAGAATGATTAATCACTATAAGGTAACTGCAACTCAACCCGCTTGATATAGTTGAAAAATTTTAGCCACTGTTTCACAAAGATTAAAAACTAGATTTTTACCAAAGTCAAAACCAAAGTCAATAAATAATTTTAATTGGGGGACCATAAACTTCTCAACCATCATTTCATCATTTTTTATCAAAATCCACTAAAAATCTGATTTTAATCCCCACAAAGAGGGGCTTAATATTTATTGCTCAAAAGAGAAATCAATTCTGTTACTATTTTACAATAAATCTGCAAACATATAGATTATATTAGACAATAGCTTTGATAGCCCCTCAACTTATTGACAATATCAGACATGCCCTCGCATTTAAAATATTACAACAACATCCCCATATCAAAAATAATTAAAAATCAAATACTATTATAGATGTAGGTAACCAATTTTGACCTTGCACCTAAACTTTTTTTTTCTATTTCTGTCAATATTTTTTGGGCTTGTAAAGGATTAAAACATGTTTCTCCGATTTCAACTTTGTAGTTTAGGTTTCAATTTAACACTCGTTCTTCCCTTCTACTAATTTCTATTTTTCATTTCTTGCGTGTATTTCAAGGTTTTTGCTGTTGCTTGAGTTTTTTCAAGTCTATATACTTTTCCATCTGATGAAATTTTTCGGTTCAAAAAAATATTTTTTGTTCAATATGTATTAATATTTACTGCTTTTTTTGTAGGATGTTAAGGAGTCTAAAGGGCAATGTAGGTTCACATTAGACTGACACGGTCTAACACACTCCTGGAAGGCAACATTCCCATGATTTCAAGGGACGTACACTGTCCATCTATTTCTATGGAAGGCATTGCCACTTTAGTGTCATTGATGTGATCCGAACCAAGCATCGAAGGGAGAAGTCAAGCCATCGGCAATACGACAGTGATCTACAAGAGAAACGGAGCAAATTCCGTGTTGGGCCCGAACCAAGAATCAAACCGGGTCACGTTGTTTCAAAAGGAAGAAAAAAATGCAGCCGAGACAACCAAGCGATCGCGTGGTGAAAATGAGCGCGCGATGACATCAAAATTCCACCCGAGAGTTCCAACGAACTCCACGCGATCGCAACACCAAAGCCCAAGCGATCACGCAGTTGTGACGAAACCAGATTTTCGCATTTTTTTAAATATTTTCTGTTTTCTTTATTATTTTCCGTTTTTTAATTCTTAGCGGCTAGGGTTAGAGTTAAACACGTTTTTTCCATTATATTATTGACAACCTCATTATTGTAAAACAGTTTTTGAGTTTATTGATTAAAATTGAGAGAGAATTCTCTTGTTGAAAAGGTTGAGGATTCCCTTTTTGTATTCTTCAAAGATCAACCAATTGAACTTATTAAATATTGTGAGATATTTGTGACGTTCCCTTCAGAAACTTATCAGGAAAATTGACAAGTTCTTGTGGTGCTTCGAAAACCTTGGATCTTCAATCCGCATCGTCGAATTTTCGCGTCGTGATTATCGGGTCAAGGTCCTATCGTCAATTTTTATCTTTTCCAGTTAATTTATTTTCTTGTTTTCTTGTGTTTGGCTGAATCTGGATCTTTCCTATTATTGTGTCGTTTAATTCCGCACTTCGATTCATATCATCTGGTATCAGAGCTTAGATCTAGATTCAGTTCTTGGTATTTCTCGACTTTTTCTTGTTTTCCTTGTTCTTCGTGTCAGTCATGTTCTCTTTATTTTGATCCATTAAAAAAATCTCACAAAAACTCAAACTTGTTTATTTTAGTCAATTCTTATCCAAATCCAGTTTCGTTTGTCTAAGTTACACCGACACTCTGTCGAGAGTCAGCGTGCCGTGTCTGACACGTGTCCGACACCGACACTCTCCGATACGAGTCGGAGTTACACCATATACATCAAAATAAAAAAGGGAAAGGAGCAAAACGGGATAGTGTAGAACACATTCCAAAAAAAAGGGAGGAACCGTCATCCAAAGGTTAATTATACTTCTGTGTCTAAGCCTATTAAGGATAGAAATGTTAATGCCCTGTTCTCTTTGCTGTTTTCAGCCCGTTTTGAGTTTTCGATTTTCGAAAATATTGAAAATGCGTTCACTTTGCCCATTTTCAGAAATCTGTTTTCCAAAACAAAAAAAAATACAAACGAAACTCAAAACGAGTTTATTGCGTTTTGGATATTTTGTGTTAAAAAGTCCAAAACGCGCGTTTTGTTCTTTTTTTGTAAATGTGAAACACTTCCTTCACTTTCTTATGTTATTTTGCCATTTTATATAGATCCATGTTAAGATTTTTTTTTTGGGTAAATGTGGGACAATTCCTTCACTTGAAGTTCTTATGTTATTTTGCCATTATATATAGATTCATGTTAAGATTTTTTTTGTATATTTGACACTTTCTTCAATTGAAGCTCTTATCTAAGATGCACCGACACGTTGCCGGAGCCGGCGTGTCGGTGTCCAACACTCGTCGAACACGCTCCGACATGTGTCGGAAGTCGAAACTACAAGCTGTGATGAATGTTACTCACCTTTGCAGCCAAGCCAGAGAAGGACCTGTCTCGAAATTCATCGAAGAAGCTCGGAGCAACATAGCATCGTCGGAGAAAGAGCCCAGAGCAGCATCGTCGGAGAAGAACCTCGCAGCGTCGTCTCTCTCTCTCTCTCTCTCTCTCTCTCTCTCTCTCTCTCTCTCTCTCTCTCTCTCGGTTGCTGCGCCAGAACATTAATTTCTTTGTTTTTATTGTTTATTTGCACGTGTATGTATGATAGGTTAGGTTATTGGAAGATTGTATGGGTTAATGGGCCTGACAATATTATAAATATAACTAAAAGCATTAAAAGGGTACATATCATTCATTGGCATTCTCTGTAATTTCGGTAGCAGCTGCGCATTAATTTTGAGGTACTTATTATTATTATTTCCCCCCCCCCCTAAATTTCAAATGTCTTTCAAAATACATAATTAAAAATGTTGGTCAAGCAACAAAGAAACTCTTTATCGTGATAATTTATTAATATTTTTTTTGTTTTTTGTTTTATGATTTTACTTTTCAGTTCAAAGATATGAGTTCACCAATTGCTTCTGATAGTACTTCGATAGATGATGAAATATCTAAACCATTGTGGAAATACGTAACAAAATATGATAGAATTAATGAAGGGAGTGGTAATATTAGTTGGCAGTGCAATTTTTGTCATCAACAGAAAAAATCTTCATATACAAGAGTTGGGGCACATTTGTTGAAATTGTCTGGATTTGGTATAGGAGCTTGTAAAAATGTAACTACAAAAGATATCAGTGAGATGCAAAAGTTAGACGATGAAGCTAGAATAATGATGAAAAATAATGAGCCCAAAAGAGTACCATTGCCTAGGGAAAGTATTCCATTGGTACTGCTACTAGGAATGATGATGCTACTTTTAATGTGATGGAGCAAAAGAAAAGAAAGGCTGGTGCACTTGAAAAAGCTTTTAATATGACATCTTGTCAACAATTGGATTTAGAAATTGCTAGGTTATTTTACACAGGTGGTGTGTCATTTAATCTTGCCAAAAATCCTTATTATGTCAGTTCTTATAGTATTGCTGCAAATAGCCACTTATCAGGATATGTGCCTCCGGGTTATAATAAATTGAGAACTACTCTTCTTCAAAAAGAAAAGAGAAATGTGGAAAGATTATTGCAGCCTATAAAAAGCACATGGACAGAAAAAGGAGTAAGCATTGTGAGTGATGGATAGAGTGATTCACAAAGAAGGCCATTAATTAATTTCATAGCCGTGTCTGAGAGTGGACCAATGTTTTTAAAGACTGTTGATTGTATGGGTAAAATAAAGGATAAATATTTTATTTCCAACTTGATGCGAGATATAAATGAAATTGGGCACGAGAAGATCATTCAAGTAATTACAGATAATGCTACAAATTGTAAGGCTGCGGGTCAAATAATTGAGGGAGAATTTCCTCATATTTTCTGGACACCATGTGTCGTCCATACTTTGAATCTTGCTTTGAAGAATATGTGCAGCGAAGAATGTTGATAATAATCAGATTACGAATGAGGAATGCAATTGGATTACTATTATTCACGATGATGTTATGGTTATTAAAAAATTTATCATGAATCACACAATGATATTGGCAATGTTTTGAGGAATTTGTGTCATTGAAATTGCTTTCTGTAGCAGAAACCCGATTTGCTTCAGCAATTGTTATGCTTAAAAGATTTAAGCTAATTAAAGGAGGGCTGCAGAATATGGTTATAAGTGAAAAGTGAACTTATCGAAAAGACGATGTGCAAAAGGCCAGTTTTGTGAAACAGAAAATACTTGATGATCTTTGGTGGGACTCCATAAGTTATGTTCTTTCATTCACAGCACCAATCTATGATATGCTTAGACTCTGTGATACAGATAAACCTTGTCTTCACTTGGTTTATGATTTGTGGGATACCATGATAGAAAGGGTGAAATCAGTGATCTATAGGCACAAGGGAAAACATCAAGATGAGGTGTCGTCATTCGATGATTTTATTTATAAGATTCTTATTGATCGTTGGACAAAGAGTAACACGCCACAGCATTGTTTGGTTCATTCTTTAAATCCAAGGTAATTCTACACTACTTTTTTATTCGTGTTTCAGTATTTTTTAATATTATTATTTGTTAATTTGTCACTAATGTTTTTATCATTTTATCATTTGCTTTTGTATATCAGATACTATAGTGAGGAATGGCTTAAAGAGAATGCTGCTCGAGTTCCTCCTCATAAAGATTTAGAAGTGTCACGAGAAAGAAAGAAATGCCTTAACAGATACTTGTCAAATGAAGGACGTGTAAAAGTGATTGCTGAGTATGCTAGTTTTTCAACTATGGACAAAGATTTTGGTGAATTTGGATCCAAAGACTTGGTGGGTCAATCATGGTGCTTATGCACCTATGCTTCAATCATTGGCCTTGAAGTTATTGGTACAACCTTCTTCGTGTTGTGAAAGAAATTGGAGTACCTATTCCTTTGTGCATTCGCTTAAAAGGAATAGGATTTAACTCCAAAAGGTGCTGAGGATTTGGTATTTGTTTATAGCAATCTTCGTCTATTATCGAGGAGGAGTCCCAATACTTCAAAGGGGATACTAAGATGTGGGATATTGGTGGTGATACATTTGATTCATTTGAAGATGTTGGAGTAGTCCAAGTTGCTAAATTGTCACTAGATGAACCGGAATTAGAGGCAGTAATATTTACTAATGATAGAGATGAAGATGTTGAGGAATCAGCTGAAGATGAATGAAAGATTCATAGATTATTTTTTTTTATGTTTTGTTGAACTTCGTGTTATGACTAAATCTAGACAACTAAATTAAAAATTTATTTTTATTTGATATACTTGTTTTGATGCAATAAATAGACGTGTTATGGTATATTAAACTAAAAAAAGAAAAAAATTAATTCGCGTGTCCCCAAACATATCGTGTCCTATCTTTTTGAAAAATTACGTGTCGGCGTGTCGGTGTCGTGTCGCGTGTCGTGTCCGTGCAACTTAGGCTCTTATGTTATTTTACCATTATATATAAATTCATGTTAAGATTTTGTTGGTATGGGATTGAGTTTTTGTTTAGCTGAAACAATATTAATGATGAATTTATTGACATTAAAATTAATGTAATTCAACAAATCAACCATTTTTTACATATAAAATATCACAAAATAAATATATCAGAAAATTACAAAGTAAACGCATTTTTCAATTTTCTATTTTTGAAAACAGTTTTCCAAAATCACAAAGAGAACATGTTTTCAGCAATCCCAAAACAAACAACCAAAATCCAAACCTCAAAATTCAAAATCGAAACACAAAGAGAACGGCCCCTAAGTGTTATAAATGTTTGGAACGGGGTCACATTGCACTTGATTGTTCACGTAGAAAGGTTAGGTGTGATAGTGAAAAGTTGAAAAATGTTGTGGTGGATGAGTCACTTATTGATCGGCATGCTCGTAGCGTTAGGCATAAGGTGAAGAGACAGGCCTTGGTGTCATTTTCTTTTGGTGGATATTTGGATGAGGTAATTTGTGATGTGGTTCCTATCCAAATTAGTGACATATTGTTGAGGAGGCCTTGACAACATGAAAGGGTTGTGCTACATGATGGGTATACGAATAGATATAGCCTGGTAAAAGGGGGAAAAGTTTACTCTATAATGCCACTATCTCCAACTGAAGCCCTGAAAGATCAATTGAAAGTAAAAAGTGAGTTTGAGGGGAAAAAAATAGTTGAGACCACGACCTCAGAAAAGGGAGAGGAAGAGAAAATTGAAATAAAGAGAATTGAGGCCACGACCTCAGAAAAAGGAGAAGTAGTGGAAATTAAAGAAAAGATAGTTGAGTTCCAAACCTCAGAAAAATGAGAGATTGAGGGCAGAAAGCAAGAGAAAAGAGAGACTACCACAAAATTAAGTTTATTTGCACTCACTCACGTTAACAAACCCCTCCCTAGTTCTATTAAATCTGTTTTGCAGGTACCCAAATCCAACTCCAAAACTAAAGTTGGGACTGAATGTAATTGCAAGAAGGGACAGCCCCAAAATCTCAAGGAGTACACAAAGTCCAAGCATGGACAACAATCTTGCAAAGTCAAAAATAGGCATGAACCAATAGCCCACAGACACAGGAGTTGCAAGAGGATTGGACCAGTTCTACATTCGAGGTCGAATCCTTTTCAAGAATGGGGATAATGTGATCCGAACCAGGCATCGAGGGGAAAAGTCAAGCCATCGGCAATACGACGGTGATCTACTAGAGAAACAGAGCAAATTCCGTGTTGGGTCCGAACCAAGAATCAAATCGAGTCACATTTCAAAAGGAAGAAAAAAGATGCAGCCGAGACAACCACGCGATCGCGTGGTGAAAATGAGCACGCAATCGCGCGATGACATGCAAACTCCACCCGAGAGTTCCAGGGGACTCCACGCGATCGCGACAACGAAGCCCAAGGGATCGAGCAGTTGTGACGAAACCAGATTTTCGCGTTTTTTTAATTATTTTCTGTTTCTTTATTATTTTCCTTTTTTAATTCTTAGCTGCTACGGTTAGGGTTAGACGCGTTTTTTCCATTATATTATTGACATCATTATTGCAAAACAGTTTTTGAGTTTATTAATTAAAATTGAGAGGATTCTCTTGTTGAAAAGATTGAGGATTCCCTTTTTGTGTTCTTCAAAGAACAATCAATTGAACTTATCAAATATTGTAAAATATTTGTGGCGTTCCCATCAGAAACTTATCAAGGAAATTGACAAGTTCTTGTGGTGCTTCAAAAACCTTGGATCTTCAATCCGCATCGTCGAATATTCGCGTCGTGATTGTCGGGTCAAGGTCCTATCGTCAATTTTTATATTTTCCAGTTAATTTATTTTCTTGTTTTCTTGTGTTTGCTGAATCTGGATCTTTCCTATTATTGTGTCGTTTAATTCCGCGCTTCGATTCTTATCAGTCATATTTGGAGTCGGTTGAGGGAGATCTCTTTCATATTGTCTCAAATATATCAATGTACTTTCTTTATGAATCAGCCATCATTATCTTACTAATGCATGTCATGTCAAACCCTATGCATTTCAAAGTCCAAATTATTATTTACTTACAAAAGCAACTTACTTGGTTATGTAGAGGTCCCATACGTTCATTGTAGAGACATCCTTGCAGACACCTTCCTCCAAATCGATGCCAACTTTGGTATTTCCAGATGCATTTTCAGCATATAAAGATGATATGATCTCCATTGCATTAAGCCCAGCATTCTCGGCCAAGGTTTTAGGTATCATTTCAAAACTTTCACCAAATTTAGCAATTGCATACTGATCGAGTCTGCCAAAGGATGAATTGATCTTAGATTTGATGTGATATAGCAGATAAGAATCAATTAAAAGCAATTGCTAGAAAGTCCTGCATTAAATGAACAAAATAGATCCTGCAAATACAGAACATTGAAAAATCACAAAACACTCAAGTACAAGGATTGGTAAGCGCAACAGTTCACATGTAATATGCCAAAGGTGTCCTGATTGGGATTTGGGACTTGAACTGCGCACACCAGCATTGGAAATACATGGGAATGAGATATCATCCATGTTAAACATTTCAACATTAGCTAGGGGTGGTTTGGGAGTCGGCAACCATGATGCAACAATTATATTTACATCTTCAACTGCTAAAAGCATATATAAAAATTGTATGAAATCCTCATGCTCAGTACACCAAGGGTTGGCTTCATGAATCCTTTTCCACAACCCTGTCCGATGCAGCACTACATTTATTGAAAGGCAGGAGAAATGAAACCTTAGGCGATAACATATGGGAATATTAACTTTGAACTATCTCCCTGTCTAACATGCACTAAGATAGCATCACCCATCTACAAGTCTGTGCAAGACATTCACCAACCACTTAAGCCATCTCACACTCGATTTATTCTCAGTTGACTAATAGATATGAGAAAGGTGACAAACTTTTATGGCATAAGTGCCAGAAAAGCCATATGGTATATACACAAGGTTGAGCACCAAATATCAATAGCAAGGGATTCATGCTGCTTGATGACATTGGATAGAACATCGTGTGAATATGTAATAAAAACCAAGAAGTTCACACAGGAAATATATTGTTTTGCTTTATCAAATTCAAATGCGATATCACTAAAGTTCAGTCTCAACCTAGAACTAAGTCAAATGACAAATTGTCTGAATACACCTGTCTATATTGGAATAGCACAAATTGAAATCTTCGAGAGAAAATGAGTATGAGAGAATTCAAATAGGTGGAAACAAAAAATAGTACCCAGTCTCTTTGAAAGAAAATTCCTTGAGCCTTCTGGCCAATTCAATTTCAGTAGCCGCAGCCCCAGGTATTAACCTACTGTCCCTGCACATAGCCTAGACGGGGAAAAAAAACATAATGAACTAAGCTAAATCCTTTACATAATCAGGGAAGAGCTCAATTTAAGCACTGGCTAATGAATAAATGATAATTACCTGATTTTCAGTTATTTATTTTAACAAACAAAAAGGACCATCAGGAAATACACTACAGATTATACCTTGTATGTGTTCACGCCGTCATCTACTGCTCTTTCAAGATCATCCAGTATACTGTCAGTGCTTCCTCGCAGAACAATAGTGGAAACAGAATTTCCACCTTGTTCATTTTTTACAACTGTAACCTATCAAGTATCAAGGAAATCAAATATCAATAACGGCTAAAATTATACATTTGAGAAATTAAAACAAATAATCATGTGTCAAACTTATTTATTTGTACCCTAATCCCGCCTATTTCCTCCACAGAAATAGAATCAACATATCCGAGGTCATCTGGGTTTGGTTGACTGAGCTTTAACTGTTCACATGAAAGAAAACCATCATGCAAATATAAATATATAATGTACTTTAAAATAAGTTAATATATTGTGCTTACAAGAGCAACAGCGCCAGTGGTGCGGCAAAACCGTCGCAGTTCAAATTTCGAACCGATTTTAATCACCATCAGCCTGCAAAACAAAGTTTTGATACTCCAACAATATCATTCAAGCACTTTCGATGAACCTCCAAGAGGACAACGTACGTGAATTACTGATTTATTAATTGATAGGCAGGTAATAATACTTAGTATCATAAGAGAACAGAGCCTTCTGATTGATACGGATTCTCAAAACGTGCATATTAAAGGACACATCTGCCAACATAATTACATTTCTCTTGGTATTCTCTGAGCTTTATTTTATTCTCCAATTTTTTTTTCTTTTATAGTTAAAGCAATAAAATTCTTATATAGTTGGTTAGATGTCTCATTTCTTAGACTTTCAATTTTAGTTCGATAGAATTGGTACTGTTTCTTGCATCTCAACTTAGCCTTTTTAAACATTGATGAGATGATCTCAATAGATGTCCAAAGTTGCCCAACAATAAAATCTTCAGTCCTGTCCCCATCACCCAAGCATCCCAAAAAATCCAATGATATAAATTTGCAATTAAACAAAACAACAGAAAAGGCAAGAAGGTAAACATACTGGTATAGACAGGATCTGGTGAAATGATCAGAGAACAGAATTCATATTGTAGAAATGTGTAAAAATACAATAAATAGCTAAATAATCTTGCATTTACATAAAGATGAACCATTAAGAAATAAATAAATAAAATGTTTCAGATTCATATTAGAGAAGAAAAAACAATACAACATTATTATTCAATCAAGAGTCATTAGAGGGAAAATAATCAAATGTCCAGGAAGTGTAATAGAATAGATGAAGAGGTCATACTTGTAACGTTCGCAAAAATGCAATGCCATCTCCCCAACAGAGGCTCCACTAACAATGACTTTAGCACCTGATTCAGCAACTGCCTTGATAAGCTCCTCAACCTTTGCTTCTTCAGTCTTCGCATAATTCTCAAGCTATGGAAGTGTACAATGTTAAAGACATTATTAAATCTAATTAAGCAGTTGGATGAGTACCTTCAAATTTAAATAAGATTGCTCACATGGAGACTTGAAATCGAACAGGCTAAGACTAAAGTTATTAGTTCCACAAATATGCGGCGATAATCCCTCTCAAAAAATCTTAAAAATTTTAAGTAACAATTTGAAATTGCCAAAGGTGCGAAACAATCATATCTAAGAGCCTTGTTATTACTTGATAAAATAGGATCATAAACTTAGTTGGGGAAATCAATCAAAACACCATAAAATGGGCAATTTTCAACAGAAGCCCATTCTTAAAGGACACAAAAGTGGGTAAATTCTTACTTGTAATCAAAGGTAGATAAAAAGAGACTACACAATGTAGAACTTTACATTTTACAAATCACCAGTTTGACAAGTCAAAGACCTATTAAACAGTAAGCAGTAAGATGTAAATATCTGGGGAAAATGCGACTAGATCTTAGAATATCTTGGAAATTCTGCATAAACTCTTAAGAACTAATTTAACCAATGCACTGAAGCATGAGGGAATACCAGTAGCGCGAGATACAAATAAACAAATATAATTGACCAGACATCAATCTTACACCCGTATTTAGATTATTATAAACTAACAAAAAGTATAAATTTTATGAAAAGTTCATAAGAACTATACAAGTAAACACTGTACCTGTTCAGCATTATGGATAAGAACAGTTCCTTTTGTTTCAGTTGCAGATGTATCAACCCCCCCAACAAACACAGCCACCTGTAACCAGCAAATATTAGGGTGTGTTTGATTGCATATATTTGCTAGGAAAATGTCACATCAAGGAAAAGATTTTCCACCTTCTGGTGTTTGATTGGAAAATTTGCTTGGAAAATATTTTCTTGGTACAATCATGTTATGTACTACTTAAGGCATTTTCTTGGAAAGTATTTTCTCACCATTTTGGTGAGAAAATTTGCATGGAAAAGGCAAATATTTTCATTTGCCTTTTCCATGTTGAATCAAACATAGCCTTAGAGATCAAGAGTGACCTGGAATCCTGATTAAAGCAATCTAGGGAAATAAAAAACAATAAAAGTATCAATGGATACAAAAGAACATCTCGGTATCAAAGTTGGATACAATATTATCAATGAATAGAAAAGAATATCTCGGTATTGAAGTTAGAAGCAATGTCGAGGTTAAGTGAACCAACACATTTATCGACATAAAAATCAAGCTCTAGGCCCACCCTCATAATTCATGGTTCTGACTCATAGACTTCTTTTCTCCCTCCCCCCAGCTGTTTCTAATATAATTATTTGTTTCTTTCTTTTTCGTTTTTCCTTCTAAAAATTTATCATTCAACAAATGGGAAACATTCCAGAAACAAGCACTATCCGCAATCCCTTAGAACTCCAATTTTATTTCAGAATCTAATTATAAGTCCTTTAAGATTGATCAATTTTGCAATATTTTTCTGCTTAAACTGCAGTATGATGGACCACCGAGTGATTGTACTAATTGCAGGAGCAAGAGGAGCATTTACGACATTTCTAGAATAGTAGGCTGAAAACATGATAAATAGGGATGTAAGAAATTCACTTCAGGCATACAGAAACTGGAGAAGTATTGGTAGAGTCCATGCCTCTCAAATGTTTTTGATTGTGTAGTTCATTTCATTTCCATTTACTTTCTGTTTCACTTCTTCAATTCGGTACTCATGCCTAAAAACTAAAAAAATACTGTCTATATTCTTCAATTATTGAGTTTAATTACCAAAAATCAGGGATTCTATCGTTCACGGATTCACAGCACAATGCATAATAGTGGAACAAGAATCCATATTTGTTCCTCATTTTACTCCACACCCTTCATGACACTGGAGGGGTAATTCTATACTCTGAAATAGATGACTCAGTGGTCATTAGCCCATTGTCAACCCGTAATAACTACAAAAAAAAAAAGGCAAAATAATTTTTAAGTAGAACGCCAGACTTCTAAACTAGACATCGTGACTTCTTAATTAGAACACCCATGACTTCTTAACTGACTTCATAATTGAAAACCGGGACTTCTAAACTAGAACTACAACACCAGGCTTTGCTGAACGCATGGAGATGATGATAACGATGTAACATAACAAACATAATTTTCCACAAGAAAAGAAATGTGCTTTCTTTTACAGATAAATAATATGCTTTATAAATAAAATAACACATGTATTCTTTTTTCTATACAAATAAGAAAACTATTGAATTTTAGCACTCACCTTGGCCTTTTCCATTCTCTTTATAGTCCCAATAGCGTCATTCTTCAGTACCATGCCCATAACTACTGTAGAATCATGCAGACCTCCACCCAATAGCTTTGCTACTCGGACATTATCCACATTGAAGTTTGCTGGGTTGCTGGGACAAACTTGAATACAAGCCTACACAAAAATAATTTTTGTATTCACCAGTTCACATGGTAGATAACCCAAATGTCACGAATGGTAAATAGGTATTACATCAGCAATGAGGGGGCACAATCTATCCTCCTGTCCAAACTGTTTGCTAGCAACCGCAGCTCTCATTCGTAAAATGACTTCTTCTTTGTTTCTCACATTCATATTTTCAGATCCTTTCTCCACTAGGTCCTCTAATAGCTCAACTGCCTGCAAGCATATTATTTATGACAGCAAATAAATGAAAAGTGAAGTGAATCAACATAGAAATGGCTAACATCTTAATCAAAATATTAGTTAACAATTACAAACCTTATTTATTGCTTTTGTGTACCCAGAAATAATCTCACTGGGATGAAGACCCATCCTGATTAGCTCCTCAGCATTTTGGAGAAGTTCGCCAGCAAATGAAATGGTTAAGTTAGCACCATCTCCAATTTCCTCTTGCTGAGCTTTCCCAGCCAAAACTAAAAGTTTAGCCGCAGGATGCTGCACTTCGAGCTCGTTCACAATTGTGGCAGCATCATTTGTAATAAAGAGCTTATCTAAATGATTGATGACCATCTTATTCATACCTGAAAAGATAAAATAGACAACGTGAAGGGCAATATCATAACATTACACAATGTTCAACGCAGATAAAAATGTTATAGTCCAGCAAAAGATCAAAAACCCTATGAGATACCAAGCTAAACAAGTGATTGAGAATAAATTTTCTTTTTAAGGAGGGTGGAGGGAAGGAAGAACATCATTGAAGAGAAATAAGCCAATGAGCATCTCAGATATGGGGTACACTTCACTTTATTGCAATGCAAAAAGAATTCAATATCCATAAAGGGGGGTAAAAAGAAAAACATGGTGACTTCTTGCAGTGTCTTCCCATGCCCATCAATTTTGCCAACACCCCATTAATCTCCCACTAGGTGTAAAGTTATGGAGTAAGTAATCTTAGTTGAGATTTAAATTAAAAATCCATCTAATCTAAGATTGAAAAGCAACTTTTAAGAACATCAAAAGTAAAAACAGCCTTTACAGCCACCCAAAAAACTCAAAGCTTCCAACTTATCAATACACACCCTTGAGATGGAAAACATACAGGCAGGAATTAAAAATTTCCCTGATCAAATATAAAAAGATTGTGCTGCGGTATGAAAGCTCCAACCCGTAATTGGAAGGTGTATGAAACTCAAAACATGAAGGGAAAGCATGGAACTCTTAATATATTTGATCCAAATTGATCTTAAATACTTTCCCATATAACTTCTACATAATATTCTTAACTTGCGGGAGTAACCACTTACAATGTTAAGTGATATCTCTAATATCATCACTAATTTACTTGTCCAAGTGAATACAAGCCACAGTCTCAGCAAACACACCAGATTAAGCAATTCATTCAGGAAGGGGAAAAAAACGAAATAAATCTCGTAACAGTGACAAGATCTTCACCGTTGGGACCGAGGGAAGTGCGGGTTATGGTGGAGAGCTGTTTGCAAGCATCGATGTTTTTTAGCACGGCTTCGTCGAGCCCAGAGAGATGCCGGTGCCCTTCTTTCAACATTCCCTGTATTCCATACGGCTGCATCGAGAACCCTACCATTATCAGTTTAGTCGCAAGGAGATAGATACCAAATTCCTTTCAGAAAATGAGGAAAGGAAGAATGAAGCCAAGAAAGGAAGCTCTAGAAGTGTAAAACCCTTGTACTGTCTCTATTTTGCTCTTAGTAAACCCTAGAATTCGGCCCCATCCTGTAATTCCTCTTGCGGTCCCTCAACTCTTTCATAATTGTACGTTAATACCCCCAACAGTTCATTTATGACATTCATGTCATCAGTCTTTTAAAACTGTCAAAATGCCCATATGTCCCTATCTATCTATTGTACATTGCCTTAAAAGTATGAACAGAAACTTTGACTTGATGAATTTATCCTCATATTGTTTGCTCTAAACTAAATATACCCTTCCATTAAACTAAACCAAAATGAAGAAGAAATGATAAGTCGCTAACTCCCATTTGAAACCTATAAACCAAAAAGAAGAAATCTTCAATCATCTCCTCTGTATCGTCATCGTCGGAGATCTTCCAGTTCGCAATCATCGTTGAGATCCCCTACTCGCCATCAAACTATGTGTTTCGGGATGATGAAGATTCTGAAAATGAATTTTATCGATTCCAAATCCCTCTCGAACGGACTTTGTTACTGTTTGACAAATGAATGTGTTTAATTATCTGTAATTGTTGCATATGGTTTTGTGGTATGAGTATGTTTGTCCATTACTGTTCCAGTGAATCTAGGGCCTTGGAATTGAAGTTGGACGAGATTAATTTTGAATTTAAATTTTGATTTCCTTACGAGTTTTTATGACAAATTCCATTTCTAACTAACAAGTAACAAATATTTACTGCCAATGGTTTACTCACATGAAATCTTTTTATTTTGGGGGTTTCAGCGTGTAATTATTTTCTTTTATTTTCATGACTAGTTAATTGGATAAAACAAGCCACAAGACACCCATGAATCGTCAGCCTTAATATTCATTAATTGGATAAAACAAGCCATAAGACACCCATGAATCGTCAGCCTTAATATTCATTAAAAAAAAAAAGGTGTAACACACACCTTAAGGGTTCGAATCGACACTGCCTTGAGCCATTGGTTCAAGTGGTAAATCGCAGGATGTGCCTCCCAGAGGCCAGGGTAGAGGGTATTGAAGGTCCCCACGAGGGGTAGTAACTCCCGTTTGCCACAAGGTCAAATCCATTTTCAGGATTCGAACCCTGCACCCGACCGCGCTGAGCATGTTCAGCCTTCTCCTTTGCCATTGAGAGATACGCCCTGGGGGCGTCAGCCTTAATATTCATGGTTGGTCAATTGGATGGTGAAAGTCACATGACAATGTTTTCCAAAGTAAATAGCAGATGAATGGTGCACATCAATTTTTGCCTTTCATTGTTCTTTGAAAGGTAAGGGATGGACAATATCGTATGTTGGAAATAGATTCCAAGAAATTGTTCAAATAAAAAAAAAAAGTTAGTTTTCTTTGAAAAATAAGAACGCTCTGAAATTTAATTAATTAATTACTAAATAAATTAAAACTATCTTGAAGGTGCGCAGCGGAGTTACCTTCCAGCAGTTAATATGAACTTCAATCTTTAATATAATTCTTCCAGCTTCCAACATTTAAATCTTTCAAGATATTCCTTCAAGAACAAGATTGCGTTGATATGTGGACACCAAAGGATCAAGAACTCAAGAATACAATATTACCCATGTAGAATAAAATTTTCACTCTAATATATACTTAGGGAACAACCAAAAACAAGAATATTTGGAATCGTTCTTGGTTGTCCCCTCATGTGTATATATAGGAACTCTTCTCCTGTTCCTTGTGGGATTAGTGTTTCGTACTTGTCCTACAAGTAACTCTATCCTTATTCATTTTTAATAGCGCAATTCAAGAACTATCTAATCTAACTCTTTATAAGTTAGTCATTCAATTCTTATTTAGGCTATTGGGGGGACTCAATTGTATTTATATATTATAGGCTCCCAATAATGAAATCCGACTACGCTAATTAATAACCGTCCAATTTAATTATCTAACAATTCGCTCATACCACTATAGACGAATTATTGCAACTCCTAAATATATAAAATAATCATAGAAGCAACATTTATTTATTTTCCATAATTATTTATCCTCTTGACTTATCAATCTAATAGTTTGTCCCCGTTTGATATCGATAATTAAGTAGGCACACAATTAACCGTTTCACCTAATTAATTATTCACTTTACTTAAATCAATATTTATATTGCTATGATTTCTATTTAACAACGATTGTTAAATACTAAGCTTAGATTCTTAAAAGTATACTCGTACTTATAATATTTAAGCAATTTTCTTAACTCTACAATTAGAGCAATAGGTTCCTCTTGCAGTGCATCATTTATTAATTTACTTTCATTCGGCTCTCAACATACAAAATTATTGATCATATCAATGATTGATCTCACTTATAGTATATCAAAGACCCTAAGGATTGTTACATAATAAATACCATCCAAGATAGATTAAGACAATCCATATGATAGTCATGTGAAATTTCAATTCATAAGCACGGTCATGCTAGAGGAACTAATTTTATGATGGTTCAGTCCAATATATTTATCCTGAAGTATATCAATGTTATTGTTCACGACTCAATTAGTCACGACGATTAAGATAAATCGCAGATTCTGAATAATTAGAGTTGTTGACCAAAGGATGAGAATAATGAAAGTTTTGAGCCTTTTTTGAGGCTGTGAAACTTATATTTCAAAGTTTTGAGCATTTTTCAAAGTTTTTATGGTATTCCTTCAATCTTTTTCAAGAGGTTCTTGTCCCTTTTTCAAGGTTTTCTTGGTAGCTCTTTACCATGTGAATTTCGTGGTTAGAAGTGTTGTTTCCACATATGACGCCAAAATATTGACCATAAATTTTGATGGGACCTTGGATTAACGCGTCTCAGCTCCTCCTTTTTAAACACGTGGACTTCCTGCGCACTTGGATAAATAATTAGCGTGCAACAGGGGTCGAGGTGGCTCCCGTATACACTCCGACACTCAAGTCATGACTCATTTCAAGTAATAAGTTAGGTGCGGGAAATGTAAGTATGTAAAAGAAAAAATGTGAGTGAGATTTGTATATTGAGTTTCTAACCTTTTACTTCGAAGCAAATGCGATCTATTTATAGTGGTAGTCGTCATCCTAGATTGTGACATGCATTATACTTTATAAGTAGCAAGTCTCTAACCGTTGGTGAGGTAAACCGTTTATTTGGTTATAATCATCACTACATGTTATAGAGTTACGATAGCCATCATATCTCTGTTAAAGCCGTTGTCACATTAATCTGCAACATGCAGAGGGGTCACGTCTCTTTGACACATTGACCAGTCTTGTCACCCGTTTGGAGTATGAGCTCCAGGTAGCGTCAATCCGGTATAAGGAGTCCAAATATTGAAGTTCGGACTAATGGACTCCTATTTGTGAAATCCGAAGTGTAGCTTCGATGCATGTGGGCCTTCCATAGGCCTTTACTGATGACATGTCAAGTCCATTTGAGCATAGTCGTAACAAGAGTAATAATCAAATGAATATCAATAGAATAAAGTACCTATATTTATTCAAGGTTAATGACTAAATTATTCTCGATTGAAATATGATATTAATCTTCTCTGCTTTGAAAGCACTAATATCATAGTGCCTTTAAACAATCGAAGGCCCTTCATTACAGCTTACATAATAATGAATTGTATATTTAAATAAATGTCAAATATTATATCAAATATAAATAATCATTTATTACATTTTAGTAAATTCCTAACCCTTTTGGGTATATATCCCAACAGGGCAACCTTTGAGATTACAAGTTTTTAGTGCATGAAATTAATAAGATTTGTCATCATATTGATAAGATAACTTAATGTAGGGATGGCAATGGGTCGGGTGCGGGGCGGGTCGGGGCGACTACCTGCCCCGCCAATGACCCAAAATTAATTTTTTTCCTTCAAAATTGGTAATGAAATTTTAAGTGAAAAATTTAGGCGTCGAACTAGTTAGAATTTTTAAATTTGAATTTTAAAGATAATATGTATATATATGAAGGAAAAAATCTATAAACAACATAATGGTATAGTGATTGTGTATTCTCATACCCTTAAATCCCACAAATGTTCAATTCTTCTAGACCTTATTAAATTTATTTTTAGATTCTCATTCCAATAAAAAAAAATTCTGGTCACGGGGCGGGTCCGCCTCGAACTTGCCCCAAAATGCTCCGCATGGCGGAAAACCCGCCCCGCGGACCCGATGGGCGCGGGTCCTTCGGATTTTTTTGTCATCCTTAACTTAATGTTGCGAGTGAGGCTGCCTTTGGTTGTTTGTGTAATACCGCTTTTCATTTTTTACGTGCATCCTTTAATTTCATGTAATAATTATGTTAATTTTATTATAAATTTTGAATTTAATGATATTCTAATGTTGATAATTCGAATTATTTTGCAGTGGAAGGACTTGGATGCCGTCTCGATTAATGTACCAATTAAAAGTTTATAAATTGTTCATTTTAATAGTTTACGTGTAATTTTATGTGATTAAAATTTTATTGCCTAAACATGCAATTTTCTATTTTATTGTGTTAAATGGAAAGTCGGGGGAAAGTTTGGTGGCATTTGGAGAGTAAATAGAACTTATGGACTAAGTTATGTACATAGAGAGAAATGAGGGACCAAATTGCAAATTTCAAAAGATTATATTTAAACCTAATTCAATCACCTCAGACTCGATCCTCTCATCTCTCTCTATCTCACGCCTCTCTCACCCTCGCTCGCCTCGGTCTCTCTCTTCTCGCCTCCAGCACGCTCAGCTCTCTCTCTCTCTCTCGCGCGCGCCTCCACTCTCGGTCTCGCCACCCCTCACCAGCGATCTCCCTCTAGGCGACGGCGACCACAACCGCTAATTCCGCCACCACCTCGTCGGCCTCCAACACGGTAGCACTCTCCCTCCGTCCGCGCTGCACACACTCAACCCGAACACATGCACACACTTTCGCACCCTTACATCCACACACGAAGATATGTATATGTATATGTATATATGTTAAATGTATGTATTGGTATGAAGCGTTCAGACTTTCCTCAGATTGGGTTTTAGTAGAATTTTCGAATTTTAAATATGTTAAGATCATATTTTGGGCGATATGTGTGTGTGTGTATATATATATATTAGTGTGTAAATACATGATGTTTCTCATGTTTTCAGATTTAGGCTTAGTTTGATTTCGAACTATACTGTTAAAATTGGAAATATGTAATATTATATATGTTAATTTTAATGTGATTTATAAATGTGAATTTGAGGTTTGGGTAATGTAAATATATATGTATAATTTTAGGAATTTGGGGAAAATCTTTAAATGTAGATATTAATTTTAAGAACTATGAACACAAGAATCTATGCTACTTTTTGGTTTGATTTAGAATTTTAAATTGGTGAACTGTAAATGTGCATAACAATGTTAGACTTGGAAATGTAGGAATTTATTTACAAATTATTTACAAATTTCAGATTTTAGCAATGTTAATTTTAACAACGTTGACATGTAATGGTAAATTGATATTTTGTAAAGTTAAGTTAAATACTTTAATTTGAGTTTGGATTTAAAAGATGAGAAGACTTTCTAATGTACATTGAGATTCATTCTTTGTCTTGAACATGAGTTTTATGTGTTTTTGTCATATCCTAAGGTCACACTTAGGTTAATTTGAAATCTTGATCTCGATTGGATGTTCTGTCATTATTAAAAAGGATAAGATGACTTTGTAATGTTCAGTGAAATTTTATTGTTCGTTTCGAATATGGTATGCTTGGGATTTGGTTAGTATTAAAAAGAATTTCAAATGTGTTTCGAGTCAAAAGTCATATTTATTGATGAATGTGAATAATTAGGACTTTTGGTACATTGACGACACGGGCAGTCGAAGCTCCTCTACTTGCAAATCCAGAAAACGGTAAATACTAAGGATGTCAAGTAAGTAAACTTCCCCCTATTTTCATCAAAGTTGAATGTAAATGTGAAAGTTATGTGTAAATGACTGTCTTGCAACTTAATTGCTTTGATGAATTTCATTTACTTTGTGAAAGTATATGTTATTATGAAGAATGTTCAAGCATGCACATTATCATGTCATTGCATCATCAAGCATGCATTGGCATCGAAATTGGGAAGTGAAATGTTTTTAAATGAAAGAAATGTGTCAAGGTGCAAGTTTGTTCAAAAGTTATGTATCCCAAGTTTTTTAAAGAAAGAATGGGTGTACTTCTAGTTCATGAAAGTTGCGAGTGGGAAATGGGGTGCGGGGGACCGGCGTACCCGAATTAAGTCGCTTTGCGACGGAATGTTCAACCGTTTACGGTGGACTGTTAAACCGCTTTGCGGTGGGAATGTGAATGTTAAACCGCTTTGCGGTGGGAAAGTGAATGTTAAACCGCTTTGCGGTGGAAATGTGAATGTAATCTGGTTCCAAATAAGTAAATTGCCCACTGTATTCTGATTGACTAGAAGTTACACCAAGTGAGCTCACGATGGAAATAAAGTGAAAGTTTTGAAATGTCAAGTGAAAGTTTTGAAATGTTAAGTGAAAGTTTGAAAAGTTTGAAAGTTCTGGAAAGTAAAGTAAATGGGGATACATACATGGAATTTTTGAAAAGCATTCATGTCATAAGCATGCATTCATGCATACAGTTTACTTACTGAGCTTTAGCTCACCCCAATCCCTCCCCAACATTTTAGGTGATGAAAGTTAGGTGATCCGAGGAGAACATTTGGCGGCTGACTCAGACAGTACCCGCTGTCGACATTATTAAATAAAGTTAAATTTATTAAAATTATCATTTGAATTTATTCCTTAATTCATTATTTTGATAATTGTTTGGTTGAGATATTTTTAAATTAGTTATGGAATTTCTAATATTGGTTATATTATCACTTATTGTATTTAATTGAAGCTTATTGATGTAAAATGTTGTGTTGAGGAGTTTGGGGATTGAATTTGAAATAGTGTGGTGATGTGGGAGTTTGAAGTAGAATTGGGTTTGTATGTTGAGTATTGGATTTTTATTTGAGTTGAGTTTTATGTTGTAAAATGGTTTTGATGCCCCTCTACAGGTTGGTTAAGTCCAATTTATAGAGGAGACTCTGCCGAAATTTTGTAAGAATTTTATAATAGATAAATGAATATTTTGATGTGTAAATGATTTAATTCCGCATATAATGTGAATGGAAGTTAACATGCCTAGGTTTTAGACTTTTGAACTTGGGGTGTTACAGTTTGGAATTGGAATTAGAAAAATTCCACTATAATATGACTGGTTTTTTCTTAGATTTTTGTTTCAATTTTGAAAGGCATATTTGAACCTCTCAAAATTCTCTCTCTTTCTTGGATTGATGCTAACATCACAGTTTCAAGCACCCAAATCAACAATTGATTTTCTCCACTAGGGCACCAAGACACCTAATAAAAGCGAAGGAGTTGAAGTAACATAATTAAACAAATTACATCAATGGCAAATAGAAGCAAGAGTTGAAGTAACATAATGAAAAATAGAGAAATTATTGAGAAATCCAGTTATAAACGTGAGAGAGAATGAATTTCGTTTTCTTTTTAGTTTTACAAATTTTCAAAGGTAGATTTTAATTTTGAATCTTAGCTTTGTAGAAAGTTGTTGGAATCATGTTCATGATACTGGGGTAATTTTATAGTGACTCGATCCAATGATTTTAAAACAGATAAGAGAATTCTGTTGAAATGAAAGATCATTTTGCAGAAATAGTTCCTTAGTATCAATCCATGAAAAACTAGAGTCTGAAAATGTATCGATACTTTCATTAATTTTCAAAATAATAGAAGTTTGCTTGTTGATTCTTTCTTTATTTTCAGGTTCTAAATAAGGTAAGTAACACTGAAATTTTGAAAATAGTCTTAAATGCTACTTCGTGCAACATTTCTTGATATTCTAACTTGTTCTCGTCTTACCAAAGTATTTTTCCTGCATTATTACATTCATTATGTTATCCCGCTTGAAATAATGATATTTGTACCAGGATTTGAAATACTGGTTGAATTTTTGTGCCCACGGGATAACACATGTTTTGTAATACGGGCCTCTTGAAACTCATGTTTTAAAATGAAAAGAATTTCACTTTCTATTTCTGAATACATTCGTATTCATATTTTTTAAGTTTTATAATATTTCAAATGCTTGATCGAACTTATTTCAAATCTGTTTCTCGCAGGTGGAAAGCATCAAAAGATGGATTGACTCATATATATATTACGGAGACAGAAATATGAAGCTACCATCTGGACCATCCAACCTTATCCCGCTACAAGTATACAAAAATGAAAGTGGAGTTCTATGATATAAATACTTTTGAGCTAGTATATACGGATGTTTTTAATTTTACAAATATGTAAGTAGTTTAAAATATGAGGTTTTATTTTGTTAGATGTAAAAACCTCGTCTACGGCCATAAAATAAACATATATGTAAAGTGTTTTTACGAAAAGTTATGTTTTTCTTATGTATCGATACTCGTGTATAGTTATGTTTAACGAACTAACTTTCAAATACTAACGGTAACTAATCAACTGTCATGTATCGATACATATAGAGAAATCTTATTATATTATATATATAAATATATATATGCGATTTTACTAGTTTTAAGTTAACTAAAGTATTTACTATTTAAATACATTGTTTCAATCTTATATACATGAAAGGGAAGATTACCTTGACAAATTTAAGATATTTGGCTGATTCAACAGGTATCGATACTTTACAACAAAATATATTTACCTATAAAGCAACATATGGATAACAAAAAAAGAAAAAAATTGTATGGAATTTTTGTGCATCACAACCAATATTTCTTTATGTTTATGTACTATATCGTACTGTGTTTACTACTAGACTTCACATTCGCTTCAAAGTAAAACATGCATAATGGGATTGCTTCACCTCATAAGTTAAGAAATAATGTGTATTCGTAATATGCGGTTCTCTTTTTCCGGGGAAGGAATTAAAGTCCTCACGCTGGGTTCATTTTATTTTGCAGTTTTGTTTAACTGGACCTATTCAGGTGCACACACTCCGATTTGTACTGGGAATATTGCCACGGATGCGAAAGTTATTGGAAGCAGAATTGGCTCCATCATGAGGCCGAACCAAATATATGATCTTTGAGGCCTGTTATGAGAAAATATCGCAAGTGCACGATATCGCTAATAAGTAGTAAAAGTGGACTTTTAAGTCCGGGTTGTCGATCCCACAAGGACTATTTATTTGCTATCGATTTACTTTGATTCAATAGAATTCCTAAACTAAAACAAAAACTAATTAAGAAAATAAATTGCATAATAATAAAAACCAAAACAAAAACGACAAGTAATTTGAAATCAAATAAATAAACAATGCAATTAAAATGAAAATAGAAAATTAAACTAAAAGCAATTAATAAAAGCAAGAAACAAAGTGGTGGGATTTCTAGCAATTGAATGAATATCGGAACTAACGATGTCGAAATAACGTTATAACTTAATTTCTCATCTCAAGTTGTTTTCTAAAATTATATTTGGTCGAATTCACGCATATATCTAATTTACCTTTCTCGAGTTCAAATTAGACATATTTAACTAAGTTAATCATGTATCTCTACAGCGGGTCAGAATTTTCCTTAGCTAAATGCATTAAATTTCCTAAGAATTCATAATTGACCACATGCAACCACAAATTCATATCTCTATCTTTTTGTTGAAATTGTCGAATTTTATTACGTGATCTAATTGTTAACTCACCTCTCGGATTATGAAAACAACCATTAAATCATGAATTGGTGATCAAGCAACTCAAGCATTAAACGCAATAATAAAATCAATACATGAAATTAAAGCACCAACTTGAGAATCAAAATTAAACTAAAAACATTAAATCTATATCGTCAATCCCGAATTAAAATTTAGCTACTCATGTTATTGGGAGAAAAATCAATAAATAATAACGTAAATAAAATTCGGAGTTTGAAGTGTTGAAAAATCAGCATCTCGTCCTTCTTCCCAATTCACCTTCCAGCCGTGTGTTCTTTTTCCACCAGCCGAGTGCTTCTTTTTCTTTTGTATGTATTCTCTCCACTCAGCACTCAAGTTCCCAGCCTTCCACCTTCTTTGTTGCACAGCCACCCACTTTAATTCTCCTACAATCCACTTTCCAGCAGTGTATATAATCTCTCTCTTCAATTCAATTTTAATGGCTGACCACTTCAATTTAATGCCCAGCACTGCCTTTTGATTCCAAACTCCACCAGCCAACTTCTTCAATGCAAGTTGTGTGTATATATGTATATATATTTCTCTCCAAATCAGCCACTTTTTCTCCCTCAATTCAACCCACTACTGCTTTTCTCTCTCGGCTCTCTCTCTCTATGCATATCCTAATTTAATCCAGCCAACCTATCTTCTTAATCACCAAAGCTTGCTGTGTATATATCTTCTCTTTTTTTTCTACCAGCAGCCTCCTCTCACGGCTTTCTTTGTTAGTTTCTCACGGCTGCTCTCAAATTCCCATCACCGGTTCTCTTCTTTTTTATCTCACAGCCGAGTCCTTCAATTGCAAACCTGTGAATTCCTTCCAATTTTTTTTATTCTCCCCACATTCAATATGACTCAGCCGACCACTCTCAAGTGACCACAATTCTTGTCTCCCCTAAAAGTCACAAGCTTTTGTGTATATATATGTATGTCTCACAGCCGACTTCTCTCTTATCTCACAATTCCACTCGGCTGCTCTTCTTTTTCCTTTGTTCCTCACGGCTGCGTGTTCTCTCCCCAGCCTTTTAGCAAATATGTATATATAAAATATATACACAATCCAACCCTAAGCCCAAATAAAATAAATTATCATTTAAGCCTCTCAATTCTTTTAAATAAACTAAGTTGGTCCTTGAGTCTTCAATTGTGCAATTAATCCCTTGAATTTCAAAACGTCTTCAATTAACTCCACTTTTCATCCAATTATTATGTATTTGCTTCAATTCCTCACTTTTCTTGATTTTGGGATAAAACCTGAAATAATAGTAAATAATAACAATTACGTAGAATTTATTAAAAAAAATATTATAATATCCTAATTTTGATAGATAAATAAGTGTATAAAATACACTTATCAAGGCCATGCATCGCTTCGATGCTTAAGCCGAGGCTTAATGATGTATGGTTTTTGAGACCATGTGTCACTTCGACACTTAAGTCGAGGCTTAATGTATAGGGTCTTTAAGACCATGTATCGCTTCGACACTTAAGTCGAGGCTTAATGATATAGGGTCTTTGAGACCCTTTCGTTTCGACACTTAAGCCAAGGATTAATAATATATGGTCTTTGAGACCGTGTTTCGTCATTTAAGCTGAGCGTTAATAATTTATGGTCTTTGAGACCTGTGTCGTTTCGACACTTAAGCCGAGGCTTAATGATATATGGTCTTTGAGACTGTGTGTTGTTTCGACACTTAAGCCGATGCTTAATGATATACGGTCTTTCAGACTGTGTGTGTGTTTCGACACTTAAGCCGAGGCTTAATGATATATGGTCTTTCAGACCATGCGTTGTTTCGACACTTAAGCCGAAGCTTAATGATATATGGTCTTTGAGATAGTGTGTCATTTCAACACTTAAGTCGAAGCTTAATAATATTTGAGATCGTGTCGTTTCGACACTTAAGCCAAAGCTTAAAAATATATGGTCTTTGAGATTGTGTGTCATTTCGACATTTGAGCCGAGACTTAATAATATATGGTCTTTGAGACAGTGTGTCGTTTCAACACTTAAGCCGATGCTTAATAATATAGGGTCTTTAAGATCGTGTCGTTTCAACACTTAAGTCGAGGCTTAATAATATATGGTCTTTGAGATCGTGTGTCATTTAGACATTTAAGCCGAGGCTTAATCGGCTTAATAATATATAGTCTTTGAGATCGTGTGTCATTTCAACACTTAAGCCGATGCTTAATAATATATAGTCTTTGAGATTGTGTATCGCTTCGACACTTAAGCCGAGGCTTAATGATAAATGGTCTTTGAGACCTTGTGTCGTTTTGACACTTAGGCCGAAACTTAATGATATAGGGTCTTTGAGACCGTGTTCCATTTCGACACTTAAGCCGAAGCTTAATGATATATGGTCTTTGAGACCGTGTGTCGTTTCGACACTTAAGCCGAGGCTTAATGATGTAGGGTCTTTGAGGTCGTGTGTCGTTTCGACACTTAAGCCGAGGCATGCTACTTGGGGCAATGAAGAGGTAAGCTTCTTGATGAAATCCCTTCTTCAGGGATTCTTATCCTCTCTTCATCAATCCTTTTCAAGATGTTTCTTTTCCTTTTTTCAAGGTTAATAAACTTGGGTTTTAAAGTTTTAGGCCTTTTTCAGTATCCATTATGAATGAAATATAATTTAGGTGGGGGAAATATAAGTATGTAAAAGATAGAAAAGGGAGTGAGTTGAGTTTGAGTATTGAGTTGCTAACCTCTTACTTGGAGGCAAATGCATTCTATTTATAGTGGAAATAATTGTCCTGGATAGTGACAAGTTTTATACTTCACCTGTGTCGAGTTCCTAACATTTTATGAGGTAAACCATCCTTTTGGTTATAATCATTACCAATCGTCATATGGTAAAAGCAAACATCACATCCCTTTAAATATATTGTCACATCAAGCCGCAACTTGCAGATGGGTCACATCTCTACGACAAATTGACTAGTCCCGCCATCAACCTAGAAGATACACCTCGGATAGTACAAGCCCAACATAATGAGTCCGACTAATGGAATGGGGCCTTATGAGTCCGAACCAATGGACCTCTGATTTTATGGCTTCGGAGTACAGTTGGATGTAAGTGGGTCCTGCGTTTGTTCTTATTGGTGACATGTCAAATCCATTTAGGCACGATCGTAACAATAGTCATAATGTTTTGAGCTGGCCATTCCTTTTGCCAGCATATATGCATATACTACTATAGATTGCTGCAATGTAACCACAACCGTCCATGAAATGTCGTAGTGGTTAAGCTCTAGATTAGGTCAGCATTATATCTTCCATTTTGATCTCGAAAGGATGCTTGCAAATGGTTTTCATTAGATGTCTCCCCTTTTGTGTTATTTATAGCAATGATTTCCCGGTACGTGCTAAGTTGTTAATGCATGGAATGTAGAGTTTGTAAGTTTTGGTCTTCCAATTGATCTAAAAGAGAAGTTTTATTCTCATATTTGCTTTTCTGCCTAACATACTGTTGACTCCGGGCCCAAAGAAAGGTACAGTGATCCGCCAGCGAAGGCCCAATAATGGCCCAATGGACCTTAACCCACAGCTGAGGCCTGAAATATCACCTTGAGATGAATGCCGAGGTGGTATGCCAAGCTAGTCTCTTTAACCGACCTGGTTAACGCCCAGCCGATATGCTTTATACTCAGCCGGGGCTCTTTTTGGCGTTGACCAGAAGAGAGAGATGGAGTCAGTGATGGGACACTGTCTTTACCCGGACGTGACAGGCGCCCATCCCCTACGAAGTGTAGCAATGATTACGATTGAAAAGCAAGAATGTCACATCCATAAGCTAGGGTGATGACAAGTGTAAAGTATGCCATGTGTCGCAATCTGAGACAAGAAGTTCCACTATAAATGAAGCACAATTGCCTCCAAGTAGGGGGTTAGCAATTTCTCACTCTGAACTCTGTATTTCTCTCACTCCCTTTTCTCTCTTTTACACACTTTTATCTCCCGCACCCAATATATATTTGCCTAAAATGAGCACTGACTTAGGCATCGGAGTGCAAACGGGAGCCACCTCGGCCCCCTTTGCAAGCTGATTGTTTGTCTTAGTGCACAGGAGATCCACGTGTTCAAGAGGGAGGAGCTGAGACGTGTTGGTCCAAGGTCCAGCCGGATTTTGTGGTCAACATTTTGGCGCCGTCTGTGGGAAGCCATACTGCTAACCACGAAAACACATGATAAAAAGCCACACATAGAAAGGTAGGAGCTTTGAAAGATAAGCTGGTTGGCCTTGAAAAAGGTAGGAGCTTTGAAAGATAAGCTTGTTGGCCTTGAAAAAGGTAGGAGCTTTGAAAGATAAGCTGGTTGGCCTTGAAAAAGATAGGAGCTTTGAAAGATAAGCTGGTTGGCCTTGAAAAAGGTAGGAGCTTTGAGAGATAAGCTGGTTGGCCTTGAAAAAGGTAGGAGCTTTGAAAGATAAGCTGGTTGGCCTTGAAAAAGGTAGGAGCTTTGAAAGATAAGCTGGTTAACCTTGAAAAAGGTAAATAACTTTGAATCATAAGTTTAAACACCCTTGAAAAAGGTAAAGAACTTTGAAACATAAATTTAACAACCTTGAAAAAGGTTTGAAGCAGCAACACTTATTTTCTGAAACATGAATGAAAGTGATGGTGATGTTAACCCCCGTAGGGGAAGAAGTGGCCGAAACAGCGAGGACGAATCTCCTCAAGAACTCCATGAAAATGCCAACGAGGAAGTGGTACAACCTAATCCACCTCGCCGGCATCAAAATCGCAGTATGATGCGAGACATGACACTCATGGCGGCCCAAATGCTGGAGATGCAGAGGCAGCAAATAGAACAGACTGCTGCAATGAATGCCTTTATGGCCAGAGGGTATGCTGTGAACGAACCCGTGATGCCTCAGCAATACTCACAGCCACATTATTCACCATCCGAGGCGGCCACTGTATCTTATTATCAGGACCCGCAGGCATACGACGAAGTGGAATCCGAGCCCTTCTACGAGCGAGACCCAGAACATGTAACACATGGGGAACAAAACCCACCACCAGCTAGACGCAGGGAGGCTTCTCCCGTAAATTCCGGCAGTGTTTTTAGCCGAATAGGAGGGTTATTCAGGGGACAACGACGGGGACAAACGAACCCAGGTCGGCACAATGCCGCAGAGCCTAGAAATAGGCGCGAGCGACGCGCTGAAGAAGCCCTATCGCAGGGTCAAATGTACAGGGACCAACAAGGTATGGGGGGAGAAAGGATGGCATCAGCACATGAGCCTAGGAATAGGCAGGAAAGAAGAGCCGGAGCAGTTCGGACTAATCCTCGCGACGAGTTGCAGAGCCATGAAAGGCCAAACTACGGCCACGTTCCACCACCACAAAGGCAGGAGTACGCTCCGCCGCTCCATGGCCAATACCATGATCCGGGGTATTCCGGTCACGACGAGAATAACGAGCTGCCGTCATACGAGTTGGATGACGAAGAGGAAGTAAGTCCCTTCACGGAGGGCCTCCGTAGATGCCCCGTCCCCCATGACTTTGAGATGCCGGAAATAGTAAAATATTCTGGCCGAGGTGATCCTAATGATCACCTGTTAAATTACCGCGCCAGCATGGAAATAGCCGGGGCCACCCCGACACTGAAATGTAAAGCTTTTGCTTTAACCCTTGAGGGAAGTGCCATACGATGGTATAAAAAACTCCCTCCGGCAGCATCCACAGCTGGAGGGATATGAAAACTGCTTTTAAGAATGGTTTTGTTTCTTCCAGGCCTGGTCAACTCCCACTCCAACGCCTTCAGGATCTGAGGCAAGGAAGGGACGAATCTCTGAAAAGCTACCTAGCTAGATTCACTGAAGAAATGCATATCTGCGAAAATATCACAGAAGCGGAGATGTTTTCCGCCCTAAAAGGAGGGCTAGATATGACTAGCATGTTTTGGAGGGATGTCCGGAGCAGGAAACCAAGGGATTACAATACCCTGGTAGACCTGATGAAGGAAGAGATTGTATCGGAGGAAATGGCTAGGGCCAGAGATAATCACCCCCAAGGGAGGTACAACCTTGGATATTCCAATGAAGTGGACCTCAAAAAGGGCGGAAACAAGGATAGGATCGGCGGTAGCCGAGGTGGCGCGCCACGTCCATTTCCGGGGACAGGATCTAGCTTTGCAGCAGAAATCACGGAAGCTATCCCTCACTTACACTCTAACACCCCTTCTCAAAATCCTCACACGGCTCAAGGAAGAGTGGAAAGCGGCCGAAGTGGAAAACAACCCATGATTGGGGCTTACTGTGCCTACCACAGATATTACGGTCACGCAACAGAGGATTGCAGAGAAATCCACATGCTAGCCGACCAAAAAGCACAGGGGAGAAGGGGAGGTGACTTCCCCCCTGACACAGGGCGGACACAAAAATCTGGTGGCCAGAAGTTCAATCGAGCTGATAGGAGAGCTCCGTGGAAGAACTCAACTAAGGAAAGAATTGATAATCGTCAAAGAGACAGGAATAAGGGCCAAGATACCGCCTCGGCACATGCCAAAGACACACGGGAACTGCCTATGCCTGTGATCGACCACCCCATCCGTGAAATCGACACAATACTGGGAGGCCCCCACCCAGGTGGGAGCACAAACAACTCCCAAAAGAGGTATATAAGAGAGGCCAAGCAGCCCGCCAACGTGAATTATCATATCCACTCCCATCCTGTGGGAATGCCTCGGACGGAACCTATCACCTTCACACAAAACGATGCCGTTGGGGTGCACTTCCCACACAACGACGCATTGGTTATCAGGGTGGTGGTGGCTCGAAATGGGCTATCACGGATGATGGTGGACGATGGTGCCTCGGTAAATGTGATCTACGGGGTAACTTTTGATAAGATGGGGATCAGCACTCCTCTCATTCCAGTCCCTGATCCGATATACGGATTCACGGGGGACAGCATAACCCCCAGAGGGTCCATAACCCTTATGACTGAAGTAGGGCAAGCACCGACCCACTCCAGAATCCCTATGGAATTCCTGGTAGTTGACAAAATCTCCTCCTATCATGGCTCAATTGGGAGGCCTGGTCTCATTGACTTGGGGGCTGTAACGCATACCAAATACATTTGCATGAAGTTCCCTACGGAGCATGGTGTTGCAACTGTGAGGGGAAGCCAAACAGAATCCCGGGCTTGTTACACAAATGCAATCTGGAAGTTTCAAGATCGAAGCTTAAACATGATCAGTGATGTAGCCATGGCCGAGGCCGCTCCAGACCCTGAAAGATTGGGTGAAGGACCATTTGGAGATAAGGATGTCACGATGATCCTAGAAGAGGATTTAGCGGATCTGGACCCAAGGATGGCAGGCGACAATTGCCCCACCCCCGCCGAAAGGTTGGAGTGCTTCGGCGTAGACCCATTGGACTCAATCAAGGAATTACAAGTCGGACTGGACTCACCAACCGAATACAAGAGTCAATTGAAGGACTTCCTACTTCAAAATCTCGATGTATTCGCATGGAAGCATGGCGACATGGTTGGGGTCGATCCTAAGGAGGCCTGTCACAGACTCCAGATTGACCCACAAAGCCCTGGGCATAGGCAGAAGAGAAGACCTATGAGTTCGGATAAGTATGAGGCCTTGAAAGACGAGGTCACGAAGCTATTGAAAAATGGCTTCATCAGAGAATCGCGCTATCCGAAGTGGGTATCAAACCCTGTTTTGGTACCAAAACACAATGGGAAGCTTAGAGTATGTATTGATTTTTCGAACTTGAACCAGGCATGTCCAAAAGACAGCTTCCCACTGCCCCGGATCGATCAATTGGTCGACTCCACAGCAGGTCATGAGCTGCTAAGTTTCATGGATGCTTACTCCGGATACAATCAGATCCCCATGTACGAATCGAACGAGGAGCATACCTCGTTTATAACGGATAGAGGACTCTATTGCTACAAAGCTATGCCGTTCGGTTTGAAAAACGCGGGAGCTACATATCAGAGGCTAGTAAATCGCATGTTTGCAAAACAATTGGGAAACACCATGGAGGTGTATGTTGATGACATGTTGGTCAAAAGCATGATCGCCGCGGATCATATCCGCCATTTGTCAGAGGCCTTCGATGTTTTGAGGAAATATCGAATGAAGCTCAACCCTGCGAAGTGTGCATTTGGAGTAGCATCTGGAAAATTTCTTGGGTTTATGGTGAATAAAAGAGGAATCGAAGCCAATCCCGACAAAATCAATGCTTTTCTAAACATGCAATCGCCTCGAAATCCAAAGGAGGTGCAAAGCTTAACGGGAAGAATTGCAGCCTTGAATCGGTTCGTCTCCAAATCCACAGACAAATGCTTGCCATTTTTCAAAATCCTAAAGGGGGGGAAGCGATTCCAGTGGACACCAGAGTGTGAGCAGGCCTTCGCCGACTTGAAAACATCCTTGGGACGACCCCCATTGCTATCAAAGCCAAAGGCTGGCGAGCCTCTCTACTTGTATTTGGCTGTGTCCAAGGAGGCTGTTAGCTCCGTATTGATCAGAGAAGAGGAGGGAAGTCAATTTCCAGTATATTACGTGAGCAAAGCTATGCTAGATGCGGAGACACGCTACCCAGATATGGAGAAACTTACCCTCTCACTACTCACCGCTTCTCGCAAACTTCGTCCCTACTTTCAAGCACACTCCATACACGTGCTCACCAACTTTCCCATGAGACAAGTGTTGCAAAAACCAGATGTATCTGGGAGATTACTGAAATGGGCAATAGAAGTCAGCCAGTTTGACATACACTATGTGCCTCGGACTGCGATAAAAGGCCAAGCTTTGGCTGACTTCGTAGTCGAATTCACACACACGCCGGAGGTCGAAATGGTTGACAACACAGATGATAGCCAGGAATGGAAATTATTTGTTGATGGGTCCTCGGCTAAGGAGCGATCCGGTGCGGGCATATTACTAATAAGCCCAGAAGGGTTTAAACTACATAGCGCAATCCGCTTTGAGTTCAAAGCTTCGAACAACGTCGCTGAGTACGAGGCGTTGTTAGCTGGGTTAAGACTTGCCAAAGCTTTGAAGATCAAGTCCATAGTGGCGAACAGCGATTCGCAGCTCGTTGTAAATCAATTCAATGGGCAGTTTTCTGCCAAAGAACCCTCTATGATTGCTTACTTAAAGAAAGTAAGAGATTTGGCGGTACACTTTGAAGAAATGGAGTTGCAGCACATCCCCAGGACAAAAAATTCCAATGCTGATACCCTGTCCAAACTAGCAAGCAGCAGTGATGCGGAGCTATATAATCTGATCCCGGTCGAGCGCATGTTGACCTCCTCTATTGAGCCAGGACCAGAGATTTTGACAGTAGAAGAAGAGAGATCCTGGATGAACCCGCTAATTGCATATTTGAAGCACCAGACAGTGCCAAACGAGCCGGAAGCAGCTCGGAAATTGCAAAGGTATGCTGCAAATTTCGTACTTTTGGATGATCTACTCTATAAACGGAGTTTCACCTCCCCGTTGCTAAGATGTGTTGGGCCTGAGGAAGGGCGATATGTAATGAGAGAAATCCATGAAGGTATATGTGGCAACCATGCCGGGGCACTATCGCTAGCTCGGAAAGCCCTCAAACAGGGATATTTTTGGCCCACCGTGCGAAAGGATTCTCATGACTTTGTGCGCAAGTGTGATAAATGCCAAAGACATGCAACCATACCGCATCAGCCACATCACAGGCTAACCGTAGTGACCAGCCCCTGGCCTTTTTCAAAATGGGGAGTTGACATTATAGGTCCTATGCCTAGGGGAGCCGGAAATAATTGCTTTGCTATAGTGGCAATTGACTACTTCACCAAGTGGGTCGAGGCTGAACCACTTATGAGAATCACCGATGCCAACACCACCAAGTTCATTTGGAAGAATATCATATGCCGGTTTGGGGTACCCCATTCGCTGGTTAGCGACAATGCTAAACAGTTTAAAAACAGAAGCGTGGACGAGTTGTGTGGTGATTTGGGAATTAGAAAGCTGTTTTCATCTCCACATCACCCACAGGCCAATGGGCAAGTGGAAGCAGTGAACAAAACCATATAAAACACCCTGAAAAGGAAGCTAGAGTCCAAGAAGAGCGCATGGGTAGATGAGCTCCCGCAAGTGCTATGGGCGCTTCGCACCACTTCTCACACCGCAACTGGTGAAACGCCATTTTCATTGGCATATGGAGCCGAGGCGGTATGTCCCGTTGAAATTGGGGTACCCTCACTTCGACAGATTAATTACGACGAAGTGAGAAATGAAGAAGCACAAAGGGCCGGTTTGGATTTCCTCATGGGGAAGCGGAACGATTCTCAAGTAGTGATGGCCAGATACCAAGAAAAGATGGCTCGATACTACAATAAAAAGGTGAAAGGGCGACGCTTTAATATTGGAGACTTAGTCCTAAAAAAGGTTCTTCTTTCAACTCAAGAACCAGGAGTAGGGACTCTGGGTCCCAATTGGGAAGGCCCTTACAGGATCACAGCCGAGGTGGTGCCTGGTACTTACATAATTGAAGATTTGTCCGGGGTACCTTTGTGTAATCCTTGGAACACAGATCACCTTCGTCGCTATTTTCAATAAGTCAAATTCCACTTCAACGAGGCACATCGTTATCGCATGATTGTATGAGATCGCAGTTAACTATGATGAGGATTGCACCAAGTACTAATTGGTCATACATGAAATTGTTAAAAACAAGGGACTCTTATAAAAGTCCACATTTCGATCACTGTATTATTTCCGAAATCCTTGCAAACTCAGGCTTAAGTGCCTCGGACATTGCCACATGAACCAAAGTTCTAAAAACGGTAAATTAGTTCGCACCTACGGGGTGCTCTTTCGCACGAAATATCAAATGTTTACGCAAAGTGGTTGATGCTTTCATGCATACACTTAAGCGAAATGCTCACAAGACATATGCGTACTAAGTACTGTGGATTCAAACGTAAAAGTCCCTATATTATTTCTGTTATAAAAACATAAGCGCACGATGGCACGCCACAAACAGAAGTTAATGCAAATTTGTAAGAGGTGTTACTAAATGTAAGGTAAAAGTTGCTCTAAAGTAGGTTGACATCAGATTTAACCCGCAAGCGTGAACACATTAAGCTCGTTAAACCTGAGGGACTAGACATTTATAGACAGACACAGTCAGACATTTACAATATCCCACATATCATCTTACAATTATGAAACTCGCACTTGGAAATACTCATGTTTAAGCAGTAAAGGAAAAACGTTGCTGCACCAAAATATGAATAAACTGCTCCATTCATAAAAACGAGGCATTGATAAATCAAATGAAGGTTATACTTACAATATTAGGTGCCGAGGCACTTACAAAAAAAAAAGAGAGAGAAGAAAACAACTAAAACAAAACCAACTAACGAAAAGGCAAAAATAGGTAGGGATCATTGGGGAGGGACACCTTCTGGAGAGCCCTTGCTAGGCGCACCAAGAGGATCTGCAGAAGCACCTTGAGGCTCGGGGTAGAATGCTTCAATGGAGGACAGATCCAAGGTTGGAAAGGCCTCCTTCACGTCTTCCAAAGCCATCCTGGCCCCCAAGTTCCCAAAAACCCGCTGCATGGCCTCGTACTCAGGGGTTTCCTCAAAGGTATCCTTGAAGTTCTGGACAGCCTCAGACACTCTAGTATTCAAGACATCCTCCACCCGTGCCTTAACAGTCTGATCTAGGACTTCAGTGATCCTCGTTTGCATATGTTTTTCCAGAGAGGCAAGGTCCTCCTCCGCCTTTGCCTTAGTCTCTCGCTCCCTCCCCAATTCTTCAGTGGCTGCTGCCACCTCGGCTTCCAGCTTCAACTTGGCTGCGTTGGCGGCGGTTAGGGCCTCAGAGGCAATAGACTGTGCACGGTTGGAGTCATCCAATTTCTTGCACAAGACCGCCACGTCTGACTCGGAGGCATGGAGGTCATGCTTCAATTTGTCATTGTTCTCTTGGAGGCACTTCGCATTAGCCCTCTCTTCTGAAGAAGATTTGCGGGCTATGGACAGCTGGGCCTTGAGGTCGTTGATCTCCTTGAGCATGTTATCAGCGTGGCGGAGAGCAGTCTCGGCATCCTTCTTGTCCCGTTGAGCTACCTCCACGAAGGACTCTACCTCGTCAATAAGGGTCAGGGCTCTGGCATTCATAGCCTTGGCAGCAAGCAGCTTCCGAGAGGGAGTGGCGCTGGATGAGAAGGCGGCCCAACCCTCTGTCCAAAATTGTTCAGTAACTAAGGCCGCCCTGGCTGGAGGCGAACTGGGAGAGTCGAACAGCGAAGAGCTAAAAGTGACGTCTCTTGGGAGGATGCTGGTTCTAATATGCTTGAGCTCTTCCGCCCCCTCTGCTGTCACTTCATAGGCTAGGCCTGGGATAGGCACAGTTGGCTCATCCTCCAGTTGCTCGGTCATTAATGGCGGAGGCGCGGAAGTGGACTCCTTGCCTTTGCCTCTTCTGAGCCTCTTTAAGGGGGCGGGCTCCTCCTCAGGAACTTGCTCCGAAATGTCCTCGGATAGAAAAGGTGGCACTGAGACATCCTTAGTCTCTCTGCCCCCCTTGGGTCCGCCTCTATCCGACCTCTTCCCTTTTCCTTTAGTGACACCTTTTTCAGGGTTTCCCTCTCCAGCAATGTTGGGTTGCTGGGGACCTATCGGCAACAGAGTGGGCGGTGGTAGTAGAGCTAGAAGAGGGCCTTGAAGTTGGGTAGTAGACCTCTCAGACGCTTCCCTTGCCGCTCCAATTTGCAGGTCGGCCAACACTGCTTTCTGCTTCCTTTCAACCTCGCTCCCGTGGCGCAGAGCTGGAGGGATTTTCGTGGCCATGAGGCCCTTCAAAGAAATCTTTGGGAATTCTTTAGAACCTAAAAAGGAAAAGAGGACAATGGGGTTATGAACAGAAAAGAATACAAGATGTAACAACAATAAGGAGGAGAACTTACTCATGGCTCGCATAAGGCCGTGTTTCACAAATAACTTGTTCTGTTGGATGAACCCTTGGAAGGTGCCCCTGTAGGCAAATATACGCCTTACTGCCGCTAGATCTGCGTCAGGAAGGAGATGGGCAAAAGTATCCCCTGCCATAAGAAATAATATGTTAAGAAGCAGTCAAGAAAAATAAGTATGGATGAAAGAGCAAAAGACGCATGACACTTAAAGACCCTAAAGCAAATACAAGACTTACTAGGTATGGAAAGAGTCCGGGGAACTGTAATTTCTGGACTAGGGTCCACAGGGGAATTCTGCCACTCCCCAGCAACCCAGAACCACTGGTTCCTCCAGTTCTTTATCGAGGTAGGGTGACCGGTAATAACGGGAGTATAAGAGCCTCTGGGGGACAGATAATACCAGTCTTTGACATCCGATCTCACGTCTCTCTCCCTCCTAACTGATTTCTTTAAAGTGTAGAGAGTGTGAATGATGTGCAGTGAGATGGGATGGTCAGGGTTGACCTCTTGCCACACCAACCAAGTCCCCACAGCCTGAGTCCAGAAATTGGGGGCCAGCTGGTAGGGGCACAAGTTATAGCTCCTAAGCAATGCCCTAAAGAAGGGATGCAGGGGAAGCCTCATCCCACAAGAAAGGGCGTCGTAGCATATAGCAGCCTGGCTTGGGGAAGGGCTGCAAGGTCGGCAGGAAGGGGTAGGATGCACCAAATGGACCCCTTCTGGCAATCTGAATTTTGCCGAAGCCGCAGCCAAATCGATCCTTCGGATTTCAGTAGCAACCTCACTGCTTTCCCATGACTCTGGGTTTGGATCGGGATCAACATGGTAGCCCGAAACTTTGTTGACCTGGTCAACCCAATCCTCTACCTGAGCAATTTCCTCCGCAGTCAAACCCAACTCTTCCCTGTGCGCCCTAAACGGTGCCCTAACAATCAAGCCGAGGTCCTGGTGACCCGAAGAGGAGCTCGCCACCTTTTCTTTTCCCAAATATTTTTCTCGCTTGCTTCGGAGCTCTCTTAGCGCGGATTCCTCCTCGGATGATAGATGAGCCATATAGTTCTGGTGTTTTTCTTCTTCGCTGTCAGAATCACTCAAATAAATTATGCCACTGTTTTTCCTATTTCTCCTCTTAACCTGCTCCCTAAAGAAACGGGAGCTAAAAACCGATAAAGAGATGGGACAGAAACCTCTGATGGGAACCGCTATCGCTAACATTTCCTGTGAACCCGTTCCCCCAACTCTTTCCATTTTTCTTTTTTGTTTTAAAAAGAAAGTCAGACTCAACAAAAGAAAAACAAAATGCAAAAACAAAGTTTTCAAACCCACAATGAGAAACTAAAAATAAGAAAGTCTTGCATATACATGGGTCAAGAGATTTACCTTCAAAAGGCGAATGCTTGACACTGTGCACTTGGAACGAAAAGCTCGCCAAGAAAAACTGTGAAACGCTAAGAGTGGATGCTGTGTAGTGAACCCTTGAAGAAAAGACACGAAAATCACAAGGAAGAGAGAAACGGCGCAAGCTCTCGCGAAAGCACTGCTACAAAGGTTATGAGAAAATGGTAAAAAGTGAAGTGGTAGAATGAAGAAGGATTTATAGGAATCCTAACAATCTACATTCCTTGATTTTCGTGAACCGCGTGGTTAATATGGGTAACCCATACTCCTTGGAAAGTGAGTTAATCAAAGCGCCAGCCGTCAAAGGGAGGGACAAAACCGTTCAACTACCATAATGAACGCCACGCGCTGCGAAATAATGCCCCCCCCTTTCATTTTATATGCATATATATATTCCTCTCGAAAATAAATATCGATAATTTCTGTGAGTTGACCGCGCCGCCTAGGGAATGCGCTGATATGATCCTAGCCATTAGGGAAAGAAAATCCGAGGCATAAGGTCGGCTATGATATGGATCCGAGCCTTACCTAAGAGATTTCATTATTGATTTCCTAGAAAGTTAATGCTGTGAAATCATGGCAAATCCTACACGACCATGAATGATCCCTTCGAATTTGAGGGACTAGTGTTGACTCCGGGCCCAAAGAAATGTACAGTGATCCGCCAGCGAAGGCCCAATAATGGCCCAATGGACCTTAACCCACAGCTGAGGCCTGAAATATCACCTTGAGATGAATGCCGAGGTGGTATGCCAAGCTAGTCTCTTTAACCGACCTGGTTAACGCCCAGCCGATATGCTTTATACTCAGCCGGGGCGCTTTTTGGCGTTGACCAGAAGAGAGAGATGGAGTCAGTGATGGGACACTGCCTTTACCCGGACGTGACAGGCGCCCATCCCCTACGAAGTGTAGCAATGATTACGATTGAAAAGCAAGAATGTCACATCCATAAGCTAGGGTGATGACAAGTGTAAAGTATGCCATGTGTCGCAATCCGAGACAAGAAGTTCCACTATAAATGAAGCACAATTGCCTCCAAGTAGGGGGTTAGCAATTTCTCACTCTGAACTCTGTATTTCTCTCACTCCCTTTTCTCTCTTTTACACACTTTTATCTCCCGCACCCAATATATATTTGCCTAAAATGAGCACTGACTTAGGCATCGGAGTGCAAACGGGAGCCACCTCGGCCCCCTTTGCAAGCTGATTGTTTGTCTTAGTGCGCAGGAGATCCACGTGTTCAAGAGGGAGGAGCTGAGACGTGTTGGTCCAAGGTCCAGCCGGATTTTGTGGTCAACACATACTATTTTTTTTTTCTCTTATGAATACAATTGGCATATATTTTGTGACATTTCCCTATTGTATATGGTCAGCTAGATATGAACATCATCATTGTACCACAATTATGAACTTGAGTTCAATTGATCTCTCCCTAAAGTCGCTTTCACAAATGTTGACTGATACAACACTATCAAAGACGAGACGTAGATTATTAGATAAGTTTATGCTAATTCCCTTTCTTATTTTGCAGGCTTCTATAATGTTGTTGCCATGTTCAATTCACATTGGATGAAATCATTTGATCCAAAGAAGGTATGTAAAAATTGAAATAAAATAATCATATTCTTCATTCTTTGTTTTGTTACTGGTTTTCGTGCTAGTAACATTCTTATTGTTTTATTGAAATAATGCAATGCTTACATATGTTTACATGGCAAAGCCTAGTGGCATTCTCTCCCCAAAGTCATAGGTACAACTTATTGGATGATCCTGTTTTGTATTATTTGGTTGGTACTCGACCATGGTCACTAGGACTTCAGAAACTCAGCTCCACTGTCGTAGAACACTAGGATAGCTAAATGATCATTCTTGAATTCATGTTTTTTACTGTTATCCTTGGACTTACTAGGACATGAGGTCATTGTTGTTATTGTCTTACCCCATTTTTTAGTCTAAAATTTTCTAATTATATGCTTCCGCTTGAGACTATGTTTGTAGCCTTGGTAGTAGCTTATTGATTTTAAAGTATACGTCACATATCCAATTTGGAAAGTTTTCCACAAAATATATCTTTTTGAGTTCCTGCCAGTTATACCTTGTAAAAATTAGCACGGTAGATTTTGAACTTTGGCTTGATTATAAGGATTCAAATATAGGCTTTGAGCTTTGAAGATGGATCGAAGCTTGATCCAACAAAATATAATCTTCATTATCATGGCTTAGTCAGACTCAAAATAGACTTTAATCTTGATATTGCTACCATCAACTAACAAAGGTACATGTGGGGTCCAATAATTTTTTTGCCTAAAATGATTTTTCTGCATAAAATTTGGCAGAATTGTTTTCCACACTTCTACTCTCTCCTTTTTCTGGTTAATTAGGATGGATGGTGATTAGATAAACCGCTTTCTCGCTAAGAAGAGCAAAACCTGAGACAAACCGCTTACAAAATAATCTTTGTTTCATATCAGGCTTGAGAACTCTACTCTATTAAAGCTTGCTAATAATTTAATATGATTGTGGATAGTACATTGGAGACATCTGTTGAAGTAAAGCACCTATTTTCTCATAGAACCACAAATAGATTGTGGAATTAGTCTGTTTCTAAACCTGTGTTCACAATAAAATAGCAAGGCTTAAAATTCAGCTTTACAAGTGTGGCAATGGTTGGATCTGCTGGAAGTGGGACCTCATTATTCTAGAAACTCCCTCTGATGCAGGCTGCTGAAAATTTATTCTCAAAAAATCTACATCAAACTAGTCCTAGGTAAGATCAATTATGATGCATTTATTGAGAAATGAAATTTCGAGGGCAATGTTGAGGTATGACATGTCATATATCTACAACAAGATGTTTTAACCTCGAATATTCTAGTCTCAAACGCAAGCGCATCAGCCCTACACATAATGGGTTTACTCACAAGCCATTTGTTCATATAAATAACCTATAAAAATGATCAAGAATATAACTACATGTATCCCAGTGTCAGCATTTTTCTGACATGTAAATCTATAATGAACCATTTACTCATTTACTATGAGTAATACTGCATCCCTTTTGAGTGAACAGGGTAGGAGAAACTCCAAGGTAGTAAGAAGAGATGGGTTCAACGAACGTTACATGTTTAGTCCCGGGCCAAGACACAAATGGTACAACAAATATTCTTATATATGCAAATAGAGAGGAGGACAGCATCTACACAACCTCAGTCTCTGAAATGCAAGCACAGTCTTCCCTTTGGCCCTTTTTTTCTTTTTTCTGGAAAAAAAAGGGTAAATTCTTACAAATTGTGTGGATGCTAGTCTTTTTTCCCATTTAAGTTCCATCAAGTCTTCGGCTAGGAAATGTTATGAGAATGCTATACAATTTTTAACAAGATAATCAAGTTCTGGATTAAATCTTGTAATCACCAATACAGTTCTCAACATCAATATACAACTGGGATTCCAAGACAAAACAAATTAGAGGCAAAAGCTAAAGTTGATTCCAAATCCATCATACCCCAGCAAGATGTCACTCCTTTTATATTGTTTTGATGCAAAATCTTTTCAATCAATCATTCATTCATTGATTTCTATGTCGAGTCTTCACTAAAAAAGAAAATGTATGTCAAGAAACAATTATCTGACAACCATCACAAAACATATAATAGGTAATCATCCATTGAAGATATAAGAAAATGCTAGATGTAAAATTGACATGAACTAAATATCTTGAAGTTTTAGCATTCTTACATACCTAGAATTTCCTCAAGTTTTGGAATAGGGAGAAAAAGCTGGAGTACGGGAACACCAAAACTCCTACCAAACAGAATCACCCAAGTTCAAAAATGATCTAAAACACTTATGGTTTCTGAAAGTACATAAATCTTGTGTGTAGCATCTCAAGCTACGATCCAAGGTTTTTGAAATTGATCAAATCATTAATCTCAGCAAAACGGATTAGGTTGGAACAAGAACTGATCTATTGTCCTGATAATCAAACACGAACAAAAATAAAAATACTGCTAATGGAACTAAAATAAGACATCCCACGATGCCACGATCACATTTTCTTTGACCTTTTTGAATATTGGCACTCTGAGAACTAGTTTGATCTCCACAAACTACCTCTTGGGACATTTGTGAATCCTCAACAAGCACATCTCCTGTTGAAGATACCGATTCAGATTTACCACAAAACTGTTCCCCACCGGGAGAGAAATTTTTGCCCTTTTCGATGTAACAGTTCATGCCCTGAGCATGGCTATTTTGTACATACTTTGATGTAGGAGTCCGCTCAAGTTTACTCGCGAATGGACTTCCAAACCTTCTGGTTTGTTTCTCAGAGAAGCCTGAGATCAGGCCATTTGGAACCTGAAGTGAACGAATGAGCTTTCTTGGAGTCTCGAAGATCTTCGTACTATCAATATTGATGTGAGACTGTGACTTCTGAAGCACGAAACATGGTAATATATGCATTATAAGGAGGCATTAAATCAGACTATTATAATAATTATAAAGTTTCCATCTAAACTAATTCGATGCAAACCAGCGTATTTTCATTCTTGCTAAATAAGGTGTGTAACTTTCTGGAAGGTGGATGCACAACATACTGTTCAAAATTCAACAAACGGTTGCCCTATAGACTAATATAAAATTTCTTTAAAATTTTAGCTAAATTTGCTTTAAAGACTATGCTTTTTCTCTCACATGTTATAGCAAATGAGGGTTCTCCATGAAATATAATTCAAATAAGTATTTTGGTAGCCATAGAAAGTCAAAAACTCACCTCAGGATTGGGAGCAGAGCTTTTAACAAATCCATTTTCAACATTTCCTGGCACGAACCCTGCAAAAGTTTCAGAATAATCTCCATGGTTATCAGAAAATTCACCATGCTCAGAGTTTATGAAGGCACTTCCTGGAATTATTTCTGAAAATATTCCATCTTTAAGAGATACATCTAAGCAGCCATTCTCATTCCTTTCCCAAAGTTTACGGTTCACACTCCTACGATCATAAGACCCAAGTTGAGGGACCTGATTCATTGGAATGGGTGATTCCATAAAATAATCATACCCAAAAGCAGAATCAACAGCTTGTGATTCAGGTGATGCAGTTAGAGGCAATTGTTCTCTGGAACCATCCACATTCCTCCTCCTGACATTCTCTCTTTTTTCGAAGTTTGAATCAGTGATTGAACCCACATCAGTCTCAAGCTTTGAGCCTTTCTCAGCACATATTCTTTTTGCTGTTTGCAGTGCTTCAAAAGCAGCCCCAGTTACAAAGGGCATTCGATCAGACTGACACTTCTCCATCTCCTTAATTATTGAATCCAATTCAGAGAATATACTCCTGGGGTCCAAGCATCTCATCAGAGAACTCACCATATGAATGGCTGAGAACTGTTTTTGAGAATTTGCCTCTACAAAACCAGAATTCAGGATTTGCAGTCCTGACATTATTAACAGTCTTGTGTAAGCTTCAACAGTCAAGCTATTGTGTTTGGCCAAAGCTGTCACTAAGGCCATATGTGAATTGGTCTGTGTATGTTTTTCCAACGCCCCTGCAACTCTCTGACAGACCTCATTCACCATCTCATTTGAAGCAAATCGCCAATTATCAGATTCCACAAGTGCCTGTAAGCAAAGAGCAGCTCCAGAAGACAGATTCTCTTGGCTACCCAAAAGACAACTCAATAGGGGTTCACAGAGAGAGTGGATAATGTATCTCTTCTTGTCCTCTGCTGTTGTTGGGTCCATTGCATACCTTGCAATAGCTGGAACAACCTTTGAGCAAGCTTGGTGAAGAGCAAAAGATCCTGCACTTGATGACAATGTCTTGATAATGGTAGCCATGATATTATCTATTTGAGGGACTATATTGGGTCCATGGACTCGAGCAAGAACTTCGTACAGTGAAATTGTATACTCGCCAGACGATGCCCCATTTTCTTTGGTTTCAGAAACATGAGCAAGAAACAGAGGTATTGCTTTGGAATCCAAGTCTTTCACGAATGATTTCAACGCTTTCATGGCTGATCTTCTACTGTCAGCATCCTTGTCGAGATTCTCTAACTCCCTCCGAAGTGTTGGGCTTAGATTCCTTCCCATAATCTGTAATTCCAATCTCTGAAATTTCAGTCAATAAACTGAAATCATCATACCAAACTATCAAGATTCAATTTAATTAAATCTGCCCAATATAATCTCTGTAATTCCAATCTCTGAAAATTCAGTCAATAAACTGAAACCATCATACCAAACTATCAAGATTCAATTTAATTAAATCTGCACAATATAATCTCAAAACCATTAATGACCATGGTTATATTATTTGGACAAAATCTTCATATCTTGGATGTACATTTGAAAACCTTAAAAGAAATCATATTACTGGAATGTAAATAAGGAAACATACCAACCTCAATTTAACTCCAGTAGAAGAATTATGTTGTGCATTCAATATGAGAATTCATTGAATTGACAAAAAATTAGAAGCGTTATGAATTAAGTAATTAACAATAAGTCAAAAACGACAAGGGTCGTTTTTCAAGATCAAAGAAATGAACCACAAAGATGAGTAAAATCTTGAAACTACAGTAAAAACGAAAATGGAACTGGAAGCATATTTTTGCTATAAAGATATTACCTTTGTTCCAAGAATCAGTATACTGACTCTCCGTTAATCCTTATTCTTTGTTTCTCCCTTGAATCGAAAATATATGGACCTTGTGCGGTGAGCAATGGAAGGAGTAATTAAGGTAGGAAATGAATATAATCGAATATATAGCACAACAATGAGATGATTTTACAGTAAAGATAGAGAGGGTTTCTTGAATAAAATACTGGTAATCTGATACTGGTGGAGAGTATGGGCAGTAGTAGCGTGCTGGGATTTACGCGTCTTTGGTGCACTGTCCGAAAGTTTTCCTCTTGAAACTTTGAGGGTTAAATCCCACTTCGAATCTTTTTCTTTATTCCCCCCGCTATCCCCTTTGTCATTACAGGGATACTTTTGGTCATCCAGGCGATCTACCACATTTAGCCTCTGTTTAATTTTTATTAAATTTTTCTTATTTTTCTACAGTACTCAATTTTAACAATTTATCAAAAATCAAGTCCACAATTTTTTACTTTTCAACAAAATCTCAATCATCATTTCTCCTAAAAATAATATTCATTTCAAAAAAACTCATTTTAAACAACATCAAACACACTCTTAGTATCACACCTCTGCATGTTATAGAAAAATAATATGAAATAATTTTACTGTAAATACTACAATATTTGTACAGCTTATGTTTGCTCACATCCATGTAATGCACAAAGTTATTAAAGACAAAATATATATTTTAAACAATTGCTCAAACTTAAATTAAATAATGCAATTTTACGAATCTATGTTGTATAGAACTAGTATATACTCATGTAATGCACGAATGACATTATCATTATGCTTGTTTGCAGTGAAAAGTGTCAAAAAACAAAATGACATTAAAAATTAATGAACAAAAAGAAATATAATTGAATATTGATAATCAATATTCAAATTTGGTTGGTTGACAAAATCAAACTAAGTTTTGAAAAACTTCTTTAAAGCAATAGCATTACAACAATAGGTCAACTAATTAAAGCAGTAATACTCAACTAATTATACCATGATTAAACTTTTCAAGTCGAGACATTTGAAAACCCAGCTTAAAACTAAATATATTAGCAATCCTCAATTATTCATTATGCACATTCATTAATTATACCATATGGTTGCCTGAGATACTCCTTTGTGAAAGGAAAATACCATATCTACAGAAGAAATCAACCCGAAAATTAGCTAAATCTAGGAACTAAGCAATAATGATTGTCACAATCTAGGAACTCATGATCATAAAGGTTAAAAAACAAAAGTACATACAACATTAAAATCTTCAACGATGATACCATGTGCAAGTATAATAGATGGAATACAGCCAAATCAATTTAGCACCAATATTCTCCACCTAGTCTTCCAAATCAACTTACATAAAACATTCAGATCGCATATAACTTTTGTAATTAAAAATCAATCAAAACCTTCAAAATGATAAATCATATTTTATCATCTTTTATACACTTTGAAATGGCCAACATTATATACCTTTTTAGCTAATGTTACACCATCATTAACAATTCTTGGAGAGCTATACTTGCTCTCAAGAACTACATTCCTTCCTTTTGGACCAAGGGTAACAACGACTAAATCTGCAAGCTTGAAATGGAAAGGTGTAATCAAAAGGAATTGCATCAATATGTAACAGGTTACAAACTGAAATGTATGTTACAAAATGAGCCTATCTTTCCAATTTAATTTGTAAGGTTACTTGCAGCTTCTTAATTGCAGAACCATCCTTGTTAAAGTGCAATTCCTTAGCCATAGCCTAAACCTTATGATTACACCTTTTCCGTAAAACTACATTTTTACTCCTAACTCTAGATGAACTAAAATATATGAATGCAAACGAAGATAAAGTCTCTAACATGTTCACCATTTTTTCATCAGCTATGTAGGTGCTAGTAAAAGCAAAAAAACAAACAGAAGTGATATGATCCGGACCAGGCATCGAAGGGTGAAGTTGAGCCATCGGCAATATGACAATGATCTACGTGCAAAACGGAGCAAGTTCCATGTTGAGATCGGGCCGAGAAGAGGGACGGATCAAGCCGAGCCGAGTAAAAGATGTAATTTGGGCAGAAAATACCTTACGGCCGTAAAAGAGGACCTTCACGGTCGTAACCCATATATTCACGGCCGTAACACTTACTATCACAGTCGTAACAAATTATCGAAGAAAAATGATGAATTTTGGCAGAACGAGGCTTACGGCCGTAAGCTTGGAAGTTACGGCCGTAACATTCAAAAAAGGGGAACTTCACGGCCGTAAGAAATTCGTCACGGCCGTAACTCATAAAAGAGTTTTGGACCAGAGAAGGCTTTACGGCCGTAACTGAGGAGTGGGCCAGATTTTGCGGGAATTTCAATTATTTTGTTTCTTTTATAATTTTAAGTTATTTTCCTATTTTAGAATTTTAGTCTAATTAGAATTCTATTTCGAGTAAATTAGCGGCTATGTTATTTTGCTTATATATATTCCTTTCCATTCATTGTAAAAAACAATTTAGTTTTAGTTTTGAGATTAATAAAGTTGAGAGAGTTTTCTCCAATTGAAAGGTTGAGGAGTCCCTTTTGTGTTATTCGAGAACAAATCCAACTTATCACATACTCACGAGAATATTTGTGGCGCTTCCAATTAGAATCTTATCAAGGAAATTGACAAGTCCTTGTGGTGTTTCGAAAACCTCGGTTCTTCAATCCGCATCGTCAATTTATTGCGTCGTGATTGTTCGGTCCAGGTCATATCGTCAATTTTTATCTTTTCCAGTATTTTAATTCTTGTTTATTTTTCGCTTCAAATCTGATCTAGATCTTCCTAGGTTTTAAATTTCGTTATTCTGCGTTTTCGACGAGATTCCCCGTCCGGGATCTTATCATCTGGTATCAGAGCTTGGATCTATTTCAGATTCTTGCGTTTCTTGTTATTTCTTGATTTTCTTGTTCTTCGCGTTCTTCGTGTCAGTCATAAATTTTTCCAGTTTGATCCATAAGAGTCAGTCCCAAAAATTCAAAAGTGTTTTTCTTGTTCGTTTTTCGTCCGAATCCAGTTCCGTTTTTTCTACCATACTCGTAGTCCAATTTTCTGGCAGAAGATTTAAAAAAAACCGAAAAATATTCCATCTGTCCCCGAATATTCCGAATTTGTCTAAATTTTCAAATTTTCTTGTTCTTACTCGTGTCTTATTGTGTTCTACCCTTGATTGAGTTCTCGAATTGTTTCTTGAAGTTCTTGGAAGGGGATTGAGTGTGATACACAATTGAGTATAAACACGTGAGGAATATTTTAATTCTTTTGAGAACTAACAATGTCTCGCAGGGAGAAATCTTCATCATCTTCCTCATCAGGTGACAAAAAGAATCTAAAGTTTTTGGAGGTCATGCAGGAACAAGTCGAGAAGTTAATGGCTAAGATGGATAGGAGGGAAGCTGTTGACCACAAAATTCGGCTGGACCTTGGACCAACACGTCTCAGCTCCTCCCTCTTGAACACGTGGATCTCCTGCGCACTAAGACAAACAATCAGCTTGCAAAGGGAGCCGAGGTGGCTCCCGTTTGCACTCCGATGCCTAAGTCAGTGCTCATTTTAGGCAAATATATATTGGGTGCGGGAGATAAAAGTGTGTAAAAGAGAGAAAAGGGAGTGAGAGAAATATAGAGTTAAGAGTGAGAAATTGCTAACCCTTTACTTGGAGACAATTGTGCTTCATTTATAGTGAAACTTCTTGTCTCGGATTGCGACACGTGGCATACTTTACACTTGTCATCACCCTAGCTTATGGACGTGACAATCTTGCTTTTCAAACCGTAATCATTGCTACATTTCGTAGGGGATGGGCGCCTGTCACGTCTGGGTAAAGGCAGCGTCCCATCACTGACTCCATCTCTTTCTTCTGGTCAACGCCATAAAGCACCCCGGCTGGGTATAAAGCACATCGGACGGGGCGTTAACCAGGTCGGCTAAAGAGGTTTGCTTGACATACCACCTCGGCATTCATCCCAAGGTGATATTCTAGGTCTTAGCTGTGGGTCAAGGTCCATTGGGCCATTATTGGGCCTTCGCTGGTGGATCGCTGTACCTTTCTTTGGGCCCGCTTTCAACACTAGTCCCTCAAATCCGAAGGGATCATTCATGGTCGTGTAGGATTTGCCATGATTTCACAGCGTTAACTTTTTAGGGATTTCAATGAAGAAATTCCTTAGGTAAGGCTCGGATCCACATCATAGCCGACCTTATGCCTCGGATTTTCTCTCCCCCCACCGGCCAGGATCATATCAGCGCATTTCTTAGGCGGCGCATTCAATTCGGAGGAGCTATCGGTATTTATTTCCAAGAAATATATATATAAAAGGGGAGGGGGGCACCATTTCGCAGCGCGTGGCATACACCGTGGTAGCTGAACGGTTTTTGTTCCTCCCTTTGACGACTGGTGCTTTGATTAGCTCATTTTCCAAGAAGCATGGGTTACCCACATTAATCATGCGGCTCACGAAACTCAAGGAATTTAGACCGTTAGGATGCCTATAAATCCTTCTTCATTTTACCATTTCACCTTTTACCATTTTCTTAGAATCTTCTCAGCCATACTTTCGCGAAAACTTGCGCCGTCTCTCTCTTCCTTGCGAGTTTCGCGTCTTTTCTTCTAGGGTTTTCCACCCAGCATCCACCCTTAACGTTCCAAAGTTTTCCTTGGCGAGTTCTTCATTTCAAGTGCACAGTGTCAAGCATTCGTCTTTTGAAGGTAAATCTCTTTATCCCTGTTTATGTAAGACATTCTTACTTTTAGTTTCTCATTGTGGGTTTGAGAATTTTGTTTTTGCACTTTGTTTTTCTTTTGTTGAGTCTGACTCTCCTTTAAAAAAAAAAGAAAAAAAATGGAAAGAGTTGGGGGAACGGGTTCACAGGAAATGTTAGTGATGGCGGTTCCCTTCAGAGGTTTTTGCCCCATCTCTTTATCGGTTTTTAGTTCACGCTTCTTTAGGGAGCAGATTAAGAGGAGGAATAGGAAAACTAGCGGTATAATTTATTTGAGTGATTCTGATAGCGAAGAAGAGAGAGACCAGAACTACATGGCCCATCTGTCGTCCGAAGAGGAATCCGTGCTAGGAGAACTCCGAAGCAAACGTGATAGAGACATGGGGAGAAAGGGAGCAACAGGTTCTTCTTCTGGCCCACATGATCTTGATTTGGACACCAGGGCCCCTTTCCGGGCGCACAGAGAGGAGTTGGGGCTCTCAGTGGAGGAGATAGCCCAGGTAGAAGGTTGGGTGAACCTGGTGAACAAAATATCAGGATATCACGTGGACCCTGACCCAAACCCAGATTTGTGGGAGAGCAGCGAGGTCGCCACTGAAATCCGAGGAGTTGACTTGGCTGGGGCCTCGGCGAAGTTCAGGATGTCAGAAGGGGTCCGTTTAGTGCATCCTACGCCCTCTTGCCGACCATGTAGCCCTCCTTCAGGCCAAGCGGCCATATGTTACGATGCCTTGTCCTGCGGTATGAGGTTACCTTTGCATCCTTTCTTCAGAGCCCTGCTTAGGAGTTATAACTTGTGCCCCTACCAGTTAACACCTAATTTCTGGACACAGGCCGTGGGCACTTGGCTAGCGTGGCATGAGGTCAATCCCGACTATCCCATCTCTCTATACATTATTCATACTTTGTACACTCTGAAGAAGTCAGTGAGAAGGGAGAGGGACGTTAGGGCTGATGTGAAGGACTGGTATTATCTGTCTCCTCGAGGCTCATATCCTCCTGTTATTATTGGCCAACCTACCTCCATAAAGAACTGGAGGAATCAATGGTTCTGGGTGGCCGGGGAGTGGCAGAGTTCTCCTATGGACCCTTGTCCGGAAATTTCTGTTCCCCGAACTCTTTCCCTTCCTAGTGAGTCTTGTGTTTGCTTTAGTGTCCTCAAGTGTCATGTGTCACTTGTTTTTATTTTCCATTCATCTTCCTTTGCTGGTTTTTAACACGCTTCTGATTTGTGACAGGGGACATTTTTGCCCGCCTACTCCCTGACGCGGATTTAGCGGCAGTTAGGCGTTTGTTCGCTTATAAGGGCACCTTTCAAGGGGTTATTCAGCAGAACAAACTATTCGTCAAACACGGTCTTATGCGAGCCATGGGTGAGTTTGCTTTGTTACTGCTTTTATATCTTATGCTTTTTTTGTTTGTAGCCTCATTTCCCTCTCTTTCTTGCTAGGTTCTAAGGATTTTCCAAAGATTTCTTTGAAGAGTCTCATGGCTACAAAAATTCCCCCTGCACTTCGCCATGGTAGTGAAGTTGAAAGGAAACAGAAGGCGGTATTGGCCAACCTGCAAGTTGGGGTGGCAAAGGAGGTCTCCGAGGTGTCTACGGCCCAACTTCAGGGCCCTCTTCCAGCCCTAATGCCACCGCCTACTCTGCTGCCTGTGGGCTCTCAGAGGCCTAACACAGAAAAGGAGGCCGACCCTAAGGGAGCCCTTCCAAAGGGGAAAGGGAAAAGGTCTGACAGGGGCGGATCCAAGAGAGACAGGGAGGCTAAGGATGCCTCAATGCCGCCTCCTTTGTCCGAGGACATTTTCGAACATGCCCCTGAGGAGGAGCCCGCCCCCTGAAGAGACTCAGAAGAGTTAAGGGCAAGGAATCCACCTCTGCACCTCCGCCTCCCATGATCGAAGACCTAGAGGATGAGCCTTCTGTGCCCATTCCAGGCTTGGCCTATGAAGTGACACCGGAGGGGGCAAAGGAGCTCAAGCACATCAAAACCAGCATTCTTCCAAGGGATGTCACTTTCAGCCCTTCGCTGTTTGACTCTCCCAGTTCACCTCCAGCCCGGGCTGCCTTTATAACAGAGCAATTTTGGACGGAAGGCTGGTCCGCCTTCTCTTCTAGTGCCAGTCCGTCCCGGAAGCTGCTCGCCGCTAAGGCCATGAATGCCCGGGCGCTGGCCCTTATTGACGAGGTGGAATCGTCCGTGGATGAGGCTCAGCGGGACAAGAAGAATGCTGAAACTGCTCTCCGGCATGCGGACAACATGCTAAAGGAGATAAATGATTTGAAGACCCAGCTGGCCATAGCCCGGAAGTCTTCCTCCGAGGAGAGGACCAATGCCAAGCGGCTCCAAGAGGATAATGATAAGTTGAAACACGACCTCCTGGCCTCTGAGTATGATGTGGCAACATTGTGCAAGAAACTGGATGATTCTAACCGTGCCCAATCCATCGCCTCTGAGGCTCTGACTACCGCTAACGCAGCTAAGTCCAGGCTGGAAGCCGAGGCGGCAGCAGCGAATGAAGAATTGGGGAGGGAGCGGGAGTCCAAGGCAAAGGCGGAGGAGGACCTTGCCTCTTTGGAAAAACACATGCAAACTAGGATTACTGAGGTTCTAGAGCAGACCGTTATGACACGGGTGGAGAATGCTTTAGGTACCCGAGTGTCTGAGGCTGTCCAGAACTTCAAGGACACTTTTGAAGAGACCCCAGAGTACGAGGCGATGCAAAGGGTCTTTGGGAACCTAGGGGCCAGGATGGCTTTGGGAGACGTGAAGGAAGCTTATCCGGCTTTGGACCTGTCCTCTATTGAAGCCTTGTACCCTGAGCCTCAAGATGCTCCTGCGGATCCTCTTGGCGTGTCTGATAGAGGCCCCTTGGAAGATGTCCCTCCTCCACAATAATCTTCTTCTGTATTTGTTAGCTTTAGCTTTTTGTTTTCTTCTTTTCTTTCTTTTTGTAAGTCCCCCGGCACTTCATATTGTACACGTCTCATTTTTATGAATGGAGCAGCTTATTCATATTTTGGTGCAGCAACGTTTTTCCTTTACTGCTTAAACATGAGTATTTCCAAGTGCGAGTTTCATAATTGTAAGATGATATGTGGGACCAAGTAAATGTTTGTCTGTAAATGTCTTGATTTGTAAAATGCACATGATTTAGAGCACCTCGGACAAGCATAACTTAGTTCGGCTGGAGGGGCTCCCGTGCCTTTTCCTCCTCGACCATTTAGTCCAAGGCGATATCTAAACCTTTGGTCGTGGATGGCCATATTTTGGGTGTGCTAGTCCCTCAAATCCGATGTGGTCATTCATGAGCGGATCGAATTTGTCATCACTTTGCAGCAATAATTCTATTCAAGTTTAATCATTTGCTATTCCCCCAGATCCGGCATAGTTGATATACCTTTACTAATTAGCTCTGATCTTGACCAACCTTTGAGCGATTTTACCTGAAAACTCTGTGACACCTACATTTACATCTTTGTATGAACCTCTGTTAATGTCGCAGTGTAAATTCACCGGAGTCCCTTGTTTTTAGCAAAGATCTTGCCTGGCGGAGGCGTGTTGTATTTGCGGCCAAAATAACATAAGAATTTTTTACGTTTGTCTTTTACGCTTATGCACACAGCACTTAGTATATCTTGCAAACGCTTTGTCCGTATGTATGAACTAACTTAACGCACCAAGGATTTTGGTCTAAGTGACAACATTTGGTTATATTTGAATGATTCCAAACATATCGTGCGGTGAATGACGGTGAATGAGTGCGGCACCTTAGATTTTGAGTGGTTCGAAGCATTTATTGTATTAAAACTCCCAATCCTTACGTGGTGATCGTAGTTTAGCCTTATGAGAGTCCCTTGTCCTTAACAATTTTTATGCATAGTGTGGGCGTATGGTGTCATGACCAAAATAATTTTAGAATGTGCGTTTATTCATGATGGTTGTCTAATAGAGATTGGCGTAACTTTTAACGCAGCTCGCCCACGATTTTTTGAAATAATATGATAATGTTGCAATCATAGAGGAATTTAGTTTTACTGAAAATAACGGCGAAGGTGGTCCGTGTTCCAAGGATTACATAGAGGAACTCCAGACAAGTCCTCAATCATGTATGTTCCGGGTACCACCTCGGCAACAACCTTATAAGGGCCTTCCCAGTTAGGCCCCAGAGTCCCTACTCCTAGCTCCTGTGTTGAAGGAAGAACCTTTTTGAGGACCAAGTCCCCAATATTAAAGCGTCGGCTCTTCACCCTTTTGTTGTAGTATCGAGCCATCTTTTTCTGGTATTTGGTCATTACCTCTTGGGAATCATTCCGCTTTTCCATTAAGAAGTCTAAACCGGCCCTTTGCGCTTCCTCGTTTCTAACTTCGTCATAATGAGTTTGTCGAAGCGTAGGGATTCCGATTTCAAAGGGGCATACCGCCTCGGCTCTGTAAGCCAGCGAGAAGGGTGTTTCACCAGTAGCGGTGTGCGAGGTGGTTCGAAGCGCCCATAACACCTGTGGGAGCTCGTCTACCCACGCGCCCTTTCTGAATTCCAACTTCCTTTTCAGGGTATTTTTTATGGTCTTGTTCACCGCTTCAACCTGCCCGTTGGCCTGTGGGTGATGTGGAGATGAGAACAGCTTCCTGATTCCCAAATCGTCACACAACTCATCCACGCTTCTGTTTTTGAACTGTTTTGCATTGTCACTAACCAGCGAATGTGGTATTCCGAACCGGCATATGATATTTTTCCAAATGAACTTGGTGGTGTTGGCCTCGGTGATCTTCATCAAAGGTTCCGCTTCGACCCACTTGGTGAAGTAGTCAATTGCTACTATAGCAAAGCAATTGTTACCAGCTCCTCTGGGCATAGGACCAATAATGTCAACCCCCCACTTTGCAAAGGGCCAAGGGCTAGTTACCACAGTTAGCTCGTGATGCGGCTGATGTGGTATGGTCACGTGTCTTTAGCATTTGTCACATTTCCGCACAAAGTCATGGGAATCCTTTCGCATAGTAGGCCAAAAATATCCCTGTTTGAGGGCTTTCCGAGCTAGCGACAAAGCCCCGGTGTGGTTGCCGTAGATGCCCTCATGGATTTCTCTCATCACATACTGCCCTTCCTCTAGCTCCACACATCTTAGCAAAGGAGAGGTGTAACTCCGCTTATAAAGTAAGTCGTCTAAGAGCACGAAGTTCGCAGAGTATTTCCGCAATTTCCGAGCTGCTTCGGGCTCGTTTGGAACTGTCTGATGCTTTAAATAAGCGATTAGGGGGTTCATCCAGGATCCCTCTTCTTCAATCTCCAAGATCTTCGGTCCTGGCTCAATGGATGAGGTCATCATGTGCTCTACAGGGATCAGATTGTGGAGCTCCGAATCACTGCTGCTTGCTAGTTTGGCCAAAGCATCAGCGTTGGAATTCTCTGTTCTGGGAATGTGCTGTAACTCCATTTTTCCGAAGTGCATAGCTAAATCTCTTACTTTCTTCAAGTAAGCGACCATAGAGGGTTCTTTGACAGAAAATTGCTCATTGAATTGGCTTACAACAAGTTGCGAATCACTGTTAGCCACCACGGACTTAATCTTCAATGCTTTCGCAAGTCTTAGCCCGGCTAATAGCACCTCGTATTCAGCAACATTGTTGGAGGCTTTGAATCCAAAGCGGATTGCACTGTGTAATTTAAACCCTTCTGGGCTTACTAACAGTATTCCTGCGCCGGATCGTCCATCAGCCGAGGACCCATCAACGAACAATTTCCACTTCTGTCCATCATGTTGGCTGTCCTCGGTGTTGTCTACCATTTCGACCTCAGGTGGATGGGTGAATTCAACTACGAAGTCTGCCAACGCCTGACCCTTTACGGCGGTCCGAGGCGCATAATGTAGGTCGAACTGGCTGATTTCTATCGCCCATTTTAGTAACCTCCCAGAAACGTCTGGTTTTTGCAACACTTGTCTCATGGGAAAGTTGGTGAGCACTTGTATGGAGTGTGACTGAAAGTAGGGACGAAGCTTACGTGAGGCTGTGATCAACGAGAGAGCAAGTTTTTCCATATCTGGGTAGCGCGCTTCGGCGTCCAGCATGGCTTTGCTTACATAATATACTGGTAACTGGTTCCCATCCTCCTCTCGGATTAGCACTGAGCTAACAGCCTCTTTAGATACAGCCAAATATAGGTAGAGAGGCTCGCCAGATTTTGGCTTTGATAGCAATGGGGGGCGGCCTAAAGAAGCTTTCAGGTCGGCAAACGCCTGCTCGCATTCTGGTGTCCATTGGAATCGCTTTCCCCCCTTCAGGACCTTGAAAAATGGCAAGCATTTGTCAGTGGATTTTGAGACAAACCGGTTCAGGGCCGCGATTCTTCCCGTTAAGCTTTGCACTTCTTTTGGGTTCCGAGGCGACTGCATGTTTAGCAGAGCATTGATTTTGTCCGGATTGGCTTCGATTCCCCTCTTATTCACCATGAATCCGAGGAATTTCCCAGATGCTACCCCGAAAGCACACTTTGCCGGATTGAGTTTCATCCGATATCTTCTCAAAACGTCAAAGGCTTCTGACAAATGGAGGATATGATCAGCAGCGACCATGCTTTTGACTAACATGTCGTCAACGTACACCTCCATAGTGTTCCCCAATTGTTTCGAGAACATGCGGTTCACCAGCCTCTGATAAGTAGCTCCCGCATTCTTCAAGCCAAATGGCATAGCTCTGTAGCAATAGAGTCCTCTATCTGTGATAAATGAAGTATGCTCTTCATCCGATTCGAGCATGGGAATCTGATTGTACCCGGAATATGCATCCATGAAGCTTAGCAACTCGTGTCCTGCCGTGGAGTCGACCAGTTGATCAATCCGGGGCAATGGAAAGCTGTCTTTGGGACATGCCTGATTCAAATTAGAAAAATCAATGCACACCCGCAATTTCCCATTGTGTTTTGGTACTAAAACAGGGTTTGACACCCACTTCGGATATCGGGACTCTCTTATGAAGCCATTTTTCAGTAGCTTTGCGACCTCGTCTTTCAAGGCCTCATACTTGTCCGAACTCATGGGCCTTCTTTTTTGCCTGTACCCAGGGCTTCGGGGATCCAGCTGGAGTCTGTGACAGGCCTCCTTAGGATCAATCCCAACCATGTCACCATGCTTCCATACGAATACATCGAGGTTTTGAAGTAGGAAGTCCTTTAATTGACTCTTGTATTCTGTTGGCGAGTCCAGTCCGATCTGTAATTCTTTGATTGGATCATGTGGGTCTACGCCGAAGCATTCCAACTTTTCGGCCGGGGTGGGGCAATTGTCACCTGCCATCCTGGGGTCTAGATCTGCTAAATCCTCCTCTAGGGTCATCGTGACATCCTTATCTTCAGATGGCCCTTCACCCAATCTTTCAGGGTCTGGGGCAGCCTCGGCCATAGCTACATCACTGATCATGTTCAGGCTTCGATCCTGAAACTTCCGGATCGCATTTGTGTAACAAGCCCGGGATTCTGTTTGGCTTCCCCTTACAGTTGCAATGCCATGCTCGGTGGGGAACTTCATGCAAATGTATTTGGTATGCGTTACAGCTCCCAAGTCAATAAGGCCAGGCCTTCCAATTGAACCATGGTAGGAGGAGATTTTGTCTACTACCAAAAATTCCATAGGAATTCTGGAGAGGGTCGGTGACTGCCCTACTTCAGTCGTAAGTGTTATGGATCCTCTGGGGGTTATGCTGTCCCCCGTGAAACCGTATATTGGATCAGGGACTGGAATAAGTGGGGTGTTGATCCCCATCTTATCAAAAGTTGCCCCGTATCACATTTACCGAGGCACCATCATCCACCATCATTCGTGATAGCCCATTTTGAGCCACCACCACTCTGATAACCAATGCGTCGTTGTGCGGGAAGTGCACTCCAACGGCATCGTCTTGTGTGAAGGTGATAGGTTCCGTCTGAGGAATCCCAACAGGATGAGAATGGATATGATAGTTCACGTTGGCGGGCTGCTTGGCCTCTCTTATATACCTCTTTTGGGAGTTGTTTGTGCTCCCACCTGGGTGGGGGCCTCCCAGTATTGTGTCAATTTCACGAATGGGGAGGTCTGCCACAGGCGTAGGTGGTTCCCGTGTATCTTTAGCATGTGCCGAGGTGGTGTCTTGACCCTTATTTCTGTCTCTTTGATGATTGTTAATTCTTTCTTTAGTTGAATTCTTCCACGGAGCTCTCCTATCAGCTCGGTTGAACTTCTGGCCACCAGATTTTCGAGTTCTCCCTGTGTCGGGGGGGAAGTCACCTCCCCTTCTCCCCTGCACCTTTTGGTCAGCTAGCATGTGGATTTCCCTGCAATCCTCTGTTGCGTGACCGCAATATCTGTGGTAGGCGCAGTAAGCCCCAATCATGGGCTGTTTTCCACTTCGGCTGCTTTCCACTCTCCCTTGAGCAGTGTGAGGATTTTGAGAAGGGGTGTTAGAGTGCAAGTGAGGGATAGCTTCCGTGATTTCTGCTGCAAAGCTGGATCCTGTCCCCGAAAATGGACGAGGAGCACCACCTCGGTTACCGAGGACCCTATCCTTGTTTCCTCCCTTTTTGAGGTCCGCTTCATTGGAATATCCAAGGTTGTATCTCCCTTGGGGGTGATTATCTCTGGCCCTAGCCATTTCCTCCGATACAATCTCTTCTTTCATCAGGTCTACCAGGGTGTTGTAATCCCTTGGTTTCCTGCTCCGGACATCCCTCCAAAACATGCTGGTCATATCTAGCCCTCCTTTTAAGGCGGAAAACATCTACGCCTCTGTGATATTTTCGCAGATATGCATTTCTTCAGTAAATCTGGCTAGGTAACTTTTCAGAGATTCGTCCCTTCCTTGCCTCAGATCCTGAAGGCGTTGGAGTGGGAGTTGGCTAGGCCTGGAAGAAACAAAGCCATTCTTAAAAGCAGTTTTCATATCCCTCCAACCGTGGAAGCTTCCAGGAGGGAGTTTTTTATACCATCGTATGGCACTTCCCTCAAGGGTTAAAGCAAAAGCTTTACATTTCAGTGCCGGGGTGGCCCCGGCTATTTCCATGCTGGCGCGGTAATTTAACAGGTGATCATCAGGATCACCTCGGCCAGAGTATTTTGCCATTTCTGGCATCTCAAAGTCATGGGGAACAGGGCATCTACGGAGGCCCTCTGTGAAGGGACTTACTTCCTCTTCGTCATCCAACTCGTATGACGGCAGCTCGCTGTTCTCGTCGTGACCGGAATACTCTGGATCACGGTCTTGGCCATAGAGCGGCGGAGCGTACTCTTGCCTTTGTGGTGGTGGAACGTGGCCGTAGTTTGGCCTTTCATGGCTCTGTAATTCATTACGAGGATTAGTCCGAACTGCTTCGGCTCTTCTTTCTTGTCTATTCCTAGGCTCATGTACTGATGCCATCCTTTCTCCCCCCATACCTTGTTGGTCCCGGTACATTTGATCCTGCGACAAGGCTTCTTCAGCGCGTCGCTCGCGCCTATTTCTGGGCTCTGCGGCATTGCGCCGACCTGGGTCCGTTTGTCCCCGTCGTCCCTTGAATAACCCTCCTATTCGGCTGAAAACACTGCCGAAATTTGCGGGAGAAGCCTCCCTGCGTCTAGCTGGGGGTGGGTTTTGTTCCCCATGTGTTCCATGTTCTGGGTCTCGCTCGTATAAGGGCTCGGAGTCCACTTCGGCGTATGCCTGCGGATCCTGATAATAATAAGATACAGTGGCCGCTTCGGATGGTGAGTAGTGTGGCTGTGAGTATTGCTGAGGCATTGCGGGTTCGTTCACAGCATACCCTCTGGCCATAAAGGCGTTCATTGCAGCAGTCTGTTCTATTTGCTGCCTCTACATCTCCAGCATTTGGGCCGCCATGAGTGTCATGTCTCGCATCATGCGGCGATTTCGGTGCCGGCGAGGTGGATTAGGTTGTGCCACTTCCTCGTCGGCGTTTTCATGGAGTCCTTGAGGAACTTCGTCCTCGTTGTGTCCGCCACTTCCTCCCCTACGGGGGTTAACATCATCGTCACTTTCATTCATGTTTCAGAAGAATTTCTGTTCTTTTGATTGCTTTTCAAGGATAGATAGACCTTTGTCTTGCTGCTTCAAACCTTTTTCAAGGTTGTTAAACTTATGTTTCGAAGTTCTTTACCTTTTTCAAGGGTGTTTAAACTTATATTTCAAAGTTCTTTACCTTTTTCAAGGTTGTTTAAACTTATGTTTCAAAGTTCTTTACCTTTTTCAAGGTTGTTTAAACTTATGTTTCAAAGTTCCTACCTTTTTCAAGGCCAACCAGCTTATCTTTCAAAGCTCCTACCTTTTTCAAGGCCAACCAGCTTATCTTTCAAAGCTCCTACCTTTTTCAAGGCCAACCAGCTTATCTTTCAAAGCTCTTTGCAGTTATCCGCTCTATTGTAAGAGGTTATTCGTCCTTTTTCAGGGCTACCTTTCTATGTGTGGCTTTTTATCATGTGTTTTCGTTGTTAGCAGTATGGCTTCCCACAGACGGCGCCAAAATGTTGACCACAAAATCCGGCTGGACCTTGGACCAACACGTCTCAGCTCCTCCCTCTTGAACACGTGGATCTCCTGCGCACTAAGACAAACAATCAGCTTGCAAATGGAGCTGAGGTGGCTCCCGTTTGCACTCCGATGCCTAAGTCAGTGCTCATTTTAGGCAAATATATATTGGGTGCGGGAGATAAAAGTGTGTAAAAGAGAGAAAAGGGAGTGAGAGAAATATAGAGTTAAGAGTGAGAAATTGCTCACCCTTTACTTGGAGACAATTTTACTTCATTTATAGTGAAACTTCTTGTCTCGGATTGCGACACGTGGCATACTTTACACTTGTCATCACCCTAGCTTATGGATGTGACAATCTTGCTTTTCAAACCGTAATCATTGCTACATTTCGTAGGGGATGGGCGCCTGTCACGTCTGGGTAAAGGCAGCGTCCCATCACTGACTCCATCTCTTTCTTCTGGTCAACGCCATAAAGCACCCCGGCTGGGTATAAAGCACATCGAACGGGGCGTTAACCAGGTCGGTTAAAGAGGTTTGCTTGACATACCACCTCGGCATTCATCCCAAGGTGATATTCTAGGTCTTAGCTGTGGGTCAAGGTCCATTGGGCCATTATTGGGTCAAGGTCCATTGGGCCATTATTTCGCTGGTGGATCGCTGTACCTTTCTTTGGGCCCGCTTTCAACAGAAGCAATTATTTCCCAACTAGAAAAGGAGCAATCTAGGACGGATTCTAAAGCTAGAAGGCCTGAATGTCATGCTAGGTTTGGAGAAAGGGTGGATGACAGGTCATTGAGGGGAAAGGAAGAAGCAAAGTCACATCGATCAAAGTGGGAGAGTAGTGATCATGTTCACAAAAGGAGGGAGGAACCGACAACTAAAAGTAAAAATAATTCTGATTCCAAACCTCTTAAGGATAAAAATATTAAGTGCTTTAAATGTTTGGAATGGGGTCACATTGCACTTGATTGTCCACGTAAAAAGGTTAGGTGTGATAATGAAGGGGCGAAAAGTGTTGTGGTGGATGAGTCAATTATTGATAAGCATGCTCTAAGTGTTAGGCGTAAGGTGAATGTTTTAGATAATGTGGAAGGGCAGAAGGATAATATTTTTCGCACTAGATGCATCGTGAATGATAAAGTGTGCAGCATGGTAATTGACGGGGGAAGTTGTACTAATGTAGTTAGTAAAATGTTGGTGGAAACATTAGGCTTACCTTTAATGAAACATCCAACACCTTATAAATTACAATGGCTGACTGAGTCAGGGGAAGTTATGGTGAAGAGACAGGCTTTAGTGGCATTTTCTTTTGGTGGGTATTCTGATGAGGTAATTTGTGACGTGGTGCCAATGCAAATTAGTCACATACTATTGGGGAGACCTTGGCAACATGAAAGGGCTGTGCTATATGATGGGTATATGAATAGATACAACTTGGTAAAAGGGGGGAAAAAGTTTACTCTAATGCCACTATCTCCAACTGAAGCCCTGAAAGATCAATTGAAGGTGAAACGTGAGTTTGAGGGGAAAAATAAGAGAGTTGAGGCCACGACCTCAGAAAAAAGAGAGGGAGTGGAAATTAAAGAAAAGAGAGTTGAGGCCACGACCTCAGAAAAAGGAGAGACTAAGTGCAAAAAGCAAAAGAAAAGAGATTCTACCACAAAAATGAGTCTATTTGCACTTACCCACGCTAACAAACCCCTCCCAAGTTCTTTAAAATCTGTTTTACGGGTACCGAAGTCAAATTATGAGCTTAAAACAGGAAAGAAACTTGTTGGCTCAAATGAGCATCCCAAAAGGCCGAGAAAGTTGAAGAAGGAAAATGGGCAGCCCAAAAGGTTGAAAGCAAGCACGGGGCCTAAACATGATCATCGAGCCCAGAAAAGCAGGAGGAGTTTGAAAGGCCTACCAAAATTGGATTCGAGGTCCAATCCTTTTCAAGAGAAGGAGTGTGATATGATCCGGACCAGGCATCGAAGGGTGAAGTCGAGTCATCGGCAATATGACAATGATCTACGTGCAAAATGGAGTAAGTTCCATGTTGAGATCGGGCTGAGAAGAGGGACGGATCAAGCAGAGCCGAGTAAAAGATGTAATTTGGGCAGAAAATACCTTACGGCCGTAAAAGAGGACCTTCACGGCCGTAATCCATATATTTACGGTCGTAACACTTACTATCACGGCCGTAACAAATTATCGAAGAAAAATGATGAATTTTGGCAGAACGAGGCTTACGGCCGTAAGCTTGGAAGTTACGGCCGTAACATTCAAAAAAGGGGAACTTCACGGCCGTAAGAAATTCGTCACAGCCGTAACTCATAAAACAGTTTTAGACCAAAGAAGGCTTTACGGCCGTAACTGAGAAGCGGGCCAGATTTTGCGGGAATTTCAATTATTTTGTTTCTTTTATAATTTTAAGTTATTTTCCTATTTTAGAATTTTAGTCTAATTAGAATTCTATTTCAAGTAAATTAGCGGCTAGGTTATTTTGCTTATATATATTCCTTTCCATTCATTGTAAAAAACATTTTATTTTGAGTTTTGAGATTAATAAAGTTGAGAGAGTTTTCTCCAATTGAAAGGTTGAGGAGTCCCTTTTGTGTTCTTCGAGAACAAATCCAACTTATCAAATATTGTGAAAATATTTGTGGCGTTGAACTGAGAATATTTGTGGCGTTTCCAATTAGAATCTTATCAAGGAAATTGACAAGTCCTTGTGGTGTTTCGAAAACCTCGGTTCTTCAATCCGCATCGTCAATTTATTGCGTCGTGATTGTTGGGTCCAGGTCCTATCGTCAATTTTTATCTTTTCCAGTATTTTAATTTTGTTTATTTTTTGCGTCAAATCTGATCTAGATCTTTCCTAGGTTTTAAATTTCGTTATTCCGCGTTTTCGACGAGATTCCCCGTCCGGGATCTTATCAAGAGGACAAGGCAGTGAAGGTGGAAGCCATATTCTATCAATATCTGTGACACAAGCATAAGCACCAAACCTTGTGAAAAATCCATTACAAAGAAATCTGACATAAAATCAGAAATAACATATATATAGGATCCTAGATCTAAGAAATAGTGCAAAAAACATTAAGAAAAGAAAACGATGAAAAAATAGTTTTTAAAATTTACACTGATGATAATAATAATAATAATAATAATAATAATAATAATAATAATAATAATAATAATAATAATAATAATTCTGCCCAGACATCTAAAACGATCAAAACCATTAAGCAATAGTAGTAATCAAAGAAAACAAATTTCATAAAGTCTCATAATCCAAAAAAAAAAAAAATGCATCAAAATATGGAGAAGATTTCTGGTGAAGCTTTGTTACAGTAGTTAGAAGAAACAAATTTAAGAGCTGCAGAGTTAATCCAAAAATGCTTAAAGTTCCTACCATGTAAAGAATGGCCAGCGGAGAGAATATCAATATAGTAATTACTGAACAAATAAGGAACAAAGTGCATTTCTCATATTACAAACCACTCCCTATGTCCTTGAAAACTTTCTTGGTGAAGCTTTCTTACAACGATAACCATTCCTGACCTGGGTTTTACAGCGGTATATGAATCTTCATCAATCCAGCCTTTGAAGACGGAACCAAATCTGCCTTCTCCTAGCACAATATCAGGTCGAAAGTTTCAGGTGTCCATTGTGAGATCAGAAACTTCAAAAATGTATATCAATACTTACACAATCAACATGTATATCAATACTCACACAAATTCTTTGGCACCTTCTACTACTAAAAACCAGGGAAAGAATTGCAAGTTTTACACTAATAAATAACAGAGATTCATGCAACTATTTTTATCAAAAGGAAGGTCAATGCGTATTCAAACCAAATACATTTGCACTATCAAGACTAGAAAAAATCTATAAGCATTTCCCATACCAAATGATGTGTCAGATTCCAATCCATTTCTTAATCTCAGTACTTCAATCATAAGTGTGATGCATTCGACCACCAAATTATGCTAGGAAACATACATCTTAAATAAATCCAAAAGTCAGAACAAAAGAAAATCTAGAAACCAAAAATAAATAAAAAAATACAAATCTCAAGCAAACTTTAATATAACATATCGAAAACTTGGAGAAGGATAACAGAAAAAGTCAATACCATCCAATGAGGTAGCCAAAGGCCAAGAAGAATGTGATGATCCCACAATACTTCCGGCAAAGGACCATCAAGGCGTAGCCCAAGAACAGAGGCACCAGAAAATGAAGATTCAAACAAAACCCAAATGACAGATACGACAGAACAGTCCCAGTCATGGCGGCGTAAAAAAGGCGCACCACCGACCCACCTGGTACAAACCGGTGGAATAAACTTACCAGAATTGTGGTAATGAAGCAAAGTAAGAATCAGAGCACTGAAAAATCACTCAAAAACACACGAAAAAAAATATACAGAAATAATAATAATAAAATTTAAAATATTTACTTACATGGTGGTCGCCTGCAGGGATTTTAATCGAGAAAGGATTTTTATGACTCCAAACCAACTTAGATGGTAAAATATCCATGTTATAATGTTTAAAATCGTTTAAAATCTAACTGAAAATAATTTTTGGTCGTCGAATAATCTGTTACGTTGTTGAATGACCTCAAAAAATTTTAAAATCAAGGTTGCTTAACTTTGTAATTTGATAGTCAATAATTTGAGGAGAAATGTCTTTTTAAAACTCCAAACCAACTTAGATGGTAAAATATCCATGTTATAATGTTAAAAAACGTTTAAAATCTAACGAAAAATACTTTTTGGTCGTCGAATCATTTGTTAAAACGTTGAATGACATCTAAAATTTCAAAAATTACGGTTGCTTAATTTTGTAATTTGATTGTCAATATTTTGATGAGAAATGTATTTTTATGACTCCAAAACAACTTAGATGATAAAATATCCATGTTATAATGTTAAAAAACGTTTAAAAACTAACTAAAAATACTTTTTGGTCGTCGAATCATTTGTTAAAATTTTGAAGAACCTCTAAAATTTCAGAAGGGTTTAGGGTTTAGGGTTTTAGGGTTTTAGGGTTTGGGGTTTGGGGTTTGGGGTTTAGGGTTTAGGGTTTAGGGTTTTAGGGTTTAGGGTTTAGGGTTTTTTTTTTTTTTTGGTAGAGCCGTTCACAGTTTATCCTCGTGCGGGCCAGGAGCTAACATTAAAATGAAATATTACATGTATGGAGGGGGGGGGGGGCATAGACCTGACCTCCGAGCGAAAGCAAATGTAGCAACTGAATAAAACAAAATGTAAGAAATAAAAAATAAAAAAGGGGAAAACATGCCCCAAACAAGAAATAAAAGATGAAACCAAGACTAGAGTCCTCTGAAGCTGGGGAGCCCGTGTCTGTCAATCTGTAGGAGTGCCCTGATGTTACGTGGTAGATCCTGTGGTCCATACTCTCTGTAAGCTCTGAAATCCCATCCCTCAGAAGCAAGCGAGTCAGCAACCTGATTACCCTCACGATAGATGTGGGAGATAGTGCCCCTGTCCATATGAAGAATATTCCTGATCTGTCGAAGAATCCCCTGAATCTGCCAAGGTCCGCCCGTTCTGGTGATACAATGAATAGCCACTGTAGAGTCAGCCTCAATCCAAATAGATGTGATACCCAGTCTGCGAGCAAGAATAATTCCATCAAGGATAGCACGCAGCTCAGCCTCTAATATAAGACAGTCTCCATAGAAAGCTGAGAATGCCCTAACACACTGTCCATCATGGCCCCTGATAATACCCCCTCCACTAGAAAAGCCATCCTTGACGCAACCATCAGTGTTAAGCTTGTAGGCTCCCACTGATGGAGTGCGCCAAAGGACCAAGATAGGAGGTGAGGGAGTTTGGGGGGCAAAAGAAATACCAAACAGTGGTGCAATAGTTATATCTCCTCGCCAATGCTGCGGTCTGAATAGCCGCCCCGTATGTAAGAATGAGAGCATCCGGTAGACTCTCCAAATAATCCTTCGTGCCTCCATCTGAATGCCCCTATGCTTCGCATCATTCCTCTCAGTCCAAAGAAACCAAAAAATCAATAGAGGAATAATGGTGCGAATGTGACCCAGCCTCACATGACACCCTGAATATCTCCAATGCTGGAATCTCTGCCTGACATCCTCATCCTGAATCATGGTTATCCGAAAAATATTCCCAAAGTGGCTCCAAACCTGATCTGAAATCGAACTGCCAGTAAAGATATGTGTAAGAGTCTCAATCTGTGCGCAACACTGACACCGAGAAGCCAAGTGACAAGCAATCCGCTTCTGAATAACCGTGTCAACGGGGATGAGCCCCTGCCATAGTCTCCAAATGAAAAAAGAAACGGTGACAGGCAGTACAGAAGTCCACATCAAGCGAAAAGAATCCAGGGTCTGCCTCCCTGTCCGGACCAACTGCCAAGCAGACTTGGTAGCAAATCTACCATCTGATGTATCCCTCCAAACAATCTGATCAGGGGCATCAACACACAATGGAATCGCCCCAATCTGCTCTGCCATAACCGGTGGAAGGATCTGAAGGAGCCTGTCTATATCCCAACTAGCGACATCAAAAAATTCATACACCCTCTCCGATGTATGGAGCCTATCAGGAAAACGTGCAGCCAAAGTAGTGTCCCCCATCCAACAATCATGCCAAAAGAATATCTGTCCAGCTCCAAGGTGCCACGCAATATGTGGCTCAGCCTGCGAACACGCCCTCTTCAACCTCTTCCATGTAGGGGAGGCTGAGTGTGGAATAGCAGCAAAGGAGGGATGCGTCCCCACACAATATTTGCCCAGTAGAAACTGAGCCCAAAGAGATCTCTGAGAGCGAAAGAGCCACCAAAGCTTCAACGAGAAAGCATCAGCACTGTCCTGAAGTCTCCTGAAGCCAAGTCCCCCCTCATCAGTAGGAAGGCATAGATCCTTCCATCTCCGCCAGTGTAATCTATGTGCATGGTCCCTGGAATCCCAAAGGAAACGTGCAAAGATGCTCTCGATTTTCTTCAGAACAGCCTTAGGAGGCTGTAGGATCTGAAGGAGGTATAATGGGAGAGAGCCGAGGACTGATCTAACCAAAGTAATGCGTCCTCCAGGGGAAAGCAATCGTGATGCCCACCCAGAAATCCTGCTCCTGACCTTCTGAATAAGGTCATCATAAAGAAAGGATCGCTTGGCCCCCTTATATAAAGGGACCCCCAAATAAGTGAACGGCTGCTGCTGGTGTCTGAAACCCGTGAAGTGCTCGAGCCGTCTTATCTGACTAGTAGACGCCCGTCTGGGGAGGATAAGTCCACTCTTATCCCTGTTCACCAACTGGCCAGAAACCCCCTCATAATGCTCCAAACAGTCAAGTACCCTACTGATAGACTGTTTCTGGCCGTTGGAAAAGATGATCATATCATCAGCAAATGACAAATGCGAAATAGTAATGGCACCTCCATGTCGAAAAGCCATACTAGGGAACCTCTCAAACTGTACTGTGAGAAGACGTGAGAAGTAATCCGCAGCAATAATTGTAGCGACCAAGATTTTTATGCAATAAATAATTATTTTAATATTTAGAAAATTGTGTCGCTACTATTTCACCCATTATTTTGAAGTTAACGTCGCGACGGATTCGTCTAGCCAAGTCAAGAAATATCGAATTTGTTCGATTTTAAATTAAAATCCAAATTTCTAAAATTATGTTATTTTAATTATTTATTCAAAGTATTATTTTCAAAATCATTTGAATTCCAAATTTATTAAAATATCTCAATTTTCCTTATTTAAATTATTTCAAGTCCAAATACGTAATTCAATTTTTATCTCAATATTTATTTATTTTCAAATTTATTTTCAGTCCAAAATTATATCAGTTTTAAATACGTTTTCTAATCAGAGTTAGTCCAATTTTAGTTATTTGTCATAATCAAGATTTTACATCTATTTTCTATTTCATATTCCACCTAATTCTACACTATCTTATTCTATAATACCAAATAAATTATCATACTTTACACCTATTCTAATTTACATCCAACCCATGTCTTACCTACGGATTCATCATCACCATTTCTTTATTTTATCATTCCAATTATGAGTATTCCATTCAATGATTCCTCTTCACATTATTATGTTCTCCATATTGATCACTTTCCATCTCATTCCCAATTTCATAATTCATTCTCAACCAATGTATGCACCTCTTTACATTATACAAGCATCATCATTATCATCACCAAATTTCACTTTTATTTTTCCATCATCAGATTCCACAATACAATATATATAAAACATCATCATCCTCAGCATCACCTCATTCCAACTCACCTCCACCAGTTCCTCTATAATTCATTATCAATTCCACTACCAATTGTCTCTTCATTCCTACTCCATTTAAACCACCAGTCTACTGCATAAACTCCAATTCAACTTCTGCTATCATCATCCCTACCAATCAATCACGAAACCACCCAATTCAATACATAACTGACTGCCCAGGTTAAACTCCAAACCTACATTGCCTCTGTCATTTCCAAAGCTTCAACCTTCAAAACCAAATTTATTTGAATCACCAACTGTGAGCTCGAGCAAAAACCATAACCACGAAACCTATGTATCATCAGCATCATCACCTCAACCTTCACTGCCTTTCAGTTCTTCCCATAGCTGATTTTGAATTTCACCATCACCAAGATCAATCAACAAACTACCACTACTCTGCAGTAACCAGCTGCACAATCCCAACATCACCATCACTGTAATACCACAAATCAGATCACCACCGGAAATTCACTGCCAACCGTCTGAAATCACAATCCAAACCTCACTGCAGAATCTCCATCATCCAATTTAACACTGCACCACAAGAAATCAAATTTCATACACCATAGCCATCTCAATTTTTCAACCACAACACTGCCAACGCCAAAATCATGAACATCACCACTGTCGAACCATTTACGGCCCTTTCACCACCAGTTCGTCGACCATCAACTAGCTGCCAAACACTACCGTCGCCGCTCGACCACGGCATTTCACCGGCAAATCGCCGCCAACGACGTGGATCGCAACTCTCTTCTCTCTGGTTCGATTTTGAGAGATAGTGAGATTAGAGAGAGAAAGAGGAAAGATCTGATTATAAGATTTTGATTTTAATATAATTTAACTTTTCAGAAATTTGCACTTTGGTCCCTACGTTTTCTGAATGATTTAAATCAGTCCCTACAGCTTTGAATAGTTTATTTCAGCCCTTTTAAAGTTTTAAAGTTATTTCAAATCAGCCCCTCAAGTTTTAAAAAGGTTTTCAAATCAGTCCTTTCAGCTTTTAAACTTATCAATTTAAGCCCTTAAGTTTTAAATGAGTTTTAATCAGCCCCTATTGTTTTAAAATATATTATTTCAACCCTATTGTTTTGAGTTTCCGACTCAACTTTCAAAATATCTATTTTAATCCCTCAACTTTCAAAAGTATTCATTTTAATCCCTCAACTTTCAAAGGATTCATTTTAGTCCCTCAACTTTCAAAACATCAATTTTAGTCCTCAAATTATAATTTATCATTTTGAACCATATATTCGATAGACTAAAGTGACTTATTGGCTAAGACGAAGCGTACGGAGAATTTAAAGAAATTGAAGTCATTCCCGCTCAACTTTGCACTCGTCGGATTTGAGGTAGACTCGCACTTATTAATTGATTTAAATTATGATTTCATATGAATGTCATGTGACTTGTGAAAGTCAATTTTTAAGAAAAGCAAGTATGTTTTTATGAAAGGTAAATATACCTTATGTTTTTATGAAAAGTAAGTATGTTTTTATGAAAAGAAAATATAATTTATGTTTTTACGAAAAGTAAGTATACCCTATGCTTCACGAAAATGTTTTTTAGATCATTGCTATGAAATCAATCTACCAAGATTGTTTTGGGTCCCATATGATAAGTTATGATATGTTAAGGGGACCGGAGTTTTAGTAGCGCTACACATAAGAATTCTTGCCACGAAGTTCGGTAACATTCTTGTGTCTCCTATGTTTATGAGGATTTGCCACGAAGTTCGGTAAAATTCCTATGTTTCCATATGTTTATGAGGATTTGCCACCTAAGTTCGGTAAAATTCCTGTCGCATATGTTTATGAGGATTTCGATCTTATCTTATGTTATGATGCAATTGATCCCTATGAATTTCAAAAATTATGCTTGGTATACTTACTACATAAGAATTCTTGCCACCGAAGTTCGGTAAAATTCTTATGTTTATGAGGATTTCGATCTTATCTTATGTTATGATGGAAATGATCCCTATGAATTTCAAGAATTATGTTTTGGTATACTTACTGTTATTATGATTTTACTGCATAAGAATTCTTGCCACCTAAGTTCGGTAAAGTTCTTGTGTCTCCCTATGTTTATGAGGATTTCAATCCTATCTTATGTTATGCTTTCAAAAGAAATTATGCTTGGCATAATTAAAATGTTTTTATAAGTATATGGTTTTCAAAGAGCTGTTTTCAAAGAGCTATTTTCAAAGAGCCTATGATTTGCAAAATATGTCCCGTGCTGTAATGCACAATATGAGTTTTATCAAGAGCAGTTTTATAAAGAAGCTCTATCAATGCCCGTTTTATAAAGAGCCGGGATTTATGTGTTTAATCATCTTATAAATTAAATTAATTTGCGATGAGTCTACTGAGTATTTCCCCCATGAAATACTCACCCTACTTTTTAACAGTTTTGCAGATTTCGGAGACGGTGGCGAGCGATGAATGATGGTGGCAATAATCGTTAAACGGTTGAAAGTTTGACGTTAATGATTTCCCTATTTTTCCAAACAATCGAATAATTTAGAGAAGTTCATTTATTTGAGAAATTATGACATTGTCAATTTCTTTACAAAATTAATGGTTCGATTTACTATTTCAAATGGTTTCATAAATGTTTCAATTTTATCGGCCATTACAGTTATTTAATGTTGCCAAAAATGAATTTCAATTATTTCTTCATCAAAAATATTATTCGAAAAAATTTAGACAGAAAATGACGTAGTGAATCGGGTATACGGAACTCGGGGCGCTACAATAATGAAAAGAGATGGCGATATAGGATCTCCCTGCCTAAGACCCCTCGAAGAAGGAAAGAAGCCACATGGGCGCCCATTAAGGAGTACCGAGAACATACAGCCGGAAATACATCTCCTGATCCTATCAATCCACAACTGATCAAAGCCAAAGCTCTCCAGCACAGAGTAGAGGAATCCCCAGTCCATGCGATCATATGCTTTAGCCATATCAAGCTTCAGCATAGTATTGCCTCCTCTAACTTTATCATCCAAAGTATATAGGAGCTCCTGAGTCAATAAGACATTATCCCCAATAAGCCTACCAGGGATAAAACCACTCTGCTGAGGAGAGATAATACGAGACAGTAGCAAGCTGAGTCTGGTGTTCAGAAGCTTAGTGATGAGCTTATTGAACACTGTGCACAAGCTGATAGGTCTAAAATCAGTCCACCTACAGGCTCCATCCCTCTTAGGGACCAGAACAATAGAGGTAGCAGCGAATCCCCTAGGCAAAACTCCACCCTCAAAGAAATCCATGACTGCACTGGCAACATCATCCCTAATAATATCCCAACACTTCTGAAAGAACAATGATGAGAAACCATCTGGACCTGCGACACTGTCAGAATCAATGCTGAATACTGCCTCCCGTATCTCATCAATCGAAGGGGGGCGGTTTAGTGCCATATTGTCCTCATCCGTCACAAGTCTGGGTATAATGTCAGTGCGAATGGCCTCCACAGGCTGCGAAGAAGAAGACAGTAAATCCTGGAAAAAAGAAATAGCAGAAGCCTGAATATCCTCAGCAGCAGATAGGACCTCCCCAGACTGGCTTGTAATAGATCTAATACGTGATCTAATCCGGCGTCCTTGAACCATCGCATGGAAGTATCGAGTGTTGTGATCACCCTCACACACCCAGCGTGAACCGGCCTTCTGCTTCCAAAATCCCTCCTCAATAGCCAAGGTCCGGTTCAGAGCAGCCTGTGCCTGATGCAGAGAGTCATGACGCTCAGGCGTAGGGTCCAAATCATAATCAATCTCCAGCTCCTCAACCCTGCGCTCAGCATCCCTCACCCTCTGGAACACATCCCCGAAAACATGTCGATTCCACCAGCGAAGCCCCTGTTTCAGCCTGAAAAACTTTTCCCAGAGAGCAGCCATACCCGTAAGATGAGTGGG